>JASFXZ010000021.1:697455-1376123 GCA_032209605.1 Mactromeris polynyma | reverse complement strand
ATGTTATTGGTATAAAAGTGAACGTTTAAACACCGCCTAACCGACAATATGCTCAATTATCGGGCTGATGTTATGTGCATGCTGAAAAATACAGCAGTAGCAAGGATGTAAAATTGAAAAAAAAAGATTTGTTTTGACAACATTTGACTGCCTGCCGTCGGCGTATTCAAATTCCGTCGGGGTTACAAAACACACATTGTTTCCTCGGGTGAGCCTTTATATGAAACATACGTTTTTACTATAATACTCTCATGACTTATGGCAGTATTAGCAGTAATGATATGTCACTGCTGTTACTGCTGAAGTTAAAGCACTAGCAGTAATAATATGTAATATTTCCGGACTTTTGATTCTCTAAAACCTGTTGTCGAAATACAGTTAGGTCATTGCTAATGTGCAGTCATATGCCTATTTTGTAATGTTATTTCTAGAAGTAAACTGCAGTATTACCCTTAAATGTTATTGCTAGCTCCAGTACACACCTCTCACGCATATCCCTCTTGTTGTTTATAGTATCAACAATGAATCTGAATCTGACAATTCTTTTACTGCTACCAATATTATCTGCATTGATGCTTATTACTGCTAGTAATATTGATATACAACAGTAACACTTCTACCTCTTCCAGCAGTAATACTGCTGTTACTGCTATTACTGCTAACTTCACACCGGTCATAAATTTGGTATTGTCTGATCAATAACTTAAGAAGCTTTCGTCCAATCACCTCCAAGTTTGGTCAGAATGTATATGGGTATAATATTTGGGACAAGTTTGATAACCAGCCATTTTGCTTGAGTCACTCAGGAGTTATCGCCCTTGAATTATAGAAATTAACTAAAATTGGCATTGTCAGATCAATTACCTTAGAAGCATTTGTCTAATCGCCACCAAAATTTTCCCAGAATGCGTATGGGCATACTATCTCGGACAAGCTCGATAACCAGACATTTCGCTGGAGTCACTCAGGAATTATAGCCCTTTAAATATCGAAATATGTCAACTTTTTGTGAAGTCAAAGGAAAATCCTTTTTACACTGATTGTTTTTTACACTCCAGTGACATAACAGAGCGAGCGTATTTTGCAATAGTCAGCGCTCTTGTTTATATTTACAAAGGTCCATTTGACAACTGTTGGTTAGATCGGTTCGTTCAAACTGTTTCATTGATGAAAACCTGAGCACAGACATTGTTTACCATAAAAACTGTTATATGTACGCCCGTATGCCAAAAGGCTACTTATTCAATATCTGAAAATGTGTTGTGTTTGTGTTCAAGGTCAAAGCATCGAATATACACAATCGAAACTCCTGAATAAAGTGAATCGAAATATTGGGCACGGTCCACGACATACGGAATACACCAGCTGCGAATCACAGTTGTTGTCCTTTACAAGATGGCCTTTGAATCTTGTTCAAACACCTGAACTACTCGCAGTAGTCAGGCTTTTCTACCTTGGCAAGTGTGCTATTGAACCTAATTTTGCAAATAATGTTTTGCCTTCCCGGCTGTCGCAATTGGTAGAGCGCAAGACTACCAGTCCGAAGGCCTCGGGTTCGAGTCCAGGTTCGGCCATCTACGGTCATTCTTGTTATTTCATCAAATAATCTTTCTTAGGTCATTCGCCTCCCTCCGCTGATTTAACTCGGAATGCCGTCAGTCGCTTGCAGTCGAACCAAGGAATCATCTGGTAAAGGAGCCCATGTAGCTTATGTATGGATTGACAATGCCATTAAATGACAAGAACTGCTGTTAGGGCGTTAAACCAAACAAACACACGAATTATATATTAAAAAACCAGTTTAACTGAAACCTTAGTCATTATACGAAATTGTCCATACGCAAGTAACAGACAAGGGTTCTCCAAAACTGCATTTGTAGCGGACAAAGTCTAACTGAATTTGTGAGGTTAAGCACTTGCATGGAAATCTGCTATGTATGACCATGTTTAGACAAAACGACACAGGTTAAACGCTCGAAGACTTGATCTTGTTGGTCAAGCCAGTCACTTGAACGCCCACTCATTTGCCATTCATGATATATATGTTCATCAACATTAACCTTATGACCCTTTACACAAAGGAATTGAAGAGCATGTGCGCTTGCTTTCTTGCGATGGCTGACTTACAACCTGGGATCCGGAAGATGTCCGCTGGAGAGCACACTGCAGATGGTTTCCAGCCTTTACGCTTTGTATACATGTCGAAGGTGTTGGATACTTTGAACTAGAGCAAGCATCCAAGATCGACGAGGCAAATAACTTGTTATTGGCCCGGTCCAAACTTGTTGCCTCATTTTGCTTTATATTTCATTCATTTTTACCGATATAATAAACGAAAAAAAACAGGAATCGAACCAAGATGCCTGTATTACCGGTCCAGTATGCTTACGAGTATGCTTCAACGACCTTTCATGTAAAAAAGTATACCAGTTTTATAACGATACAGTTTGTTCCTGAGTCAGAGCATATTCTGTATGTTTCTTCTCATCACGTATGTAAAAATGGACACGACTTCCGAACAATCCAAAGACATATCATTGACATTCTTCATGGTTTTATTCATGGCATTTGTCGTTTGGTTTACTCTCAAGTGAAAACGCTAAGATTAAACTTCCAAATTTATGTTTGAACTATCGGTTTTTCTCAATTCTGTCTCAGACAACAAATAAACAACTTCAATTGTGTCTTTTTATTTCAAGACAAACCGAGCTAACGATGGACAGTATAATTTAGCGAGTACATTTACATTCGAGAATACCGAAATTCAAAGACGTTTCTCCGATAACAAGAAAACAATCGTGAACGAAATGGGATTCCCAGAAGACCTGTTGAACATAACAACCGATTAACTAAGACAACAAGGTTTGCTGTATTTTAACAATATTTTACTATCAATACATTGCGTAACATATACACATACAGAAATTCTCGTAGATTTGTTTCAAGCATGATATTTTCAAATACAATGTCTTAATTTACCAATCGTAAACATGTGTGAATAAGTGACACCTTTCTAATAATGTCGACATAAAAATAACCTACAAACTTCAGTTTTCATGGTAATTTATTATCTGAAGATGAGTTATATCAAAATCAGCAAAATCTTAAGTGCATACTGTCGTTTGCAAGACAACATTATTTGAAATTATAGTATATTTGATCGACGTTTATCTCTGACGTTGTCCTTCAGTCGTTATGTGCAGTTTATAAATTGGTGTTATCTCGCAAATCACAAGACTTAGAAATTTGGCATGTGGTAGTTACCATGATTGGTCATTTGGTACCCCTGGAGTCGAAATTGTCTTAGTCATCAGGGGTCATTTATTTTATACAGTCTGATGAAGGAAAAAGGTAAAACGAATCGCATTAACTACAAGACCTAGAACTTGGGTATTTGGCACATACCATTGCATAGTGATCATCTATAAGTTAAAATCGGAAGGTTGCGGTAAAATGTTTATACAAACGGATGACCAGAAAACCAAGCGGCATGGCCTATATTTGTGTGCTTTATTTTGACGAAATATACAGTCAATCTTAAAAAAGTGATTGGTTTGATTTCTGATTAATGTCGTATTTCAAATTACTGGTATAATTATGGCAATTAAGGTAAAACCTTCTCAATTTAAAAGATTGCTTTAATTGTAAGATTCTTACTATTTTATGAAACTATATGAGTTTATTTGGTTTAATCCCTCACTTAACCGGAATAAACATGATTTCATTATTACCTAGAGGTATAATTATAAAACATATGCCATTTGGTACGCGTTCTCATTTAGGAAAACTATCAAAGTTGATAAACCCGTAAAAGTATACCTAAACCGATGGCTAGATTTGAAAAAATACGAATCTTACAACCAATAAACTTTGATGAATGTGTTAATTGAGGAAAAAATCGCTTCTTCATCCCCAAGTAAGTTGCCGCGGTGCATTAGACAACTCCGAAAAACAACCACGTTATCAGGGATGATGCGTGCGCGATATATTTTATTAATCCAAAGCATTACTTTAGACTAAGAAACAAAGAAATTTAAAGTTGATCTTATTCTTTTTGAAACATGTTTGCCACTTTCATAAGAAATGAAGCCTACTTAAGATCGATAAGGGACAGAATCAAGTGGTCATCATCAACGTCTATAATGATAACAGTTTACGTATATTCTACTTCTTTTATAAGCTCTTTAATCTTAATTCACAATCTAGTGATATAAATCAGGAAACACACGGCCTAGTCTTGATGACATATTCACAGCCAGGAAAAATAAGCAACACACGAAGGTGAAGGAAATGGCACAAAGAGATGCAATGCCAGAACAAGACACGCCAGGTGAGATTACTGAAATGTTAGCTAAAACCAATTGCAGAATAGAACGTAAAGTACCCGTCGGATTTTTCATCGCAGTGAAATTTGTTTCGACTGGTCTTCGGATTCTAACATTTAATGCTTTGCTTTTATATTAATCTTACTAGTACTGCCAGGACCGTTACCATCGTTGCATTTTAATCAATATATTATTAGCATGACTATTCTCATCAATACATATAGGTATGTTGTGATTAGTACCTCAGAATAATTTACTGAAGGCGTTGAACACACTGAAAAGAGAATTGTAACCTTACATTTTACTTTAAGGCCTGTAACGGAACGACACGTCATGACTTCCGTATGTATGAATTTCATTAATTAGCACTTAAATGAGTATTTGCTTAAGTATATAAATACGCAATCTTTAAACTATTCAACCATTATTATTGATAGCTTTTGTATCGAACAAAAATCGTCTTTTGTAGAGAAACTTCTTGATGAGAATTAAAGACTGAGGAGCATGATGTATTGCATGGAATGCAAGACAAACATTATGAACGCACTGTTTATGCCGTGTTCCCATCATAACATGTGCATGACGTGTGCCAGAGATGTCACTGATTGCCCTGTATGAGAAATGCCAATTCGAGAGAAGAATAGAACATACATGACATTAATGGGCATGTAATATTTTACTTTTTAGTGTGATCGCTCTGTGTCCGTCGTCCGTCGTCAACAGTTTAGCTTCAAATAAATTCTCCTCAGTAACCAATTGGCCTTTTTTGCTCAAACTGCACCGGAATCTTCCTGGCATTTGGCATTTTCAAATTATAAAACTGGCCCCACCCTGGTACCACCTGTTATATATTGACTTACATAGTGACAACTGTAAAAATCTTCTACTCATGAACAGCAACGGCTAGAGCTAAGATATTTGGTGTATAGTATTGTCTAACGGTCCCCTACCAAGTGTGTTCAAATGGTGACCCCGGGGTCAAAACAGACTACTATCTTGGGATAATTGGATTAATTAACACTTAGGTTTCACATTCTTCACTTCGCAATAAAGAATACTGTAGTCAGGTGAGTGATAAAGGGCCACCATTGTTCTCCTTGAGGTTTTATCTGGTTTACTGTCTCAAAGAAATTGAAACATTCTTTTATTTATGTATTGTATCATTTCTTAAGGTGGGTTGTCTAGCACTGTGAGTGGGTACTAGTTTTGGAAAAGCGAATGTTTTAAGTACAATTATCTTTCCTATCAATGAGAGATTCCATTTGTTCCAAACATTAAGGCAATGATTAAAAGATGCTATTTTGGGGTTAATATTTATTTCATGCATAGATTTTATGTTGTTTATAAAGGTGATACCTAAAGTCGTAGCCTTGTCAGAGGTCCATGAGAATTTAATTTTTTTCACAAAAGTGTATATTACTTTGAACGAGAGAGCCTATTCTTAAGACAGTACATTTACTTGTGTTGAGACTGCGCTGAAGTTTTGAAGGATTGAAATAAGATTCTCTAACGATTGTTTTGAACCGGCAATAAAGAATGTTGCATCATCTGCAAAAAGTGTTTGTTTAAATTCTTTATTATGAATTTTGATACCTTTGATGTTGATATTTGCATTTATTTGTCTACTTAAGCTGTCCAGACATATTATAAATAGATAAGGTGATAGCGGACAGCCTTGCATCACGCCCCTTTAATATTAAAGAATTCTGAAAAATGACCGTTATTTACTACACAAGCCTTGGCGTCATGATAAAATAGGTTAACTCAATCAATTAAGGATTCTCCGAAGTTAAAAACTCGCATACAATCTGTCATAAAAGTGTGATTTAAGCTGTCAAAGGCTTTCTGAAAATCTGAGAAAAAAAGTATTCCTGGGTCTCGATTTTGATTTATTTGATCAATAGGTTCATGTATTATTCTGACATTTTCACCAATATATCTGTCTTCTATAAAATCAGTTTGAGCTTCATTGATGAACCCTTTTTATTCTATTTGTTTTTGTTGCTATTTTATAAACAACGTTTAGTAATGAAATAGGTTGCCAGTTACTAATTGATGTTAGATCTTTATCGTTTTTGGGGAGAAGTGTTATAATACTTTGTTTTTGTAATTATTTTAATGATTTGTTTTCAAATGAAACGTTCAGTGAATTAATTAAGGTGATATATGCCCACTAAATGCCTTGAAATGGGTGGTTCAATAAAAATGCATATACTGTGCCTATTGTAAATCATTCAACTTTTAAACTTTCCAGTATTATGTGTTATACATTCAACTTCAATAAAATGAAATTGTATGTATTCTAAATGCAATCATGCATGAATAAAACAAGTTTGTGATCAGGTGACATTTTCTTCTAAATGGATTTAATATTCCGGTTAATCCCCATGTGTTTCTATTTAACATTTTGTTATTTTCTTTTGATTAAATTAATTTCATATACATGTATGTTATCTAGGTCATGCCATGCTTCATTTTTTTTAAATATTGTTATTTAACAGAGATTTATGCATTTAGAAGGAGTTGCCCATCAAATTCATGCATATAAACATGCAAATTTTATCCTATCATCTCCAATTGTATTTCTTTTTTATAAATTTAAATCATAGCATCATGTTGGCTTAAATGGTCTTCCTTTATGTACCAAAAATCGTAAAGTTTGATCAATCAATGAATGCTGGCGATTTACCGGAACATTTATACAAAAATATTGAAAATTGGCTTCATTGATAAACATCGCAATTCATGCATCAGTGATTTGGGCTGTGAGTTTGTATGGTCAGTGTGTATTTTATGCTTGTGTTTACATGTACTCGTATATTTAAAGGTTATTATTGATAACTCTAATTTTGGGGTTGAACTCTTGCTTTTTGTTTGGTTACCTTGATTTCTTCAATTTTATTTTACCTGACTGTCCTCGCCACCTTAAGAAGGCACTATGTCTTTCCAAAACACTTTGTTAAATTATACAGATATATTCCATTCGACCCAGAGTTTTTGTTATTTTTCATATCTTTCAAAGCATTTAAACATTCATATTCATAAAAATAACCCATTACATTACAACTTCTGATCATCTGTTAAGATATCATTTCTATTTTCTAAATGATTTTTATTTTGGTTGGATGTAATTGTATTATTACACGAGCATAAGTGTTTATAGTATGTTTTTGCATGATTTAATATTGTACTTTGATTGTCATTTAATGAGACATGTATTTTCAATTGTTTTATACATTTTTCTTCTGTTTTTTTCCTTTCTAAGTTAGCAAAATATTTAGTATTTTTTTCTATACCTTCTATGAGTTCTGTCTTTGCTCTGCTAATAATACCCTTTATTTTATCTTCATTTTTAACGTTTAATTTATGTTTTTCATTGTTTAGCTGTTCAATTATTTCATGATCTGAAGGATTATGAATTATATCATTGTCTAACCTTGATATGGTGTTGGTTATACACTTAAATTAACAAACTAAATTAGCCCTTTTATCATATATATAGCGAAACTGCATTTGTTTCATTTGCAAATCGGTGCACAATTGTTGTCGTAAAACCGTGAGATGGTAAGACTCAGTGTGTGAATGTTCAGCAAATGGGTTAAAAAAGCAAATCGCTACTATAAAGATAAATAGAGGCTTTGTTTGTTAACAATTTAAAGACCAGTTACATTATATTACTGGTATATTCTCGTTATATCTGGCTTCGGTCATAGCCGACTTGAACAGCTCCTCTTATCAACTAGTGGTTGTATATTTTAGATCAGTTCACACAACCTAGAACAGATACCATCGTGACCACAGACCCAGATAAATACATAGTGTTGTTCATATGTAGAACTTTGGATCGCGAGCGAGTTGGCTGTTGCGCGGACCATACACTGTTGGTTTTGGTCGCCGTAAGTAATGAAATCTGTTAGGAAATGGGTTTCTATGGGGGACAATGCTGTCTTTAGTGAGTTTAAATAGAATGTTCCTTGACAAGTGTTTGTACTTGTCTACACACCATGGAGGTAAATGTTTAAGTCGGTTTAACGCACAAGCAATTTTGTTTTTCTTTTGCAGTAACACATGTCTGGTCATTGTGCCACATTTCCTTTCACATCAGTTTCAGTTTTACAATATTGGATTAAGTCCAAAGAAAACATTGGAGCTTAAGGCAACTATTATTGAACACACGCATACCTGATGACTTAACACGTCACTTAAGAAACATGTCAGACCTCTGATGAAATAAGAACCATCAGAATTTGGAAGGCATTTTTTAACATTTAGAACACTACTTTCAGGATCAAAGAGCAGACAAGGATGGAGACGGGAATGGAGATGGTCTGATTGAACTAAACGATATGCCATGGTGTGAAATGGAGAGCGTTCTCAACAACTGCTTTGGGATGTCTTTCAATAAACGCACTCCTCCTGAGTTGAACTAGCGATGGAAGGACACAAATGGTATCAAATGCTTCTCTTCCCTTGAGTTACATAAATGTTTGATGTAATGTTCATGTTCTTTTCCCCCCCCCCGTATTTTCGACATATTATTACTTTCTTGACGTTTTTCCAGGATATGTACCGTCATTTAAACTTTCCCCTTTGTGCCCCCCTTAATTGTTATTGGTTATTTCTATGGTCGACCATGCCAATCCTTGCGCCCCTGTCCCCCTGCATGTTCACCCATGCACTTCCTCTGTGCCTAATGTTTTAGACTTGTTTTCTCGGGGGGGGGGGGGTTTGTGTGGAGAGTCATTGTCTTGTGTATGTGGCGTTCCCTGTAACAACTTAATCTCTCTTTTATAAATGTCCACGTACTTTAGAGGGAGAATACTGCGTATGAGATTGTTTTGTAATAAAACGAGTTCACATGAAAATCAGCCAGGAGCAGTAAGTACTTGATTCAATGAACATCAACAGTAGAAGTTATAGCCGTATCATTTCTCTTAGTTTAAACATATTTTATTTACATACTATGAACATCATAATAATACAATACAATATATATCATTTTACATTAAACAAGTTTGTTCAGTAGTAATGTTAAAAGGATGGGACCGAAAGCCAAAGACTTATATAGGTCTTCTCCTGAGTATTGTACATTTCCAACAGGTACGAGATTGGTTTAGGTGAATATAATGTTTACAAAACTGTTTAAACTCTATTGTAGATGTTTAAAAAATAAGCGTTTTGAAAAAAATAACTAAGAGAAAAGAAAAGATAGGAGGGGAGAGAGGGAGCAAAGTGTAATGTTTAAAAGGAAGTTGTTACACATGTACGACTTATAGCGTAAAACGTTTAGTGTCTTCTATGTATGTGTAAACTGATCTAAAAATAAGAACATTGGTTTCATTTGTATACCTTGGGCAACCGAAAAGTAAAACTTTTGTGTCAAGACGAATATTTATGTTTGCAAGATTTGTCAAAAGAACTTGCCTTTGGTGTCTGTGTGGGGGACAATACAAGAAAAAATGGTCTGTTGATTCGAAATTACCACAATTACACATAGGGGATTCAATTATATTTTTAACAAACAAGTGGGATTTTAATATGCTGCATCCTGTTCTTAATCTAGTGTGAAGAATTTGGAGCCTCCTGGGGCCTATATAATAATAGGAAGGAATTGTTGTGACAGGATTGTTAATAGAACGCTTAAAAATATTGAGAGTTGAAGATTCTTGGATATTGGAAGGTAGCTGGTTCCATGCTCGAATTGCTGATGGAAAAAATGAGTTGTAAAAATGACTTGTTCTGCATCGGAAAGGGGTAATGTTATCTATATTACGTAAATTATAGCGCGGTGTGTCAGATCTACTTGGCAGTGTTGCATATAAGTACTCGGGCGTAAGACCATTTTTTATCTTAAAAATTTAATTTAGTTTATGTTTATCTCTTCTTTCCTGCAGACTTTCCCATCCAGTTTCTGAATTTAATTTATCAAGTGATACGAGTTTAGTTGTTCCAGTCGCTATTCTAGCAGCTTCAATTTGTATTTTGTCGAGTTCTTGTTTTTCGTATGCAGTGCAATTGTCAAAGATAGTATCACCATACTCTAGCAGGGGCCGAATATATGATAGATAAATTGTTTCCAAAGATTTTCGATCAATTCTGAATTTTAATTT
Source organism: Mactromeris polynyma (assembly GCA_032209605.1). NCBI lineage: Eukaryota > Metazoa > Mollusca > Bivalvia > Venerida > Mactridae > Mactromeris > Mactromeris polynyma. The sequence continues at coordinate 1,365,688 of JASFXZ010000021.1, read as the reverse complement.
TTTCATTATATTTATTCTTGACCATGCTTTTGATGTAATATATTCTATATGCCAAGTACAATTGTTGGATAGGAACAATCCCAAGTGCTTATGAGAATTTACAACCTTTATCGGCTGATTTTGCATTATTAGAGCAGGATGGTTTGGCTTATTAAGTTTTTTTGATATAGTCATCGATTCAGTTTTAGTTGGATTGAACGACACTAGCCACGCGTTAGCCCAACTACTAATTTTATGTAAGTCATTGTTCAGGATGTTCGCAGTTTCATCAATTTTATTTACAATTAGTGACAGACTAGTATCATCAGCAAACAGTCTTATATTTGCATCAATATCTTGGACTATGTCATTTATATAAATGAGAAAAAATAACGGACCTAAAATTGAACCTTGTGGCACACCCGCATGTATAAGTTTTTCGTTTGATGATATTCCATTTATGTTTACCTTTTGGCGTCTACCTTTTAAATAATCCTCGAAAAAAAGCAAAAGTGCATCTGACAAACCGATAGCTTTAAGTTTAATTAAAAGACCTTTATGCCATACTCAATCAAATGCCTTACTAATATCACAGAAAATTACCCGAACTTCCTTTCCTAAATCTATTGCTTCACAAAAAGAGTGATACAAATAAGCCAATTGATTTGTAGTTGAATCGTTTGGAATGAATCCCGATTGATATTCGGTGAGGATTTTATTTACAACTAGATGATTATAAATATGTTTAAAAAGAGCTCTTTCAAAAACTTTACTCACTGTACTTAGAAGTGATATAGGTCGGTAATTTGACACAATCGTAGGGTCATCTTTTTTAAAAATTGGACAGACATTAGCTAATTTCCACGAATCTGGGAATTGTTTAGTGTTGATACAGTGATTAAAGATCTCACTCAGAGGGTTGGACAACTCATTGTTTAATTCTTTAAGAATACGAGTGTTAATTAAATCAGGACCTACAGCCTTCCCAATAGATAAAGACTTTAAAATATGCACGATATCTGATGGCTCAATTTGAATATTGTTCAGAGTTGAATGAACGTTATATACTGGAGGTGTTGGATTATTAGAATCTGATGCGTTTAGCTGAGTTTGACTTGCAAAAAAATCGTTTAACGCATTAGCTTTGTCAAGGTCGTCATATACTGTATCTGAATTTATTCGTAATGGAGGTATACTATTATTTTTACCTACCGACATAAATGATTTTACAACAGTCCACCAGGATTTAGTATTACAATTTCTTTTTAGATCTTCGCAGAGGTTTGTTAATTGGTCACGTTTAGACTTCTTTATCATTGTCACAATGTTATTTCGCATAAATTTGAATTTAGTCCAATCAGACAGTGAGTTAGTTCTTTTGGCATTTCTCTTACTGTTAGAGCTGACAGTAATCAGGCTTTTTTTTATAGTTCCCTAGGTCAGACTATCTGACCCATTCCCATAGCCAAATGTATGGGTATTTTCCCAATCAGTACAAAAATTCCCAATCGGAAGCACCTACGAAATATTATCTACTGGAGCTACCTGGTATATCTTGAAGCTCTTTGAATAACATTATTGTTCCTTGTGTCATAAATGTTTGTGGACATTTTGTTTGTCTTTTTGATAGTTGATATAAGAAATGTAGATTAGAATGCTTGTTTATATAAAAAAAGCCTGTTCTTTTAACTATGAAAATTCCCAAAATTGGAATTGAAGCAATTCAAGTTTTTCCAAATTGGCAAATTTTACGACTCAAATTTCCCAATTTATCTAGGGTCTTTTTCCCAAAATGGACAGAAAAAGGTCTGGTAATGCACATATTTATAACTATTCCACGGTCAACATCCTGTAACACTGGCATAGCCACTTCATGAGATAATATGTAGATTCTTGGCATTTTCCATTACTGACCGTATCCTTCATTTGTTTCCTCCATACAGTGTGTAGAACAGTTTCAATTACAGCATTAAACATTTTAGAAGTCTGTACAATGAAGTGTATGTTTCCGGCAGGCACTAGAGACAGTTTTACTGCACCAAGGGTCGGTTCAGGATTTGATCTTCAAAGGGACTTAAATATTCAGTTATTTTTTGGTTTTGCTAAAGCCTTATGAAACGGCAATGACATAAATTATAATGCTACAATAAATCAGAGTTACTTATTAGAAAATGTTATCATTAAAGATCTTTGTATATTTTCGTATTTATACTCGGACATACATGTACAATTGGGGAATTTTAGGGTGTAAGACCCCCCCCCCCCCACCCCCTGGAACCGCTAACGACTCTTACTACATTACCAGTACATGTACTTAATTTCTACTAGAACAGCTAGTTATATTAACAGCTATAAAAATATTTACAATATAAGAGGCTTGGTCAAAGACTTCATACAACAATATCTGCTATGTGTATTTCAGGCGTGGTGTGTCCTTCCGTGTAACATGCAGGCAATCTATGTGATGCAGACAAACATCCAACATTTGCTGAACAAAAATCTAATTGTATCTGTTTTTTATGCACCAATTTATGTCTCTCATTAATGAATAAGAGAAGTAAACTAACCTGCCTAGTAATTACTGAATTTACAAGTTAATGCAACAATAATGTATAAAGATTAACATACACCAACACCAATACCAATTTAAAATAACAATACAGTCACAAAAAACACAATTTATAAGTGCAACATTATAAAGTAGTTTATATTTGCTGTTTGGCTACTTTACTGTACTCGGACAAGCTAAAAAATTAAATAAAAAAAACAGCAGCAACGCACAATTTGCATGTAATTCAAAATACTAGTATATTTTGTTTAATATGTGTAACTTGATACAATAAAAGCTTTACACAGCAACCCATAATTCTGGATAAAACCATCAGTGATAATGTAAATAAGAAGTATGGCATCGAATACTGAAAGAACGACAGTATCAAAAATAGTCACTTCAATCCTTATATGCGTCAAGTGCTGTTCTGGGCGCACTGTTTGCTGGTCAGTGTTTGAATATTTTATATGTTTCACTCTGACGAAATTGATGACAGTCATTGATACAATTCAGTGAAACCTGTCAAAACCAAAACCCTTTATAAACCGAACTACTGTCTAAACCGAACACTTTTGTTGGTCCTGATATTTTTGTTCTTTGTTTTATTGTAAAAAAACCTGAGAATAATTGCCACTAATTGGCAACTGCGGCTTTAAATACCGTACTCTGGTCCGTGTCTATCTCCGATTAAAAAATCAGGTGGGGATTGGTTTTTCAAATTTCCTCTAGTCAACTTGTTCTTGTATACTTTTACATAACTTTTCTTTAATTGTCTACACAGACGAACAAGTTATTTCTATACAAAAGCGAAGAATGCATGCAAAATACACCTCAAGACATTGGAAATACGTTCCCAAGAGTCGATACACAAACAAATTTTAAAAAGTCCAGGAAAAACCAAACACCTGTGAAAACCGAACAATTGATACTGTCCGGAAGAGGTTCGGTTTAGACAAGTTTCACTGTATTGTCAAGGGTGGTAATGTATGTCATCAAACAGTGCGCGTGATGTCGAAATTACCCATGTCAAGACAATGAGTTTAGAGTGTACCAAACTGGATGACTACCTAGCAAGTAATTTAAACTGGCAAACTACAATGCAGTTGTTACTGTGTTCTGATTATGTAACCAATTGCAATATTGAACAGATAAAATGAAACATGAACTCAAGACTTAAATGTTTATTTTATTTTTAATAATTTTTGTACCCTTAAAGCTAAAAATTAATCATTAAAGAGCTATACTTAAAATACTATTGCATAGAACAAATTTCACTACAATGCAATGAGAAATAAATCGTGTACATTCTATATGTGGATGGCTTTATCAAGGGTTGAACACTAATCTATTGTATTTGCTTCTAAACCAAACTGAGTAACAGTAGGTTTGAACATAACCCCAGATATTATTATTATATATATATATATATATATTTGTTCATAACACTAATGACTTTACACTGTACCATCCATGCCATTATTATGCTAGCAACTCACTATTCAATTCATTATTTATATTCAACGAATGTAAGAACTCAGTGGTACGTGTATTATATATATGTGTTAATGGATATACTTACACATAGAATAACAATGAAAGAAAGGTTATGCTATACATATATGACAAATTGAAGGAGTAAGATTCTGGGATTATAAAATAATGATTTAGAAAATGAAAATGTAGATTACCTAAATAAAGAGAAATGCAACTCTGAGGAACAAGGAACATTAACAGCAGTACACCATTAAAAACATAAAATTGAGCAAAAGAAACAGGACAGAAATAACTACAGTAAAACCTCAATAATGCGACCACCCATGGGACCCTTGAAAACAGGTCTTATTATTGAAGTGGTCTTAATATTGAGGTTGAATAATGAGCAAAATAGTGAAAATGGACTTAAAAATTGTGTTCTTAAATTTGAGCTGCTCTTATTATTGAGGTGGTCGTTAAGTGAGGTTTTACTGTATGAGTATTACGTATATGATGATGGTACATAGACCTTATACTGAACATAATTTGTTCAAAACGTAAAACAAAACAATATATCAAAACAAGATCGAAAGTTAAATAGACATAATCATAAATACATTATATATATGTTCAATAAATATTTTCTGCCACAAAAAGCCATTTTATAAACAATACCGTCACCTAATATAACAAAAGCACTCACATTTACACAAAATCAAATAAAAGGTTTCACATTCAAAAGAATGTAACCATATCAATAATATAAACCAGATAGTTGCATACACAACAAAGAAAAAAAATCAAGCAGATTACACATATTAGCATAATATAGCATGTTTTACCCTGTTCATAATTACACATAGAGTTATAATTGAGATGCATTTAATACATGTACTTGTTTGATGGTTGCTTCTATATAGACATACACTTTTGATTGGAAGTTAATTGCTTGGTCCTATCACAGTTTTATATCCATACATTGACACACAAATAGTGGAACAGCATTAAATGTATGATGCGGAAAATCGAATATTAACGACTGATCACAAATTACACAATAAGTTACCAGCAATAAAAACATAATTGATGAACAACTCGTGTGCTTCTTCTTTTAAAAGTCATACCCTGGTTTATACATGTACAAGTATAATGTATCCAAATTTGCAAAACACATCATCAAAGAACAGATGTGTCGCTGTTTATACCAGGAGTATTGTATTGGAGACAGCAGTATACCAACATATAGGTGTAACGCCCCCAGCTAGATGCTGAGGATAAAACATCGAGAACTCGCTTCCTGTTCATGTAAAAACAATAAAAAACACAAATGTATGTCAATAGATTTCTTCACATGCACTTTTATGTTCCAGTAGGCAACCCAATTTTAGAAGTTTTGAAGTTCAGGAATATCCATGTATTGTGTGAGGCTGTCAGGGTTAGCTAGCGCCCCCTTCTGTACTACTTCCTGTCCCATGATTGTCTGTCTCACAGCAACCTCCACCTTCTTGCCACTGATTGTGTACTGAAGTTACAATTCGAGTAATCTACTGAGCTATAGCAAAGCAAGTTATTTCAAAATAATCAAAAACAAGGTGAAAATATGTTTTGGTATTCATTTAAGTGACCTCATCAAAATATGATTTAAGATTGCTGTTTATTGCTTAATATGTTCACATTTTGATATGTATACATGTACATATATTTACATGCAATGTAACATCATGTGCTCTTCAGAAAATCTGTGTCTTTCGTCACATATATTTTGTGTATTTGCAATAAACTATTTGTAGTTGTAGTTACTGCTTAATCCAAATTAATGATAATTAGCAGAACTGTATAATAGCTGTTTTGTATGTGTGCTTAACAGAACTGTTAGTAATATACTGCACTAGTTATGAAAACATATTCACCTTGGTCCTTATAGAATACCTTATCAGTGAGAGTGGAATATAAATGCTTGAAGCAGTTAGTTAAAAAACATCAAATCGCTTTGATCATATTTGATCATAGGACAAAATCCCCTCTGGACAAAATCCCCATCGCTCATTTTATACAAGGTGGACAAAATTCCCTTCGTGAATTTTACAAGGTGGACAAAATCCCCTTCATGAATTTTACAAGTGATACAAGTGATACAATATTAAATATAATTATGACGTGCATCAAACTGTAAATCCAATTAAGTGTTTTTCATATTTCTTGGCTTTACTGTCCATGTTAAAAATGTTCATGTAAAATTCATGGCACAGGGCATAACACAAGTGTAGAGTGTCAAAATTAAAATTATACAGTGCCCAACAAAAATATTGTAATAAGAATTTGAAATGGTATATGAAGTTGACACAGTCATAATCGTCAAATCATGAGACGGTTAAAATCTTAAGAATTCGAAAAATCATGAAGTTGACAGACATAAAAGATGATTCTGTAACATGGAACAACATGGAACAAGTGAAGACAGAAACGTATCCACATCCATATATGGACAAGATTTTCTTAAAAACTTGATCACCAAACATTAAAAACGTTGTTCTAGTCATCCATGTAAACATTTAAAAAAACACTAAACATTGCATTTTATTTCCATATATGGGTTATTAAGACATACATAGCAGATAAATAAAAGCGTGATTTACAAGTTAACAAGCTGTCTACTACTCACTGGTATGTCAGTACAAGGGAGAATCAGAGCTGGTACGTGACGAGCAGTTAAATATTTCCTGATACAAGATTTCAAATTGTTAACCAAATCTTGCGTAAATTCCGTCTCAGGTGCAAGTTTTAAGAACAGTATGACTCGCTCTTCTGAGTTGTCCTGTCTCCTCTGTGCCACACAAACACTGTCCAGGATCTCTTTGAATGATTCAACTGTAAAGTAAAAATTTCACATCAAACTTCAGGATAGAGCAGTTTATTACTTACTTAAAACTTTCCAAGAAAGCCAACCACATAGAATATAGAATGTATACGAGTATTTCTGCTATAATTAACAGCAAGTGTATAATACAGATAACCATTTATGGGTGACTATCTACAGTCTGCTAAATTTTACCACACAGGAGATTGTCACAAGTTCTTTACATTTGATTGGCTTACAAACCGCTGTGATGAAAGTTGCATTAGCGAGCTTTATACAGCTGCGTTTAAAAATGAATGAAAATGTTGAGCAGGAAAGGCCACATATAAATTGAACAGTCGCCATGGAAACATGAAAAATAGATAAGTACATGTGAACTATTACAATGGTGAAAGGGACAAACTCGGTTTTCAAATGAAACAGATCTTACCTATATTATATATCTCAGAACTACCAAACCTCACACCATTCGGATTTAATGTACCATCACTGAAATAGAAATAGATGCATGATAATGATTCTTAAATGATTCTTGTCAATTTAAAAAATAACTGTTAACAACCTATAGAATAAATAGATGACACATCCATTGAAAATTAGTGATTTCCAGAGTTGCCATATTGATAATTGCACATAGTTGAAAATAAGACATATTTCTGCAGACAAGCCTTATTTTCAGTAAATGGAGGTTGATAAATTAAATTCCTGTCACTTAAGACTGGTACAGTACTTAGCGAAGTACAACAGAGCAATAAAGTGCACACATTTTTACAATGATAGTGCACTTAACCAGTTTAGCAATGCCCATGCAGCATGCTATATAATTTTCACAGTGTTAATCTGACCCAATGCAAATTTATTCCACTTTCATACACAACAATAACAATATAAATGCATGTGTGCAAACTTCATTGATATAACAACTATAAGATTACCAGCCATTCGTCCATCCATATTGGACTAGAAAATGCATCATCATTTACATAAAAATTGTATTAACCAGAAAACCTTTGCGTTTCTAAATCAGTTGAGAGCAATTCCAGTTGTCCTTCACTAATATTAGCCTTGTTTGTGTAGAAAAACACCGGCCAATTTAACATGGATTTGTTTGCAGAGCATTAACAGTAAACTGAATTTCAGTTCATTTCATTAGTCTCAACTGCAAAATGTTTTTTTTCTTTTCATCTTTTCCTTTAGGTACAAATCATTACTGGATAAATAAATGGTAGAAGAAATTTATTTTCAATTTCAGTATGCTCATGTGAATATAAAAGGCATACACACATACATACAGATGTTGACAACCGGTTGACTATGGGTCTACTTCAATACAATACAATAAATAAATATAATGGGCAGTAATGTTGCTAATTATCGTTCTAATTGATATAATATACACATGTACATGCATAAAGACGTAATGGGTGACTACAGATCATCATAAAATAAATAAGCACAACTAAATGTATCTGTTCAAAGAAAACAACCAACCTTCTTCCCAGCATTACAATGCCTCCAGTTTTACTGTTGAATCTACAGAAGTCACCATGAGCCCATATACCTGAAAGTGACTTAAACATTACAACAGATACAACAGAAAAACCTCTAAGAGTATTTCAGGGAAAATACAAATCATGGAATCACCAACTTCAAATCAAAATATTTACTCAAAATCAAGAAAAGGTTGAAAACAATATCATTTTGGCAATAATGTCATAAATAAACTGGAAAGTTTAAAATATAATGAAACATATTTGATCAGGAATGTAGAATTACTCGATTGTAAATGTTGAATATAAACTAAATACAGCTATTTCCAAAAGAAAATGAGTCTGCTTTGGAAGTAAAATTTGGAAATTTGTTGAAGACAATTTGGAAAAATAATACCCTTTCTTGAACTGGGAGTGAGTAGTCTACCCTTATAACATAGGGAGAAAAAAGGCACATTTTGAGCCCCTAAAAGTTTGATAAAGCAATAATGCCACAACCAGTTCAACAATATTGAAGCACATGCCATTTTTCTCATGCTACATGAAGTGACGACAAAGTTAAACAATCAAAATTTACAAATAGAAATTGAATGATAGACATGTTTTCTAACTAACCTTGGAAAGCATTAAAATATGCTTTCTTGTATTTCACTCCTTGTGGGTCATTCCAGAACTTTGTTGGCATTGATGGAAATGGTGTGAGACAAACTAACTCTCCATCTTGGTCATAAACAACTTTACCTGCAATCAAAACATGGATACATACTTTGTCAACTTCTTTAGCAAACAAAAATTGCTCAACTGAGTGTGCAAAAACTGACAATTTTAATTATCTACCTCAAATACGGTGTAAGATTTTGCAAGCAACAAAGTTCCCAAATCGATGATTTCAGATGGTCGACTAGTGGAAATGTTTGCAAATTGCTGAAATGTGTATTGTCATTGTTCAATAGTAAACAATATAAAATATTATACCGGCTGATATTTCTCCCAATTTCCATAATTTACAAACGTTTCCACATCACAAACATGGCCCCTTTTATAGCAACTCATGTTATAAAGGTGAAAAGATAATTAAATGAACTTGACATAAAATACAACACATCATAAATTTTCTAGATATTTTATATTGCAGCAAGTCAAATATGAACTGACTAATATAACTTGTCCATAAAAACTAAATCACAAACCCGTTGCATCAAATGTATGCATATCACAGCCAAGTAACATTTGTTGGATTTCCCCACGATACACAGGTTCTGTCCACGTTTGTCCCATAAAACACGCAATAATATCTGTTCCACCTAAAACGAATGTTTTAAATCACAGAATAATACATACGTTCACTCATTTAACAAGAAGCAACAAATTGTATCCAAACAACATTTAACAGTAATACCTTTGTTTCAAGAGTAAAACACAAAACTCCCAAGCTAATAGTACAAATGTAATAGTGAATCAGCATCCTTATGTACCAGATGTATCATCTAAGACTGACCAACATACAAACAGAAGATGGACACAGTAAATACTACATGCCGCCTTTTTTGAGGGCATAAAACAAAATGTTGACATGGTGGAGGATAAGTATAAATACACAACATGGTTTGCCCAAATCGAAAGTTTAAGAATGCATTAATTTATTTCTAAATTAGTACATGTAGTACAATATTTCAAAGGTCAGGAGTAGAACTTGACCCATTTTATAAAGGCACTGAAAGACATATTATTCAATGACATGAGAATTTACTACAGCAATTTACTCATCTAAACCAGGCTTAACTTGCCATGGGCAATCTAGCACCTGTAAGGTTTGAACACATGCAATATAAGCTATGCTGTACCAGCAATGCAGAGAGGGTCTTTCTTGAGCAACACCTCTCTCTATAACAATATCATTGACATTACCATAGCAAATATTTATTACTAATTTAACCTCTCTACAGCAACAACCTCTAATAAACAGTCACAATTTGTATCTCCTAAATGAAGAGGTTGTCCCCCACTTACCTGTGATTGAACCAAGCAGCAGATCTTGTTTGATATCTCTGTACACATAGTCATAGCTCTGTGGCATCAAAGGGGATCCAGTAGACAGGATCATTTTCAATGAGTTCAATTTATGAGTTTTCCCTAAACACAAAGAACATTGAAGGCATATTTACAACACACACAGTATTAAGACGTGAAACAAAAAAATAAAGGAAATATAGCACAAACAGCACAAGAGAAACAAGTTGCACTGAGGTTTATAACATCAAATATTCTTCCGAACATCTGGCAACCATACATATCCAACAGGAACTCCTCTACTATTTTTTCAAGCAACATGTTACATGTGTGATGAACTCTGTTACCATAAAGTCTATCAACTAATACATACCATTTAAAATGAAAAGAATACAATGAATATTTTACAAATTCCGACAGTTCACTGTCAATTCAAAATTAATTCAGAGTACTGTTATTATGTACACCATGTCTATTGGTCAATATTTTCCAAAACCTGATTTCATTTGTCAACAACCATTCTCCAGTAAATACAAGCAGACTATAGTTTTGTTTGAAATTACATAATATACCAGGTAACCAAGCATAACTGTAACAGAAACATATGTTATATCTACCTGGACACAATCCCTTGTTCTCCATAACAGCCAACCATTTTGCACTAGTTCCTAACACAGTAACTCTATAGAAGAAAAAGAAATAGAATATCTATGAAGATGATACTAACAAAATATATTTAGACAAAATGTTCGCAACTCTTTCTCCCATCTGCTAACTGCATGGCTTTGGACACAAATTTACCTCATCAATTCAGAGACAAAATTATTCTATTAAACGGCTGCTGTATATCATAACACACATGCAAAATTAAGCAACAAAATGATGTTGCATCAGAAATGCTTAACTCAACTGAACATTAATTCTTAAAATTGTTCTATTTTTCAAATGAAAAGAAACAAATTTCATAATACATATGAACATATACACCTTCATTTAATTCTATAAATCAAAATTAAGCAACCATAGACACTTCCAAGAAAGAGCTTTGTTTATGACATCAGAATTTCACTGGGAAATACTCGACATCATAACCCTCACTAATACAGGTTTTGTAGTGGAAGTAGAATTTGTCCAGTAATTATTGCAACCCAAAACAAAAACAGCAGAGACAAGATAATATAGAAATACATTAAATAACATTCATTTGTCAATACATAATAAGCCCACAATCTGATAAGGTGACCAAGAAAGTGGTGTTTTCTTGCAAGGAAATGGAACATCAACTCACCCAATATTGTCAACTACGTCCCATAGTATGTTTGCATGAGGTATAACAGGGGAACCATCATACAAAACTATACTTGCACCTACAGCTAGAACTGAAACCAGCCAATTCCACATCATCCAACCAACCTGCATTTTTAAAACAAAAGTTATTTTTAGTTATATTTTTGAAGTTATTCACTATCTTCGCATTTTTATTCAATTATACTACTTTACACACGACAATTCTTCAAAAAGTAGCTTGTACCAATAAGAATAAGCCTTCAATCATTGACCATTGATGTATTATCTACAGCAGTCATGACGTAAACTAGAAATAAACATTGCAGTAAACTGTCCTAGTTGCTCACGTTACATAGGATTGAACTTGATTCCAAATAAGTTTGTCAACAGTTTATATTACAGCAAATGTCGTAGTACAGGACCAAATACTTCAAAGCAGACAATAATTGATCCCGAAAACTTACAAAAGCCTCAACTTACTCAGAAGATCTTATATAGGTAAGATTTGTGCTGGACATAGTTAACTTACTGTTGTGTAGTACAGCATGATATCTTCCCTCACCATGTCACTTTGTATCACATGTTCCTCTAAATGTTTCAATAATGTTCCCTGAAATGTAATCACAAAGATCTTGTCTATAACAGGATTATTTGTCATATCTGGTCTTCATCAATGAACCAATGAATTCAAATGAATGAGGTCGGACTGTATAAGAATATTTTTAAATTGAAATCTCCAGCTAATGAAAGCTTAACAATTATATCAATTTCAATGATTGTCAATATATACAAGATGAAGTTCAGAGAAAGATGTGTGGTAGTTGAGGCATTAGTGCCCGACTCCTGATAAAAAGCTAATGGGTTCGAATATTTTATGAACATATTTTTGCTTGATGGTATTACAAAAGTGGGTCTAGCATATAGCATGCTTATCACCAATAAATAGAAAAGTTTGAACGTGATCATGGGTTCAACTAGGTGCTAAATATCAAGTCATTTAGATAATTCCAGACCAGATTTTACAATTTTATAGCTAAATAACCTATAATTCAGAGAAAATTGACCCTTTAGCAAGAATCCTTAGGGTCAAAATGTGGCTTTTTGGAAATTCCAAAGGTATGAGGGTCAACTCCAGGGTCAAAGGGAACCCCAGATGATGATTTTAAACATGACACCAACACTTACGCCAACAGAATGCACCATACACTTGGGAGCTCCAGTAGTCCCCGATGAATACATGATAAACATTGGATGATTAAATGGTACTTGTTCAAAATGTAACGCTGGGATGTTCCCTTCCTCAAGACCAGAACTGAGAAAATCTTCAAGTCTTGTGCTGAAATACAATCAAGATTTTCGCTTTAATAATTTCACTGTGAATTAATTCACTGTTATTCCACGATAAACCACAGAGTAAATAACAGCAACTCAAACAGTAGTACCCAATAATAGAAGTAGGAACAAGAGAAGAAACAAACATATATTTAACATTTAAACACACAGCTGAGAAGTAAATACAAAGATAATACATATTATTAACTCCACAGTATTATATTATATTGCTGACGTTCGGAATCCACTATCCACTACAACATTATTTAACAACTGGCGGACTACAAAGTGATGTTACATTATTTTGGCACATTTCTAGACTGTACCCATTCTTCTATATTTTCCCACCATAATATCAATATTTGAAAACGATCGACAGAAAAAATGTTGATATATTGATATCGATTGAATGACAGCTCTACTTTAAGCTTTCAGTTCAGAACTCATTTGTACCTGTTTTTTATGTTTGTGATGTTTAATGAAGCAGTTGGAACAAAAGGAATCACAACCACTTTTTCTAAATCAGGCAAACCTGAAATGAACAATCATACAAAGTCATACATGTATCCATTCTACTTAACACATAAAAGTTTAACCTGTAAACATGTTTTTGAACTTTGGGACAATATTTTTACACAACTTTTATCAAAAGAACACTGATTAATTGCATGTCAGTTATACGAACTCTTCAATCATGGCCTAAATGACAGCTCAGCATTTCATCACTTTACACAAGTTATGTTATCTTATTTGCCATTAACTTTGTGAGCAGTTTATTAGGTGAAAAAAATTTACTAATAGGATCGAGCCTGTAACTTTATAATTACTCAGCAGTCCTTATCCATAATCCGGCATAAAGGATTTTATCTCATAAGAACAACCGTACACATCATGGTGTCAACTCATGCAAGGTTTCAATGACCCACATCTTGTAGAACCAGCCTCACGCATCAATCCTGTCAGAGATGTTCTTATGTTCTTACCATTAACAACTTTTTCCAGTTTCTCCAGATGGTCATGAACTTTTCCATTATAATAAACAGCGTTCACACTGAAGATAAGTTTTGGCTGAATCTGAGAAAATCTGTCCAGTATTCCCTGTAAATATATGACTCAAACATTATTTAGATTATAATTATATATTGGTTGTTTTCAATAATAGAAAAGTATGTAAGTTTCCTACCACCAAGGATGTTTTATGACAAAAGTCATTATAGAAAGTGTTGTAATTAATTGTGATAAACTGAATTTTAATTTGACTTTAATATTTGATTCTTTGCGAACTCTTGTTCATAAATTGCATGCATGTATTACACTGGTAAATTGATAGCCAGTTACTAACATAGACAAAAGGTACAAAGGAAAACAATTATGTGGATGATAATGTCTCATTTCACAGGGGAATCTGACCAGAAACTTTCACAGGGGAATCTAACCAGAAACTTTCACAGGGGAATCTAACCAGAAACTTTCACAGGGGAATCTAACCAGGAACTTTCACAGGGGAATCTAACCAGAAACTTTCACAGGGGAATCTAACCAGAAACTTTCACAAGGAAATCTAACCAGGAACTTCCACAGGAGAATCTAACCAGAAACTTTCACAAGGAAATCTGACCAGGAACTTCCACAGAGGAATCTAACCAGAAACTTTCACAAGGAAATCTGACCACAACTTCCACAGGGGAATCTAACCAGAAAATTTCACAGGGGAATCTAACCAGGAACTTTCACAGGGGAATCTAACCAGAAACTTTCACAAGAAAATCTAACCAGGAACTTCCACAGGGATATCTAACCACAAACTTTCAAAGGGGAATCTAACCAGAAACTTCCACAGGGGAATCTAACCAGAAACTTACAGAAAGGAATCTAATCAGGAACTTCTACAGGGGAAGCTGACCAGAAACGTTCACCGGGGAAACTAACCAGAAACTTTCACAGGGGAATCAAACCAGAAACGTTCACCGGGGAAACTAACCAGAAACTTTCACAGGGGAATCTAACCAGAAACTTTCACAGGGGAATCTAACCAGAAACTTTCACAGGGGAATCTAAACAGAAACTTTCACAATGGAATCCTATCAGCAATGTTCACACACAAATCTAATCATCAGCTATCAACAAACGATGATCACAGGTGAATCGACCAGTTACGTCCACAGGGGAAATTTGATTAGTAACAATTACAGGAGAATCCAACCAGCAACTCACCAATCATACTTACTTTTATATTAATGCATCATTTACAAAAGAATAAGATGATAATTATAACTGTAATTTGAATGCTGAAGCATTAGAAGCCAAACTATACTACATGAGGCTCATGGATATGAAAACAACACTTACAACAACACCAAAGTCCGGTGATGTAGAACTCCATATTGCTCCGATACTGGCTGCAGCTAACATTGCTATCACAGCTTCTGGACAATTTGGAATGTATCCTAGGTAACAAATAAACAAAACAAACAACAACTGGAGATTAAAAAATATTTAAAGGAGTATAAGATTTTTGTATTCAACAATAATAGATAATCCAACTAAAAAAGTAATTTATGCAGATAATCACGTCAAAGTGTTTAAAATGAAATATTAATCACAAATATTCAAACCAACAGTTAATTTCAACATGTTCCATCAAGTATGTTTAATTAGATGACACATTGTAGGACACAGATGCTCCATCTATGGACTTTTTAGTTAAAAAAGGGCCATAACTCCTCCAAAAATGGGTGCATTGTAACCGAAATTTAAACGGTGTTTCATTTTATTGTCCTATGCTTATGTGCCCTCTATGAACTGAATCCATCTATCCTTTCAAGAGTAATTGATCAGAAACCAATTTTTCACAGGGATACACAGGTGGACAGGGGCAACACTTCATTCCCCTTAAAAGCTGTCTTAAACATCAAAGTTTGAGGATAATAATCTGCTTCCATTTAAATAAGAATCCATCTCTGTGTTGTATTTTCTTCCTACATTTGTGATCAATTATTATTTGATCAAGAAACAAATTCATGGATAGAAGATTAGGTGGCGAGTTTCGTTGAACACAGAATGTAAACAAATAGGAAAAACTAGTAGAAACAAGGAACAATATTCATTGAGGAACTCCACAATCTCAATATATGTCATTGTCTTTCTGAAATGGGCAGTAGAAAGCTAGTGCCAGAAATATTGCTTTGTATCAGACAAAGTAGAATTTGTGCAATTTTGTATATGGTCACTGCTGGCATAAGTAGCAGTTGTACTGTTGTTGCTGCTGTTACTGCTACTATTGTTAACAACACACTGATGGCAATATACTTTATCATCACAACACCCATCGTTAGTCTTACCTACAACTCTGTCCCCTACTTGGACCCCTAATCTCCTCATGGCTGAGGCATACACAGATACTTTTTGTCTGAGCTCTTTGAAAGTTATCTTCTCAACTGTCTCTCTACCTTCACCTGAAAGTATTCAACAATACCATCATTAGAAATATGGCAATTGTGTATCATTTGATATACACACGTATGTCAATGCAATTTTTCTTTACTTCTTAATTGGGTTTAACACCATTTTTCAACATCTCTTTACAGTTATGGTGTCAGATGTTCTTACCAGTTTTCCTGGAATCGATTATCAACCGGTACTAACTTGCCCTACTGCAGCTCACAACTACCCTACATGAATCAGGGGTGGTGGACAAACAATCATAGCCACAAGTCACAGAATCCGTCCATTAAGAAATGAAAATCGAAAGGGCCATGACCTAAAAACACTGCCATTTTTGGCTTAATTAGACTTATGTGCCAATAAATTGGTTAAGATTCAGTCAAAATCCCCTAAGCAGTTTAGGAAGAGATTTCTTATATAGTTTCCACTATATACTGATACAATGTACAAACATTCTGATCAAGTTATGAAGATCAAGTTGAACATGAGGCCTCAATAGTGTAAACAAAGTTGTCACATTATTTGATCTGGTGACCTATTTTTGATCCCAAGTGACACAGTTTCCAACATGACCAAGATTTGATAGAGAAATACATTGTCACCAAATTTCATGAAGATGGGGTAGAAAATATGACTTCTAGAGCATAAACAATGTTTTTTCTACAATTTGACCTGTTGATGTATGTCTTGACACCAGACGACCCAGTTTTAAACTTGACCTAAATTTCATAAGACAAAACATTTTGATCATGTGTCATGGTAAGCCAGGTTTGAAAATATGACCTCAACATCATAAACAAGGTTTTACTATGATTTGACCTGTTGACCTAGATCTTTACCCTAGGTTATCCAGTTTTGAATTTGACCTATATTTCATAGAAACATACATTACGATCAAGCTTTATCAAGATTGGTTAAAAATGTGGCCTTTACATTTAAAACAAGACTAAAGTGTACATATAGTAAAATACGGCATTTTTGATAACTCAAGGGCACATAACTTTTAGAAATGCTAGTCCAATCTAGCCCAAATTGAACTTGACCATGATCTTACAGATCTAACATGATTAGGTTTGGGGAGAAAAGAAGAAGCTTTGAGTGCAAACCTGGACAATTTAAAAAAGTCCCATAACTCTTGATCTTATATACCGATTTGACCCAGATGGCCATGTACATTGTTCTTAAGTTTGACTAGAATTGCTCAAGAAATGTGGATGCTAGGGTGTAAACAGTAAAATAGTGGACACCGGATGATGGTAGGATGGTGGACAGCCAATGAGCCTTTGTGCTCAGGTGGAAGTGCTTCTAAAGGTGAGCTTAAAATCACAGGATGGCTGTATAAGAT
This sequence comes from Mactromeris polynyma, assembly GCA_032209605.1. Taxonomy (NCBI): domain Eukaryota; kingdom Metazoa; phylum Mollusca; class Bivalvia; order Venerida; family Mactridae; genus Mactromeris; species Mactromeris polynyma. The sequence continues at coordinate 1,347,920 of JASFXZ010000021.1, read as the reverse complement.
TGTTCTTATACTTTCTCCCATCATAAAACAGCAAACATTTAACACAGCATTACCACAGGAATAGATAGCCACTCTGTCATCATCATACTTCAAGAGATTTTCAGCAAAGTTAAGACGACTTCCAGCGAACCATTCTGGTAGGTCAGCTATTCCTTTTGTCTTATCAATAACCTACAATTAGAGAATGGTATGTATGGTAGAGTAACAACACAGCAACAATAATGAATCAGAACACCAGTCAGCAATAAAAAAGGAAATTTAACAATACAAGCAACCTATCAGTGCACAGTTACATCAACATCTTACATAAAATTTCATAACATTTTAAATCCCTCAATCTTATCTGCATTTAAATACACAATTATGAAAAATGCTTGATAATTTTACATTTGACATCACTAATGTATGTTTGATACACTAGACAGTTAATTTTTATTCTTTATTTTCTTATTTTGCAATATCATACCATGTATCAGACACCAACCAACTATTACTTCTTGATACGAATATTGTATTGATTAATATGAACGTAGTGCTGCCCTACTGGTAAGGTACATTAACATCCTAGATGAAACGTAGATTTTAGTGATTTCGAACCATAAAAGTGCAAGTAACTTGTATTGATTAATATGAACGTAGTGCTGCCCTACTGGTAAGGTACATTAACATCCTAGATGAAACGTAGATTTTAGTGATTTCGAACCATAAAAGTGCAAGTAACTTCAGTACAAAACACGGAGGAAACTCCATAATCCAAACACCCTTCAGAAAAACTTTATTGTTCGAATTAGAGGGGATTCTGGACTAGATACGATTCCTTCACAGAATGTCCGTAGGCAAGACTCTATGTTGCGACATGTATTTGCACTTGTATCCAGTCATGATGTCAAAATTATATTTAGATTCTGATACGGATAATTTGAATGTACAAAAAGCAATGATAATCAATAGCACAGTGAATTGGTGTATGACAAATCATTCTAAAATGATAAACGAAGAGGTAATTACTAAAATATTGCACTATTTGATTGGTCAAATTGACATACACCAAACACTTAATCGCTATAATATGTAGTTCAGACTTTTTTCATCAGTCTTACTGCTTATTCTTTAATTGTCGAAGGTCATCATTTGTTAAACCTTTGATTATTACAGCATGTTATTGATCCAGTTGTTCTTGCAGCTTTATTGATTAGTACACCTCGTACCCATTCTTACATTGTTCTCAACAAAACAGAATGCATACAATAATAACGTCTAATTGTCTACACCCCAAGGCAATTAAAATTCATAATCTATGCTATGAAGAAGGAACTAAAACGGGACTGAGAAAATTGTTCGGTTTGAGGAAGCTTCCGGATTAGGGAGTTTCCACTGTGTATATATTTTGTAAAGCATGAAGTATATAATTGCAACCTACACAGGTAAAAGTCTGAGAGTGAACAACTTCTGTAAAGTTCCAAACTTCTTCCCAAAATTCTGGATAATTATCACATGACCACCTGTGAAAGTCCTGGTAAGTTTCTGAAACAAACAAATCACAAACTTGTAATTTCAGTTACAAGAAAAACAGTATAAAATCAGTATCACATACAAAATTAGATTATTTCTTTTATCATGTGTATAAAATTGAGGTTGCTTTTGTAAGATTAAAACAACAAATGCCGTATAATTTTTGTGCATATCCAATTTTCGCCATATTTGCTAGTCTCATTACACATGAATTGTAGTGAAAACATCTTTTAATTTCATGTAAGTACCTTAATCGACTCTCGTCATCCACAGAAATTTTATAAAATCAGCGTAGTCTTTTTCTTTGGATAGAAACCCAATTTAAGCATAATAATAGGTATTTATTTTAGTATTTGTCAATTAAAGACTTCTTGAAACAAATAAATGCAATAGATTTCAATGAAAGTGATTTTTTCATGAATTATTATCACTGCCAGTTCAGTAGTATTCTATTTTCCCTACACAGTAATATTGATTTTTTACGGAGCTGGTACTTCTGCAAATTTATAAATTATTTACATACTTTGTAGTTCAGGTAAATTGTCAGTTAAATAATTGAGACCGCAATCCAGGCTTGCATTCTAGGTTTATGGGACTCCCATTATTGTAGCTAATCAACACTGTTTATGGGAGTTTGTAACATTGTAGTTATCAACAGTATAACCTCAGACAATTGTAGAACAATGCAATTATTTAACCGACAATTTACCTGAAATACAAAGTATGTAAATAATTTATATTTTTATCAGAAGCATCAGCTCCGTAAAAATTCTATGAAAGGGCGCATAAAAACTGAAACAATATTGAGCATTTTGAGACTAGCCCTAGCCCCTTACGAGGAAGTGTGATACCCTATGACTGTGTATTGTACTTCTTGAAGATAAAAACCAATATCGGCTAACTTGAACAGAGGTTGACCGTTTGTGACCTCAAAGGGAACACATTCCAGCAAAAACTGAATCAGTATTTACGTTGAGACTACACCTAGTGCCATAACAAGGAAGTGTGACACTCTATGACTGGGTATCCACCTAAAGAGTGTGAATTGTACAACTAAAAGATATAAACCAATATCGATTAACTTGAACTGAGGTTGACCGTTTGTGACCTCCAAGTGGACACAAGATTGGAAAAGCTGAAACAATATTGACTATGTTGAGACTGTCCCTACGGCCTTAACAAGGAAGTGTGACACCCTATAACAATAATAGGTATCCGCGGAAAGGGTGCGACAAGTTCTTCTTAAAAACAGAAACCAATATCGGCTAACTTGAACTGAGGTTGATCGTTTGTGACCTCAAAGTGGACTCAATATATGAAAAACTGAAACGATATTGATGATTTTCTTCCCTATGCGAATTACTAAACAAACAGAACAATTTTACCACGTGAACTTGCTGTTCCTAAAAGACATTAAACAACGCACATTCTTGTCTAATTCAAAACCAGGGGACTATATTTTACAATTTAAAGATTACGAAAAGACGTTACGAGTATACCCTTCATTTAAGGTATGCAGATTTTGAATGCTTAAATACACCAGTAAAGAATGGAAATCATATAGCCAAACAAGATCCGTGTGCATTTGCATATTAAGTGGTATGTGAAGATCACAGTTCACAAAACCTTCAAAGACATGAGTCAGAGTAGATGTCAGTCAACAATTTGTACTTTATATGACTAGACAGCAATTTGAAACAGCAGTACAGTGTTGTATATTTGAACAAACATTTTCCACCTACTACAAACAGTATGGTAGAACTGTACGCTATCATAATCACCTGACTGGATGCTTTATCGGTGCTACACACAATGTGTGCGATGTGAGCTGTAAACAAGCAAACGTTTGTCCTTCTGTGTTTCATAATTTACGTGATACAATTCACATCTCATTATGCAATCAGTAGGACTGTTCAAACACAGAAATATTGAATGCAAATGCAAACAACATGGAAAAGTACACTTGGTTTTCATTGGGATCATTGAGATTTATTGACAGTCTACAATTCATGAATTCAAGCCTTGAGAAATAAGTGGAAAATGTACAGCTGAGTGATGACCAGTGTTTCAAAATGTTTTATGCAGACTTTCCAAATAGAGTACATGCAGTTTTATTGTTAGCAAAAGGTGTGTTTCCCTACCAATATATTGATTCTATAGAGTGGTTGAAAGAAAGACAACTACCACCGAAAAATTGTTTTTATTCTGATCTCACCAAAGAAACCATCTCTGAAGAGGATTATGAACATGCATGCATCGTGTTTAACACCTTAAACATGAACAATTTACCACACTAAAAGGTCACCTACGTAAAAACAGATTTTAGTTTACTTGCCTGCGTGTTTGAAGAATTCAGAAATGTATGTGTATCTAAATACAACTTAGACCCAGCTCACTAATACGGTGCACCAGGATTAAGCTGGAGTGCATGTTTGAAATGACTGGATATGAGACATTGACATTGGTCTTGTTCATTGAAAGAGGTATGCGAGGTGGTGTGTCTCAAGTATTGAACCGACTTAAGTCTGCCAACAACCCTTATTTAGAAGGCTATGACAACACAAAAGCTACATTGTATTTATGTTACAAAAGACGCCAACAATTTATATGGGTGGGTGAAGCAAAATGATCTCCTTTGTTCAGATGGCAAAACCAACATGAAATCAACACTCTTGGCATTCAATCTATCCGAGATGACAGCGATAGCGGATACATCCTGCAAGTTTCGTTAGGGTATCATGTGTCATTACATCTTACATCTGACTATGGCTTATGCACAGAAAAATGCATGTGGAAGATTCAGACTAGTCTCCATTCTCTGTTTGGAAAAAATTACACAGTATAGAACACAGGCAAGGTTTTCATCCTAAACAAGCGAAAGTTGAGAAATTGGTGTCGACGTTGACAACAAAGACAATTACTATGTAACGCATTCTCACACTTGAGAGCTCTATCTACAACTGGGTATGTGATAGAAACAAGTACATAGGGTTCTACAATTCCAACAGCAACCATACTTGAAGCCTTACAGGATGCAGAAGACAGGCAAAACAGAGTCCGAGAAAGATTTCTACAAGTTACTCAACTGTGCTATATTTGGCAAGTTTATTTTATTTCTGAACACGACAAGCAACTATTAAAAAGTGAAGACAATCATGAATTAGATTTTACATCAGTAGCATACCAGTTGCTTCCCTTAACCTATAAAATTTAAAGTTTTTAGAAGCTCAGATAACTCTAATGTCCTTGTATCAAATCCTGAAACATAATGAGTTGCTTCCCTTTAATCATTGATTTTAACATTTCATGTAAAACACTGCAGAACTGTCATAAATTTCATAGATGTTAAACTAGCTCATAATACATTAAGGAGAAGAAACTTATACGCAATATATGCAGCAAAACCTACATTTCAACGCATGAAAATTATTCAGCGAATGCTTAGTCTGTATAGAATGCAACTACATGTATACCAAAGTGAATTTCATACACACTTACCCCACCCATCTACTGTGCCATGGTGATTTTTGACCTAGTTCATTCCTGTATGTACAATTTTTACTACAACCCTCTCTAATCCAAATACCAAGACAGGTCAACATTATTGGCTACTTTCATGTGGAGACGGCGGAAGTGTACAAAGACATGGGAGAACATTTTACACTTGTATGATACATCTAATTACCTATCTGACCACCCAATGTTCAGCAATGACAGAAAAGTAAGTGTGACGAACGACGAGTTGGAGGGTGTGCAGATGAAGGAATTTGTGGCATTAAAACTGAAAATGATTTATAACAATAAAAAAAATGATGAAGAATTAGGCAACTGACTCGTGCAGTTTACCACCCCCACCCACTTGTGGAACTACGATACTTTGTAACCTTAAGCCGACTAAATATGGTTTGACAGGTCTACATTAATGTTTCAATTTCTTAGGCCTTCAAGACGGACTGTAGTGTTGCAACTGTTATCAAGACAAAATTGGACAAACTGGAGTAACAACCACGACGTTTAGTCCAATATTGATTGTTTATGTTATGCATGTGTATTTCGACTCTAGTTACACTCACAATCCGTATTGTGTAAATTCAATAATGCTTGCATGCATTTATAAATACACTGGAACCCCCTTAAACCACAAACCCCTTTTAACCCGACAAATCGTGCAGTCCCAACTATTTTACTATATATATATCACCCCCTTAATTCAGGAAACCGGTCAAAGAGTTTTGGCCCAAAATGGATATTTCCATTATAAATCGCCCCTTCAACCCGGACAAGAATCAAGTTTAAATATTTATTTTTACATTACGACGGAAGAGTTTGATACAGAGCACTGTTATCAGAAGAAGTGATTTTCGAATGCATATTCAATTGAAAACATAGTCAATCAATATTGTTTTTAATATAAACAACTAATAAGTGTTTGGCTAGAGCATCTGTCTGTCATGGTTGGACTTAATTGTATGACAACAAACTGATTGTTACATAAACAGCTTTTATCGAGCTCAAATACTATACTAACACTTGAATCTATTATTTTTCATGCTAATTGATTGAGAGAATAATTTACTCATCAACCAATTTATTATTTATATGTTCATTAGCCTTTAATATGCTACAATCTCACTGTATGCACGATTTTCCGATATACAATTTATGTCAACTCTATATCCGACAATGATTCATCCTTGATTTATACACACTCTTCTCGTATGTAATGTTTGTTTATGTAATTGTGTTCACTTTCCCAAAAGTTTACAGACTTCATTTGTTTAATATGCGGCAGGTGCCATGCCATCTCGCCAGGCTGTGTTGGGTGTGTACTTACCAACTCCCAAATAATAGCAATGCCCTGTTTTGCACAGCATTGATACACAAGTACGATTTATTGCCCCATATAGAAGCATTGTACGCAATAACGGGCCAAACACATGAATCATATAGTTTAACAAAACAATAAATGGCAAAGACCCAAATGATTTACACTTAACAAATAATAATCCAAGAGCTCTGTTTGGACTTTGTGCTACGCACTTGGCTGTCTTATCAAAATCTAAATATTCATCAAGTAAAATACTGAGGTAAGTATACCGACTCACCGTTTTTAATTGCCGTTCTCGACATAAACAAAATATATGCAGATCTACCAATAGACTGCAGGAAATAAACAATATTACTTTTTTGAGTATTAACAATCATCGAGTTTGCAGTGCACCATTCAGACAATACATTGAGCATATATTGTAGGTCATTTTTATTTTCTGCAAAAAGTACATCATCAGCATACAACAAAATACATACATTTTCATTATCTAAATCTACTCCTTTACAGATAGCTTTTACTTTAATAGCTAGGTCGTTAATGTATATATTAAAAAGCAAAGGTGACCGAGAACAACCTTGACGTAGACCAGTTAACTTCAAACCACTCCGTAAATAGTCCATTCAGTCTTATACATGAGGAGACCGTTTTTGGTACAGACTGTAATGCCCATTATATATATTTCCTTTGATACCCAATTTCGATAATTTAGTCCAAAGAATATTTCTATCAATAAAATCATAAGCCTGTCTAAAATCTATAAAAGCACAAAATGTGGATAGTTACGATTTTTTCCTTGTTTCAATTGTGTTTGTAAGGAAAGACACATGATCAATAGTACTACAGACGTTTCTAAAACCATTTTGTTCATTCACAATACCATTATTGGCCACCATCCACTTAGATAAACGCCGATTTAATATTCAACAATAAATCTTATACACAGTACACGACAATGAGATACCTCTGTATGATAATGGGTCTAGGAATGTTACCATCCTTTGCCTTAACAATGGCATTTTGTACTTCTAACACAGAAATATCGTCATTTAAAAACATCAGAATCATTATTTCTAGACACATTCAAATTGATATCAGGTCTAATAAAAAGATAGCTGAAATCATTTTTCAATTTATTCATGACTGTGTTTACATCATTAGAGACACCTGTGTCGGTTGTCACTTCCATGGGAATAGCTTTATTTCTAGACTGAGCAACACCCACTCTACCAATGGTTTTCCAAAATCTCTGCTGGTAACCAGTACAGTCAGACATTATTTCTGTTAGAAGTTGCATCCAATATGAACGCTTACTACGTTGAACTTTTCTTGTCAAATTTCTTTCGAGCATCTATAAATATAGACTTTAAAACCTTTTTCTGTGACGAGACTTTGCATTTAATCAAAGCGCTCGTCTGGTTCTCAAGACCAGTCTGGAAACTCCTTTAAACTGGAAATTTTGACCGGTCCCGAGCTCATCCAGTTTAAAGGGGTTTCGGTGTACATTTAACAATGTTGGCAAGTTAATTCAATAAAATTGGGGAACTAATTTAAAAAAACATAATGGAAACAGTTGTTTATTTTCTAGTTTTATTTCAGTTGGTTTTAAAATCTTTGTTCAAGTACAATCAATACAAAATACAACAATAGTAAAAAATGCGGCCTGATGAAAAAGTTCAACAAGTTTTCATTTATCAAAATTGTCATAGATCTGAATCCATGTTTTAAAGAGTTCATTTTCGGACTGGAAGTGTTTAATATTCTTCGCCTTCCTCTTCACCTTCACCCTCGACGGAGTCAACACCAACCTCTTCGTAGTCCTTCTCAAGAGCAGCCAAATCTTCACGGGCCTCAGAGAATTCACCCTCTTCCATACCTTCTCCGACATACCAGTGGACGAAAGCTCTTTTGGCGTACATCAAGTCGAACTTGTGGTCAAGACGAGCCCAGGCCTCGGCGATGGCAGTGGTGTTGCTCAACATGCACACTGCACGCTGGACCTTGGCCAGATCTCCACCTGGTACAACGGTTGGTGGTTGGTAGTTGATACCGACCTTGAAACCGGTTGGACACCAGTCAACAAACTGAATGGTTCTCTTGGTCTTGATAGTGGCAATGGCGGCGTTGACATCCTTGGGGACAACATCACCTCTGTACAACATACAACAGGCCATGTACTTGCCGTGACGTGGATCACATTTCACCATCTGGTTGGCTGGCTCAAAGCAAGCATTGGTGATCTCGGCTACTGAGAGTTGTTCATGGTAAGCCTTTTCAGCAGAGATGACTGGGGCGTATGTGGCCAGAGGGAAGTGGATACGTGGGTATGGTACCAAGTTGGTCTGGAATTCAGTCAAGTCAACGTTGAGGGCACCATCGAATCTGAGGGAGGCAGTGATGGAGGAAACGATCTGAGCAATCAATCTATTCAAGTTGGTGTAAGTTGGTCTTTCAACGTCCAAGTTACGTCTGCAGATGTCGTAGATGGCTTCATTGTCGACCATGAAGGCACAATCTGAGTGCTCAAGGGTGGTGTGAGTCGTCAAGATGGAGTTGTATGGCTCAACAACAGCAGTGGCGATCTGGGGAGCCGGGTAGATGGCGAATTCCAGCTTAGATTTCTTTCCGTAGTCAACAGAGAGGCGTTCCATAAGGAGGGAGGTAAAGCCGGATCCAGTACCACCACCAAACGAGTGGAAGATAAGGAATCCCTGGAGACCGGTACATTGGTCAGCCAACTTTCGGATTCTGTCAAGGACCAAGTCGACGATTTCCTTACCAATGGTGTAGTGACCACGGGCGTAGTTGTTGGCGGCATCTTCCTTGCCGGTGATGAGCTGTTCTGGGTGGAACAACTGCCTGTATGTACCAGTTCTGACCTCATCTGCAAATATCAAATAAAAAGTAAGCATATTGTATAATAGCGGCGTAGTTAAACATTGCAACAGATGTGATGAAATGTGCCATTTAGCCCTTCTCATCACATACATGTATATTATGTAGTATATGTCAGGATTGTATGTGGGCGTTAAGGATGCTGTGATTATACATTATACATATAAATTTGTTAAGTCGCCAACAATCGATTGTCGTGGCTGCAGCGCGCAGGGTCGTGTAGTCTGTTCCATTTTTTTTCCTACTCTTTTAGAAATGTCATTTGCAGACTATTTTCCTCACTATGACAATGCCAGATCTCTGGTCTAGAAATTCTAAGGTTATAGAATGAAAACTAGAGTATAAGGCCCTGCTGACAGACAGACTGGTTTGCCGACTGTGTCGTAAATCCTACACTTATAAAAGCATTCTAAATATTTCAATAACTAATCAATGAAATCCTGTGTCAGATAATTTTCATTGATCGATTACGATAATTGGACCAATTATTCACCCCTAGTGAGCAACTAGTTTAGATTTATCCAGATCACAAAAAAAGTGCTTGTTGTTATGGTATAATTGTCTATAATGTAATACAGATTGTCCAGACGATGACACGATGCGATACAATATGCTAGCAAGTTGTGATCGTTTTCCAAGATTCCACAATATTTCTCACAAGTATATGCAGTATAATCAACCAATTATACTAAGGGAATGTTATAACAACGACAAAAACGTCAACTTACCAACTACGGTTGGTTCCAAGTCGACAAAGACTGCACGTGGCACATGCTTTCCAGCACCAGTCTCACTGAAGAAGGTGTTGAAGGAATCATCACCACCTCCGATGGTCTTGTCACTTGGCATCTGACCATCAGGCTGGATACCGTGTTCGAGACAGTACAATTCCCAGCAGGCATTACCGATCTGGACACCGGCCTGTCCAACATGGATGGAGATACATTCACGCTGAAAACATAGAAAAATACTGAACTGATAAGTGAAGTGCAGCATACAATTTTGTCCTTATTTTCAACGGAATACTTACAAAAAGGAGTGTTAACAAGGTTTTACTATAATTTGACCTAGTGACCTAGTTTTGACCAAAGATGACAGTTATGAAATTGGTCTAGATTTCATTGAGACAGACATTCTGACCAATTTTCATGCAGATCCGGTAAAAGATAATACCTCTAGAGAGTTAAAGTCTAACGTGTTGACGACGGACACAGGGCAATCCCATTAGCTCACCTTGTGCACTTCGGTGCTCAGGTGAGCAAAAAAAAGTAAAAAGTATTTTTTTTTAGAGGGGGGCCTTTCCCTGAACGCTTGTTGCGAGTTAAGAATTTAAAAAAATAAAATAAAAAAGAATTTGGGGGGACGGGTTGGAAACTGCCCCTGCATGAAGGACCCCCATCCCCCCACCCCTTGAATATTTCTGTTGCGAGTTTAGAAAAAAAAATTGGAAAACATAAAACAGGTGGGGGGGGAGGGGTTGGACCCCAACCCTCTCTCATTGAAGACTTGTCGAGATGAGAGTTAAGAAATAAACAAATTTATAAGTTTAAAAAAAAAATTAGCAAACAAATTTTTTTGGAAACCGCTCCCCAAATACTTTTTCACCCCCCCCCCCCACAAGAATAATGAAACTTTCCTGTGTGGTTGCTATTATGATGTCAACAATCATGGGAAGTTTAAAAGCTGAGAAAAAGGGGTCATAAACAAAAACTTAACCAAAATTCTTAGTGAAAAAGGGACATAACTTTGACAACATCATGTAGTCAAGAGTAATAAAACATTCCTGTGCGGTTGCCATTATGATGACAGGTGGCAAACAAACATGTTAAGTATCAACGCTGAAAATTTTGAAAACAATGGTGCAATCTGGTGCATTTTGTCAGAATCATGTGGATTCAGCCGCGTACTCGCGTATAGGCAGCTACGCGCCTGACTGTACGTACATTAAACGGTTACTGGCAAAGTGGACTTGAACAAATATTAACCGATTTTCCAAGTTAAAAGGGGCATAACTAGGACAAAATGCAGTCAAGAGTTATGAAACTTTCCCGTGTGGTTGCTATAATGATGTCAAATGATCAATCATGTGAAGTTTCAAAGCTATACCCTGAACGGTTTCTGAGAAACAGACTTCAACACACAAAACATATTAAACCAAACGTTCAAAAGGGGCATAGAGTTATGAAACTTGTCCTGGTGGTTACTATTATGTCAGACAACTATGTAAAGTTTCAAAGCTCTACCTTGAATAGTTACAAGCTCGTCTGTCTGAAAGTGTAACAGACGAGCTAAAAATGACAATACATAGTTCCTACATCTACAATATTTACCTCCCTTGTTCTTAACTGTCAGTCATTTTGAAAGGCAAAACTGATAAGCCCTTACAGGAGAAATTTCCAAATGTGCGATAATTGAGAAAATACCAAGATAATTTGCACGTGACAACCACTTTTTCTTCAACTTATTGAGTCAAATGCCCACATGAGCATAATGAATGTTATGTTTTATATATTGGATTAGTTTATCATCGTTTACATTATATTCCCTATAAACTTTAAGGAAATTTGCCTATCAAAACAAAATGGCCGACAATTTAGGAGGGAAAATATTGTCGATGTAGGAACTATGTATGCCAATTATAACCGTTTAAAAATGAAAAAATCGTTTAAATACATGTTATAATAATTAAGATGAAACAGAAATAAAACTGGTAATAATAAATATATATAGAAAATCCACTTACCATGATTGTAGCTTAAATAGCGAAAAGTAGCCTCACAAATTGACGTGAAGAGTCTTCGTGAGAATACAAATTTAACGGTTGGAGGTCGAGTTTCTGCTTTTATAGTCGTCTGCTGCGCAGTTGCGTATCTAACGAGGAAAATACAATGTCCATTGGCCAATGTATATCACATGACTCACGCTCGCCAAAAGCTGGGTTTTCATTGGTTACCTTCCAGGCATTTGTCTGCTTTGTTTCCTTTTCGCTGTGCGCCTATCCGACAATTTTAGTAAAACGTGGAACCAGTTTTGTTTACGCTCTTTTCGATTCGTGTGCACACATATCGATTCAAATCGGTTTACAAATGCGTCTTACTTACAGGATTTCAGGCCAATCCTTTTTGTTATCTTTGTTTCTTAAATCCTAAAAAACACATGTTGAGACATAATTAAGCTAAATTAAATTAAACACAAGCATACGCTTGTGTAACGAAAATGAAATCAGGGGCGGTATTCACCAAGCATCTTAGATTTAAAATAATCTTATATTTAGAAAAGGTTAGAATTCTCAAATGTGACAAAAGGACCAGGTACGATAAGAGGTCTTTTTGGCCCCAAACATTTGGAAATAATGTGTATTGATTTTTCTTTGTAGTAATAAATTAATCATGGTTTAAACTTGCTGTAAATCACGTTTTTACAACAATCAATTCATGTTTAATGACGTCACGCGTGTCATCACGTGACCCCCATAATGGCTGAAATTAGCAAATTTTGCCAAAAAAATGTCAACAAATGTCAAATTTCAATACGTGCGCACGCTTGACCAAATCCAAATATTGTATGATTGTTAATCATTGTATTTTTGATTATTTTACGAAATATAAACTTGGTACAAGCCTGCGCACATAGCTAATTTTGTAGAAATGTAAAACTCGTCCTTGCTCGTTTCGTACTTGATCGTCCTTAGTTACGAGACGAATATAGACTCTAACATCATGTATTGGAACGGAGGCACATTTTTAAGATTATTTAAGTCAGAAAATACGTCCACACAATTTACTCATCTAATTTTATCAAAGCAAATTGTTATATTGTTTACAATGATAAAATGCGTTCCCTCGTTTGTTCATAGAATCACCAAAATGCACCGAAAAACCGGAAAGCACCGAAAAGCGATTATATTTTACGTATTTTGGAGTATGTACTAAATTATGGGACGTTTTATGATATAAATATCATGAAATGTATTGTTTTTTATATGTTCACGGAAGTTTGAGTTTAAATACTTAACGAACGTTGCATAAATCATGTTTATGTAGTGCTTTTCGGTCCGAGCGGTGTACTTAACTAACTAACACACCGATCGGACTGAAAAGCACTACATCAACATGATTTATGCGACGTACATAGAGAACTTACACTCTATTTTTCGTGAATACATAAAAACAACGAATTTCATTGTATTAATATCAAAAAACATAAAAAAATGATTATAAACACTGTTATATATAAACACGGATATAAAATATAATTGCTTTTCGGTGCTTTTCGGCGATTCTATGCACCGGGTACGATTGGATTTGATATTGAACGGATCCGTATAAAAAACGCAATATTCGATACCTCCACACGCATTTACGAATTCCAAACTTGGCACGCACATTTAATATACTATAATTAATAAATTAATATACTATTAATAATAATTATATGAAATATGAACTTGGTACAGGCGTGCGAACATACCTAATTTTACAATAACGACAGACGCACCTTGTTGATTTCGTACATTATCGTCCTTGGTTACGAAAAGCAAATCGTTTATTTTCCCACATGAAGTCAATTTTGGCATGTCTGTTTAAGTCCGAATATGTGTTTGTACGTACGATTACGCTGATTCAACAGAAAAAAAACCTTATAATTCCATATAAATCATATACCGGTATTCAACGAAATCTCGTTTGGTGCGAATTGTTTTGTTGACAAAAAAAGCTACAAAAATAACCAGATCTGGAATGGAAAAGGCGTTTTACAAAATTCTAAGATGTAACACAAGGACACAGAAAATTAAAGTGTCCTTGTTACATCTTAGAATTTTTGATCTGGTTATTTATGTATTTGTTTACCTTTCCTTCATTGAAACACATACTTTTTATGATACTATCAGGGTTAGTTGGGTAATCTACTAGCCCTGATAATATGTAGCTACCAATGTTGTACAAGGGAATTTAAAGAACATAGAAGCCTTGGACACCAAGATCTTCAAGATGTAACCAAATTCCTGGACAGCATATTTTAGATCATGTAGATCTGTCATTTCCATTTCTATTTTTTATATAAATGAAATGTATACAGATCGATGGAATGTATTGGAGTAATGTAACAGATTGTACCTACTTATTTTATGTTATTTACATTTTACTGTATTTCAGAAACAAATCCTTCATGCCAGTTGAATGCTACACTTAACAAAAAAAGTGTTGACATATGTTGTGGTTGACAAGAATACAAAATTATGGAGGCAGTCGTCATACGTTTATATCTCTAGGAAACTGAACAGACCTCTCACCATTGTATTTGAACATCACCAGCTGTGAAACCATGTTTAAGATGCCCAGATACAATACCATTTCATGGTTTCATAACTCAAATATTCAGGGGAGAAGTTTCCATATTAAGTGTCATGTCAAAATGCTTACACATTATGTGTCACTTGCATAAAGATATGTTAAAGTTTCTTACACCAGTAAAAAAGTAATGTTTCATTGTGGTTGCCATGACAAATAGTAATGTTGGAATTAATTTGACATGTGCCTTAATGGGTAATTGGCATCACAAGTGTCATTCCTATAAAGTTTGGATGAGAGAGAACTTACAGGAAAGGATTTCATATGAACTAATGAAGGCAAAAGGAAGACAGACATAACAAAAGGATATGACATTGGCTTGATCAATGTTAACATTCATCATCAAAGATCTGTTCAATAGATATATTTAATTAAAAAACACATACATACACAACTTATTTTTGAAAAGCTGTTTATGTAAGCAGTATTCATGCTTTATTATGCTTATCTAACTTGTCATTGTGCAGAAATTGGACAATAGAACGTCCTGGTTACCATAGCAACACAACGAAAATATGTGTTCATACTTGTTATGTGCATCACATATATTGTCAAACAACTTTTGTATATTTCAAGTGAACATTTCTGTGTAAATATGCATTTTTTATATTTTTTTATGACAAATAATAAATGGTTGCCATGGTAACAAAAATGATATTTTAAAAAAAAACTTATCAAAACTTGTGCAGAGGGTTTGTATCTTTCATTTATTCCATTCATATCAAAATTTGGCTTGGGGCCAAAAACACCCCTTACAGTACACTCAACAAAATTCCTAATCGGTCAGTTTATATTGTATTATTATTTTTCTAATAATGCATGTATTCACACAAAATTTCACATACCGATATTTGAACAGGTAATGCAGCTAATTATTGAGTTTTTTTAGCCGGCTCGCTATGAAATTAATCGTATTAGGCGTATTGACGTTTAAAGCACGTTTTGCACGTGCGGGGCATGGACACATATTTAATATCCGTTTTTGGCCTGGAACTTTAGCTAAAGACCATAGTATCTATGCTATATTTCAGACGCTTAGTATTTGACATTATTTCCCTAGGTGCGAAGTACGCAGTAAACTATGCGGGAATTAAGTAGTTCAGCGTTTTGCCTTTTATTTTCTCGCATGTGTGATAGTGTGTTCCAGCTTTTATGCACCGCCAGGTAACAACGCGTATTCAAAGAAGACATGAACCTTATCACATTGGATAAAGATCGGGCAATTTTCATTACGACATTATGCATGAGCGGTAGATTCTACTATTAAATTAATATCAACTACGACCTGGGACCAATATATACAGGGTTATAAGGCAACAGAATTTTCGTCCAATAATCATGTTGTCGATTTGTACACATGCGCACTGTGATCGTACGTAGGCGCTTAAGATAAACACAGCGACATATATCGACTTTGTTTACTTATTATGACAAATTATCAATAAATGCAATATTCAAAATAATCGTTAGAGGAAAGTTTTTTTGTTATATTTATTCTTCCATTACATTTGAAAGCATAAATCGCGTTGTAAAGTTGGACGTGAATTCTTTTTCGGAACGGGAATATTCAAACAAAATGGCGACTTAAGACGTTTTTCTTTTGTAGGGAGTCGAAAGTTAGGTTATAGAAATGCTTTTAACGTTGTATTATCATCATGTTGGTGTCCTTTTACAGACGACATATAAATATGTGTCAAGCAGTATTTTTTTACCAGCATCTGTTTGACATAGTTGCCTAAATTATGTAATTAAAATATTGCATTTTTTACAAAATCGAACCTGCGATCCCTAGATTACTAGTCGAGCGCGTTACCACTGGACTACGGATCAGCTACTAGGGGCCAATATTGTTAATTGCGAACATTAATGTGTCCAATCCGATATTGTCCTTGTTTCCTGTGGATTTACCCACACCAAGGGGTCGTGTGTTTAGATAGCAATATGACATTTCATATTGGTGAACTGTTGACAAGGCAGAGTCACCATTACATGTTACCATTATGTATATATTGGTCCCAGCTACAACTAGTACACTCACACATTATTATTTAGCTGCATTAATCAGTTATTTTGACAATTTCATATGATTGTCACATGCCACTTTACATTGCATAATAAGCAAGAGATGTTTGTTGTCAGAGTCATATTTAGTACAATTGCATAAGCAAGTCCAAAGTATGCTGCACAAATATACATGCTGGAAATGTTTTGTGGTAAAAATGGTAAAAAAGGGTTTTGTGGATGCATAGTTTGATAAGTGCCATTTGGAAACAGTAACAACAGGTTGTTTGTTAACTGTAGGGAATGAAAGAGCTCATCTCATGTATGCGATGAACTGACCTTAAATTTATATAGATAGTCTTGTAGAATAGAAGTCCACAATATTGTCATACAGAACATTCCAATTAATGGGAGGCGCTTTAAATACAATTGACCTATGACCTTGACCCTTCACCCCATGACCCTAAAACAATTAGATTTGCTCAGCTACCAAAACCGATTGTGTGGACCAAGTTAGAGTATGAAAGGTCAAGGGGTTCTCGAGTTATTAATAAAAAACGGTTTGTGAACAACTGATCCCTGTGACCTTGACCTTTGAGCCAGTGACCCCAAAAGTAATAGGATTCCTCTGCTACCCAAGATAAATGTGTGGACCAAGTTTGAGGATGGTAGGTCAAGGTTTTTTTGAGTAAATGATCAGAAATGGTTTGAGAACAATTGACCCATGTGACCTTGACCTTTGAGGTTGTGGCCCCAAAATCAATAAGGTTCCTTTGCTACCCAAGATAAATGTGTAGGCCAAGTCTGAGGATGATAGGTCAATGGGTTCTTGAGTTATTGATCTGAAACGGTTTGAGAACAATTGACCCCTGTGACCTTGACCTTTGAGTCTTCGACTCAAAAATCAATAGGCTTCATTTGCTACCCAAGATGAATGTGTGGACTAAGTTGGAGGATGACAGGTCAAGGGATTCTTGAGCGAAAATGGCTTGAGAACAATTGACCCGTGACCTTGACCTTTGAGTATGTGACCCCAAAATCAATAGGGTTCCTCTGCTACCCAAGATGAATGTGTGGACCAAGTTCAAGGATGATAGGTCAAGGGGTTCTTGAGGTATTGATCAGAAACGGCTTGAGAACAATTGACCCCTGTGACCTTGACCTTTGACCCAAAAATCAATAGGGTACCTCTGCTACCCAAGATGAATGTGTGGACCAGGTGTGAGGATGATAGGTCAATGGGTTCTCGAGTTATTGATCGGAAACCATAAGGTTACCGACCGACTGACCGATGTGATGACACAATTGTGGAGGGTACGAAATGGCGAGGGTACGAATTGACAAAATGATTATCATACCAATCTCCTTATTATATTTTTCATTTATTCGTTTCCTAAGTACATCCATCTTAGTAACCCTTTTCCTATTTGGTTTCCACATGACTTTACAGTCAATGCCATCTCCTGCATCCATGACAATTTGAAGTTTGGTGTCAACACAAATATCGTACGATAATCACCGACCGGCTTGATATTTTTTGAGACTCCTTTCTAGAGAGTCTGGTTACAGATCACTAAAAGTTCTTTTCGGAACTGCTTCGGATATTTAGCAACGAAAAACTGCGTTCAGTAAAGGTATTTGAGGCTATCGTTTCGTAACGTTTTGCAATTTGGTTCCCCGTATGCATTCAATGTGATACCGTGGGCCAGTGATACAATACAAAACGTTCGCAAGTGTTAGCCGAAACTGAACGCAGTCTCGAGGCTAACACCACTAAATTGTACATTTGGACCATTCGGCTGTCAAAACTGAAACTATGTCAGATATTGGAGACAGGGATCGAGGGAGAGGTGGTGTTAGGCGGCGACGACCTCGGGGTGGTGGTCCATCATCTAGAAAAGTAAGCAGTGTGTTTGAGTCATCCGACCCCTCAATTCAATGAATTTAGATTCAATTCGTCCCCAAGCAAACTCGTCCTTCTGATTAGTCACGAGACACGATATCGCGCCTAAGACGTTTTTGTATTGTTCAACGTCTTAGGTGAGACCCAACTCATTGGTAAAACTAACCCTCGTTGTACTGTATTTTATTTAATCAACATCGCATGCATCCCTTAGCTTACATTCTAGTACACACGCTATCAAATTACTTTAAATATTCTTTTTTCCCAAGCCCAGTGGTGTTATGGAACAACCTTTCCTTCAATTAAGCAATCGTTGTTCCCCCAAACCATGGAACAAGTTGTGAATTGTTTTTATCTGTTTTTACTTTTAAATTTCACTCAATTGTTAACACTATCATATTTTTTATCCTCTCTACTATCTGACTGTTCAGTCTTCTTTCACATCTTTTATCTTTTTCATTTGCACTGACTCGCACCTGTCATTAATACCCGTAAGGGGAGTCTGACAGTATGTATATAATATAGATAGATAGATCAACAGAGTAGCGGATCCGTAGTCCAGTGGTAACGCGCTCGACTTGTAATCCACTGGATCGCAGGTTCGATTTCCCGCTCCATCACTGACAATACTGACAGTCTTTCGCATTAGTCTTTAAAAACCGAGGTCCGTGTATGATGTTTTACATCGAGCACGTAAAAGAACCAGGGGTGCTTCTGGAACTGGGGCATCTCCTGTATCATGCACTAAACCTCCAAAAAATCTAAAATGACTAAACATTCTTCCGGAGGTGTCGCCAATGTGGGAAACCGGTGGCGACGATAAATAAACGCAAAATATACAGATCAACAGATAATTTTTTATTTTGATTAAATTGGATCCTACTCCTGTAGTCCAAACAATTAGACAACCATGCTAGATCCTTCATGTTAACCTTCATTTTTCAATACTTGTATTTTTATCTTTCATATTTTACCATCATTGTCAAGCATGGAGTCTAAAAGCATCTCTACAAAAGCGAGTAGCAAAGTCAGTCTCAGCACAAATTAAAAAACACTTGGATTATATTGTTTTATCACACGTTTTTCGTATAGATCTGATTTAGTTACATGCATATAACACCAATGAAAAACGCCAAAAAAGGCAATTATCACTTATTTATATAATGTAAACAACACGCTGTATGTCACCGCCTGCCATTACATAGAGATGTTTACTCGACTACCCATCACATTTATACTCAATTTGCATTATCAAGGCGAGTGTTTTATTCATGGTTTTTGTTGCAACTGTACCATAATTGATTATTTATTAATGTGTCATTAGTTTTATTGGTGAAATATTTGATTTTATATATGCATAAAATCGTCCTGACCAAATTTCAATTGGCCCCTATATAAAAAGTGCTACAGGAAAATGACGATATCCCATATGACTCTGCATTTGACTGGAAATGTAAAATATCATCAAAAATGAAGGTAAAACATGAAGAATACAAATGCTTGGAGTTATAATATGTGTAGGACTTCTACTCCTAGTGAAGTTCTATCACCTACGTAAAAATGTTATAGTATAACTATGATGGCAGTTTAAAATGTTTCAGCAGAAAGTCGGCTTATCGATTTATATAATTCCATTGTGTCTTGGCAATGTCAAAATTCCATTCTTATGCAGTGCTCAGTTGACATTTGATATCAAACAACTTTTTTATGTGAATCCATTGTAGGATAGAGACTATGACGGAGAAATGAATCAGCCAACAAGCAGACCTATTATATTGGCAAAGCATCCAGACAGTGAAAATTCTCAGGTATATTCTTGCAGCCTTAAACTGTTTTGACAATTAATGTTGTTTTAAAAGGGTTCTGCAAGTTAAATGTATTCATAAAATTAGTTGTCAGTATCCAAAAGGTTTACCTGTTGTTGTTTTTTTTTATTAAATCATGGACATATAAACCAAGGTTTGGAAATGTCGTACTATGTGTTTAGATTTGTTTTAACTCTCGCAAGCGACAAGATTTTCTTTCGAGATCAAACCCACAATAAAAAATTTGCCATGCTCGCCATCTTGTTTCTGAATCTAGAGAAGTTGTAATTTTGATCCGCCATAATCGTCAGATTTAAAGATTTCTTAAGTCTTAATTAAATCATGGAAATTTAATATGGAAATTTATTAGTGAACCCAGAACCCCACCGACATCAGCGTCTAGCACTGAAGTAACTGTGACCATACCCACTGCGCCACCAAGGCAACCCTAAAAAGGTTGTTCAAATGACGCTGATATGGTCGTCGCTACTTCAGTACACGGGATATACGGTGTGTGTAATGTCTTGTGATAATTTGTAGCTACTTAAATGTCTCACAGACATACATGCCACTATCATAAAACAGAGAGAATACGTAACTACGGGGAACGCCACATACACAAGACAATACCTCCCCACGCAGACCTCAGGAAAAACAACAATCCATAAAACATAACGCACCTAAGGAGGTCAAACTGTACACATATTAAGGAACAGAGGCACAAGGAACGGCCCAACAGACCATAAGGAATAATTAAGAGAATCAAAGTGGACAGTAAAAGGAGGGGGAGGGGGGAATTAATGGATGGAAAAGCTCACAGGACAATTCAAGACAACTGGCCACAATAGGCCAAAATTGGGCAGGAAACACTCTGAACACTGTATAAAGTGACAGAATTGCATAGGGGAAAGGGAAACATAAAACATTCATAACACAAACAGAAACAACAATCATATAGCGAATTACAGCCTTGGAACTGTCAGTAAAAAATACTGGGGGTTTAAATCGATTTAACAGCTAGCTAACCTCACACCTTATCGCTACATGGACATTTAGACAATTAAGAATTACGCATATCTATAGGTAATCATACGGACATTTAAGTGCTAATTGAATGGAGATTGCTGACTATCGCGGATCGATAAAGAGGTTGAAATTCACAATACTTACAGATTGTGAGTAAATTATTTCTTGTTATCGTTTCACTGAAATCAGCCTGTTTCCAATCCATGGTTTATATGCCCGTGATTAAATGTACACTTCTTAAAGTTTTGGATTGCATCATATTTAATGATGATTAATTATAATATGATATTCATATTTTATAAAAAAAAATACATTAAACCTAGTATATATGTTTGTGGACTGCACCATATCTGTTTGCATTATCAAATTTGTTACTGTTTCTTCTGACTGGTCAGCATTTTTAACTAAGCAGTTTGCTGGATGTTAATTCAATATTGTTATGTTACTTGAGTGATGTATTGCTATTTTGTGCCTCTATAGAATACAGACCAAGTATATTTTGTGAGTTTTCAATGGGACTAAGTGCATTGTTTGATTCATAATAATGTACTATGGCAGCCCTTTTTTCAGATTTTGGGAAGTATGGCGAGGCCTTTTGAAAGGGGAAATTGCCAAATTGGGGAATTTACATGACTTCATATTACAAAATGTATCGTTTGGATGCAAGATAAATGAAGCAAAACTGTATGAGTTTCCTGTTTTATAGATTGTTTTGAGTTTTGTAAACATGGTGCCAATATGTAAATTTGGATGAAGAAAATACAAATACTGCTGGGAAATAACTGGTTAAAAAATAATTTTACCGATGGGGAAATTTTGACAAAATCTGGGGGAAATTACATACTTCAATCTTTGGGGAATGGGACCGAAGATTGGTCCCAAATTTGCCATAAAAAAGGGCTGATATAGATTTCCTTCTAATCCTTTAAAATATGTTAGTTTATGACTACAAATCTTAGAAAGTTATAACTTGATAATGTTCTATTATGACAGATTTTGCTCTTGTAGAATACTGCTTCCTCCAGTTCTCGCAGTTCAACATCGATATCCCCCACGCCTATAGGGCGTCAACCTGAGAAGCCTGTGACTGTGTTAAAGCCACGAGAGGAAACAAATAGGACCATGACAACATCATCGTCTCTACCTAGTATTCCTGTGAGTACAATCCAGGGTGAAACACCTCCACAACAGACATTTCTGCCACGTGCAATGGAAGGTATACTTTCTGACTGTATTTAGCTATTCACTTTTGTTTTATTTATTGTCAGTGTTTGATTTAATTTGTATAGTTTATCAACCTAATTTTATATTTTATTATCCATGTAGCAGTAAAATATGTTGCTGGTATCTATCAATCTGTTAAAGTTTCAGATAAAATTGCTTGAATCCTTTATATTTCTCATGTATGTGACACTGTTTTATTCAGTTATTAATGGTGTCCAAACTATGATGATTGTAATTATGATTCATTGTAAGTTTGTTCTGTTGATTCGTCTGTCTAGTTTTTAATATGGTCTACATGCCATAATTATGTAGCTCTGCAGAAATTAATCTTGCATTTCTGTTATTATATTTAACATAATATGTCTGCAAAAAAAAATCCAGTTATTTCATTGGTTAAAAACTGGCATATGGTATTCCATATACACACCGCTGACAGGGTATATGACATCCAAACTAATGTCCCCACCTGACGCCTCAGCTTATATGGCATATAAACAGGTGGCATATATTCCCCCATAGACCCTGTCAACAGCCTTTCTAACTAATATTTTACTATTTCCTGGATTGATATTTTTCTGCCTAATATACTGTATTGCATGTTGTATATTCTAGTTACAAACAGATTGTCTGGACCACAAGAAATGTCCCGTTGTATGAAATTAATTGATGAACATCACCAATGGTGTGAAAGTGCCAGTGATGTAAGTAGACTTTTGTATAAAATACAGTTCCTGTGATTACTATATAATTATGTTCACCTATTGTTGGAATTGAATTTGACAGGCATGTGAATTTTCCACGGATTCACTTAATTCCACAGATTTGACGCTCGTAAGGACTGTTTATGAGACAATTTAAGCCATCTTAGATGCTTAAAAGCCAGGAGCTTCAGTGGCCCCCTGGACCACTTGCCGAATTTTCAGCTGATTTTGAAATTTTGCATTCTCATGCCTGATTGACCATATCCTCCTTAAATGATAATGAATAGACATAAAATGGCGGAATTCAAATCCATGACCTCAGGATACTTACAATAATACACTCAAATCTATAAGTCAGATATTGAAAATTTGAGTCTGGAAAATGCACGAAAGTGTCAAATGTGTGCTGAATTTTCTTTTTTGGTCCATTTTCATTGAGATAGGGAGTAATTATTGGGTTTGAGTGCTACACTCCATGCTCAGACTTAATAGTTACTCATAGATTTTATGTTACACTCAGATCTCTGAAAGAAATGGAGCTCAAAGAATATCTAGCACTCATTTACATTATCATACATTTTTCTCTCTCAATATGAGTCACTATCAGACTCAAAATAGTAAATTTTGTGATTTGACTGCTGAGTGTAAGTAACTGTTATGAATCCCAGACCTAGGAGGCTGTTGCTCTTAGTCTACCTCCTGACCAATATGCCTCTGTCTGCTCTTTTTTTATCACTATTAGGTTTGTTTCACATGAAACATTTGTAGAATTAAGTTGCCATGCATGTGCAAAGACTGACATGTATACTTATGTCCATGAATGTCTTGGGATATTTAGGTATTATTGGAGCAAGCAGACTTCCTGGTTGTTGGTGTGATTGGTCTACAAGGAACAGGAAAATCTACAATACTTTCACTTCTTGCTGAAAATACAGAAACAGACACTCACAGGTAAATTTTCCAACATACATTGCTGTAGTGACCTGCTGTATCAAACTTGATCATGTTGATTCCTTGACACTAAAATGAAGTGCCAATGTTCACCATTCTCATTGTATGAGTAGCATTGTCTTTAGCTTTAGCGAGTGTATATATATCATACAGACAATGCCACAAGATTGTCTATCCGACGTAAAGCACGTGAACTTCATGAATGTTGTATATACAATATAGACCTTTAAAATAGAGGCTGCTGATTGGACAGATTGTCATGAGCATAGTCTAACACAAAAGAGCAGATTTGTCATATTTCACACTGTTGATTAATTATTCCTTGTGCTGATGCTAATTTTCTCTTTACCATTTAGCTTGTAAGTATGTCTTTGAATTAATTCTTAGCAACAAATTAACATAAACAAATGATTATGCAAGTGTTATACGGGATTTTTACGGTATTTATTTCAGGAATTTTGTGTTCCAACCTCAATCAAGGGAGGTAAGAGAAGAATGTGGCCATATGACTAATGGTGTAGATATTTATGTAACTTCTCAAAGAGTGATCTTCCTTGATTGTCAGGTGAGTGTCATTAGATGTATGGGGTTTTTAACTATACTTAGCATGGAAGGAAGGACAAGTTCACAAAACAACGTCCATGAAAAACAGTATATTTAATATGTGTGTACAGCAGTCAGTAGTGGGACGCTGTAGAATTGCAGGATTTTCTCTTTGATTATTTAGCTCTTCGTGCTCATGGTGAGCTATTAGGATCCATGAATGTCCGTCGTCCGTCGTCATGCGTCAACATTTTCTTTAAACAACATCTCCTCCTATACCACTGAATGGATTTTGTTAAAATTTCACAGGAATGATCCTTGGGTGGGCCTCTTTCAAAGGTGCATAAATCGTACCGGTTGGCTGCAGAAGTAGGTCACAAGAGCTAAAAATAGATTTTAAATGTGTAAACTTTGAAAATCTTCTTGTCCCAAACCATAAGGTCTAGAGCTTTGATATTTGGTCTATAGCATTGTCTAGTGGTCTTCTTACAAAATTGCATAGATTATTTAGTTCGTCAAAATTACTTTTCATTTTGTAAATATTAATTATTATTTTGTAAATACGAATGGCAGTGTACTTGGGTGAGCGATATAGGGCCATCATGGCCCTCTTGTCATATGGAGGTCCTGGGACTCCCACGTTAGCAAATTTGAGAGTCCCTGATAAATTTGGGGGTCCGAGAATATTTTTTTCGGCTGTAACATTTTTTCATCATTCATAAAATATGTATTACAGAGATGCTTGCAAGGTGCAAGCACTTAGGTAATATTGGGTGAAAGTAATTACCACAAAGATGTTATAAATAATGAATAGTGCCTATTTGCAGTATAAGCTAATCGGACTGCAGGTCCTTGGCCTGAAAATTGTGTCAGAGATGCAGACAACATGCGTCTGGGAAATTGCAGTTAATAGATGCTCAGCAGTTTATTAAAAAACATTAGGCATGATGTATTCTGTACAGATATTTTTGATGCTAAAATATAAGAAAATGCAGAAATACTATATGTGTATTAAAGTGACACTAATTTTATGTTCAATTTATTTATGAAGAAATTAATCATTTCACTGGAAATTCAAATGTCATTGTTAGAAAATGATGGTGTTTTTATACATCCAGGTGATAGACTAGTGGTGAAATCTGCATGTTGTAAAAAACAAATTCCAGCTACAGAATAACAATCAAATGTCAGGGTTCAGGCATGTTTCATTTGCACAATGTGCACTGCTGTACGATTTCTAATCTCTTCTATAAGTGAAATCATTTCCAGAAAACGTCACATGTGATGTCACCATGTACTGGCAGTCATCAATATTTGCCCCATATGGCAATATGAAAACGAAGTGACGAAATGGAGTAAATATTGCTTCCTGCTTGCACATTGTGACATCATATGTTGCGTTTCTTGAAATGACGTCACTTACAGAAGAGGTTGTAAATCCCATAGCAGCGCTTAAATGTGTTTTTTGTTTTCTGCAGCCGTTGTTGAGTGCATCTGTACTGGATCAAATTATACATAATGAGAAGAAAATACCCCCAGAATATACTACAGCTGAAAACTATGCTGAAATACAGGTAAGTGTTCAGAAAATCAACGGTACTTAGTCTTTCGAAAATCCATTTCATTTGAGAACAAGTAATTTATATCCAATAGACTGTTAAAATAAAATGACTTCTGAGATTCCATAATTCATATCTAACTATTTCAGCATCATTTGAATTATTAGTTCAAATATTTCAATAATTCGAAAAAGTCTGAGAAACAACAGTTGACCAATGAGTGTACACATATTTTCCCTTTTCTCTGTACATGTATTACTTTCCTAATAACGATTAATAACATTATTCTATGTTTACTTCATACACAAGGGCCTGTAACCATACTGTATATATGGGACTATGATCAACTTACCAAGATTGTTACAAGCTCCATTGGTTTCATACTACTTTAAACGAAATTTATAGATGTTATACCCTCTTTTTTAGAGCTTACAGCATGTGGCATTCCTTCTCTCTGTGTGTAATACTGTACTCGTTGTTCAAGACTGGTTCACTGATATGTCATTGTTGAAGTTTCTCCAGACTGCAGAAATGCTGAAACCATCTACACCATCATCTAGTCATGATAGCAGTACAACATCTGATGATCATCCCGATTTTTGTCCACATATGGGTATATAGAATAGATTCAATAATATTTCCCTCTCCTTACCACCCCCTCCCTATCTGGTAAGGGCGTAGATAGCATGGCTGCCGATGTGGAGTTCACCGTTCTTATTCATAGTATTTCAAAGTCATTTATTCTCCACCTTGGACTGATGTGAAAAAGTTGAGAATTTTTGCTGAAGAACTAGTAAATATTGATTTGAAACAATGGTTAATGATTTGTACACAGTTTATGGACATAAACAATCAGACCCAGTTATATTATATATGCTTACATCGATTTCCAGGCTAGTTTTAGCATATTTACAATGAAACCTGTCTAAACCGAACCTCTTTCGGACCGGATTGATTGTTCGGTTTTCACAGGTGTTCGGTTTTTTCCAGTTTGTTCGTGTACGACTCCTGGGTATGTATTTCCAGTGTCTTAAGGTGTATTTTTCATTACAAAAGTGTAGAAAAGTTATGTAAAAGCGTACAAGAACAAGTTGACGTGAGGAAATTCGAAAACCAATACCCACCTGATTTTTTTCCATCAACTTTTCTTTCCTCGTCTACCCACTTAAACTCTTTGTTGGCGTAATCAGACACTTAATCGGAGAGAGACACGGACCAGAGTACGGTACTAAAAGAGCTGCAGTTGACAATTAGAGGCAATTATTGTAAATTTGGGGGAGACTCTTAAACCCTTTTATTTGATCACAATATTCGAGTAAACTGTTATGATTATAAGATTAACCCCTGGTATAATTGGGTAGGCCAATTAGCGATTTTACGCTAGTCATTTTTCGATTTTCACAACTCTTTAATTTCATAAGCACCGACACATGATCACCCAACCTTGTTTATTGCAGCATTAACTAACACTAGCACGCAGTCACAATCAACATGTTGACACATCTGGGTGTAGGTTGACAAATATTAGACAGTAGTGCAGTTTATAAAGGGTCGGGTTTTGACAGGTTTCAGTGTAGCATAATTTTATCCACTGCGCAAGCAGATTTCATGGGGACACTATCATACCATACCATAAACAATCTGATGATGTGACTTTTCGTAACTCTTATTTTACTTTATTGTGGATACAATAGCTGAATTATGACAGTGTCTATGAAATGCTCTTGTCTTAAATGCTATGGTAAGATAGCAAGTTTCAATCAAATCCTCACTATGCTGTGTAAGAAACACTACCCTGGATAATCAAACATTCATTGAGCTTGTCAACATGTACTGTACCTTCTAAATGATAATGACTTTTTTTGTTGTCAAGAAATCAGTTGAATTTGTCATGATGAAACTAAAAGAACTTGTTCAAACTGAAATTGCAAATATTCTATAAAAATAGAGGTGATCATATGACTAAGTATAACCATGTTTTATTTTTCAGTGTTTGTTCAGAACAAGGCTGGAAGAGAAGAATTTAGTGTTGATAATTTTACAGTAATGCAGAAAACATTATCTACAATTTTCCAGAACTCAAAATTGAAGATGAAAGGTATGATTTGCTTGGGATTTACAGGGATTTATTGACTTTAATGCTTTAGTATCAGTAGAGGGACTGTACACTTGTCAGTCTCTAACCTCACATCAGATTTATTTCCCAGCTTATTCTTTAGCTGTAATCCTGTTATATTTAAAATAGCAAAAAGCATCTTTTTCCAAAATTGAAATTTGAATGAAATCTTTTTTTTAATTCATGCTGGAAAACATCTGATTACAATTTTTTCCAGAAATAATCGAAACAGAACCTTTTATTATTATTCACTAACAACAGCAAAATGTGCAATGTTTAAAACCAACATGTGTGAAGTGTTTCTACAATTGTCTGTTTATAGTTCATGTGCATCAGATGTCTGCTATTTTGCCCCAATTTTTCCCATTTCAACACGAAAATTCCCACCTTAATAGTCACATCATGTTCCAAATACAGTGAGAATAATCCATCACATTTATCACTATATTAGAACTGAAAAAATGTCCATGGAAGAGGTCATCTGAAACAAATTGCATGTGTTTACTAGATTTTATTGTTCAATTTGAAATTATTTGTCTACTCATCACAGCAACAGTAAGATCATGGTAAATGAACACATTTCAGAGCTGTATAATTATTAAGTGGTTTTACAGCATTGTCTGGATTATTGTGATGTTGTATGGAAGAGTAGGATTTGTGATGGTTACATCAAAAGGAAAAGTCTTTTATTGGCATTGTTACACAGACTGTTTTTTCTACTATAATAAAATCTATGTTTTTGATAGCAAGAGATAACTTTACTTTATATTGATCAAGTATGTTTGTTATTGTTAGGTGATGTTACCATGACAACTGGAAGGCAAACATTTGGATTGAATCCAACATTTGTTAAGTCTGATCTGAATCTTTTCCTCCTGCCCTGCATGGATGCCAAACCAGACAGTCAAGGTAGGCCTCGTATTTCTATGTTCTATTGATGTTGAATATTAAGCAATAGGTATTTACTGTATTTACTTGTACATTCTCCCCCATCCCCCTGATGTATAACCTGTATGTACTGGGCTGCGTTCAGTTACGGCTAACAGTTGCTCATGTTTTGTTTTGTATCTCTGGCCCACAGTATCACATTAACTGCACACGGGAGAAACCAAATTGCAAAACATTACGAAACGTGAGCCGCATATACCTTACTGAATGCAGGGCTGGTGTGAATGTTTGTTACAGGTCAGTACCATATTGAAATAGTGCTTTACATGGTAGATGTAGTGTTACCTGAGATTGTATTGCCATAACCAGTCCTTTATCTGCCTAAATTAGTGTTGCTTGTTTGTAGGCCTGTAATAGATTCAAATTTGTGAATATCAATGGTATTAATAAGTCAAAAGATGAATATCGACAATATATCAATTTTAGAATATTTTTAAATCCCATAACTAGAATATTAACTCCCATTTTTCTGTATGTTTATGTGTGTATGCCCTAAAAAATTAAGTGTTCAACTTGTATTTTAATGATAACAAGATACCATTTAATTAATCAATTGATATGTTTAAGTTCACAGTATTATATTATATTGCCAACATTTGGAATGCACTATCCACTAAAGCACTTTTAACCAAGCAGCTGACTACAAAGTGATGATACACAAAGTGATGATACACAAAGTGATGATACACAAAGTGATGATACACAAAGTGATGATACACAAAGTGATGATACACAAAGTGATGATACACAAATTGTGATACATTCTTTTGGCACATTTTTAGATTGTATACTTTCTTCTTTATTTTCCTACCATAATAACAATACTTTATGAATTCAATATTTTACTGACAGACACTTTGTTACAAGAGTACCGAGGATATCCTAGTTTCCAGACTTTAATTAGCTCATTAAGGGGACAGGTGCTTGCTATGCCTAGAGAACCTATTACTCATACAACACTTACAGAGAAAAACTGGTAAGTCAAGATGGACTTCACTTTGTCACACACATTGATTTTTTAGGATAATCAAACAATATGTTTGTTGGGACTATATATTAATCATAGCTAAGATAATGCAAGCTGGAATTTGTTATAGTCATGAATGTGTTAACAAATCATTGCCTTAAATTGACTATTAATATTCATTTGTATATTTCTAATTATTATTCTTCTAATTATTATACATTCTGTGATAGAAGACTGGTTTAAGTTATTTTTGAAAGGTCATCATCAAGTGTTGATTGATGTTTTTCATAATTCAGTGAAGAACTTGTGCTATAGTTGTTTGTTCTTATACATTTCAGGTTTCATTATGCTGCTAGAACATGGGATGCTATCAAAAAGTCACAATTAATTGCCGAGTACAATCGCTTACTTCCTTAAAATAAATGATCCTTTCCTGATATACGACTGTCTTGATATACGACTGTATGAAAACTACAGAGAATGTGCTAAATGTCTTAATTTTTTCCCCTTTGTTTTACAAGTAAATAGAATCTGCTTGAGACTATAGACTATGAGCACAGTGTTTTACAGTATATGTTCAGTCATACAAACTTATACAGGATTCAACTGTAAATGGTCACCTTCTTTAGGACATTGAGTAATAGTTCCGAAACTATGCGAATTGTTGTACATGATTTGTATTGACGCAATGAAAAGCAAATAGAATTTGACTTGAAATTTCCTTGAGGAAGTTGGTTATATTACTACATGTTAATGGGTTTCAATCGCACATTCAGAAATGTGTTACAAATGGTTACGATTTCTTGTACATTTTATGTTTATCTGTTGTTTTGTATGTGTTACATGCCTTGATGCAAATAAACTAACTGTTCAAAGTGTGCTTGTACTTGCAATGAATGAGTTAAAAGATATAACCAGTCTGCCAGCAGGTTCAGTTCTTGTTTTTAACCAGGTTTTCAAAGAATACCAGGTTATTAGAATGGTGTGTCGTTGGGCAGGCGTCAAACTGGGGGTTTCCGGCGAATAACTTTAGTTGATCATATTGTAACCAAACTTGGTGTATAGAAAGAACATTTTGAGAGCTCGCTTGGGATTGCTTTTGGGTTTGTTCCGCCAAAGGTCAAGGTTGCCATTACTAAAAATAGAAATTTGGTTTCCGGCGAATAACTTTAGTTTCAGTGATTATATTGACATCAAACTTGATGTATAGTAAGAACATGTGGAGAGCTTGCCTGGGATAGCTTTTGGATTCGTTCCTTCAAAGGTCACCATTACTAAAAATAGCAATTTGGTTTCCGGCGAATAACTCGAGTTTCGTTGATCAATATTGTAATCAAACTTGTTGTATAGTATTGTATAATTTTATTGACCTGTCAAAATTTGCATATCTTCATGGTCAATGCACATGATAAATAAATCTTTATCGAAAGTGGCTGATTACTAATTTATAGCGTGCACTGACCATGAAGATAAGCAATTTTTTACAGTTCAATAAAATCATACAATAAGAATGTGGAGAACTCGCTTGGGATTGCTTTTGGTTCGGTCCGCCAAAGGTCAAGTTCACCATTACTAAAAATAGCAATTTGGTTTCCTGCGAATAACTTTAGTTTAGTTGATCATATTGACATCAAACTTAGTGTACTTAGTGTATAGTAAGAACATGTGGAGAGCTCGCTTGGGATTTCTTTTGGGTTCGTTCCGTCCAAGGTCACTTAAAATTTCAGAATCAGTTTCCACTTAATATCTTCACTATGCGTGGGTCTATTGACATCAATCTTGGTGTATAGTTTGTGCATATATATTTAATATATCGTGAGTGTGTGTATGCATGATCACTTATGGCACCTTTGCAGCATTGATAATCATCATGTATTCATTATACAAATAAAGCCTTGGTTACAAATAACTAGGTTGAAAACCTGGTTTGCGGGCATTACCCATTTCTTGTTTTTATTTTTGTATTAATTTCAACATAAAAATCATATTTACAGGAACACTTGGAAACGAAACAAATGTAGTTAGTATCAAAAAACAAATGTCATAACAAAACACTTGTACAGCTAAAAACTGCATCACATTATACATCCACAATGACATGATATTGAGGATGATAATTACCATTATACATTGTTTCAGATTCTAAGACTTTTTGATCATAACATAAATTTGGAGCCAATGTAGAAATGTATTACAATTTTTTTTGTCACAAAAGTAAGAACAATATCAAACTACATGATATTTCAACAGTTCATCAAATTTATCACAACATGATTGTTACAAAGTAAAACTCTAAGACACTATACCAAATGAAAAAAAAACGACATCACTACTACCCCTAAAAATACAACACTAGTTATTATATGCCCATTTTCATAGGACACATTATACGATCACACGTTGGGTGTGTGTCGTCCTAGTGATGTCCCCTTTTTAACTTGAGCAGTGTTTGCTCAATCATCACTATATACGTTCCACAAGTTTGTGGGAATTGTATTACTTCATGTTCAACAACCAGCCAAATTGCTCCAGGAAAGTTGGAATAATGGCTCATGATATTTTGACAGTTTGACACTCTTGTAACCAAACAAAACTCCAATGTGCAATAGAATACACACATGTAGACGTTGGAGATAAAACTTGTGTGGAACTTTGGATTACAATCCATTTATATAACACTGTACACACTTTTCACACAGTATAACGGCTCATTTCATTGTCAAATATATACTTGGTATGATAACATTCTCTATTATACTAAATATATATCATGACTTCCCTAAAACAAAAAATATTATGAAAATAAGTAAACGGCATGTTCTAAAATAATTTCGCTATCATAAAACATGAACCCAGTCGAGAGCTGAATCCAGACTGCCATGTTTTACATTTCACACTAAAGTAAGCATAGAGAGCGCAGCTCCTACAAAATGCATGTAAATCTAAATCAATACGCAAAACCATAAATTGTACTACAAAGGACATAATGTGAATGATTAAATATATGGTGCATGGAATTGTCTATCTTGCCATAAAATGTGGAGACAAAAATTAAGAAAATACGATAAAAATATTATGATATAAATTCTAACAGCAACAGTATGCTCATCAAGAGCAGAGAAAACAGACAACAAAGTGGCCGCAGCATTTTGGTCCACTGACCTCCGTATGATAAATACATGTTCATTCATTTAATTAAATCTCACTGAACAAAGAGAAAATATTTGGTCAATAAAATACCAAAATAAATGTGAAAACAAGAACTTGATCTCTTGAATCCATGAAACAAAGTGTCAAAATAATAGAACTGCATGTGAATATTAAAAATATATGTACAACTCAATGCATCCAATCTCTGTGATAGCTTCACAATGTCATCAACAAATGAATAAATACGTACAAAATTTGTGATAATGAACAGACAAACTTGAACTATTGGTTATTGATTCACACCTAGTCCAACTTGAACCATTGGTTGCTGATTCATACCTAGTTCAACTCAAACTATTGGTTACTGATTCACGCCTAGTGCAACTTGAACTATTTATAACTGATTCACACCTAGTTCAATTTGAATGATTAGTGACCGATTCACGCCTAGTGCAACTTGAACTAGTGGTTGCTTATTCTCACATAGTTCAATCTGAACTATTGGCTACTGATTCACACCTACTTCAATTTGAATTATTAGTGACTGATTCACGCCTAGTCCAACTTGGAACTAGTGGTTACCGCTTCACGTCTAGTGCAACTTGAACTATTGGTTACTGTTTCACACCTAATGCAATTCAAACTATTGGTTACTGATTCACGCCTAGTGCAACTTGAACTAATATTTACTGATTCACACCTAATGCAACTCGAACTATTGGTGACCGACTCATGCCTAGTTCAACTTGAACTATTGGTTTCTGATTCTCACATGGTTCAATTTGAAATATTGGCTACTGATTCATGCCAAGTCCGATTTGAACTATTGGTTACTGATTCACACCTAGTCCAACTTGAACTATTGGCTACAGATTCACACCTAGTTCAACTTGAACTATTGGCTAATGATTTACGCCTATTTCAACTTGAACTATAAGTTACTGATTCACACCTAGTCCAACTTGAACTATTGGTTACTGATTCAGACCTAGTCCAACTTGAACTATAGGTTACTGTGTAAATATGTAGCTCCAGGCTATACGCTTCTTTCAACCTCAGATCATCAACTTTTTTTTCAAAACAAAATCAACAACATTGTACATACACAAACGTTAATGCCATAGTTTACATAAAAAAACTTATGTACAGGAAACACGTTCAACCAGCAGATTATACAGTCGGGGTGACTGGAGGCGAGTTAGTGTCATTAGATCCTCTTCTCTTGGCGGCCGGTTCTTCTGTTGAGGATGCATCAATTGACCGCTTCTTTGGCTGCAAAAATAGAATTGAACAATCAACTAGCAAGCTATTGATGATGTTCAGTTCAGTAAATCTATCCCAACACATTCAAGAACCAACATTTCATTTAACAAATATAGACGTGTTTCAATAGCAATGGTCATTTTGAATATTTGTAAAGTTGATGGAGAGATTCTTCATTTTGTCAAAATGACTGAAGTATGTTACATTTCATTTTCTTTATCATTAGTAACTATGACTACACCATGTAATTAATAAACAGATACTATAATCTTTCTTCAACCTTGTTGTGTATTAATAGGGAATGAAAGTGTAATGTAAATAAAGATCAGCCACCCAACCTCACACCCCAGAGAGGTCATGACCATAAATTCTCTCCGCCACCAGTACTGGGTATTCCAGCGAGAGGACTCTGCAGTGATTAAAATAAGCATATTGCTTTCATCACAAACTTAACTTTATCTGTATACATGTAGCCCTGTACTTCGTTAATAATTTGTTAATGGCACCACAGGTTATTTCATAGAATATTACCATTAACAGCTACATTTTGATATGGTTATGGACATAATCAACTAGATTTCAGCCATGGAAAAAATCTTCCACTTTTCAGGGAGCAATCTCCCTCTTTGCTGTCTAAAAAGGTTCAATTGTATGCAAATGACTGAGCAAACAACCTGCAGTAAGACATTCTAGCATTCTATCTACTGAGCAAACCAGGATCCCTATAAACAAAGACCAGGGCCAGTATTCATAAAGCTCCTAAGATTTTAATAAGGAAACTCATCTTTATAAAATCTCCTTAAAATAACACTTGAGAATTTTTCCAATATTTAAGGAAAATTCTGCAAAATCTAAGTAAAATTTATAAAACCAAGGGAGCTTTATGAGTACCGGCCCAGTGTTATACAGTACAATACTTACCACAGATACTGGGGGTCCCATACATTCTTGTTCTGTAAACATCAAAGATTTAGCTTTCTGTTTCATCTCATCATCCTGAAATTTATGATAATTTCTGTCAGGCAGACAATAGAAGGTCACACAAAGGTATTTTAACAATCAAGCCATGACATGCTTCACTGTATAGTAAGTTTCTACAACAGTCATAATACAATTGTTCAATAAACTATTCTACGGAACCCAAAAGGGAAGAGTAAGAGAGGAAGACCAGTCATAACATAGAGAAGAACTGTGGACACTGAGCTGAGAACCATTCCCAAATTCTGGAGCGAAGCAAAGGCAATAGCGCAGGTTCGAACCAGATGGCAAGCTATGATGGGAGCCCTATGTCCCTCACGGGACCGAACCAGATGGCCAGCCATGATGGGAACCCTATGTCCCTCCTAGGGGCAAAGAGGAATTAATGAAAATAAATAAAGAATGCTTTGTCTGAATTTTCTACCAAACTTTACACATAACAATGATTCCTAACACTGTGTGTTTATCAATAGCTATAGCGTTTACATGTGTATTATGAAGAGTAGTATTCACTTTCTTGATGAAAATACCTTTGCTGTTTTATTGAGACAGTCTGGACATAATCAGACTGTGCAATCCCGAACAAAGCTTTGATATTTTTCAACATGGCCAACACTCGATATACATGACAATTTTCTAACTGCATTCAAAATCTTTCATCAGGTGACCCGACACAGCAAACATGAGAACAAGAAAACAAACTTTGTCTTACATTAAACCAAGGATGTGAGAGAGCATCAGCAAGAGTTATTCTTTTATTGGCATCAACAGTCATCAACTTCTTAATCAGGTCAATGGCTAAAACATAGGAAATATAGAAATGAGACAAACCTATCACGAAAAGCTTTTGAACACATTAAAATGAACGATATTAATTTGTCTTGATTATCAAGTTACATTTTTTGCATGTAAAATAAAATATTAAAATAAAGAGAGTAAGTACCAACATGTCAAGGTATTTTCTAGCTGAAAAATCTGAACAGTTGGCAATTTTTATCAACATAAGGTTAATCAATATCCACTCTACATAACTGAATGATATTCATTGACAATGAACATAGTTACAAAATGGCTCAGGAGATTTATGACAATTTACATTCCGTGTGTTTCATTCGAATACAATCGATTAACTAGATGGTTGTTTTGTAATA
The DNA here is from genome assembly GCA_032209605.1 of Mactromeris polynyma. Classification (NCBI taxonomy): domain Eukaryota; kingdom Metazoa; phylum Mollusca; class Bivalvia; order Venerida; family Mactridae; genus Mactromeris; species Mactromeris polynyma. The sequence continues at coordinate 1,311,048 of JASFXZ010000021.1, read as the reverse complement.
CTGATACAGGATGTTAGAATAAAATATCAAGCAAAGAAGAAAGGTAGTCTTTGATCAGTTCACCATGCACTATATATGTAAAAACTCGGTGAAAAATTATCCGAGCGGAACAAAACGATGAGTATGCACAACTACACTTGAAGTCGATCAATCCTGTGAAGTTTTGCTGAAATCCAACCAGCAGTATTGCAGATAAAGCGCAGACAAACTGCATATGTATAAAAACTTCAAAGGGCCATAACTCAGTGATAAATTATCCGAGCGGAACAAAACAACGAAGGTGCACAACTACACTTGATGTTGATCAATCCTATGAAGTTTTGCGGAAATCCAACCAGCAGTATTGGAGATGAAGCGCGGACAAGCTAAATGTGGACGGACAGACAGACAGACGCCGAAGGTAAAAACAATATGTCTCCCTCGGAGAGGAGACATAATTACTGAAAAGCAATTTGATTCTAAAATCCCTTAACTGCATTATAGCATGCAGTCATTTTAGAAGTATTAATCTTCTTTTGCAAAGACACCTGATCTGATGTGATCTCTGAGAAATTGTCTGGTGACAAAATACAGAATTTGCGATTGCACCTGATCATTACGTTCTAAATATTGTAATATGCAGATTCAAGAATTTTGTAGTGGCAATTTTTAACTTGTCATTAGTTCAACGATCCCAAAGATCCAGATATTAATGTTTAGCTGCTTATTGTATATGCCGCTTTTATAATTATTACGTGCAAACATACCAAATCATAGAAAGTTTTAATGAAGATAGAATATACCAAAGATGCTACAGTAAAACTTGAAGACCACCTAAATTATAATACCACCTCAAAATAAAGACCACAATTTTTAAGTCATTTTCACTGTTTCGCTCTTGATGTAAACTCAATACTAAGACCACCTCAATAAGAAGACCAGTTGTCAAGGGTCCCAAGTGTGGTTGTATTATTATTTTGAAGTTACAGGTTTTCAGAATGGTGCCATTGAAATGTAATCAGAAATAAGATTTTTCATTGGAATTACGAGCAATGAGAATAACAATAGGAAGTACAAATTCTTACTCATGTTGGTTCATCAGTCATGTAATTTTTTTTCAAATTAGCCAGCACAGAATCTCACCAAATATGACAGAGTAATGCTGTATACGAGAACAAAGCAAAGAAACTGACCGTCATCAGAAACGCCTTTCCAATACTGCTTGGGAAATGTATAATGTCCACCCATAATCTGTTTGGGTAAATCTAAATCCTTCCTATCGTCGGAAAATGGAGGATATCCCGCCAAACTGAAGTGTATGTGAAATAATAGAAATACTAGTATGTACCAACAAAGTTTTTTATGTAAAAACTGATAGTATTTTAAGTTTAAACTTGAAGATATCATTTTCATGTATCATTATATATAGAAACTTCGAGTACTCGTTAAAACTATAAATATAGTTGATTTTATGTGTTTATATATATATATTGCCTAGGATATCCCATAAAAGCCCAAAAGCTTATTTCCAATGGGTTCAGGTTCTTTCAATGAAGCAAAAGTAAAATGAGTTTGGGGATTTCATACTACACACATGTATCTTGATCCAAGCAAAGTGCAAAATTAAATTTGTCAAGTGACATGAGCTAAGTAACACAATAATTTCGAGGCAATTTTTTAACGTTGTAAATGTAAAAAAGTAATCTTCTACCGAATAAAATTTGAGGACAGGTGGAGTTGCAGTCAATGTAATTTATTTGGATATAACTTACATTGGCCGGTCACATGTTGATCATAGCAAAATGCAATTGAAATCAACAGCAAGAGATTTATTTAACAGTATCAATAGTCATTATAAAGTTCTCAGTACCATACAGTTATACAGTAGACATCATTGTTAGGAAGCTTCATATAAAAACTACAGCTCGTTTTTGGAAAAAACACATGTCTCTCCTCAAGGCCCCCCAAAGGGTCATAACTCTGCAACAAATAATCAAACCAACAAATGCCGACAATATACACAACTAGGCTAGGTACCAATAACGCATGTGAAGTTTCGCGGAAATCCAACCAATGGTTTAGGAGAACAAGCGGAGACAAACATTGTTGGAGCCAGATAGACAGCAGATCATGAATAAAGTCTCCCCACTCCACAATGAGGGGGGAGACATAGTTATGCAAAAATATTTAATATTTGCTGATATATGTTTTTTGTTTTCTTCAGACATTTTGTTTTGCTTAGGATGGTCGAACATTTCATTTCATTGCGTTTAGAATACAAGTAAAACTATTATTAATCACCTGCTAAGGTATATAGCCCTTAAAACAATTATATATTAAATCATTAACCCCACCTTCTCCGTTTAAACTAGCCCCATCCAACCGTCCTACCCTAGTTTTAGAGTATTGGCCTCTCCGTATATTTACAAACTAAATATACAAAACTAGAACGAAGCTTCAATCACATTCTATTTATTTAATTTGAGAAGTATTGCCTGCTGTATGATATGTATAACATTGTATTGATATTGCTGTTTTCACATTTTGCCACTATGTTGTGTATTGATATGTGTCAATCTCACGGGCCTCCGGCCTACAGATATATTGAAAATAAAACGTATATGAAAGAAAATGTCACAAGACAGAAAATGTCACAAGACAAAGTGATTCTAATATAGCTTCACCCTCGACAGGTTCAAATGTTTTAAAACAAACAATATCCTACCATATAAATAGTATAACTCCCAAACTCCAAGCGTCAATAGCTTTAGTGTATGCACCACTACCAGCAGTAACAAGGATTTCAGGGGCAAGGTAGGTCGGTGTACCACAAAATGTCTTCATCATCGATCCAGCATCAACAAATTTAGACAATCCAAAGTCAGTTATCTTTATCAATGTCTCTTTATCATCAGTAGACAATAATATATTTTCAGGCTGAAGAACAGATTAAAAGCATTGACTGAAGTATTGAATAAAAGAAAGTGTTTATTCATTATAGTGTCACCCCTACTTAGATGACCAGCCAGTTCTGACTTAAAAGACACCTACTTTCGGAGCACATTTACTTCCCATTTCCTATTCTTTAATAATGCCAGGCACCAGGCAGATATGAACATGGTAACCATTATTTAACTAGCTGGCGGCTCACCAACTGGCCATATCAGGGCGGACCCCTAGCTGGATTCAAACCTTCAACGTCCCACTTCCAAGGCAGATGCCTAAACCACTTGGCCAAGGAAGATAGTCTTGAATATGTTTTTCGACAGTGAAACGTTTTTTAGAAGGGGTAGGTAAGGTTATGCCAAACAAAATTGTTTAAGGGAAATTACCAGACTAGATGAATTTTTGTCAATAATACATAATACTTACACAAAGTGATATTTTTCTATTTTTTATTTTTATTCATGTAAGGAAATTAGAATAAAACATCTGCTTTGTCATAATCAGTTTATTGCAGATGAAAATGCTGGAGACAGATTCGATTAAAAACCATCACTTAAATACCCTTACAGGAAGGACACAAAATAAACTTACCTTTAAATCACGATGTGTGATGCCTTGATCATGCAAATACTGTAAATAAAACAAAGCAGAGATAACAGCAGAGATTATACATGTATGTAGGATATCACATGAGTGGTCATAAAACACAAACAAATTTTCTCAAAGCGATCAAAACAAGCCTTTTGCTGGAAACTAGTTTAAAGTCAATAATTCATGAACAAAACTGTAAAATTTCGTTCATATCTTGAATTTCAAATAAACATTTTATTGGTAATATTATCTTTTTCAAGCACAATGAATGACAGTAATAAACATACACATGTTTGCAACATAGATAAATTAACAAATATTGAAAATACATCATCCCTCACTCCAATTGCGATGAAATAAACTGGAAACTGTCAGACAGGTATTTTTTCAAGAACTGATGAAATTGGTATCATGAAATCATAACATATGTACAGTGTACACAAGTTGAGAGAAAGAGTTTACAGGAAGAACTTCTACAACAGTCACTTTATACCTTAAATCTGTTACTTTCCTTCCTAATCAAACTACCATTTTACATCCACAAAATTATTTGAGGGTTGTTCTATTTGTACATACAGCAGAAGGTGTGTGAAAGTGTCAAAGTGACGTCTAATACTTACTTTACAAGCTTGCACCATCTGGTAGAATAAAACTTTAGCTGTTGGTTCATCATACTGACTAATACTTACAACTTTATCAAATAGTTCACCACCCTCAACACTGGTTTATGAAAATAGTAAAAAACAAGAATACTTAATAATTATTTATATTACATTTACTGTGAAATATGTGAATACAACAGCTGTCTAAAAACCGCTTGAACGCTTAGCTAGCTATAAAATGGCACCCGCCAGACCCGACGACACTATTCCGCACGGACGCCATGTTGTTTAGCAAAGTTAGCACTGTTAGATCACGCTACCTATCTACTTGTTCTATGTTTAAGAAACAGTATTGCAACTTTCCCTACGTAGCGCTAGGTAGAATTCTATTTTTCCTACCTCTAAAAGGTGCGCCTCTGTACTCATACTAAGGTCAGGGGTTGTAAAGACCACAGAGGAATATCACCAATAGGATGCTGAGAACTGATGATCAAGATACAAATGCTTTACCACTAGACCACTATGCCCCCCCCCCCATCAAAAAAAAATAAAACACTGAACAGAGTACTTGACCAGCATAATTATTCAAGTATTATTACATGAATAAGTAAATTCTTTGAGCCAAACTCACACAAAACCATATTTCAAAATTTTAAAACAATGTTAAAAATTGTAATATAACTGTGCACAACAAGTCAAAGTGACGAGTTACCAGTTTCTTAAGAACAATATAAACATAACAAAATATCTGACATAGAGCTGTATTTAATACACTTACAGTTCTAATACTATATACAATACTTCGGGGGTATCAATGACGTCTTCAATACCTATAATACAGGGCTGAAAATATACAAACACATCATGATTACAACTAACACAAAGCAAAGCATTGTAATGATCCAACAAAAACATGTATCAGCCACATAATTTCCAATAAGTGCCGGTTTGTGGAACAACGTGGAACAGTCTTGTTTGTCAGATGATTTCTTCTTTTCAGGAATTTTTACACCAATTTTCTTACATCGACACTAGGGATCAGTTACAAAATATGTTGTGAATAGTGAGCTGGAGTTCTACATCTTTTTTCAATAGCATTTTAGAGATTTCAGTTATTTATGGCGTTCAGCTGACCTGACCAATGTTCCTGGGTTACCAACCACTAACCTGTTCTTCTGCAAGCAAACGGACAACTTTCCCACATGAATCAGAGATGGAGGACAAGTGACCATTGTGTATATTCTTCAGTTAAATTGTAATGGAGAAAATACATCCCACTCGGAGATAGAACCTAAACCTCAAAATTGGAAGACAAGTGCTCTACTGAGTAATTCACTGAACTGCCATGCAGTAATTTTTATATAACCCATTTAAAACAATAGCTTACAATAAACTTAAAATTGAGTGCATGAGTTGTTATGACAATATTTTAGTTCTTGCAACGAAATTTATCATATCAACTGATTGTACACCTTATAACGGCTATAAAACAGCTCCCTGATATTGTCAGCAAAATTAATATTTCATACAAGTAGTTTTTTGCTATTTTTTGTATATCAGATTTGTACTGTAAATTGAACTTACATGCTTCAATAATTTTAAAATTTTCACTTCACTCATCACCTGTTTACTAAGATTCTGAAATAAAGAAGACACTGCCCAGTTTTTTCAACATAAAAAATACATGATTAATTACCAATATGTTATTCATTGAAAGTTCACAACTTGTATGTTCATATTGACAAATTTATACAATAGCTGTATCATCTCAATGTTCAGTAAGACATTAATTAATTAATTATACTATGTGACTAACTTGGACCTCTTACCAAACGCTTGGTACAAAACTTGTACATGATATAAGAAAATGTATACCTATGATTCAGTACAATATATAGTAAACACTTTCAAAGTTGGTTGTCAAATTGGATAAATAAGTAATTAATTTGACTTTAAGAAGTCTGATAAGTACTATAAAAATTATTTTGAGACAATTCTGGAAAAGTTTAGTTGCCTGATTGGAGTTATAATAGGTAATGTCTATCTGGCCATCTACTAGCACTAGTCTAGAGTAAATGTAACATTATAACGTAACTCAAACATGAACATGTTTACCCCTCAAGTGTCCTTTCAACATCTCAACATTGAAGTTGAAGCCAATTAAACAATAACAATGATAGAAGAGTGGACAATTCTTTTCTGGTATTCGACAATGTCATAAATGTGAACAATGTACCAATAATTGGAAATGAATTTTAATCTATGATGGTACATCTTATAACTTACAACAGCGTGTTGTCCACCGGTCGTGAATTTCTTTTTCGAGATTATTTTAACAGCAAATTTGTCACAAGAACCTTTAGAGAACGCCAACCTCACTTCACCACAAGCGCCTCTGTGAAAATAACGCAAGATCAGCCATAAAATTTAAGATGATCCATAAAACTATCAAAAACAACGTTGATACACATTAACTACATTCAGCAATGTGGCTGTAGTTTAATAGAAAAACTTACACATTAACTACATTCAGCAATGTGGTTGTAGTTTAATAGAAAAACTTACACATTAATTACATTCAGCAATGTGGTTGTAGTTTAATAGAAAAACTTACACATTAACTACATTCAGCAATGTGGTTGTAGTTTAATAGAACAACTTACACATTAACTACATTCAGCAATGTGGTTGTAGTTAAATAGAAAAACTTACACATTAACTACATTCAGCAATGTGGTTGTTCTTTAATAGAAAAACTTACACATTAACTACATTCAGCAATGTGGTTGTTCTTTAATAGAAAAACTATGTATTACATGAATTAGCATATTTTAACTCTTCCTCTTATCCCTGTGGTAAATTTTGAAAAAAAATTGAACATAGCATTTTCAATAACTAAGATTTTATTTGTTAAATATTCTTTTGTAGAAACACAGTCTTCGTACAAATAAAAAAACCAAAGTTTTCAAGGGCCTATGTATCAAAAAGCACACCAGTTTTCCAGGGCCTATGTATCATGCCTGCAGACACAATAAATGTTCAACAATAAAAAGTTTCAAGACAAGATAACCAGTACAGCTTTACCTGCCCAATGTTTTCGTCAGTGTATATTTGTCCTTGATTTCTTGAGGTAAATCTGAATCATTAGCTGCCTCTAGATCCATATACATAAAAGCTGAAAACATCAGAATTATTTTAGTCCAGTACATGTATTACTAATGATTTAGTAGTCACTTTTGTCAGAATAAAATTCTAATATGAAATTTCAGTACATGTAGTAACATCATATGCCATATGTTGTTGGGATTGGCAATATTACTGAGCACAGGGAAATGAGACCCCAATGAGAAAAGTATTCCAGCCAGAATCAGACCAAATCCTTACAATTTGTTTATCTCACATCCTTATGGGCTGAAATATAATCCAAACAAATAATATGAAATAATAGCCATGCTTTGCATCAGACAAATCAAAATAAATCTGCAATCAACTACATGACAATGCTGAACCTACCATTTGATAAAAAAGCTAAGAAAACTAGAATGCGTCCATAGGACACAGATGCCCCCACTTGCAGCCTTTGTCACAAAACGGCTAAAACACGGTATTGGTGCTGATCAGGTTTTTTTATGTTATATCAATGGCACAGAAAAAATATACAAGATAGGAACTAATTTTAAAGATTGACTAGCCTTGCAGTTACCTATCTCACTTTTCTTAAAATTTCAAGAGGCTAGTATTACCCATTCTTGAGATATGCATTGAAACATGCTCCAAAAATGGCCATTTTTTAGCGTTATGCAGTCTCACTTGAAATAAATAAATATTATAAATACAAAATACTCTAAATTTCAATAAGAAATGATACATAAATTGGTACGGTTTTATACAGATTTCTGTCCTGTAAGTTTTGCTGCTTGAATTTATGAAATCGGTCATAAATTATGGATTTTATAAGTAAAATACTATCAGCAGTGGTTTTGTTTAAACACTAAAAATCAAACATATGCTTATTGTTATATTCCAATAACTGGTACAAAATAACAGTTAATTGAACTTACATTGACATTAACCATTCAGTTATGTATTATGGTAAGTACAAAAAACATTTTTGTTTTATGGCTAGCCCAGGTTTAGGCATGAACGATTGTTCTTTGGTAAATATTGAAATTCAAAATTCTGTAGTGTCTGTAACCATCAAAAGTTTATGTTGCAATAGTTTCATTGTTTCTCATTTCAAAAGTATAAATCCTACATGGGCTAATGTGTATTCATGTAATGTCCAAGTTTGCCAAAATTTGTAGTGCTGTGAATTAACATCATTGAAAATTACTACTTTGAAAAGGTTACAGACACTACACAAAAAGGTATAGAAATGAAAGAAAAAAATCACTGTTCTTTTTGTCACTAATATTTTGTTTTACTCTAGAGAAAGTTCCTTCTTTTATGGTGCAATGTTGCACCATACATTGAACTATTGAGTCAAGTGCAAAAATGTGATGCAAGAACTCTTGCAATGAAATTTTGCATCATACTTGTGGCATTGTTTTTATGAACAATTCACTGAAGAACAATGTAACCTGGTTTTTTTATCCTAGAAGAATTCACCTATTTATTTTTTGTGTTCCTTACCATGGTACAACCCTAAGATATGGGGAAAAGACAAGAACAAACATCTGGTGATGACTCAGGTATGTTTCTATTGTTCGGACAATGCTTAACTGTAATTTGTAGTGTCTGTAACCAATATCCCCTTATTGTTAGTTGATGACCTTTTCCCTCATATGTGTATGAAATGAAATGATAGTGTGTTTCCTTTTACAATATTGATGTATAAGGGATATAGTATTGAGACATTTCTGGCTGAAATTTTAAATATCAAAGTAGATAAATGGTTTTTATATCATAGATTTCTAACAACTGGCACAATTTTCAATGATCTCTTTAAATACACAATGGAAATAGAGTTTTTGTGCAATAACTAGCATGAGACCAGTAAATACAAACAAGAAAATTGTGAGAATTTAATGAGGTCTGACAAAATATAGGATAGTTTGTTCTTATGGTCAAATGGTTACAGACACTACATGGCTTATGCATTAAACTGACTATTGTTTATGATATTAAAGAGCTTGTTAACTCATTTTAAAAGCTAAAGTATTGACCAAAAACACAGTTTGAAGTTATCTCTTTCTTAATCAGACACTTTGTTTTAAGAAACTGCTGGTTTTTCAGTTTGTTTGCTCATGAATTCATCAATGCAGACACATGAGCAATATGCTTTAAACTCTCCAAATTTGCATTCTCGTACATAAATGAATATCACAAAAGTTTGAAGAAATCAAAATAAAGTTGTTTCTTTTTCAGGAAACAAAGATAAATCATGCAAAGATGAGCAGAAGGTAAAAGATAGAAGGGAGAAGACTAGGCTTAAAGTACAAGCATGGAGGAAAAATCAGAGAGAGAACAAAGCAAAATATGAGGAGCTAAAAAGGCTGATAGAGAAAGGACGCAAGACTACGAAAAAGGCAGCAAGCGCTATCGGACCCAAACATTCTTAAGAATTGAAAAAGAAAAAACGTGAAGAAATGAAAAAGTATCTTCAGAAAAAGAAAGAAAAAGCAGGCCTTTCATTACCAGGTCCCAAAATTGCTGAAATAAATCAGAAAAAGAAATAAGCTGTGAAAAGAACCCAATGATGGAGAATGCACATCAAGATGAAGGACAGTCCACAACAAGAATTAAGTATTTCAGATAATGATGACAAGAGAAACGCTGAGTCACCTGAAGAATCGCCTAAAGTGTTACCTAAAGCAACTTTGTATAGACAATTAAAAAAAGTTAAAGAAGTATTACCTCAAACACCAAGGAGTAAAGCTGTGATCATTAGTAAACTTATTGAATCTCCATCAACATCAAAAGTTCTCAGTAAGAAAAAGATAATTATGACACCAGATTGCAGAAAAAAACTTGAAATGACAGATACAGTTTTACAATCTGTGACAGAGAGCATTTCAGAAGAGAAAACAAGGAAAAAGGGTGAAAAGAAACATGCATACAACAAACATGATGCGGAAGTTAGCAGTCATCAATGACAATTCAAATCAGAACAGAAAACAGACAAGCAAGCAAAAGGAACAGAACATAGCAACACTAGAAAAGCTTCCTAAGAAAAGAAAGTCAACAGAAATGCACAACACTACAGCAAAGAAGAGTAAAGTTCACAACGAAGTACCAACTGAGAGATAGAAACCAACAGAATCCCCAAAATACAACCCTGGTGACTTTGTAGCGGTTGGGTAAAGCCAAAGAAGGGACCTCTCTGTGTGTACTTGGCAGAAGTAATGGACGTCTTTGACACAGATATCAGATTGAAATACATGAGAAAGTCAGGCAAAGTGTACATCTGGCCTGATAGAGAAGATTGTTCACAGGAACCGTTGGATGTAATCTTGTGTAGTGTACAAGCTCCAGAAATAGTCAGTGAAAGGGGTCATTTCAGATTCAGGGCAAATGATATGTTAAAGCTTAAAGCTGATCTTGAAAAAAATCACAAACATTTCTATTTTAAGTGAATATACTCTAGTATAAGAATTAAGCTCATCTGAAAAAAAAACATGAGCCTTTTTACCTGACATGACATCCATGTAGTGTCTGTAACCAAATGCAGGATCACTAATATGCCTCTGTATGAGTAGGCATTTTGGGTCAGAACTTATTTCAATGACTATGATTTAATCTACAATCATTTACATTAAATATTTTACAGTTTTCCAACACTGTTCTATTTTAAACTTGACTATTCTGTTCACATTTTCATAATTTTATTTTTAATGTGAAGTTTGGACATATACTTGTTAAAATGCGTTTGCACTATAATTCTAACCAATCAACAATCATTTGTTATAATATTCTAGTCAATGTTTTGATGTTGACTTGCTTTTGTATTGAATTTTGTCATATTTTAAATGATTCTGCAACTGCATTGAAATGTTATATTTTGGTAGTGTCTGTAACCAAATGTATGTGTATTGTAATTCTACCTATTATGAAAATTTGTGATTCTTTAGGCCAGTATTGATGATTTTGTTTGTTTCAATATTGTTCTCAGTGTTAGATAAATGCCTAATTAACCTTCTGGTGGGTCTTTTATGAAAGTCAAACAAAAGTGTCTTGCTTTGTTCTTATTTTGTCTGATACCTGCTTCATAAATGTTCTGAAATTTTTTGTTAAGATGTTTATCACTTTCAGTTAAGTTTTTTACTTTCAATATTTATATCCTGTTATTGATGTTACAGTGAAAATAATTAAAGTTTTGAAGTTTCTTTTAGTTTTTCTTGTATGTTATACACCTAGTGTAGTGTCTGTAACTTGTGTTATACCATAGGATGGAAATAGTGGATAAAAAAACGATGCATGCATGTTCACGAAAAACTAAACTTGATTTATGTAGGGGATACCCTAAACTTTGTAATTGACTCCAAAGAAATATGGTATCTAAAAATTCAATTTTTTGAGTAAGTGAGACTACTTTCAGCACCAATACCGTGTTTCAGCCGAAAGCAAATGCTATTATTCTGCTCATAGTTTGTGAATGGATATCAAAAGTACCAAGTGAACAACTGAACTGATTAGGGTGATAAGTCAAGGGCCATAACTTTGCACTTACCAGGTGCACAACTATACAGACATGTGAACATTCCTGTAAAGTCTTATGACTCTGGCTCATATATTTTTGGAGATATGAGTGACGCAAGATTGCATACTCCGTAGGCTATGTTTTAACTAAGTCGCGGGGCATAACTGTGCATTTACTGGGCACAGCCAAACATGAAATCCCAGGTGCACAACTACATATGCTGGTGAACATTCAAGTAAAGTTTCATGACTCTGGCTCAAATAGATTTGGAGATATGAGTGACACAAGATTGCATACTCTGTAGGCTATATTTTAACTAAGTCAAGGGCCATAACTTTGCACTTACTGGGCATAGCCAAACATGAAACCCCAGGTGCACAACTTAACATGCTGGTGAACATTCCTGTAAAGTTTAATGAGTCTGGCTCATATACTTTTGGGGATATGAGTGACACAAGATTTTGTGACGGACGGAAGGACGGACGGACGGACAGACTGACAGACGGACAAACCTTTTCAGAGTGGGGGCATAAAAATCCAATAAAAGACATTATTGTGAAGTAAAAGTATATCTCATAACTTATATTTGTGACTTATGACAAGCATATACATCAAAAAACATTTATTGATGGTACTAAATATTTAAGCAATTGCCAATATGGAAAAAATGGATACCAGTATACCTTAAAGACCTTTTCAAGAATCACATTGTTACTCCCACCCTTTGCTAATGACAATTTCATAATAGATCTATCAAAATATGTGAAACAATATAATAAACAAGAAACACCATCTATAATGTAAAGTGAGCTTGAAAAATGGAAGCGAAAATAACATACCTTTATTTTTCTTCAAAGCTAAAGCAATCTCATCATTGTTATTAAGTGCTTGTTTGCAACCTTTACCTGAAACAAACGTATGAAAATACCTGTAATTATTTATTGTTCTCGAATACATGGCGTAAATATAGAGCAGACAGGATTTCATAATGGAAGGAAAGTTTAACAGACAGATGACTGAACCAAACAGTATGTATCCCAAGCAAAAAACAATTGAGAAAACTTATGAAATTATGTCTCTATCTTGACTTCATTTTAGAGGCAAGCCATTTGGTAGTACCAACTGTGTATATATGTGTATCTGAAAAAAAGATACTTGTCTATATCCGCCATGAATTTCCATTTACGAAGAGATTGAAATTGATTGGCACATCGTGAGAGGTACAGTGTCCAGAATATAAAAAGGATTCATAAAAGAATTCAGGATTTGGTTTGGTTATGGCAACGCCAATGGTTTCTGATCACATGAGATTGACAGAGAGAGTATTTCTTTGTAATTTTTTTAGCTCAACTTTGACTTTGCTCATCATGCAATTTAAGCATCAGAATAGCTTTACTGTATTTTTACAACACTACTTTTCTGTATTTTTCAACACTAAATGTTTGCTGATGTTGAGCAGGTTGTTGCTCTACAGTGATTGTCAAGTCTTACTTCAGGAGAAGCTGATAATGTTGCCTCACATGGGGCTGCTCTAGAGAGGTTGCACTCATTACAGCATAAACATGAAGGATACAAACTAAGTCATTTTTGTGGCACTACTTATGTAACAATGTTTTCATACCAACTTTTTCTCCATTGACAAACGTTCCATTACTGGATTTATCTTCCAAAAAAACGTGAGTACCGGTGGAGGTATTTTGCTGCAAGAAATAACCAGTACATGTAAATTCAACATTAACATAATTCTGTGCACTGACAGATACAAGTGAAAAATTGTTATCATATTAATCTTGATCTTTTCACATGTAAGTTGTAACAAATCAAAGAAGCAAAACAAAAATAATTGTTTATAGCCTCAATAACATATCACAGACAATAGTTCTAAAGTCTAAACAACAGGCACGAAAATGGAATTAAGTCCAGTGGTTCCAGGGAATCCAGGGTGGGGAGATCATACAGGGGAGAAATGGCTCACAGAATTCCATGAATCCACAGCTAATTCTCATGCCTGAAAGAAAGAGTTCAACGATGCTAAACTTACTCGTGTAATTTTGAAGTGAACTTTACTGTACGCCTGAAAACATTGGTGTTTCTTTGATCCATTGTTATTGAATGGAACATCACAGTCCTCTCCACGCCCAAATGAATATTCATCCTTTGCCATATCTGGAAATATACAAAGGATTTAAAATGTTTCTGAGGGTCGCCATTTTCTAATAAAATATCCCTAATATGAACATAGCATCAAATTTAAAAACTAAAATCCATATATATATGTAACAATGTATATATATATATATATATACTACAAATATTTTTTTATATATGAAGCTATAAACTACTTTGTTGGTTGACCAAGTCTCAATACCTCACTGTTCCTAATGTTATCTTTTTTCAAACATAATTGAAATAACATAAAAGAATTCAACACTGACGATACAATACATGCATGGAGCTGTTCAGGACATCTTAGCTCGTCTCTTTTAACATAGCGTAAGAATGCAGAAGAAAAAGATATGCAAGGTCTGTTCTTACAATCAATAAATTAAAATGGTCGCCTAACAGATTTTTGTGGTATGTCAAGAAATCGTGGTATGCATTCATAAGCACCGTTTGCACTTGAGCATGTTTAATTTGAAGAAGCATTCTCTAGATAGGTTTAATATCTCTCATTTTTCAAATTTTCTACTAAAAATAGATTTACATTAACAATAGGCAGTCCTAAGGCCATAATTAAAAAAGTCTTTGTTTGCCCTTTACCGACCCTAGATTTTAGAGGTGGGTAGGTAGGAAGGAAACATATTTTATTTTATTGTGGAAATTTTAATATGTTTTAGTCGAAATGTATTGTTCGTGCGTTCTAATTTCGGCACGTGGTACATTGGGTGGGCGGGTACAGTAAAATAATTGTAAATATTAAAAAAGATACGATTAAATGACATGTGGTTGTCAAAAACATGGTTAACATAAGCTCGGATCAATTCAGAAAAAATTAATGTTGGTAAAATGAAAGCAAAATTGACACTTTTATGTGTACTTATTTTTAATACTTTATATAGCCCGTCTGTTTTAGTGAGTATGAGCACGAGGCTTCAATAATTGTTGATGAAAATATTATAAGGGCAACTATGACCATTTTTGTGTCATACTTTTTTCTAACTTTGGGTTCCAAAGTTTTTCTAGCAAGAGGAAGTTATCATAAGGCAAACATAATGAAACAAAAATAGTCATTGTTTTGTAACTAAGAAGAACAAACTGCACACATCATAGTGTGACATAATGGTGTATAGTCGGGTTTATAACCAAAAAAAAAAATTAAAAAAAAAACAAACATCCGAATTTTGCAATAAAATTGTTTGAGTCGGCGGCCAAATCTCGGGTCGGTCGGTAAAGGGCAAACAAACCTAATTTTAATTTAGGCCTAAAATGCGCTAAATTTTCTAGATAATTTCCAATTGTGATTTCATGTGTTGATTCAGCAGACCGCAGTTCTAGACAGGCGGAGCTATAATCATACGTCACAAGAGAGACCGTTTCCAAAATCAATCAATTATCTTGAAATATTAACACAAAATGCCCTTAAAACAGTATTACGATACATTTCTTCTCCTTCCAATACTGTACTGACACCTTCTGGCGTAAACTTGTACAGATGCATGGCGGTGCAAGATTATTTATACAGTGTTTGTTTAAAAGAATCTATACAGTGCGGTTAAAAACGGCCTTAACAAATCTAGTGACGGGTGACATTCTGCTGTTCCAGAGTCTGATGGTGTCTGGAAAGAACGACTTCAGGTAACACAGGGTCCTGGCAAATGGTATTAGTTATGCGAGTCTATGTCCTCTAACAGAGCTGATTGGTGTGAGGGGAATCGTCGGAACGTCTTCAAGCTTGTACACTGTACGGAACATCATTGTAACCTTTGCCTGTGCCCTGCGCTCCTGGAGGATCTGCCACTGGAGTTGCTGCAACATGGGTGTCACGCTGCTGGTTCTTCTGTAGTCAGAGAGTAACATTCTTGCTGACCTACGCTGCACAATTTCCAGCTTCCAAATGTTGGTGTATGTGAAAGGATCCCAGACAACTGTAGCGTACTCCATCAGAGGCCCCACCAGGGTGTTGTAGCAGAGCTCTTTAGTCTTCCTGGGGCATTGTTGAAAATTTCATTGGAGGGTCGGGTGTTGTTAGCTTTCTTGATGACGAAGTTGATATGTTGGTTCCAGTTTAACAATTTGTGTATTTTGACTCACAGTTGAGGCCTAAATTTGGCTGAATTAACTTATTCAAGGATATGTCCATGGATGTTGTAAAGATGCAGGCCTTTTTCTATAGTTCCAACGGGTCCGACTATCGGACCCATTCCCCAAGCCAAGTATAAGTTTGTTTCCCAATCAGATGCACCCATGAAAAACGTCTACGCCAGCGACCCCGCATATTATCGCTTAGCCGTGAAAATAAACATTAAAAAATGCATTCTGCAATCTCGGATTTCATCGTTGATTTCAAATAAATAACATTCGATTCCCGGTGACCGCCGGCTTACATTCATCGTGAATGGGAATCATCACAAAAATGTTGCAAGTAGTAAACGTTACTGCATCAAAATAAGAAAGAAAGATTCTAAGGGATCGAAAATGATAAATTCCATGCTTGAAACAGCGTCGAGTGCCCCTCTGTCAGAACTTTCTCTGTGAGTCTGATGGTTATTCAACTTATTTATGCCGGCGATGAACAGCGTACTGATCAAATCCCGAATTGAGTGTGCTTTGTAAAGTTTGTTTATATTCCGAATCATGTTGGTAATTTTACATTTTGAAGACGAACTTTTCTGATAGATTGATGTCAATGATAAATGGCTGTTGGATAGACCTATAAATATGACCCTTCAAAACTTATTTCACATTTTCCAGCTAGAGGTCCATGATACTGTCACTGCAATCCTTCTCCATTAGACTCAAGCATTCAATTTCAAGTCATGCGTTTGGTAATTAAGGCCTGCCATATTCAACACATCAAGCATTGTCCCCTGCAAATGACAACGAAACCAAAAAGTAACAATATTATTGAAATCTTCATGCATAAATCAGGTTGTCATTATTGATTACCCATGGCAATGAAACTCTCCCCAAGTGGAAACAGTCTGCCCCAAGCCGTAGATTCTTGTGATGCATCTTCCTCTTCACTGTAATCTCCATCAATGACATCCTGTGTAGGTAATGTTTCCATAACTGCAGATGTACGTTGAGTTATTTCAGATGTAAATGCCAATCAATTACACAAAAAATGAATCCAATTGTGTATATAAAATTTTTGTTTCAGCATGCAAACTTGCAACATTAAGATCAATGTAAATATCCAAAGTATTCCGAACAAGTTGTAAATCGAACCGAAAGAATAGCATCGAACCGTAGGAAAGTATAAACTACAAAAATTGTATAAATAAAAAAGAAGCACGTTTGACAATGCCTTTTCATTTGTCCAAAAATCATCTGCAAGTATTGATGGTGTGTATCAGCTGTAAATTTTGTGCGGTGTTAATACCAAATAAATTTGATGTTGGAAATTTCAACTGTGGTATTAATGACTGCATATATGATTAGTTTTCCACTAGGTGCTGAAATCTCGAGTCATTTCGAGTATTTTTTACCGGATTTTATTGCCAAAATCCTATAATTTAGAGAAAAAATTACCCTTCAACAAGAAATCCTTGGGGTCAAATTGTGGCCTTTTGGTAATTCCAGGGATCAAAGGGTAAACACCAGGGTCAATTGGAACCCCTCACTCTGAATTGCTCGATGGATTAATTATATCACGGACATATAAACCATTTATATGTCCGTGATTATATATAGGAATTTAAAAAAAATGATGAAGCAGAATTTTAAATGATTTTAGATGTTCAGATGTAAATTTTAGTAACAATGATGAAACTATCAATTCCACCTATCAAATTCGTATCTTTTATAGTAATAGATTGCTTGGATACACATATGCACCAATTAAGATAAGAAACCAAATTACAGCCAGGTTTATGAATTCTACCTTAATAAAAGCTGTCTATAAAAAGAAAATGTTATTTAATAAGTATTAGAGAAATAGAAATGCAACAAATTGGAAAAACATCAGGCAGATGAGAAACTTAGTGATTAAGTTCATAAAATCAAGAAAAAAAATCAGATTTTTTTTCTAGACCTGTGTTCTGGGGGTTGCAAGCAAACCAAGTTTTGGAAGAACAAGGAAACCTTTTCTCACTTATAAGTGAACTACCTGTCAGAAAGTTTGTTCCGAAAGTTAGCGAAAAGATTTACTTAGTTCTGACCAAGTTGAGGTAAAAACCAATACCTGCGGCAATTCTGATGAATCTCTCACAGGCCTTCAACTATCTACTAGTACCTCGCGATTTATTGTTTATGAAAACTTGTCCTTTCATTTCAAGTACATTTATACTACAATCTGGGACCAATTTATACATGTACAGGGTGTTAAAAAAGTTTGTTCACAAAGTTTGAATTTTAGTATTTTTTTAAATGCTCTTTCCATCTATGGTCACTATGGACCAATAGTTTACTTTTATGTGAGAGTTCTATATAGAACAGATATTCATGAAAAAACAGTTTCTTTCATAATTCGAAATGAAGCCTGTGTACACATCATTATTTTCATTTTACCAAAATTCAAAATTTGTGAACAAACTTTTTTAACACCCAGGATTATATTGGTCCAAGCTACAATATACCAGGTTGAAACATGACAGGTAGGCAGTGTGATATTCATATAAATCCAATGAACATCATTAGATGCACAAATAAACTATGTCACCATACAAGATTTATACTAAAATATGTTTAGACACAGGAGGTTGTCATGAGTTCTCTCCCTTTCTAAATCCCTTCTATATTGCATGTATATATTTATTACAAGTACATTAATTGTACCAAGAAAGAACTTGTGATAATTTCCTGTGTTTACAGGTAGCAGTGTCACGGACATATAAAAGTTCATATGTCTGTGGCAGTGTTGAGTGAAGGACCTTCTTCATAGTGTTGTTTACGCTGCAGGTATCAATGAAGTCGTCCATTTAAGCAGAGTGAATCATTGGAGAGTGACAACTGTAAATGTTGTGTGCACATTATTAGTCATACCTAATGCTAAACTGTGCTGTCTATGCTTGTAAACACTACCAACTATAAATACAATTGTATCTTGATAAATTTGTATTCATTTGAACATATTGTAAATTATGCAGAATAGCTATCTACAAGTGCTTATAGTATACTAGTACAAACGAAGCATAAATAATGACAACACTATGCAGTTTTGTACAAGTTGTTTTATTTAAATGATAACAAAGCATTCCTGTCAGTTACTATATACATTTTTGCACTTTATCCAAGCAATTTACAATGAAAAAGTTATCTATAGTTTTATCAAATACCAATAAACCAAGGCCTTGTATGAATGTGTTTATAGGTCAAGACGTTTTATAAAAGTATCTGTAGCCATGGAAGAGAGTCATACATATTACTATAATTACAAATATAAAAATATTTTCTGATTTCGATCATACAGTTAAGATCAAATTCAACTTAAATATTACTTACATTGAAATATTATTTTTTTGAACTAATACATGTCTACCAGTAAGCCATTGGGCAACAACATTCAAGCATTGTGCTACTGTAAGAAATGTGGTTGAAGAAAGTTCGTCCTGGAAACAGCTTTAGTATTGCAGGTTAAATTTTCGTTTTAGCACAAACCTTAAACAATCATAGTCAAACAAATACAATGTAGATCTACAGCATTTCAAGACATGTTTATAATTTGATAGTAATTAGAACAGTCTTCTGTATCTATCATCATGATATAACTACAACAAGACATTTAATAGCATAGGAAATCATCCCTTTATAATTTATCCGACTATAATAATAAGGTAAAAGACATTTAACGCTCCCATTTGATACAGAGCATAACAAGTTTATCTGTTCCTTATTTAGATACTTTATTACTGTGCATTTCTATCCTTTGGACAATGATCAGCATAAAAAAGTGACCAGTCCTCATTGGCTTAAATGATCCACTTCAATTGTGAATTCCTAGACATAATACCTGGGTTATAATCACTCTAACACTGTTCATAATGTTATAATTATCTTCGAACTAAATACCTCATAAACTCTTACACTGCTCACAATATGCAAATACATTACACATTCTTCTCCTTATTTATGTGGCTGTTACTGAAATGCTTTGCCAATGTTTTTAATACAAATTATTCTTAGCATTCCAGAATACACACAAAATACCAGGCAACAATGTTACATCAAATTTGATTTGGACAATCATGTCCCTTTATGTTCTAGTCCCAGTATACAAAAACACTGTATCAAACACAGTCTCATATCACAGATTGCAACCAGTGGTCCCCCATCTAAACAGCATCCAGCATTTCCATCATCATCTCTTAGTGGAATTCTCTGAAGAGTTACATCATGTATGGACTGTAGAATCATGCTGTCCACTTCAGACACCTGAAATACAAATCATTTAACACAAATAATCAAAGATGTTTTTGGGCATAAGATCTGGTTAGTTATATCAGCAAATGTTTTATCTTTAAAAGCATATAAATTGGGCAACATACTCAGCAAATGAATCCTAGCAATTTAATAAAAGCAACAATAGAATATTAGTTCTTCATAAAAGATGATAATAATCAACAACTATGCTTAGTTCTGCCAATATTACAGATATTACCACATTGTATAGCATAATCCACAATGTATCAGGAGAGACTCGCCAAACTCATGGTGACAAGACGTATGAATATCAAAGGAAGCATTCTATCTCTGTCCTACAGTTTTTATTACGATTGAAGACTTCTTTGACTACAAGGTATGCAATTTAAACATTCAGTAGCTACC
The DNA here is from genome assembly GCA_032209605.1 of Mactromeris polynyma. NCBI lineage: Eukaryota > Metazoa > Mollusca > Bivalvia > Venerida > Mactridae > Mactromeris > Mactromeris polynyma. The sequence goes on along the minus strand of JASFXZ010000021.1, from coordinate 1,290,366 downwards.
TGGTATCCTGATGTGTTCCCAAGCATTTTACACTGCAATATCTAGCACCACATTGTACACATGTGTACGTAGATAGAGACGTAATGTATAGTTAAGGAATACAATAATTATTTATAAGCAATTGCTATTGTTATCCATGTATAATTATAGTTATTAAAATTGTGACACTGTTATCAAGACCCCCACAGTATCAAGCAAAACCTCACTGCCAACATTTATTTTACTTAAAAGCACAATTCAAACATATATTTTGTACAGACAATATTGGATGGAATTTATTATTCTATCATGCTTATAGATGTATTATCAGGAAGGCAGTCAAATTGCATGCAGTACCTGTATCTAGAATATGCCACCTATCTAAAACTGAGGTATTTAGAAATTACAAAATTTGATGTAGCTTTGAAAGATTTTCGTACTTAAATTAAGAATATCAAAGATTTCCCAGACATAGGTTTTCTGCATCACTGGCACACTTTTTGGACATAGGACACGCCTGAACAATTGACTTGTGCATCTCAAGGACCTGCGAGATCCGCATTTTAGAAATATTCTTTGTGTCTATTCCTGTTCTTTTGGTAACTCAATTTACCAATATCATTCTGACACTTGCATTATTGATATCTAATAACATTTAATGCTTCCAGCGAATGATTTTCAGTTTTCATTAATGTGTAGGACCCTAAAAAATTATCAAGGACTCCCAAAATGGCTGAGTTGGGGGTTCTGGGACACCAATTTGAAAAGTTGAAGGGAAACCCTGTAGTATTTAAATAGATATTGTTGAAAGGATATCCACAAACAGCACAGAAATGTCTCGGTGGAAGCTTGGAGGGTTTAGCGCAAGCACCGACATAGTTAGGAGGGTCTTTGTTCGTCATATGCTGAAAGAAGAAAATAATGCACATTAATACTGTAGAATAGATAAGTACATATTTTTCTAACCTGAAACATTTATATTTTATTGGGCACCTAAACTATCCAGTATCCTTAAAGACAACCATAATTTTATAATATACTCTTTATCTTCAAAGAAAAATTAAGAAAGACTTTTCTCGAAAGATGTACAGATTGTTTCAATATTGAACTAATTCATGTTCGTTCTTGTTTACATAGGCACAAAATATTCAGTTTGTTTACACCTTAAGTTGTGTGTATTAGATTCACACCAGTAACCCTTTTTAGACTATATAGTGTATAGATGATTCTAAAATGTCAATATGATTGTTTTATAACAATAAGAGGGATCTTTAAGCATTACATTTTTCAGTGATTTAATGTATTATATCAGTCAAAACATGTATAACTACATGGAATATTTCTGACCAGCTAGCAATGCCAGTTTGGGGGATACTTTACTGATTTATATACATACAACACTATAGTTTTGAAATAGGAAAAGGCTGGATGGTTTTCCTCCACATTCAAGAAATATCAAGAAATGTTTGTAAAACATTATGCCCCCCTGTGACCTTGACCTTTAATCCCAAAATCAATAGGGTTCCTCTTCTACCCAAGGTGAATGTGTGGAACAAGTATAAGGATGATAGGTCAAGAGGTTCTTGACTTATTGACCGATCGACGTGTGCAAACCAATATGCCCTCTCTTCTTCGAAGGGGGGCATAAAAAGAAATGAAATGCTCTAAGTAAGATCTGCTTCTGGCTAAAAAAATACATTTTCTCCATTAATTCCTTTTTTCATTTAAACGTCTGTACCATCAAGAAACAAAACCAGTAAAATAGTGTAATGTTGCATTCTCAGCAGAGCATACACTACACTGCATCTCAAAATCACACAACAATCTTAGTTATAATTATTGAAGTAAGTTGGGGACCAAAAACTCAACTTTGGCCTGGATGAAATTCCTTGGTGCTAGCCCAAGCTGACAAGTGCATTTTTTTAGAAAGTATTTTGTTTGGACATATTGCAAAATATAGAGATCCATCCATGAATTAGTCAAATTGTATAGATACATAATTGAAACTTTCTAATTTCTACAAGGTGTTGTAATACATGTATAAGTTTGGACTAGTTAGAAGGCTAGTGCTCTAAACTATTTAGACGAACCCTAAAAGCTATCCCAAATTTAATCAAAACAAAAGATTCAAAAGCAAATGAAGCAAACCTCCTCTTCAATCAAGGCAGCAAAACTTTTCTTAAATCTATACTTCAGATGATCACTACGGTATTTCTTCTTTTTTCTACTTCCAGTTTGTGAAGCTGCAAGGAGAAATAATATGTATTTTTGTATTTTGTTTGCAATAAACCATTACTTACCATACACAGAACTGATCTCAGAGATATGATCTACTTATCCGATAACCACCATAACAAATATATCAAAAGTAGCAAGTCACTTAAATTCAGAATCATTAATAAAACCTTTGCTACTGTTGAAATGAATTAATTTTTGAAAATAGGTGAGCAAATAGAAATTGAAACTAAAATGCTCTTGTCTTCTGCTACTTCTACCACAAAATAAACTCTATTGCAATTACTATATAACAGTCTCTTTATTTCAGCACTAACCATTTACACTAAGTTTATAGCAATGCATGTAGCATAGTCATTCAGCGAGAAGGTCAGTCGAGAGCAGGCATATATTGAAATTTTACAAATTTATGAATAAGACGGTATGTAGTTAGAAAACGTCAAAAGTTTTTAATATAGATAGTATGGGTCAATGGTGTTCACAGATTTGTGTTTTCTTTTCAACAATGTGAACTAGACATATTTGTCCAAGTATAATTGAGAGTGAGACCATTCATGAGACTACGCAGAGCTAGGCCATGAAATGATGAAAAACAATAAAGCTCATATCATACTCTGAGTGTCCATCGACTCCTCAAACTTTGGAGCCTTTTTACTCATTTTGAGATCAGCATGAGGGTCATCCTGGAAATTATCTTGTTCCAAGGCTTCAAGTGCTTTTCTTTGTCGTCTACGTCGAGCCGCTTCATCTAAAATTCTCCGCTGCTCAGCATCCTTGATTCTAGCTGAAGTTGAGAAATAGTGTTCTTGTATTGAAATTGCAAAAATAGACTATGTAAAGGGACTTTATGTCACATAACAGCCCAGGTAATGTAGAGACTTTTCCAGCTTTTAGCAAGGAGGACGACTGCAGGTGCCTCTTCTGGCATTATTTTGGGCCAAGGCAGGTACCTGGCAGAACCATCTGATACTTATATCTGTTCACTTTTCATTTAACAATAATTCACAGTTAACCATGACTTGTGTAAAATGTGCCATATCTGTACAATATTAAAATATACTATTAATCTGTATGCAAGTCTAGGGCCATGGTCCTATAAAAAGGCTATATAGTATATTCATACCAACTGCCGACCTGTTCTGATTGTTTTTCTTATGGTAACCCCATGCAAAGAATAAAATACTCAGCACAATCATCCTGCAGATGAATACTTTCCGAAAAAAATAACAAACTTGTCCTGGAATTAAAAACACTTTAGTATGTACAAGCTGAACTGATGTTTGGGTCGATATGTCTCGTGGACGAATTTAAAGGTACGTGACGGATGTGGACCGACTCAACAATGTGCTACAAAGGATAAGCCTTTACAGAGAGTAATCAGCTCAAGAAGTAGATAATCGTCGAATTCGATTTTTGCGGATATAAATAATCATCTAGTAACAAGTTACAGCTGGAATAGTATCTTTAAAGAGTATTCTAACCTGATTCTTTTCTTTCGGCCATTATTGTTGTTTGAAAGTGTAGAACCCGTATTGTACCGTACCGTCTTGAATGTCGTGTCGTTTGATGATATCTAATGGATACATCCGTTCGCACGTTGCTCTCGAATATGCGTATTTTTTCAACACTATGTGTTTACCACTTTGCATGGGCGTTGTTATCATATGTAAAATTTAAGCTCAAACGGATTTTGTGGAAAGTTTAAGTAAAAGTACTGGATAACTTGTTGTTATGAAGGTTGAAGTTTTTATTGAAAATATTGATATATATATTCTGTATTTGTTACTTAAAGGCAAAAGCGGAGAATGCATTATACTTTGGTTCCTTCAGCTATTATAAATTGGAGAGGTAATGAGAGCAAAGGTGTCGAAAGAAAAAATCTTCAAACGGTAAAATTTAATAAAGCTATATGCATGTTTATAGCGGCCTCAGGCGGGTATAAGTTCTCGGCAGTTTGATTGAAAATAACACACAACTCTGAAAATGTTAAAAATCCCCGGTAATTATGTTAGAATATAACCATAACGGCATTAGCCCATTTAGCCGATAACAATGTGATCAGGCAACCAATGACAATGTTCAAAAGGTGAGAAAAAATCATTAAATCGTGTCGCTTATGTGGTACATATTGTGTTATTTGGTTAACTAGTAGTTTGTATTTTATGTCTTGGTGTGTAATGTCTTTGTTTGTGAGAACTTAAGAAAGATGTTGTCAATACAAAATAATTGTTATCGACACTTTGTTTTTTTCAGACTGGTACGTGTATCTATAGGTTTCGAAATATGAACTAGTCGCTTAACATAGACAGAATTTAGCTGGTCTAGAAGTACCATTATGAATGGAAAGTCAGGTGGTGTGTTTCATGTTCTAATTTTATACAGTTTGTTTGTCTCTAACAAAAGACACCAATAAACAAATGCGTATAGACTACTCCACAAAACATCCGACAAGGTCAATGGCTATCCCTTCTTATCTAGGAGGGAATAATTAATGGATATATATAGGAAAATAACCTCCGACCAAGCCAAGTGCTAAACAGAATGCACCCTACGCTTGACTATACATTCAGTTAACGAAACATAACTCACACCTTATACAACTACTAAATAATGTGTGTGAGTGGGGGGGGGTCACAATTGCGGAAACAACGATCATTAACAAGGAAGGATGAATTCTGTTCCTTAAAAATGATGGTCTCAGTTTCGGAATGGTCGTGAGGCGGGGTTTTACTAGATCTTTTTATGACATTTTATTGTTTTTCACAAATTGTCAAATTTTGTGACATTGTCCTTTGAACGGAGCGATAAGAAGATATGACGACCTTATGAACTCTACTGAATCTAAATTTGACGAACATCTGCATGGTATATCATTCAGACACTATTGCTATCAATCCTTGGCCCCTCATTGTGGGTCAGGCTATCCGCTAAATACTGAGGCAGGCTTTGTGTTTGTGGCGTTCCCTGTAACAACTTGATCTCTCTTTTCCAATGTCTTGTTTGAAAATTGATACAAATTGTCTCACCGAAAATGAAAGGACAATTACCTTCTAATAAACAATCATATTCTAGTACATGAACATGTACGAGGGTTGTCCGGAAAATTCTTTGACAGCCCTTTTCCCCTTACACATGCTATAATTTCAATGCTTAGCTTTACATCACACAATTCTTTAACATTCACTTTTTCATGGGAGAGAAGAAACTTAAGATGATTCACCTTACAGTTCCGACCGAAAATTTAGAAACTTTAATGAGCAAAGAGCCGCTACATCACAAAATAATCATGAATTTAGAGTGACTGGCATTCTCAGGTGTATAACAAAAGGATAGAAAGGCAGATAAAATGCAATGGTGAATATTTTGAGATAGAGTAAAAATGCTGACAGATTGACGATCTTTGTGTCATGTATAAGTACGTTGTGACGTGCTCCACTGTTGCTTATATGACTTTACGAAAACTGTTGCTTTTATGACTATACAAAAACTGCTGTAATTGTATAAATTGAGAAAGAAAATGGTTGATGGTTTGCATATCAATGCATAATACATTACCTGCAAACCTAGAATGGTGTTTCTTCTTCTTTAAATGATTATTAAGCCCGTGACAGTATGTGTCCACGAACTTTCCGGACAACCCTCGTATATTGGGTCACGCAAGGAACAGCTGTGTTCTGAATAACAGACACGAACGAAGCCCTTATCATATCTTTAATTTTGAAATTATGTTCAATAGCTGTATAGAGTTCATACTGAGCAGTTAACATAAATACAGGATAAAAATGAGGGTCTACTTTCTTCTTCTACTCGTTGTTTTAGGTAAGATATTATACATACTTATACTGTATTCATTGACTTTTAAAAACACAAGAACGTTGATAGACTGTTTACTCTATAATTGTAAGACAAAATGTTGTAAAAACAGAAGTACAGATAAATATCAGGCGACAAGTTGATAACCATAATAATTTGTATAGGGCCTACCTACATACATTTTTACATTTCTGTTATATGAAATTGTATGTATTGTAACTACGTTCACACGGGCCTTTGGCCTACTGAATTCGCAATAAATTATCCATCTATCATTTCAAGGAATATCGCCGATCTTGAAAATACGATGTCAAAATAATGTTTCCTTCAAAATACACGTTCAGCATATCTCGTTTTCTTTCAATAGATCTCGCTATTCTATACTTATGAGGACCCGCAATAATAATTTCACCTGAAAAAATCTTCATAGAGATGGAAAAGCCATTTCTTGTTTAAAGATATACTGTAAAACCTCAATAATGCAACCACCCCTGGTCTTATTATTGAGGTGGTCTTCATACTGGGGTTGAATAAAGAGCAAAATAGTGAAAATAGTACAAATCTGTTGTCACTAATCTGTCTTCAAATTTGAAGTAATTGACGGTTTCCGCTCACAAAGTAAAGTTTTACTTGGTAATGTGGAAAATATACTCAGTACATTTAAACACGCAAAATGTAAGATGTCTCAAATTTCATGAAGAAGGGATCCAAGATAAGAAATTATCATAATATTATTTAATTTTACGCAGTGATGAACGCTAAATTTTCTATAGTCAACGATTCAATTTTCATATCAAAATTAATTTTAAAACACCATAAAATGATATTAAAAAGACATATCACAGGTACAGAAATGTGTTTTTTTTAAATGTATTGAGTTTATATTATAGTTTGCAATTATATAAATGATTTTACACGTATTTACATGGCATTGATCAATGCTGACATTTCGCACATTTACAACTATGTACAATTCTTCAACATCTAAACCATAACTTGCATAAATTTAATGAACGACAACTCATTCGCATTAAAGGTGTGAGCAGTTTTCCACAGAAGAGAAGCACAGGATGTAACTCCTTCTGTCCCATGTATATCATACAATTCTGTGGCTCTGATGGAAAAACTTACAATAGCAACGAATGTTTCCTGAAGTCACAATGGTGCAAGTAAGTAAGCGCTATCTCAGTCCAGTAATACAATGTGTGATTGTGCTGTCCTATGTATATGATAGAATTATGTGGTTCTGATGGAAAAACTTACATAGCAACGAATGTTTCCTGAAGTCACAGTGGTGCAAGTAAGTAAGCGCTATCTCCGTCCAGTAATACAATGTGATATTGTGAATAGATTTCGACGATTTTTCGGCGCGGCTCAATCTCATTGAAATCAGCCCGTAACTTTAGCTCCATTACTTTCCGCTATTAGGTTAGTGTATAGTATAGGAGCGTGCAATTGGAGCTGATTTTAATGAAATTGGGCGCAGCCGTACTAACATGGTTTTGCTATTTGCATATCAGTGTTGTGTAAACCAATCAAATCTTACGTTAACCACCAAGGCAATTTCTCTTTAACCGAACAACGTTTGCAACCTTGACACGGATTGGTTAACCTTTCGATAAAAGGTACGTTACCTTACCGAAATCCACTGAATTTCGGTGAATTTTCCGAAATCCATTTTGGATCCGGAGTGACCAGCAATCGTAACATCTCGGCATTTTGTATGTTGCACAACACATCTTAACCTTCAAATTGCGCCGAGCATCTTTTTCAAGATATTTCTCGTTTGTAATGGAGCTTTAGATGACAGCCATGGTCATGTAGTGACTTTTCCAGCTGTTTGGGTGGAGATAGACCTATCATTATTTTGGTCTCGCTCTGAGAACTACCGATCTTCCGTATGTGAATAGCTTCCTCACGTGCAAGTTCTACCACACGCTTCGGGATTCGAATCTGCAGCGGTGAGGAACAAGGGCTTTGATATTAGCGACCGTAGCAACTCGGACACGCAATCCCTCTCTATTAATGAACCAAACATAATGATTACATATGTCACCAAGATAATACGACTGAAAAAAGTCCCGTACACCAAATTGTAGACCTACACGTGTTTGATAGTTTCACAATCGATGTCAACTAAATAAGTTAAAGATAAGAATGGCAAATAAATTATAATGTAGATAAGAATAATTTGCAATATAGATAGACATGTGGTTCTATAAGTGAATGACAAACCGACTGATTAAATATGACCTTGCCACTGATTCTATGGAAAATATTAACATTCAGGTTAAAATGTGGGCAATTGTAGACCTTGCTTTGTCGGTCAATACAAACGTTTTAAGTCTCAATAGACTTACTTGATCGAAATGCGTCTGTGCAATGCTTTGCAATAAATCCATTTGACTCAACGTATAGACGATTACATATCCTATTTGTTTCTTATTATTGGACGACATTGTTGCTCATTTTCTGAAGCCATGGAAGAAGCGTCTGTATAATTGTATATGCATATGAAAAAGGCCATGGAGAAGAAAGCTATATTTTGTGGGAGAAGTCTAGATCTCATGACAATTTATTCGTAATGGAATTATAGTTACTAATACGGTTTTCGAAAGAATTTCAGTGTATAATACTACAAATAAGTTGTTACTAGCATTGAAATCTTTCTCAACTTTGAAGTCGTAACGTAAAAAATGATTGGAAACAAATACTAACTGATCCCATTTTCGGAAGTGAAACAACGACCGGAAGAGAAACAACGTCCGGAAATGAAACAACGTCCGGACGGGAACAACGGTCTGCTTTAAATAATGCATCGTTACTTCCCTTGTCGGTATATTAGACAATGGCACCGTGTAAGAGATAAAGTCGAACCTTAATGTCATATTTTTGAATTTTGTTATATTATATTGTATTACATTTTGTACCATATTTGGGACCCCTCTGATGCTATGCACCAATCTTTTCTTTGTCTTATTTGTTTGTTTATTTATAGTGAGGGCAGGAATGACTTCGCCACTTTCCAAACTCTACATTTAGGCGCATGTACCGGAAATGAGCTGACCGCTACAACAGAAGCTGTCAACACATCTACATAACATGTGACATTGGTCTTATTTTACACATGTCTGCATATAACAAACATACACTAGCTGTATTTACTTAAGTCTTGTATGTTGCAATAAAATATAAATATATAGTTGTGTTATACTCTTCAGTAAACTTTAAACTATTATATTACTTTGATTTCGTATGAGATCAAATACCTAAATACCATTTATTAATGGTTTATTAATTTGGTATTAAGGTGTTTACACAACCTACGTTTCTAAATTAATTTGCAAATGGACACATGGATGGAATTTAAATATATACTTACTTCTAAAGATACATAAGCGTAATTATTAAAGAGAGAGTACGTTGTTACAGGGACGCCACATGGAGAAGATTATGCCTCCCACACAGACACACGGGGAAAACAAAAGTCAACAAAACATTGGGCAATGGGGAGTTGTGCAAGGGTAAACATGTTTGGGAAAGTGGGTGCAAGGGTAAACAAGTATGGGAATAGGTGCTCAATAAATGGTCTGGCCGACCATAAAGAACAACTTTGGAAAATATAGGGATACATCAATGGGGGGAAGTATTTAATGGATGGAATACATCATGGAACGCGTCAAGAAAATCAGCAATAATGCGGATAATTATAAAACATGTCGATGTTGCGAATCTCAAATCGATGTGTCACTGCTAGTGAATCATCTCCATTATCGCGAGTCATCTGCTGGGGTCTTAAATCGTTACTGTGTTGCGATTTACACTGACCTTGACCTCACCGATTGTAATGCAATCCCTTACTCCTATATTAAGGTCTGCTATGGGTTTGAAATATAAAGCGTCGCTAATAGCGAGGTGTCCTCAATAGTGGATTGAAACAAACATGAGTACTTTGAGAAAAAATATGAAGCTTATAAAACAATGAAGTACATTCTGCTAACTATCTATGTATCTTGTTACACATAAACTACTTGTATATACATGTACTTCGGCTATAAGCACCGCATTAAAATGTAACAACGCACCATCGACGACATAATCAAATCCATTTTTTGCATACCTGATATGAACGTGATTTTGAACACTTATACATGTATTCCTAATCGTGGCAATATAATGTCTGACAAAATAATACGACATTTCTGTTCAAAATATTCAAAAAAGATAAGTTTATGTATTTAAGGTAAGCATTCCATCATTGGCATAATGTCTGCGATAAATGAAACAGTTGTTGTTTCAATCTACATGTATATAATAATGGGGATAAAATCTGAAAATTTTGATTTTTTTACCGGTCCACAAAAAAAAAATGGCCCGTTTTATTCTCTGAAAAAAACTTAAGCCTTTAAAAATAAAACGATAAAAGGAAAATCATATTTATTTTCTTATTTCTTCCTACATTTGTATTTGCATATAGTGAAACCACCTTTGTACTAAACAGACTTGCACATTTAAGAAAAGTCAGAAATATTTGAAAAAAAATCATAACAAAATTTTTGGGCGGGACATTTGTGTCATAAAATATTTAATATAAGGACTATTTGAATATTTCATGCGAACATAAAAATATTGACTATGTCAGAAAACCCAAATATCAGTTGGGCGTCATATTGACTTCAATGAAAATGATTTGTAACACATAGCATCAACTATAGACAAATTTCAGAGACATTTACCGCCTGGTTTTTGGAAAATTTTATTTTGAACATATTGCTGCCTAAATGTTACATACACATGATGTAATTGGAATTTGCCATTTTGCTTATTTCTTTCAAAAGTATGATTTATTTATGGCAAATGAAGTTCATCAGAAATTTGACATTGTTACCAAATTATATCACTTCCAAGACTTAAACTAACATTGTTTTAATATTTTGAAGTATTTTAGTAAATTACCTCCCTTAATAAAAAAATACATACTTTTTTATTTCTTTCCAATAAAAGCACAATTTATAAAATATAAAGTGAAGGACTGCCTAAAATATCATGACTTGCAACTGCAGTTAAATTAAATTGAGCATACATTATGCAATTTAAAAATATTTTAATTAGTTTAGTTACCATATATATAGAAGGGAAATTACTTGAACAATTGATGGACTGTTTTACCTTAACTAGTCCGGCCATGGACGTCACATCTCTACACTGTCGCTGTTACGAAGACGCATGTAAAAGTCGGAGTACAGAGACACGTATGCGGGACTAGTATTTAACAAACTCGGTATGTTCGTGGCGAAAATGAAGATAATTTGGTTGTTTATGGGGCGTTTTTAATTTACTTGTATTTGTACAAAGTGATATGTGCTTAAACGAATGTAAGTGGACATCACGGAAGCCCTGGTCCGCGTGTTCTCGTACTTGTGGATGATATGGATATCAATCGCGTTACAGAAATTTGTGTTGTGACGATAATAGGAGTACCGATGAATGTTATCAACATTGTAATAAAAATTACAACGACATGTGTCGCTATACTATTTATATGAGTTGTTGTGCACAGTACAGGGGCTCGCTGTACTCAGTATACATGTTTTCGTCCGTTGTGTATCGGTCGATACACTCAGTATATAAGGCGCTGTACTCAGTATACATGTTTTCGTCCGTTGTGTATCGGTCGATACACTCAGTATATAAGGCGCTGTGCACAGTATACATGTTTTCGTCCGTTGTGTATCGGTCGATACACTCAGTATATAAGGCGCTGTACTCAGTATACATGTTTTCGTCCGTTGTGTATCGGTCGATACACTCCGTATATAAGGCGCTGTACTCGGTATACATGTTTTCGTCCGTTGTGTATCGGTCGATACACTCAGTATATAAGGCGCTGTACTCAGTATACATGTTTTCGTCCGTTGTGTATCGGTCGATACACTCCGTATATCAGGCGCTGTACTCAGTATACATGTTTTCGTCCGTTGTGTATCGGTCGATACACTCAGTATATAAGGCGCTGTGCACAGTATACATGTTTTCGTCCGTTGTGTATCGGTCGATACACTCAGTATATAAGGCGCTGTGTATCGGTCGATACACTCAGTATATAAGGCGCTGTACTCAGTATACATGTTTTCGTCCGTTGTGTATCGGTCGATACACTCAGTATATAAGGCGCTGTGCACAGTATACATGTTTTCGTCCGTTGTGTATCGGTCGATACACTCAGTATATAAGGCGCTGTACTCAGTATACATGTTTTCGTCCGTTGTGTATCGGTCGATACACTCCGTATATAAGGCGCTGTACTCAGTATACATGTTTTCGTCCGTTGTGTATCGGTCGATACACTCAGTATATAAGGCGCTGTACTCAGTATACATGTTTTCGTCCGTTGTGTATCGGTCGATACACTCCGTATATCAGGCGCTGTACTCAGTATACATGTTTTCGTCCGTTGTGTATCGGTCGATACACTCAGTATATAAGGCGCTGTGCACAGTATACATGTTTTCGTCCGTTGTGTATCGGTCGATACACTCAGTATATAAGGCGCTGTGCACAGTATACATGTTTTCGTCCGTTGTGTATCGGTCGATACACTCAGTATATAAGGCGCTGTAATCAGTATACATGTTTTCGTCCGTTGTGTATCGGTCGATACACTCAGTATATAAGGCGCTGTGCACAGTATACATGTTTTCGTCCGTTGTGTATCGGTCGATACACTCAGTATATAAGGCGCTGTGCACAGTATACATGTTTTCGTCCGTTGTGTATCGGTCGATACACTCAGTATATAAGGCGCTGTACTCAGTATACATGTTTTCGTCCGTTGTGTATCGGTCGATACACTCAGTATATAAGGCGCTGTGCACAGTATACATGTTTTCGTCCGTTGTGTATCGGTCGATACACTCGGTATATAAGGCGCTGTGCACAGTATACATGTTTTCGTCCGTTGTGTATCGGTCAATTAACTGCGGAATGAAACCTTGACATGTTTGTTGTAGTATACCACGCATGTCTAATTTCAGTTAGTATTAATGAAATATCGAATTTCAGTGTCATTGTAATTACGCCATACCTTTTTCAAATTGGAAGAAATGTAAATACATTTTTAAAAAATTCAATAATTGCCAAAAAAGAAAATTGTTTTAAATATTGAAAAATGTTGTATCTATTTCTTTGCAAACAGTTGGTTTTATATATTCCCCATCAATTAATTAAGTGGTTAACGATTTAAGTATTTAGTTAACTATCAGACAATGTTAAGATATTTATCTCGTATGAAAATGTGTCACGATACTTATCTATATAGTTAACCACATAATTTCCTAGTGAACTGAAGGCAGAAATATGCTACCATACAATACAAACAGAATATGTATTCAGTAATTTCAATAAGATCGCTAGATAATATTTGCATTAAGGCGACGCAATATAATGCCTGAATGCATTCTTTATTTCGAATTTGCCGAGTCATAAGGGATATTAAACTGATTTATTAAATATGTATAAACTATGTAAACTCGAAAATTCAATTAACAACATATTGGTGTTTTTTCATACATGCATGATTGTGAAGAAAGAAGTTGGGAAATTGGGATTGTAAAGGTGAGAAATCAAAGGTTGAGAAAGTGAGATAAAACCGTAAACCGTGGGTGAAATACAGCGAGAACAAAAGCATGACCAATGATGACGTCACAGCTGTAATTGAAATTAATGTATTGACTCTCAACGAGCATTGAATATCTACTAAGAACACTTTTACATCTCTTTAAAAAAATTCTTCGAAGCCACTTCTGTATAAAAATGTTACGAGCAAAAAAACTAAATACTCAATCCCTGTGCGGGTTATTTTCTATGTTCGGTCTCGTTCAGTGTCATATATTGTCACGTGGACTGGTAATAAACACTTGGTGGTTGTAAATAAATATGATGGTTTCAACGAGCATTGAATATCTACTTTGTACTATTTTACATCTCATTAACACACCCAGAGTGTTCGCGGCTAAAATGAAGATCATTTGGTTGTTATGGTGTGTTTTGTATTTACCTGTATCTGTACAAAGTGATCATCAGTGCGATGATGTAGATTGTAAGTGGGTACCAATGGAATCTTGGTCGGCGTGTTCTCGTACTTGTGGAGGATATGGGATACAATCGCGTGAAAGGGGGCTGTGTTGTCTCGATACTATGAGTGCCTATGACTGTTATCAAAATTGTAATAAAGATTACAACGACAAATTAGAGTCGAGACAATGTGGTAGTACTACCTGCTTTAATGGAGCAACATTATCTGACTATGGGTGTGACTGTTTGTGGAATTACGATGGCGTCTGTTGTGAGACAGGTATGTGATGTAACCCATCTAGTTGTAACATGATTTATGTTCACGGCCCTCGAGTGGTACTGTAATGGGGTCATGTTTAAAGGAGTATTTACATGTATATAATATGATTATTGATATGCAATATTGTAATGGGGCTTTGCAGAGTTGTAACCATGGCTTGAGGTCACATTAATTGCCAGGGTAATGTGGTGACATTTCCAGCTATTAGTGAGGTTATAGAACCGAAATTCCCCTTTTAGCATTATTTCAATCATAGGCGGGCACTTGGGCAGACCCATCGACTATCGGTGAGCCAACTTGGATATCTTCTTCACGTCACAAACCGTGATATGAATCTTAAGGTACACTTAGTTTCGTTGCAATGGGCAACGACCAGATATATTGAGATGAACATTTGATTGATTTGTCGTTCGCAAACATATGTTAGAGTTTGCCGTTTCAGTGGCTCAGATCAGCCAGGTGGTCTACCCCTGAATCGTAACAAACACAACGAGGCATTCTTGTCCTTAATTGGCGGGTTTATTAAACGCATAGTTAACATCATATAGTTCTAGACCTTACATTGCGAAATAAAATAAGATAAAAAGTTTATAAAATTGGCAAACAATGAGAAGGAGCAACCACAAAAGCACAGGAATACATGAAAATTAACTCATGTTACATCTATAAATTCTTGGAAAACAATTACATAATCCCTAATATAAATACGTTTTAATCTTGCGAATCGACGTTAAAGATATTTATGTGTACCATTAACTACAGTTTATCTTAAATCCACTCAATGTTTACATTGATAAGAGATATTTCAACATGTTTAAAACTTCCTTATTTGATAACAGTGTGAGAAACTTCCCGATTTAGTTCTATCCTGTCAGAGGTTTTTCTACAAACAAGAATTGACATTAAGCATACATGTACATAAAATAAACGTTTTACATTAGGGTTTCAATGCGGACATTGTCACATTCAGTAGCATATGCATAGAGCAAAATGTATTCCGGAATAAAATTATCAGTGAAATGTCTTATTTCTTGAGCAATATGTCCATTTCAGTGAACTAAAAATATTTTCGTCCACAATGATGTCATTCCTTATCAAATATGTAAAAGCAGTTTTTCCGTACATTTATTGAACAATCCATAACACTGAAATAGTATACATGTACCATTTTATCTTAGTTTGAACTTTTTATCGAGAATTAAGACAAAATACTATAGCCGATATAATTCCAATTGGCCAACACATAATAAATTTTATTATATCATGTCTTCAAAATCAAAACGCAAACAAAGGTACTTGTTGAAATATGTCTATTTCGAGATGTCGAAAAGAAAACTCACAAATATTAGAAAACTACTTATATCTTCATATTTAAATTCTCACTATACCTCTGATAAGTTCTGATAACTATTGAACTGTTGCATGTTTTCTCACCGATTACATGTGTGGCTAAACACTGCGTATAAATGTTATATGCCGAAATAAACACATTGTATGGTACTTATTTTTGTACTGTATTATATTGT
The DNA here is from genome assembly GCA_032209605.1 of Mactromeris polynyma. Lineage (NCBI taxonomy): Eukaryota > Metazoa > Mollusca > Bivalvia > Venerida > Mactridae > Mactromeris > Mactromeris polynyma. The sequence goes on along the minus strand of JASFXZ010000021.1, from coordinate 1,274,460 downwards.
ACCACATTACTTGCATGATAAGATGTAATGCCACTTTAAGTTCACTGTCACGGAAGGGCATAATCTGTCGCACCGCAGATCTCTAGCAGGCAGTCAGCGATCTACTAAGTGAGCCAAACGGAGGACTGGCAAATGTACATTTTGTCGCAAAATCATAACGTGCTGAGGCAGCGTGTCATGAAAAGTGTAGACAAAACTTTTTTAGGTTCACTGTGTTACTGTTGCCAATGTTCCATTGCGGTATTTGCGTAACGTCGGTTATAAACCCACATTAAAGGCCCAATAAGGATCATTTTCACCATTTACACCGATGATTTTGTAACATATATATGCTTGCCATAGAAACAGTTTTATTACCAGGGATACCACTTAGAGGCACTGCTTTATGTATGCATGTGGCGTTCCCTGTAGCAACTTATTCATTCTCTTTTACACTTATCAATACAATACAACACAATACGTTTATTGATGACTTAGGCCTCCAGCCCATAACATAATATATTACAATTTATATGTTATTTTTCAATTGTGCGTACACAGGTAAGTAGTGTGACAAGAACAAAGGTTGTAAATGCAATGCGTATAACATAATTGTACAATTGCAATGTACATATAAACATTTTGATATCGGTTAACAGAAATTTCTGATTCTGCTTTGGATGAAAACGCCCATGAAAGACATCAGGTGCTGTTTACAAAATAAGCAATGGTTGACATTGATTAGATTCCATAAAATGCCGATGTATTTCCGTGAAATATCGTGCGAAATATGAATATTTATTCGAGCACAAATATTGGTATCGTGAAAATTAAGTTCAACGACAATAAACAATATGTTTTAAAATGTGGTCAAATGATAAGATTTAACTGATTTATGTACTTCTGCATTACGCAAATGAAAACATCCAATGGCGGCGATTGTACACAAACACACGAGAAACTATGTTAAACTAACCGGTCGACAAAATAAGAAATAACTGCTTTTTGTATCGATATTGAATTTTCTTAGATATGCTGGGACCGCATCAGTACGTGAATAACTAAACTTTAGGGTATACTTAAATATGGGAGTATTTCTATTTAGCCAGATGTTTGAAAACAAATGTGAATTAACGACCCTTTTGGGACTTCACGGTATAGGCATCACAGTGGAAGTTTACATTTTCTATATAAGTATGACAGTTAAGTAAGATAAGATTCAATGGTGAATGCTGCAATAACTCCATGATAAATGTATCTGAAAATTTAATATGGTTTATGCTTTACAATTATGGCAACCAATTTTGATATCCCGCCGATGCTTAAGGTAGTTAGGATCGTTCGACTTATACATGATATTGCCCCTTTGTTACCATTTAAATGCCCTGGCATTTTTTTTGAATTCAATATGGATTTTTTTCTTTATTTATTACTCAATATTTATGTCTGTTAAGTACATAGATGTCTTGCTATTCAAGACACATAAAAGAAATGATAATTTTCCTTCCATAGGTTCATTGTGAGATTATTTTTTTTAACGCTTTAAAGTTAAAAAATATGAAATGTTATCCGTAGTCATAATGTAAATGAAATAAATGTCAATCACTTGCCTTTTTATAAATAACGGATCTATTTCCTTCAGTACAGTAAGGATTATGATACAATATAAAATGACAGAATCACAGACGATGCCGCTTAAGATATCGATTATATTGTTACTCTAAGATTGTTTTCTGTTCTACATGGCGGTTAGTTGACCTAACGAGCCTTCCAGGAATAATCATCTAGTACAATTTCCCATTCCTCAAGTAGCTGATAACTTTCCCACAAAAATCAGAGATTGGTGGAGAACAAATAACCGTAGTCATATACCATAGAAAGACATGACAAACCCTTCCTGTGATCGAGCGCGGACCTCCAAGGTGACAGTCTAGCGCAGAGCCCGCGTGGACTTTATTTTTCGAAGCCAGTTCAGTATAAAAATGTTACGAGCAAAAAAGTTAACAACTAAATCCCAGTGCGGGTTATTTACTATTTTCAATCGTGTTCAGTGTCATAAATTGTCACGTGGTAATAAACACTTGGTGGTTGTAAATAAATATGATGGTTTCAACAAGAATTGCATATCTACTTTGTACTATTTTACATCTCTTTAACAAACCCAGTGTGTTCGCGGCTAAAATGAAGATCATATGGTTGTTATGGGGTGTATTGTATTTACCTGTATTTGTACAAAGTGGATGCGATGTGGATAGATGTGAATGGACATCATGGAAGCCCTGGTCGGCGTGTTCTCGTACTTGTGGAGGATATGGAATACACACGCGTCGCAGGGGGTTGTGTTGTAAGACGAGTTGGAATTTCGCTGAATGTTTACAACATTATGGTAGAGATAACAACGGCTTTTTTGAGTCGAGACAATGTGGAAGTACAACCTGCTTTAATGGAGGAACATTATCTGACTATGGATGTAACTGTTTGTGGAATTACGCTGGCTTTTGTTGTGAGACAGGTATGTGATATATCTGTGTGAGTTGCAACATGATTTATGTTCACGGCCCTCGAGTGTTGTTGTAATTAGGTCATATATAACTTAAGGTATGACCACTCTAATACTCATCATCAAGAATCTTAACAAAACTGTTTCCACGAGTTTCTGGATAACATGAGACAACCAAATGCAAAATATTACAAAGTTTTACCATGCCGTTTTAAAGATTTTCAAGTTTAGGATTAAACCGACTTGTTTTGAGAGGTCACAAACTATACTCATGTTCTTCATGCATAAACTATTTTTTTTAGTTCAAAATGAGCTCTGTGTTTTTCCTATTTTCAAGGTAGCATAATCATAAGTAATAACGTGAGATCTCTAACAAAATGGACATCAAAATTATCCTCAACATCTCTGTAACAAAATATAACAAATGAAAAACTGTTACCGTCCAGATTTGCCTTGATAAGATCTTGTAATATGCATGTATCAAATTTTACAATGCGGAATTATCAAACTTTGGAGAAATAAGGCATTGTTTTAGAAACCAATTGATATAATTTATATTTATAATTTTATATCTGTGTTCTTGCCAAAAAAGTCTGTAAAACAAGAAATATCATGAAAAAAGCAAAGAAAAAAAATTGGGCCTAGCGGGGATTTGAACCAAGGACCTTTTGCATGTAAGGCTAAACACATAGTCTAAGGATCGATGTTGACCAAGGTGTTCCAAATGATTCGAAATTTACATTTGCATTAGGGTGGCCTTACCTTCATAGTTTACATGTATGTAACATGATTATTGATATGCAATATTGAATGGGGCTTTAAGTTACATTAATTGCCAGGTTCATGTGGTTACTTTTCCAGCTATTTGGGTGGAGATAGCAGTAGTGGCAGTATTACTCCAGTTACTGCTGGCAGTCATGGCAGTATTATTCAAGTTACTGCTGGCAGTAGTGGCAGTATTACTCATGTTACTGCTGGCAGTCATGGCAGTATTACTCATGTTACTGCTGGCAGTCATGGTAGTATTACTCATGTTACTGCTGGCAGTAGTGGCAGTATTACTCATGTTACTGCTGGCAGTAGTGGCAGTATTACTCATGTTACTGCTGGCAGTCATGGCAGTATTACTCAAGTTACTGCTGGCAGTCATGGCAGTATTACTCATGTTACTGCTGGCAGTCATGGCAGTATTACTCATGTTACTGCTGGCAGTCATGGCAGTATTACTCAAGTTACTGCTGGCAGTCATGGCAGTATTACTCATGTTACTGCTGGCAGTCATGGCAGTATTACTCATGTTACTGCTGGCAGTCATGGCAGTATTACTCATGTTACTGCTGGCAGTCATGGCAGTATTACTCAAGTTACTGCTGGCAGTCATGGCAGTATTACTCATGTTACTGCTGGCAGTCATGGCAGTATTACTCAAGTTACTGCTGGCAGTCATGGCAGTATTACTCATGTTACTGCTGGCAGTCATGGCAGTATTACTCATGTTACTGCTGGCAGTCATGGCAGTATTACTCATGTTACTGCTGGCAGTCATGGCAGTATTACTCAAGTTACTGCTGGCAGTCATGGCAGTATTACTCAAGTTACTGCTGGCAGTCATGGCAGTATTACTCATGTTACTGCTGGCAGTCATGGCAGTATTACTCATGTTACTGCTGGCAGTCATGGCAGTATTACTCATGTTACTGCTACCAGGAGTGACCGTATTACTCCTATTACTGCTGGCAGTCTTTGCAGTATTATTCATGTTACTGCTACCAGGAGTGACCGTATTACTCCTATTACTGCTGGCAGTCATGGCAGTATTACTCATGTTACTGCTACCAGGAGTGACCGTATTACTCCTATTACTGCTGGCAGTCATGGCAGTATTACTCATGTTACTGCTGGCAGTCATGGCAGTATTATTCATGTTACTGCTACCAGGAGTGACCGTATTACTCCTATTACTGCTGGCAGTCATGGCAGTATTATTCATGTTACTGCTACCAGGAGTGACCGTATTACTCCTGTTACTGCTGGCAGTCATGGCAGTATTACTCATGTTACTGCTGGCAGTAGTTGCATTATTATTCCTGTTACTGCTGGTAGTAGTGGCATTATTACTCATGTTACTGCTGGCAGTAGTTGCAGCATTACTCCGGGTACTGCTAGCAGTAGTGGCAGTATTACTCATGTTACTGCTGGCAGTCATGGCAGTATTACTCGAGTTACTGCTGGCAGTCATGGCAGTATTACTCCAGTTACTGCTGGTAGTAGTGGCAGTATTACTCCTGTTACTGCTGGTAGTAGTGGCAGTATTACTCCGGTTACTGCTGGTAGTAGTGGCAGTATTACTCCGGTTACTGCTGGTAGTAGTGGCAGTATTACTCCAGTTACTGCTGGTAGTAGTTGCAGTATTAACCCTGTTATTGCCATTACAGTCAACTTCACATCCGTTAAATATATGACCTTGTATAAATTGGTGCACACTATATCGATACACCGGATGTAAGACAGACAATTATCACACTATATCAGTCAAAATCAGTTTTCATTAAAAACATGCTAGGGTTCAGATACGATTAAGACATTCTTGACCTGCTATACACTCTGTACAAGAATGCATTATATTAAATTAATGTCTTCTAGTTAATGGTTGAACAAAAGATAACTACCATGTAGCAGGTCTGGGCACATATAGTATGTAGATTGTTTTATGTTATATTACAGAAGCATTTTTAAAACACAATCAGGTACATATAATACAAGCCCACATATCATTGAATGATAATTCACTGCCGCTGATCACAAAATCAAGTCCATTGATTGCGCCGAGTAGTATTGATAAAACATTTTACGACCGCTTGTAAAATACTTGTTCTAAACTTCCTAAATGTCAAAATGTATCATGAGCATTAAACAATTTTACATTTGCATTAAGTTTGCATTTCATAACATGTCCCGTCGGGAAATCGGGAAGTGAAAGTTCTCATTTCATGTATTCAATTTCAGTCGCGGTAAACAAGACATATTTTGAAAAAAGCAATGAAAGATCAATAAAAGGACTACCACGGGTTCTGTCGAAACCGGTCTTGGAGTTTTTTTGTGGTGTGATTGTCGAGTTAAAATATTGAAGAAAAATTAAAAACTGATCCATGAAAAAAACGGTCTTATAACAAGTGATGGTCTAACTTTTGTGGAGATTATGCTTACTATACTTCCTCTTCCCGAATAACCTATTAATATTAGGGATGTTAACGATTAACCGGTTAACCGTTCGAACATGCGGTTATCGGTTAATAAAATCACTAACCGGTTAATTGTTTATTTTTATAAAAACGTGTTCTTTTCATTTTAGAAAAAAAAACGAAAAAATTAGTGCATGATAGCCGTAGTAACACTCTAAATACTTTGTCCCTGAAAGGTGTGAAACCGTTGTGTAAGGGGGGGGGGGGGGGGGTGGCAACATCGATAATCCGCAACTAACAGTTTGACACGTATGTATTTGCTACACATATTTAATGAAAATGTCAGTTAATTGTCGTTTGTTTCAAATGACAGTCGGAAAACTCTTTGGGTGTTCGAGAATTTAGACATATTTAAATAGACAAATGAATGATGTTGTCATTGTACTGAACTTAGTGTTTTAACATTGTTGTATTCGAATAGAGTGCAACTGTCTGTTATATTTAATGTGATATGGAATTCGTCAATTTATCAAATATCATATAATAATGTTTGAAATAAAAAATGATATTTTCTTAAAAATGATTAACATGATAGATATTTCTTTGTTTTTATGAATTATGTTCAGCAGAAATAAAACATTATCCGAACTAGTACTAACCGTAACGTCAGAAAAAAGGTCTAGTTACCCGTGTCATGGTAAAAATATACACGGCAAAATACGAAACACGTAACAAAGATTGAACGGTTAACCGATTAGCAAAATAACCTAATATTGAAATCCCTGATTAATATACACTGAACAATTTTTCTAAACGTCCATGTTATAAAATACAAATTTAAGAAAACTGTTTTATATGCCGAGTTAAAATTTGGTATTCTAGCATTATACATAATACTATTTCGACGTTCACAAAGAAAATACCTATTTATCGCCATGGTTGACCACGCGTGACGGTGATTACGATTTTCAACTTCTGGCACGAGGATCACGTGTACTATGTAGTAAGTGGTGAATTTCATTTCAATGCAATCCACGCTGTATGTTCAACACGAAAAACATAAACGTTGCCGACAAAGACCACTGAAGAAAGTGCCAGGGTCGTCGGTATAATTGGTGCTGGTACTCCGATTCGACAGATTTGTTTACCCTTGCACTCATATTTCCATACATGTTTACCCTTGCACTCATATTCCTATACATATTTACATGTGCACTCATATTCCCATACATGTGTACCCTTGCACTCATATTCCTATACATATTTACATGTGCACTCATATTCCCATACATGTGTACCCTTGCACTCATATTCTCATACATTTACACGTGCACTCATATTCCCATCTATGTTTACACGTGCACTCATATTCCTATACATATTTACACGTGCACTCATATTCCCATACATGTGTACCCTTGCACTCATATTCCTATACATATTTACATGTGCACTCATATTCCCATACATGTGTACCCTTGCACTCATATTCTTATACATATTTACATGTGCACTCATATTCCCATACATTAGTACCTTTGCACTCATATTCCTATACATATTTACACGTGCACTCATACTCCCATACATGTTTACTCTTGCACTCATATTCCCATACATGTGTACCCTTGCACTCATATTCCTATACATATTTACATGTGCACTCATATTCCCATACATGTGTACCCTTGCACTCATATTCCTATACATATTTAGACGTGCACTCATATTCCCATACATGTGTACCCTTGTACTCATATTCCTATACATATTTACATGTGCACTCATATTCCCATACATGTGTACTCTTGCACTCATATTCTCATACATTTACACGTGCACTCATATTCCCATCTATGTTTACACTTGCACTCATATTCCAATACATGTTTACCCCTGCACTCCTATTCCCATACATGTGTACCCTTGCACTCATATTCCTATACATTAACACATGCTCTCATATTCCCATACATGTGTACCCTTGCACTCATGTTCCCATGCATGTTTACACTTGCACTCATATTCCAATACATGTTTACCCCTGCACTCATATTCCCATACATGTGTACCCTTGCACTCATATTCCTATACATTAACACGTACACTCATATTCCCATACATGTTTACCCTTGCACTCATACTCCTAAACATGTTTACCCTTGGACTCATATTCCCATCTATGTTTACACTTGCACTCATTTTCCAATACATGTTTACCCCTGCACTCATATTCCCATACATGTGTACCCTTGCACTCATATTCCAATATTTTTACACGTGCACTCATATTCTCATACATGTGTACCCTTGCACTCATATTCTCATACCTGTTTACACTTGCACTCATATTCTCATACCTGTTTACACTTGCACTCATATTCCAATACATTAACAGGTGCACTCATATTCCCATACATGTTTACACTTGCATTCATACTCTCATACAGTTTACACTTGCACTCATATTCTCATACATGTTTACACTTGCACTCATACTCTCATACATGTGTACACTTGCACTCATATTCCCAAACATGTTTACACTTGCACTCATACTCTCATACATGTGTACCCTTGCACTCATATTCCCATACATGTTTACACTTGCACTTATACTCCCATACATGTTTACACTTGCACACATACTCTCATACATGTGTACCCTTGCACTCATATTCCCAAACATGTTTACACTTACACTCATATTCCCATACATGTTTACACTTGCACTTATACTCCCATACATGTTTACACTTGCACACATACTCTCATACATGTGTACACTTGCACTCATATTCCCATACATGTTTACCCTTGCACTCATATTCCCATACATGTTTACACTTGCACTCATACTCTCATACATGTGTACCCTTGCACTCATATTCCCATACATGTTTACACTTGCACTCATACTCTCATACATGTGTACCCTTGCACTCATATTCCCATACATGTTTACCCTTACACTCATATTCCCATACATGTTAACACTTGCACTCATACTCTCATACATGTGTACCCTTGCACTCATATTCCCATACATGTTTACACTTGTACTCAGATTCCCATACATGTTTACACTTGCACTCAGATTCCCATACATGTTTACACTTGCACTCAGATTCCCATACATGTTTACCCTTGCACTCATATTCCCACATAAGAACACAAATGATAGCTTGAAATTGAAGATGCAAAATTATACTCGAAAGACATATCTTAATTTCTTATGAAACACTTCTTCCGTACTTTGATATTGGTCATTGTGCAGCTCACATAGCTAAACAGTTATCCTTCTCAAATTGGAAACCTTTACGTCCGAATCGGGACTCATAAGACTTAGGATATTATATAAAATGGAATTAAAAAGAATATTGCACATGGAGAGCCTCATTCACAAATCAGAGAATAAGTTGCTACAGGGAACGCCACATACATAAGACAGTGCCTCTCCACACAGACCTCCAGGAAAACAACAATCCATTAAACATAAGGCATTTGGGGAGATTCAAGGGTACATACGCAAGGGAACGGGGGCGCAATGAATGGTCTGACCGAGGGATAACTAGGAGAACAAAAGAGGAATAAAGGGGGATTTAATGGATGGAATACATAACCGGACAATTCAAGAAAGGCAACAATAGGCATAAAGTGGGGAGAAAATAACATGAACACTATATCAAGTGAAAGAATTGCACAAGTGATATGGGAAATTTAACATACATTTAAAACACAAATAGGAAATAATAACCATTCAGCGATTTACAGCCCTGAAACTGTGAGTAAAATTGAAACGGCCTACAACCTTGGAACTGTCAGTAAAATGTCTGGGGGCTTCAACTGGTTCTGCTTTCGTTCATTTGTTTTACTTATACATTATTATATTTAACAATAGCAGCTTGCGTGTTAGGAATATTTTGAGTGTTAATAAATGTACATCAAAACACAATTGAATATAATCATAATAATCAATCAATGCCTTAACTGCATCTAACACGCAATCTCAAACAAATAATATCAAGCTTCCTGCATGTACATACCAACATTTACACACGCTGTTAATGATACCATAGCCCACTTATGTGGCTCTTCAAGTAACAAATTATATCAACACACATACACTTCTGCGAACAACAATACAAATCAATCATGCTAACTCAAACATGTTCACAACAACCCAGCTTGCAATGACCAAATGGCTATCTACCAAGCTCAACACTTAAGCTATACATGTATATACATATACATCTTTGCCATGTCAGAAAGAAAACACAATTACAATGGAATGCAGCATGCATATTTTAACACTAAAACAATAACAATATACACATCTTATACCATCAATACTGCTTGTCAGCCTATAGCTTCATTCATGGGTGGGTGGGAGAGGCAAACAATAATTTTTCAAAGATCTCGACTGACAAAGACGTGTCGGAAAACTGTGGAGAATTTTTGGCGGGTATATGGATATAAATACTAATGCGTAGTGATAAGGACTATTTTTCTGGTCAGACCAATGACGCAAAGAATAACAAAACAGATGACTTACGATGTATCATGAAAGATTTGACCAATGAGATTTGTTGTAATGTTCGCATAATTAAATGATTTTGTTTGTAAACAAACTCCAATAAATTATTCTCCTGATATAAAAGACGACAAACTTAACATATGTACTAATATTCATTTATTTTAGGTGAACCGACACTACCAATAAATTATACGACAAATCATGACACAAAGAATGTTTTATTTAACATTCATGACACTGTGAATATTTTATATAACAGGTCCTGCGATTAAACAATAAAGATGCATAAAAGGCAGTTATTAATAATTCAAAATAACTTCTGTAATTGAATATAATCATAATAATCAATCAATGCCTTAACTGCATCTAACACGCCAACTCCCTGCCCAGAATAAGCATCATAAAAGCACAATTTCATCAAGGCAATGAAAATGCATGAAAACAAAGCAAAAGCACAAATTCAAAAAGCAATGAAAATGCATAAAAACAATTTCATAAAGGCAATGAAAATGCATGAAAACAAAGCAACAAGCACAAATTCAAAAAGCAATGAAAATGCATGAAAACAAAGCAACAAGCACAAATTCAAAAAGCAATGAAAATGCATAAAAACAATTTCATAAAGGCAATGAAAATGCATGGAAACAAAGCAACAAGCACAACTTCAAAAAGGCAATGAAAATGCATGAAAACAAAGCAGCAAGCACAAAAGCATAAATTCAACTAAAGCAATTACAAACAAACTAAACAAATAACCAAGCAACACTAAAGTAACACTTACAATAAGCTTCACACATCATATGTTCTGCTAATGCCTGTAAAATATGCCATAAAGCGTTACATATGACAATATTCACCCTCAGTCTATTAACATATCAACCTGTCCCATCTGTATACACCCCAAAAAAAATGTTTGTTTCATGAACAGCGTCACATACTGCTATCACAAGAAACCGTCTCCAAAGGTGTAAGATACCACCTTTAAGGAGATTCCCCACTTCAAAGAAATAACATACTTTCTTTAAGAAGTAAAACCAACCCACACAATACGATATGGTAGACTGAGGATTAAGCTTCACATGAAATGTATTGTAACACCAATACACATAAATATACACAAGTATTCAATACTATATAATGTCATAATTATATACCAAGTAATAATTATTTAAGGGGTCGCAACCTGAGGCAGAACAATGATTTGTTAAAGGAGTACTACAGAAATTATATTGTGTTTTTCATATAACCATTTCGTTGTTTGTTGTTATTGGTATTTTTTATCTATGACTTAAATGCGCATCTGTATTTATAAAAAACAACCGAAGGCGTCTGGTGCCTTCCAGATTTAAGTGTAAACCACCATCTCTGATGGCAAATAGTTCCCGAATGGGCTTGCCAAACTTGAAAAACGGGCGGAAGGAACAAATAAACTGTACTCTCCTCTCTGCGCATAATTTCTGTAGTCTCCTATTAACACATTTAACTTTTGGACCAGTTTTCTCATGATCCAGCGGCCTTGGTAAAATGCTGGATATCACAAGATGTGTATCTGAATTTCTCCTAACTATTGAGATCAAGTTGTTAAAGGCACTAATGATCATATCTTCAGACATATTGTTGACATCGTTAGTGCCAACATGAATAATGGTAAAGGGCTTTGATAACAAAGAAGAGCCATGTTCAATTTTTGAAGATAATCGAGTTATATTTATTCCCGGAAATGCTATTATCTTGGTGTTTCGTATGTCCGTTACATGCTTGGCAATTGAATCAGACAATATGTTGGTCTTGATTTCTGCAAATTTAAAAGAAATGTACTTTTAATTGGTCACCTTATTTGTCTTCAAACATATTTCTCACTATAGACAATTTTTCTGACCATGTAAGTTCTAAATAGCACTTGTATGCATCCGATTTCCAATCACCTAAAAGCTGTATATGCTCTGGCAATACATTTGATTGAAAGGCCAAAGTAGCAAAACCTCTTCTAAAGGAGTGTGTAGAGAAATTTGACGGCTCTAACTTGATTTTAGCAATACATTCCCGTAACTTTTGTTGAAATAGTCTATATGTAATACAACTTCCATTTGGTAATGAAAAGACTGCTTTCCATTTGTTCTTTAACTTTAATTCACTCAATTTCTCATATGCAGAAACTGGGCATAATATAGATGGCAAACGTATTAAAGGGGATATTATCTCCCTCTCACCGAATTGAATAGTCTTGGACCAATTAAAATGTACCAGGATATATTCTGAAAAAACTTCTACACTATTCCTATGTAAGTATTTCCCATTTTCCAGATCATGCTTAGTGGTAGGTACCAAGTTAGATTTACGTGCCACAAGAAAAAATGCAAACAAAAACAGACACCAGTAACTTATTTCCGCATGATTAGTGAAATCCAACACCCCATGAATTTCCGACAATATTTTTATTGTGATCGGTTCTGCTCTTTTCACCGCATGAGGGTTCAACCTGGCCATTCCTCTCAAGGACAAATTTACTAAGTAATTATTTATCTGATCACACTCATATCCTAAACAAGCATGTAATGTCTTGACCCCTGAAATATAATTTCTAATACTGTCAACAGATTTAAAAGTCCGACTCAAAAACTGAGCATATAATTGCAATGTTTGTGTTGACGTCGGCAGAAATTTAAAATTAAAAAACAGACAAAACGACAAGAAACTCTCCCACTGGATTTTCAAATTCTTGTTTGTTCCTCTTGCAAATGCAGAAGTTGTAGACAACTTTAAATCATGTCTTAATGTCTGCAGATGAAAATCTGAAACACAAACGAATTCACCAGTCATGGGAAAATTGAAAACAACCATCAGTGACCTGTGTTTCTGTCAAGTTATTCATGCTACCAGTTAATTTGTAAAACTCCTCCTGAAACTTATGGCCAGTATGCCATCTTGATAATAAATCTGGTAGTCTGTTTAATTTTCCTTCTATATGACATGCCTTTATTTGAAATTCATTAACTGCCGCCAGAAAACATATTTCTCTTAAACATTTCTGCAAAAACTTGCAACGAGCTTTTCCTGTATTAACCACTATGCAAGCAGCTAAATTATCACAGAGTATAACTATCTTTCTACCTTTTAAATGCTTACTCCATAACTTTAAACAAACTAGGACAGACAACAGTTCAAGACCACTGATGTGCATATGTTGCTCTAAAATAAATTTAGGAAATTCGCTATGAAAGAAGCGAGAACCAAACATGCCCCCGCAACCTGTTAAACAACTGTCTGAGGAAAAGATTTTGTCAGCTGCCGACCATTCTCCATAATCTATTAATGAAATTCCATTATAATATGGTAGGAATATCTTCCACCACAACAAATCTCGTCTTACATCATAGGGTAAGTCGAAAGTCTCACCTTCTTGAGAATAACAATCTCTAAGCCAATTTAAAATTCTATTGATAAAAACTCTACTTGACCTAACACATGCCCCAACAAAGTTCAATTTCCCAATCAGTTTCTGAATGTCTTTTAATGAAGCAACAGATTTAGACAACCACTCACTTATTAATATATTAATTTCTCTTAACCTTTCTGGTGTTACCTGCATTGTCATATTTTCACTATTAAACAAAACCCCAAGAAATACCAGTAGCTTAGAAGGAGGTGAGGCTTTTTCTATTGCTTCATCCACTCCGCATTTTATAAATAACTGTCGCATAACAGAAAATGCAAAATGAGCATTGACTCCTCTCTCCACCCCCGCAAAATCGTCTAAATAGTTCAACACAGCTACACCAAAATTCCACAATATGAAAGCAAATGCATTGGTTACACGTTGACATATGTGAGCTGCTGACCTTAACCCCATAGAAAGGACAGTGTCAAAAAATACATGTTTTTTCCATGAGTATGCTACCAAATTGTAGTCAGAGGGGCATATGTTGATTTGCCTGTAAGCTCTACTGAGATCCAACTTGTACATTAAACAACCTTTCCCTTTATTTTTAACTAAAGTAATAAAATCATCAATTTTGGGGAAAATTAAATTTACTTCCTCCCCTAAATAAACGTCCTTCGCAATATTGGCATTGACTGCTGAACCATCTTTAGGAAAACTCAGATCTAAAATAACTCTTCGTTGATTTGGGTCACTTTTGGGTACTGTATTTAATGGTGACAATTTTATGCCCTCTTCAAAAGGGTTTTCTTTGAATGGACCAATGATAGCACCTAAAGAGGCTTCTTTTATCAGGTATTTTTCAACATGAGCTGGAAATTCTCTTGCTCCCTTATGATTATTAACATGTGTAATTTTTTTCCTAACACAATATTTTGGGCCTTGGTAACCAATTGGAAATCCATATCTCAGTAAGTCACAGACTAGTACATCCTTGTAACTAAAGGACTCTAACATGTGTCTAATATAATCAGTTTTAATTTTTAAATTGACTGGAATCTTGCAACCTTCAAAATTATATTTTCCTGACAATTTCACTACTTCATGAATTTCTAAAATTCTGTTCTTTTCAACCTTAATATCTAAAATCTTTGGACATATTTCACATTTTTTATTCATTGTGCAAGTACCATTAAAATGTTCGCTTTCATCTTCATGTTTTTGCTTGTTATTTAACATTTCACCATGTGAATAATCAAAACAATATTTAGGAAAAAATATTTCAACAATTTGGCTATTATCCCAAATTTTACTTCTGGCCAGTCAAGCCGATACATGGGGACATACAGAGGAACATTCAGGGTGGTTAACCTCTTTCTGGTCTGTCTGCCAACAGGTTGCGCAAATGTGTTTAGCAAGTCTCATTTTCCCCTTATACACCATCATATGAGAATTGTTATGCTGACATTTGTTTCTTTGATATTTTGAGCAGAACCATAATTTCTCTGATTCGCTAGAGGTTGTATCTGTGTGAGATGAGGCAGAACTTGTTTTTGATTTAAATGTAGGTTCTGCAGATTTAAGTTTGGCTTTGTACCTTGACAGTACTGCATTCTCAACATATTGAAAATCGTCACTCCATTTTTTATGACCAAGTTCTACCTCTCTCAACACAGCAGCATACAATGTTCTTATAACTGAAAATTCATATGCACTATTCAAATACATCAGTCTCTTTAATAAATCTAATCTACCATTTTTCTCTGTTTTTGACGTTTTACCACAGGATATTATCTCCAGTTCTCCTGCGACAAATAAATTAATATCAAGCTTATTAAACTCAACATTATGACTGACAAAATCAAACCTAAGATGTGCCTGTGGATATCTTTGCCTATTATGAACTGAATCTGAAGATTTAGCATTTATACCAGATTTCTTTTTCGAATTTCTACGTTTTTTGTGTTTTTTACCTTCACCAAAACTGGAATTATCTGACGAACTGGTATCACTTTCACTACAGCTAGTTGAAACTCCTGTGGAACTACCTGTATCACTACACTCACTTGACTCACTGTCAACAAGTCCCAACTTGCGCAGCTCGTGCATTGCCCTTTTCTTAATCTCTGGCATTTTACGTAATACATTAATGTTCAATTTGTCCATACCTTTCAGTTTCACTTTTTCCTTTCTCTTGGCACCTTGTCTGTCCGAATTGTGTCCATCCGAAACCAGTGTTTTCGACTCCTTGCCTAGCGCTGCTGACCTTTCCAATTCCGTGATACTCCTCTCCCTCTCCTCTATCTCTTTTCTCAGCACTTCCAACTCTCCCCGTTTCCTTAATATACTTTCCTTAGCTTCTAACTCGGAAAGCCTGCTAAGTAATGACACCCGTGTTTGTTCTTCATAATCTTCATCACCCAGACGCTCAGACGAAATGTTGAGGCACTCAGTGGGGTATTCGCTTTTATGGCCCTGTTCATGTAGCGTTTTATAATTAATATCATTTTTCACACGCTCAGACTTTCTTTCCGCCATAACTGATAGTCACAATATACACAAATATAAACAATACACCTCGTAATGAAGTTAATAAACTACACAAACCAATGTCAATGACAAATTTTAACTTTGCGCCTCACAAACAATTTCCGCTACATAATATATATATAGTTCCGTAGTTCCAATTATATAAAACAATTCAATCCAATTGAGCCACAGTCAATGCTCTCAAAGTTCAATTTCAATATTCAAACAATAATTTTTCAAAGATCTCGACTGACAAAGACGTGTCGGAAAACTGTTGACGTCGGCATTTTTTTTTTTTTTTTTTTTTTTTTTTTTTGTACTAATATTCATTTATTTTAGGTGAACCGTACTGTGGACTCATATTCCCATACATGTTTACACTTGCACTCATACTCTCATACATGTGTACCCTTGCACTCATATTCCCATACATGTTTACCCTTACACTCATATTCCCATACATGTTAACACTTGCACTCATACTCTCATACATGTGTACCCTTGCACTCATATTCCCATACATGTTTACACTTGTACTCAGATTCCCATACATGTTTACACTTGCACTCAGATTCCCATACATGTTTACACTTGCACTCAGATTCCCATACATGTTTACCCTTGCACTCATATTCCCACATAAGAACACAAATGATAGCTTGAAATTGAAGATGCAAAATTATACTCGAAAGACATATCTTAATTTCTTATGAAACACTTCTTCCGTACTTTGATATTGGTCATTGTGCAGCTCACATAGCTAAACAGTTATCCTTCTCAAATTGGAAACCTTTACGTCCGAATCGGGACTCATAAGACTTAGGATATTATATAAAATGGAATTAAAAAGAATATTGCACATGGAGAGCCTCATTCACAAATCAGAGAATAAGTTGCTACAGGGAACGCCACATACATAAGACAGTGCCTCTCCACACAGACCTCCGGGAAAACAACAATCCATTAAACATAAGGCATTTGGGGAGATTCAAGGGTACATACGCAAGGGAACGGGGGCGCAATGAATGGTCTGACCGAGGGATAACTAGGAGAACAAAAGAGGAATAAAGGGGGATTTAATGGATGGAATACATAACCGGACAATTCAAGAAAGGCAACAATAGGCCTAAAGTGGGGAGAAAATAACATGAACACTATATCAAGTGAAAGAATTGCACAAGTGATATGGGAAATTTAACATACATTTAAAACACAAATAGGAAATAATAACCATTCAGCGATTTACAGCCCTGAAACTGTGAGTAAAATTGAAACGGCCTACAACCTTGGAACTGTCAGTAAAATGTCTGGGGGCTTCAACTGGTTCTGCTTTCGTTCATTTGTTTTACTTATACATTATTATATTTAACAATAGCAGCTTGCGTGTTAGGAATATTTTGAGTGTTAATAAATGTACATCAAAACACAATTACATGACCATTGTGGCATTGTCCATTGGCCTTTCAGAGATTTCCATCAAATCACTACTTGGGTATACGATATTTACGCATTTATCTCGTGCCTAAATTAAAGAGACGATACGATGTATAATAAATAATAATTGGACCTACCTGCTTTAAACTACATGTATATCAACGATATTTAAACATTGATATCTGTGAAGGCGTATAAAGCTAAGATAATACTTATCATGTAGTCCTCTTGATTCCGTCAAGTAAGTTCTTATATATTTTGTAAAGCAAGCATGATTTCTTCGAACATTAATGCATGTACTATTTTCATCGTACTTTGTGTTGAATCTGTTTAACGATCACAGCTAAAGCACACGTATTGATTTCTGATGATTTTTTTTCATTAACATAACATTGGTTTTATTAATGTTTGTACATAAAACTTCGACAATAATTCGTCAGTAACTAAATAAGTCTAGTGACCCTCCATGAAAATGTATTGCAAAATCATAGATACGTATGTCTACAATCTCCCAACTTGTACAAGATAAGTCATATTGTGTCACTCGGAGAAACCTTCCACTCGCTCGAGGGTTTGGTCTTTAACCACACTCGCTGCCTCCAGAGTGGGTATTTAGAGAAATAAAAACCTATTTTTGTCGGCAAGGATGTCATTTCTTATCAAATAAGTAAAAAAGACACAAAAAACACAAAATTACATAATTATAAGATTAAATGACATATAGTCAAAGACATTAACTGCTGTATTCTGTGGTGGCTAAAATCTGCCAATACGCCAAAATAAGAGCACAAATATGACATGTTCAAACTCACCAGGAACAACAACACGACACTTAAATCGGACACCGACATACCAATATACTAGCATGCATACACACCAGAACGCCATATAAGCTTGCTGAAACGATAAATGAGGTACATTTGTATTTGTCGTGATTGCAGGGGGCAATTTGGTAAGTTGGCGCCTCGACAGAATGAAAAATTCTTGATTTGGTAAGTTGACAAATGTTGGATTTGGCATGTTGCCACCTCGCCAGAACGACAAATACACACAACGTATCTTATTTATCGTAAAGGCGCGCTTGGTGTTGGTATATTGGCGCTCTTCAAATGCGCCATCACATCAGAACGAGATGGCAGCAATAATCCACCGTATTACTCAAAAGAGGCGACTGTTTTTAATAACAAAATATCTTTCATCACATAATAATAGTGCAAGCAGCAACAGAAACGCGCTTTAAGGATTTAGGTCGTTTTGAGCTATATCTTTGTCAGTACTTTATAGAATACATGTATTTGTATTTCAGAGAGAAACCATGTATCACAACCCTCATATTCTGGCATTGGATGTAACAGTGGCATATGTAACTGGACACCCTGGGAATCATGGTCTTCATGCACTGTATCATGTGGTGGAGGAGGTACCCAACAAAGAGAACGATATATCTGTTGTCCAGATGGTTATAAATATGCTACATGTTTAACAAAGTGTGGCCTTCCTCTTACTGTTAGTAGGTTTGATAACAAATATTGTGGAAACACGTGTTTGTATGGTGGTACAGTCAAAGCTGATCAATGGGGGTGTGATTGTTTAGACAGAACATTCGGTCATTGTTGTGAAGAAGGTAATTTAGCATACAAGCGTACTGGAAATAACTTCCTAAAAAAGATCTAGAAAGTATGGTAAACTTTGTATCTTATTATTTAAATTATGAATATAAATTAAAACATTTCATAGACAGTGCAATAATTTAAATTAGTTCACTAATATTCCTTAGAATAACTATTGTTCAGAAGTGTATACATGTACACCTCAGCTAATGACACATTTTTATTATCTTTATTGATCTATTATCTTTTGTTTATATACTTATATGTTTCAGTTCTACCTGGATGTTTACCTTATCCTACCGATATAATATTTGTGCTGGATTCATCAGCTAGTCAGACGAGTGTGCAATTCACACGACAGCTCGAATTCGTCAAAAATTTCATTGATAAAGTTAATATTAGTTTCACAGAATTTCAAATATCTGTGATCACTTTTTCATGGGAAGCTAAAGTCGAAATTTACTTTAATCAGTCGGAAAGTCGAGATGCCTTGAAATCACTCGTAGATAAGATCCAGTTTCGACTAGGTGTAACAAACACACATAAAGGCTTGAGAGAGGCGATGCAAGTAGCGAGAAAAAGTGAACGACGTGAAGGCATGGTTACTTTTTCGTATGTAATTGTACTCACTGATGGAATGTCATCGAAAAGAGCTGAAACAAAGCAAGCTGCAAAAGAACTTAAATCTGAAAATCTTCGTGTGATTGCTATAGGTATGTAATGTACTATTTTCAATTTAATTAAATAAGTGATTCGGATAGTAACATACACTGACCTAGATCAGTTTAAACACTGTATGACATAGCAGTATGTATTAAAATGCAATCATTAGCATTCACATTTGAAATAACATGTATAAACAAGGCATAAATGCTACTCCTTATTGCTTTTGTTTCAAAAATATTATGTATTGCTGATATATTTTGACTCAGCAATACATCGCATTTGTTAACAAACAGTATTTCAGTATGGATCTATAGTGTGTGCTGTATACCATATATGTCTAAGACAATGATTCTGGTAATACTTGTGAGATTAAACATCTCCCTTATGCTTGTCTATATACATCATGTCTGGTAACTCTGTCACATTTGAACAATATCCATGCAAATCTGTAGTTATAGATATTATTATCCATGATATATACCATAGAACATTACAAAAAAACAACAAAGGGTCATAAATCTGATAATAAAAGATATTTAAAATTCCTGGTTTCATGCACGTCTTCACATCATGTGTAGTAACTGTGCCACATTTGAACGAAGTCTATACAAATTTGTGGTTTGATATGCGCCAACAAGATTGTATTCTCCACATTGTGTACCATAATGTATATTCATAAAACCAACAAAGGGCCATTACTCTAGTAAATCCCCCTAATGTATCAATAGGTTTGTCCCAAATAAGCGTTTAAATTTTTTTCATAGTAAATGGATAATGAAAACAAGATGACATGACATGTATGTAATATGATTATCTGCTGATACAAAACTACCATTTCAGGAATGTACATATAAAATCAAACATTTAACAGATGTGTAAAGAATATATATTGCGTCAAGGTCCACTCTTCGTTAACGTGAGTCACATTGCACGACGTCATATTGTCATAACTTTTAAAAATACCGTCCGTGGTGCTCAATATATTTCTCATGGTTCTAATCCACCCTTTAACAGTGTCAGCCACAACCAGCTGGACTGAGTGACCTGTTATAGGACAACACTGCATGCATCATTGCATCAATGTCTCTAAACTTTCCTCCCCGTAAGTGGTCCTTTAATGCTGGAAAATACACAGATCTAGTAGAGCAAGGTCCGGCGAATACGTGAATGTGAGATCCCATGAGCTTACCATGAACATCCAATGGATTTCACTGATTTGGCCTTTAACGATTTGAGTTTTTCAGATCGGCGATTGCCTCTTGCCATCTGGTTCGAAAAAGTACACCCATGTTTCGTCCATTGTAATAATCCTGTTAAGAAAGTTCTTGTCTCGCCAAATAAAACCTTGGCAACAGTAACTCTATGCTCCATTTCTACTTCCGTTAACAGGTGTGGCACCCATCTGGCACACACACGAGACATTCCCAAGTTATTTGATAAGATTCGCTGGACAGACGACTTACTGATCCCTACAAACTTCCTGTACAGTATTGCGTCGATCAGTTCTCATTACGTCCGAAACTTGTGGTTCAACTCGGCCTGCCTTCCTTTTCTCAACGTTCGCTAAATCCGATAGTAAACCGCCTATGACATTATAAATCAACGCCTTTGAAACGTTCCTATTCGTCTGCGATGACTCCATTTCTTTAATGGCTTTTCCATGGGTCATTCCGCAATCAATCCAGTATTTAATAATAGAGCGATGGGCCGCATCGTCTGATGTCGCCATTTTAAAGCAGATTCCAAAACGGTGCGTTCCACAAAACACGTCGTAGAAGTTTGCCGTTAGGCCTCACATAATATTAAAAATCCCCATTATACTGTAAATACGCAATGTATATCAATTTAAAATAAAATAAAATTCCAAACATGATGTTTATTAATTTGTGAAAGTTAAATTGTTATATCTTATTGCAAAATCCATTGAAAACTGCAGGATCAGTTGCACTTATAAGATTGTGTCTACATGCAGAGGGACAGACATACAAGCTGATTTCAGTATAAGCCCCTTACAAATGCGTTATGAGGGGTACAAATCAAATCATGGATGATATAATGACATATATATGTAATTTCAGGAATTGGTAATCAGGTCTCCCAACAAGAACTCCTAGATATAAGTTCACCTGGCGACTCTAACAATCCGTCGTATGTGTTTTCTGTCGGTGATTTTAATGCTTTAGATACGATGCTGAAACAACTTGTTCAGGCAACATGTGATCAATGTATAAGAAGCTATCGTTCTGATTTAACATTTCTTATTGATGATGGAGTTCTTACTAATGCCGAGTTTCAGACTGTTGTGGATGTGATGACGTATATGGTCAGACAGATGGAACACTTTGGAGAAAACGATGGGATACGGGTTGCAGTAAAAAGATCATCGAATAAATTGCAAACTGTGACATCACTCAATGAATATAAAACAGTAGACGAATGTTTAGTTTTGCTTCAAACACTGACTACAAACACTGAAAATAATGTTTGTGAGAAGACAGACGCTGCTTGTGAAAGTTTAAACATTAGTGCATCGATAAATTACACACTTGGTGAATTAGAGAAATATAAACGAGAAAATGCAAGGCAGTTTATGGTGATTCTTACATCTGGGAGATTTCAAAAAATAAAAGACGTAAATAAGGAAGTTTCAGTAATCAGAGACCAATCGCATGTAAAACTGTTTTCCATTGGTCCTGGACTGAATGTTAATATGGAAGGACTTCTGTCACTAGTGATGAAGCAAATCACGTGTATATCATTCGGGAAAATACAGATCTGTCCAATTTAGATATTCTTCAAACAGAATTTTCATATAATACTTGCACAAAAGAATAAACCGATCTGGCTTCTTGACTTGTTCCGTGATGTATTTCATTTATTAAACATGTTCCTCCTTAGTTGTCTTAACTTCTCCTAAGTTGTGTTATGGTCGTTCCCATACATGATTCCCCTTGCATCTCCTCAGTGCCTCATGTTTTGTAGGCTGTGGTTTTCCCGGGGTCTGTGTTCGGAGGCAATATCCTGTGTATTTGGCGTTCCCTGTAACAACTTAATCTCTCTTTCAAGTTGAAAAAAAAACGTGTATTCAATTGGTAGTTTGCTCTACAATTGCTCTTTGATATCTTATCAATCTTGAAATTGTTGTCGATATAAATTAGAAAGCGTTTGTCCATATTAGTTAGAAATTATTCGTTGATATGATAGCTAGAACTTGTTTCTTGATAGCAGAGATAGACATTATTTGTAATATAAGACACAGAAATCATTTGTGATATGAGTGATATATACTGTTTGCTATATTCATTATTATTGCTATATGCTATTTGCTATATGAGAGATATAAAGTAGTGGTAGTAAGAGAGATAGAATAATTTGTTTTATGAGAGATAGAAAGTACATGTTTTTGCTATGAGAGATAGAAATTAGTTTTTTTATGAGAGATTTGTACGCCGAAAGTTTTGTATGATTTTGAGGCATGTTTCGAGTTAATTGCCAACTAGTAAGAAGCATGATATTTTTTATGAGTAAACTCAATTAGTGGAACATGTATTTATATTTGAGTTTACTTGTCAATGCAGTTTATTAATGTCACAGTAAAGACACAAACACAAGTGTGGATTGAAAATGTCTGATATCTAACCAATGTCAGACGTTTTATTTAATATATAAGTAGTTAAGCAAACTATAAAGTTGTGAATGGTATTTTAGCCACTGACCGTTCCAATGTGGTACCTTTTTCATGCATCATTCGTGCGTGTGTCATGTGTTCCGTTTGCCATTATTATTGCTAATGTTTATAGGTTCGTGTCTCTCTAAACTGTTGAGGTGATTGGGCGCTTTGTGTGAGACATTTCCTGCTCGATTTATGTAATGATTTCTCTACATTTGTATATTTTTCATACTGTTTTTTTTTCATTTTGGATAGGGTTGCTCTCTTAATAAAAAACCATTGCGTGCTTGCATAAGTATTTCCATACATAGATGTAGTAATCATTATTTTTCTACATTTGTATATTTTTCATACTGTGTTTCTTTGGGAAAGGGTTGCTTGCTGAAGAAAAAACCATTACGTGCTTACATAAGTTTTTCCATACATAGATGTAGTATTCATTATTTCTCTAAATGTGTATACTTTTCATACTGTTTTTCATTTTGGAAAGGGTTGCTGTCTGAATAAAAATCATTGCTTGCTTACATAAGTATTTCCATACATAGATGTAGTATTCATTATTTCTCTACATTTGCATATTTTATTCTGTTTTTCATTTTGGAAAGGGTTGCTGTCTGAATATAAATGAGTGCGTGCTTACTTTAGTATTTCCATACATAGATGTTGTATATTAACTGCCTCATCAATGTAGCAACATGTTACAGATAATAGACACAATATAGTGTTATGCACAGTTGTATAAATAGCACGTTATGGTTTGGTTTGTTCTGTTATTCTATCCATGATTCACGTTATCTTATGAATAATAACCTGACTCTATATCATCCAGTTTCAAACATGTGCATTACCATTTTGTCTTATGTACACATCAAATTGAAAATTGAGATTACTTGATCCCAAATTATGTATTTATAAAACTGATTATCATTCTGTGACAATTAGCTCGGTATTCTCAGATAATCTACAGTGTATTTTACTAAGCTTATAATTACAAACCAGATTTCTTAGAACGGCGATTCGACGCTCAATATTAATTAATTTCGAAATGACCCGGTTAGAAACCAAAGGTTTAAATCGTCAAACTCAACTGTTTCGAAATGAAAGTAGTGCAGAGGAGGTTTGGCATTGTCCTCAGATTAATCCAAACTCACTAAATAAAAGGAGCAATAAGACTTGCATATACTAGTTCAAAAGAAAACAATGAAAAACAAACGATTGACTGCAAGCATCAAACAAAATTGAATTACTTTAAATGTGTACAACTTCAGAAGGTTTGAGTTCACGGGTTTGGTCTAGGAACATCGTGATTCACTCGTTTGATGACATATAAAAAGTATATTTATAACATGTATTTACAATTACATTAATGATAATATTTCGGACATTATGTTTGTAATTCCATTTTAATGGCGTTTAAGTATATAACTACAGCTACCATAAGAAAGGGGAACTTCTATTTGTGTGCCCTAGATGACTAAACTCCACGCCACGTATTTGGAACTTGAAAGCGTCATAACCGATTCGTTATTTTGCATCGATTTTACGGCAAGTAAGCCGCTTGGAATCTAGTCATTTCTAACCTTGAAGGAATCATAGCTGAGAAAAATAATTCTAGATTTGAAAGGATTTTACTACTTATTGAATTCTCAAAGTAAGCTCAAATGTTTATAAACCTCGATTTATATTTTAACACGTAATGACCCAAGTTTATTTTGACAAACGTCTAGAACATTTACAAAATGTTGAAACAATGGCCTCGTGGAGATGGATAGTTTTAATGCAAATATTAGGAGTCAACTATCCAACTTGCCATGAAATCTAATTAAATGAATATGAAGTTTTAGACAAGTTCCGAATTAGTGTCTTGTATCCATAGATCTATCACACCAGATGATATATACCCCACAATACTGCTATGTCAGACAATTTTCAACAAAGTCCTATACAGAAACAAGTCGGCAATCTTTAACCCAAATAAATAAAAGACGAGTATTTTGCGCCCAGTCGGCCATCTTGAATCCGAGTGAAAAATATCATGTCACACACTACTATTCATCATCTCGATTATTTGTGTGAAATTTCATTTCTTGACGTGATAAGAAGGAACAGAAGTAACTCGCTCCAGTAGCATTTGAGAAACCAAAACCTGTCATGCTCTACAAAACATCATGTTTGAATGAGTGAAGTTTCGTGAAAATCCTCTAAAACGTGTAGAAAAAGTTCACTCTAAACGTTTCTGAGAAAACCAAGATAGCCGCCCAGTCGGCCATATTGAATGTTCTCAGTTTATGGGTCACCGTATACTAATCGCCGTATTCTCAGTGTAGTGGTTGCTGCTCTAAGTACATGGTCGCCGTATACTCAGTACATTGATCGCCGTATACTCAGTACATGGGTCGCCGTATACTCAGTATATTGGTCGCTGTTCTAAATACATGGGTCGCCGTATACTCAGTATATTGGTCGCTGTTCTAAATACATGGGTCGCCGTATACTCAGTATATTGATCGCCGTAAACTCAGTATATTGGTTGCCGTATACTCAGTATATTGGTCGCTGTTCTAAATACATGGGTCGCCGTATACTCAGTATATTGATCGCCGTATTCTCAGTATATTGGTCGCTGTTCTCAGTACACGGGTCGCCGTATACTCAGTATATTGGTCGCCGTATACTCAGTATATTGGTCGCCGTTCTGAGTACATGGGTCGCCGTATACTCAGTATATTGGTCGCTGTTCTCAATACATGGGTCGCCGTATACTCAGTATATTGTTCGCTGTTCTGAGTACATGGGTCGCCGTATACTCAGTATATTGGTCGCTGTTCTGGGTACATGGGTCGCCGTATACTCAGTATATTGATCGCCGTATAATCAGTATATTGGTCGCTGTTCTCAGTACATGGGTCGCCGTATACTCAGTATATTGGTCGCCGTATACTCAGTATATTGGTCGCCGTATACTCAGTATATTGGTCGCCGTATACTCAGTATATTGGTCGCCGTATACTCAGTATATTTGTCGCCGTATACTCAGTATATTGGTCGCCGTATACTCAGTATATTAGTCGCCGTATATATAGTATATTGGTCGCCGTATACTCAGTATATTGGTCGCCGTATACTCAGTACAGGGTCGCCGTATACTCAGTATATTGGTCGCCGTATACTCAGTACATGGGTCGCCGTATACTCAGTATATTGGTCGCCGTATACTCAGTATATTGGTCGCCGTATACTCAGTATATTGGTCGCTGTTCTCAGTATATTGGTCGCTAAATGTCGGCATCATTTCTGGTTTTCGTGTTGGACATACAACATGGATTACATTGAAATACCGCTTACTATATAGTACACGTGATCCTCGTGCCAAAAGTTGAAAATCGTACTCATCGTCACGCGTGGTCAACCATGACGATACATATTTATTTTTGTTGTGAAAGTCGATCGAGTATTGTGTATAATATTAGAATGCCCAATTTTAAGTCAGCATATAAAACCGTTTTCTTAATTTTGTATTTTATTACATGGACGTTTAGAAAATTTGTTCAGTGTATGGATTGCTGCAAAATATTTTTTGAAGGATGGACGCGAATGATATTATTTTTGTCAGCGTTTATTTTAAATAAACTGCGGAATGAAACCATGACATATTTGGTGAAGTATACCATCGCATGTCTTAATTTCAGTTAGTACATGTATTATTGAAATATCGAACTCCATTGCCATTTTAGTTCAACCAGGTTTTTTCTAATTGGAAAAATGTAAATAAATTTCAATTTTTTCAACAATTGTCACAATAAGAAAATTTTGTTTTAGATATTGAATAATGCATTTTTTCGCGATTTTGAATTTTGACGTAGCTGAATCTTAAGGATGTGATATAATAATTTAACTCTTAGAAACACACGTATGCTATTGTCATGTCAACAAATGCATAACTACAAGGGAGTGAACTCTGTAATCGCCCGTTACACCCAGTAAACAAATAGATAGGTTGTTCGGAATTAAACACATTTTCTCGTATAGCGAGGCAAATTCCGATCAACAAATCCCAATTCAATTTTGTTACATGTATGGTCGCCTAACAGGTATTCGTGGTATGTCAAGAAATCGTGATATGCATTCATATGCAGCGTTTGCACATGAGCATGTTTAAATGTGAAGAAATATTCTCTAAACCGGTTTAAAATCTCAATTATTTTTTATTTTCTACTAAAAATAACAAAAGGCAATCATAAAATGCGCTAAATTTACTTTCTATGATAACTTCCATTCTTGATTTCATGCATAGATTCAGCAGACCGCAGTCGTGTACTCTCTAGATAGGCGGAGCTATAATCATACGTCACAAGAGGGACCGTTTCCAAAATTAATCGATTTTCTTGAAATATTAACATAAAATACCCTTAAAACTTCATGATGATACCTCTGAAACGACCCCACGAAAACTTGTTAGTATTTTTTACATACATACCGCTTACCTAGTTGTAAATAAGAGGCATCACGGACTTGAAAAAGAAGAATTTCACATCGAAACTGGCTTTAGCGAGTAGAATAATGATTATAACAGACGATATTGTATCATGAGAAAAACTTGCTTAGGTGTTCGGAAATACCCACACCGCTCTATCTATTTCTTTGCAAACATTTGGTTTTATATTCCCCATCAAATGAATTTAATTTATTTCAAACATATCATTATACAATAAACGAGTCGATTGAGTATACGCTTTACCAATAAGTATTCAGTCATTTCAATAAGATCGCTAGATAATATTTGCATTAAGGCGACGCAACATAATGCCTGAATGCATTCTTTATTTGGATTTTGCCGAGGCATAAGGGATATTAAAGTGATTTAATGTATATAACATATGTTAACTTGAAATTTCAATGTATAGATTAAAAGTAGGGATGTCAATATACGTTCATTTTGCTAACTGTTAACCGAACATGGCGTTCGTTACGTGTTACGTGTTTTGTCGTGTATATATTTTACCATACTAGTTCGGATTGTGTTTTATTTCTGCAAAGTACTGAGTTGACGAAGAACATGTATTGAGATTTGTAAACAACGGCTATTTTCCAAGAATGTTTTGTTGTTTTCCAAAATGAAAAATAGGTGTTTTCATAAATATAAACGATTAACCGGTTAGAGATTTTACTAACCTTTAACCCATGTTCGGACGGTTAACCGGTTTACCGTTTACATCCCTAATTAAAAGCGTAAGTTATAAGGGACCAATATATTTGTGTGTTTCATACATGGATAATGGTGAACAAGGAAGTTGTGAAATTGAGATTGTTTTCATAGGTGAGAAATAAAAAGGTTAGGAAAGTGAGATATAACCGTAAACATATTCTACAGTTATGGGTAAAATACTTTATTACCGATATATCATGTCAGCAAGAACAAATTAAGGCATGCCGTCACAGCTGTAATTGAAATTAATGTATTGAGTTTCAACGAGCCTTGAATATCTACTGTGAACAATTTTACATCTCTTTAACAAACCAAGTGTGTTCGCAGCTAAAATGAAGATCATTTGTTTGTTATTGAGTGTTTTTTATTTACCTGTATTTGTACAAAGTGGTCATCCGTGCGATGATATATGTGAGTGGACATCATGGGAGCCCTGGTGGGCGTGTTCTCGTACTTGTGGAGGATATGGATCACAAACGCGTTACAGGGAGCTGTGTTGTAAGACGAGTTTGAATTTCGCTGAATGTTTACAAAATTGTGGTAGAGATAACAACGGCTTTTCTGAGTCGAAACAATGTGGAAGTACAACCTGCTTTAATGGAGGAACATTATTTAACTATGGATGTAACTGTTTGTGGAATTACGCTGGCTTCTGTTGTGAGACAGGTTTGTCATATAATTATGTTAGTAACACGATTAATGTTCAATATCCTAGAGTGTTATTTTAATGATGTAATGTTTAAAATTGAATAGTTAACATGTATATAACATGATTAATTGTATGCATTATTGTAATGCAGCTTTAAATCACATTAATTGCAGTGGTATAAGTTGCTACTATTGCTGGCAGTAGCAACAGTGAAATTTAAATGCAGTAATAGTGTAATGAAATACTGCAGCAGCAGTTTTACAAATGAAGAAAAATACATTTTTGGTTGTTTCGGCGTATTTAAATTCCATCGAGATTACAAAGCGTACGTACGTTCTCGTACTTTGCTGTCGCAGATACATATTAATAATCTGGCGTTACTTTATATTTAGCAGTAGAACATTTCTAGTACAACCTCTGCATTGTTTTCATTTCCTGAAACTTCTAGAAATTCTAAATTTGCCACAAAATTCAACATTCCCTGTCAGCAGAATACGTCTACACAATGAATGTTATTTGCATAAACGATAGCTTTGAAATACTGAAAACATTGTATTGCACTCAATTGTCGATTTGATGTTATATGCTTGCTGAATAATACCGCCGAAGAAAGGACGTAAATTTGAGCAAAATTACTATATTTAAGCATAATCCTGATCCGTCAGATTAATAAAAACACATGATTGCTTCATTTGATATTCCCTTAACTGCAAACCAAATTCAAATTAAGAATTGTAATCGTTCTCATACAAAACACTAATATATTTATTTGACACAAAAATCTACCTGTTTGTCTGCACAATACTGCATGTAATACAGCTTTTATTGATATCTGTATTTTGTGTCATGAAAAGAGGACACTTACCTTTATTCTCTGCAGCAGTAGAAGTACTACTTTTATTTAAACACTAGTAACAGTAGTGGCAGTATTACTTCCTGCTGACAATAGTGGCAGTATAACTCCCTGCTGGCAGTAGTTTCAGTATTACTCACTGTAGGTAGTAGTGGCATTATTACTCCCTGCTGGCAGTAGTGGCAGTATTACTCCATGTTGGTAGTAGTGGCTGTATTACTCCCTGTAGACAGTAGTGGCAGTATTACTCCATGTTGGTAGTAGTGGATGTATTACTCCCTGTATGTAGTAGTGGCAGTATTACATTACTCTCTGCTGGTAGAAGTGGCAGGATTACTCCCTGTCGGTAGTAGTGACAGTATTACTCAAATATTGGCAGTAGTGGCAGTATTACTCCCTGTAGGCAGTAGTGGCAGTATTACTCCGTGTAGGCAGTAGTGGCAGAATTACTCCTTGTAGGCAGAAGTGGCAGCATAACTCCTTGTAGGCAGTAGCGGCACCATTACTGCATGTAAGCAGTAGTGGCAGTATTATCCCTTGTAGGCAGTAGTGGAAGTATAATTCCCTGTAGGTAGTAGAGGCAGTATTACACCCTGTAGGTAGTAGTCGCAGTATAACTCCCTGCAGGCAGTAGTGGCAGTATAACTCCCTGTAGGTAGTAGTGGCAGTATTACTCCCTGTAGGCTAAAGTGGCAGTATTACTCCCTGTATGTAGTCACGACAGTAGTAATCCACGTATGAAGTAGTGGCAGTGTAACTTCCTGTTGGCAGTAGTGGCAGTTCTGCACCATGTTGGTAGTATGGTATGTATTACTCCCAGTTGGCAGTAGTGACAGTATTACACACTGTTGCCATTAATGACAGTTTTAAATCCTGCTAGCAGAAGTGGCTGAATTACTCCCTGTTGGTAGTAGTGTCAGTATTATTCCCTGTTGGCAGTAGTGGCAGTATAACTCTCTGCTGGCAGTAGTGGCAGTATTATTCCCTGCTGGTAATCATGACATTATTACATCGGTTACTGCTGGCATTCGGGGCACTATTACTTATGTTACTGCTAGCAGTAGTGGCAGTATTACTCCGATTACTGCAAGCAGTAGTGGCAGTATTACTAATGTTACTGCTGGCAGTAGTGGCAGTATTACTCATGTTACTGCTAGAAGTAATGGCAGTATTATTCCTGTTACTGCTGGCACTAGTGGCATTATAACTCACGTTACTGCTGGTGGTAGTGGCAGTATTACTCATGTAACTGATGGCAGTAGTGGCAGTATTACTCATGTTACTGCTGGCAGTAGTGGCAGTATTACTCATGTTACTGCTGGCAGTAGTGGCAGTATTACTCATGTTACTGCTAGAAGTAATGGCAGTATTATTCCTGTTACTGCTGGCACTAGTGGCATTATAACTCACGTTACTGCTGGTGGTAGTGGCAGTATTACTCATGTAACTGATGGCAGTAGTGGCAGTATTACTCATGTTACTGCTGGCAGTAGTGGCAGTATTACTCATGTTACTGCTGGTAGTAGTGGCTGTATTACTCCTGTTACTGCTAGAAGTAATGGCAGTATTATTCATGTTACTGCTGGCAGTAGTGGCATTATAACTCATGTTACTGTTGGCAGTAGTGGCAGTATTACTCATGTTACTGATGGCAGTAGTGGCAGTATTACTCATGTTACTGCTGGCAGTAGTGGCAGTATTACTCATGTTACTGCTAGAAGTAATGGCAGTATTACTCATGTTACTGCTGGCAGTAGTGGCAGTATTATTCCTGTTACTGCTGGCAGTAGTGGCAGTATTACTCATGTTACTGTTGGCAGCAGTGGCAGTATTACCCCAGTTACTGCTAGCAGTAGTGGCACTATTATTCCGACTACTGCTGGCAGTAGTGGCAATATTACTCATGTTACTGCTGGCTGTAGTGGCAGTATAACTTCTGTTACTGCTGGCAGTAATGGCAGTATTATTCCTGTTACTGTTTGCATTTGTAGCCCAGCTATTACTGTCTGTATTATTACAATCGGAGTAACATGTAATACCAATGTTTTGGATATCTTGTTTCAATCATTTGAATCAATTTACACCAGTTTTGTACTGCCTCCAGTTTCCATCTGGCCATGAATAACAATAAGCAGTCAGATAACGGTTGAAAGACACGCTTTATTTCCACACTGTAAACACTGCAAATTACAAATAACAACATAAATTGCATGACAGCATTACGGTTCCAAAAGAAAACTTAGAATATTACTAGTCACATGTTCGCAACACCTGAAATTGCCCAATTACGTAATAAATGCACTGACTATAAATTCATACAAAGACCTAAGACAGTTAACTTATATCCAAAGATTAGCAGACCCTAAGACTTACATTTATGTATACAAAATGTTATGAGGTAAAAAGCTTTTAACCAAATTAACTCACTGCCGACCGCGAGTACGAAACAACTGGGTTCGAATATGTAAACACAAAAAACAGCGTCCAAAAAGAATAAGGCCGCATGACAGCAACAAACGCTGCATGCTATCAGTAGACAGAGGTAACAGTGTAATTATACTGATGTATTATTAATGCAAACTTACATCTTGGTGATGAGAAGTGACAAATAAGCGACAAATCAACGCATGAGAGCACGTTTTACGATCTCCCGGAAGTTCCGGTTCAGGCAGTGTATAAAAGACAGACAAAATTCACAACACGGACAGATATAATGACCGGTAAAACTCTGATAGACAGCACACTCCCCGTCTGATATCTACTTGATATCACTAAACATTAAAAGAACACAAAAATACATGTTAACACATTGAATAGAACATGAAACCACCGATTAAGCAAGCGATACCCATGAGACGTCATGCTCTACAACTCGTAACAATAATTACAATTATACACTAGACATTCATGTAAATTTTAACCGAGTTGCCATGCCGACAGAAAAGTGACTTAAATATTGCTCTCCCTATTCTGCATGCAATAAAATTACAGATGACATCATGTTTAGTGCAACAACAAAGTGAACATATTTCCAAACAAACCAATGGTATACATTATACATCAGACACATGTTTCAAAGTCAGTAATCGAATATCGATATGCTCAAAATGTCTATAAGGTTACAAACAAATACAGCACTGAGGGTATGTTGAATAGTTCAAATTGTTATCACCGCTCCATAGAAGTACAAAGAAAAAAAAGTTCAACAAGATGTCCTAACTTGACGATAAAAAAGGCACTGAATAAGTCTTATCAAACTGTGGTCTTCAAGATACAGTTATACATTATCACTACTTTCCACCAATAGAATGAGCTCTGCAATTGGTCGCACATAAAACACACGTTTACCATCTTTACAGACGCGCCCTTCAACAGATCTAACTTTTCCATCACAGTCACTCGGAAAAGTGTTCACTATAATACACAGTGGCCAATTGTTGCGATGCTGTTCTTGATCACGAAGCAGAACAACATCACCAACCTTCACATCACGTTGTTCTTTGAACCATTTGCTTCGTGTCTGTAATGTCTGAAGGTAACCGTCGCTCCATCGTTTCCAGAAGGTGTTAGAGAGGATCTGGACATACTTCCACTGAGATTCATAAATCTCCTTGATACTAGTTGATGTGGTCAGCGCAGGTAAAGATTCCGTCTTCTGAGTCAATAACATGTATGGAGCTAAGATTTCAGGAATTTCAGGGTCATATGAAATTGGAGAAATTGGACGCGAGTTGATAATCGCACTAACTTCACACTAAATGTACATAAAATGTCATGAGTCAATCTCTGTGAATGACTATTCAGCAGCATAGCGTCTATGAATCGCCTGGCTAGACCAATAATTCTCTCCCAAACCCCTCCCATATGTGATGCATGGGATGGGTTAAACTTCCAGACAATTCGCATGTCCTCTAGTTGTTTACGGACTGGGTTCTGTTCAACGCAAATGCCCGACGCTTTCACATGATCAATAGCTCCGATGAAATTCGTCCCACGGTCAGATCGCAATTCTCTGACTGGACCTCTTAAAGCCACAAAGCGACGTAAAGCGTTGATAAAGGCAGAACTGCTCATCTCATCGACAACCTCTATGTGTACCGCTCTAGTGGATAAGCAAGAAAATAAAATAGCCCATCTCTTGCTCTCAACTGCGCCACCTCTTGTCTTCCGCGTTACAATAGGCCAAGGACCAAAGGTGTCAATCCCTACAGCTGTAAACGGTGGCCCGATGGAAACACGATCAGTTGGCAGATCAGCCATCCGTTGATTAAGAAATTTGCCACGTAACTTACAACAAACAACACATTTGTGCAGAACAGATGAGATTATCCTTTTAGAACCGATAATCCAATATCCACCACTACGTATGGCAGATTCTGTAATGAGTCGTCCTTGGTGTTGTACCTTTTGGTGAAAGTAGTGCTCAAGTAATCTGGCAATATGACACTCTTTAGGGATGCTGATAGGATGTTTTTGGTTGAAATCACTTAATGATTTCTGGATACGTCCTCTTATTCGCAAAATGTTCTCTTCATCCAACATCGGAAATAGTGGAGCAATATTGCTGCTGACAGGTATGGCTTTGCCTTTCTGTAGTGCATTTATCTCAGTAGCATAAACTTCCTTCTGTGAAACCCGCACCAAGAATCGCTCTGTTTCAATACCCTCGGAAACACTGTTTTGAGAGGAAGTAGTTTTAACTCTTTTAAACTTGCATACTCTTTTTAGAAGAGTAAATGCTCTGAGCAAGGATTGCCATGAAGAAAACTTTTTAAACTTAGTGTCAATATTGAATTTTACATTTGTCAATAGCACCGTAATTTCTGGTCGCACTTCCTTGTCGTCATCCACATTTACCAAGTCGAAACCATAACTGTTATCCTAAACGTCTGAAACCTATTTGCCTCTCAAGAATTTTGGACCTTGAATCCACATGCTGTCCAACAAACCATGCAAAGGAGTATTCCATCTAGTTCCACAGTCTGCTGGGTTGTTTTGAGTGAACACATATCTCCACTGATCTGCTTTAGAAGATCTCAAAATAGCTTGTACCCTGTTTGACACATATGTGTAGAAACGCCTTGTGCGATTGCTAATGTAGCCCAAGACTACCTCGGTGTAGAAAATGAAATTTTCAGATGAAACACTCAAATGTTCAGCAAGTATGCAAGCCAATTCAGTTGCTAACACCGCAGCACACAACTCCAGTCGGGGAATAGTAGTACCACTGGGAGGAGCGAGTTTGGATTTTCCCATTAAAAAAACAACATATATATGAGTTCCAAAGATTGCTCTGACATATGCTACCTCAGATATAGCCCTTTCTGATGCGTCTGAGAAGACGTGAATTTGCAAAGAATCAGCTTGACTGAACGACGCTGGAATGAACATTCTCGGGAAGTGTGTAAGTCATTGATCTTTTCTAACTTCAAATGCTCTGGCAATGGCTGGTCCCATTCAGCTTCAACAAATGTGACCACACGAACTATCATTCTACCGCAGATGACAATGGGGGCAAGAAAACCCAACGGATCAAATATGCAGCTAATTGTTGAAATAACCCCTCTTTTCGTGAAAGGATTATTTGGAAGGTTAAGATTAAAGGTGAATGTATCTCTGTTCAGGTCCCAAGTGAGGCCGAGCCTAGCTTGTACTGGCAATTCAGCAGCGAAGATATCAATTGTTTTGAGATCCTTTTCAAGATCTTTCACTGGAAAGGCATTCATGACATCTGGGAAATTTGAAGCAATTTTATGAAGTTTGATTCCACCATTGCTCTGAAGAACTTGCTGTGTTCGTCTTACAAGGCTTACAGCATCTTCTACAGTAGGGCATGATGTGAGCCCATCATCAACGAAGAAATCTCTCTCAACAAAGCTCTTAACATTCTTATCAGCGTTATGTACTGTTCTGCGTAAACCGTATGTGGCTACTGCAGGCGAAGGTGTATTTCCAAAGACGTGGACCCGCATTCTGTATTCTATAAGATCCTTTTGAGGGTTGTTGTTTTCATACCAAAAAAATCGAAGGAAATCTCTATGTTTCTCGTCTACCCGAAATGAATAAAACATTCTCTCGATGTCAGACATCACTGCGACTTTGTCTCTCCTGAATCTAAGTAAAACACCCACTAAGCTGTTTGTAAAGTTTGGCCCTTTCAAGAGTAACTGATTCAGTGATGACCCTTTGAATTCCGCTGAAGAGTCAAAAAACACCTCTGACTTTGTGTGGTTTCCGAGGATGGTAAACACCAAACAGTGGCAGGTACCATTGTTCCTTATCCGGATGAAGTGGCTGTGTAACTTCTGCTGCTCCAGAATCCAATATTTGTCTCATGAACTCGACCATGTGTTGTAGTTTTGTTGGATTTTTACACAAAGAAGCGTGCAATAACTGTGCCCGCCTGAGTGCTTGATGCTTGTTATTAGGAAGTTGTAATCGTGGTTGCTTGAATGGAAGAGGCGCAGTCCATTTACATTCATCCTTTTTCATTCTGAGATTCATTATGTCCAGAAATTCACGATCATCTTGAGACATACTACGTTTCTCGTCTTCTGGTGTGGTTTTGAAAACACTGTCTCCCACTGTATCGATTTTCAGCACTGGCTCTTCCAGCAGTTTCAAGTTATTGGCACAAGGACCAATGATAGTCGGACGTGACCCTTTCACTATGTGTGTTTTACAAACACTGATACTAGCCACACTAGGAAACTTGCCTAAGCAAACTTGACCAATGATGACCCAACCTAACGGCAGTTTCTGAGCAAAAGGCGCGTTTTTTGGACCCAAAATCTGTCGCTCTACATAATGGGCCTCTGTAACATCTCTTCCAATGAGTAGTCCAATTTCTGCTGCAGGATCTAGTTCAGGCAGAAATCCTGTTAAAGGATTCAGATGTTCAAAGTGTTTCGCTACTTCTGGTGTAGGAATTTCTGACCTTTCATTGGGATGTCACACTCAATAATACTTTGAAGTATAATACTACGAGATCCGTCCATGGACTGAACAGTTATTTTGATCCATATCTAGCATTTATTCTCTTGACACCAGCACATGACGACAAGGAGTATTGTCTAACAACTCCCTTTATACCTAAACTGTTAAATAAGTCTGAACTACCTTATGTTCTATTGCTTTGGTCATCATGAACGGCATATGTTGTTACAGATTTTCCTGGCTGACCTGTGAGAAAAACCTTCACTAGCATTGTTTTTGAACAAGATCTCCCTGTGAAGTTGTCACCACAAACAGCTGTGCATTTGGAAGATACTTGTGATGTAGGTGTGAAGGTCGGTCGCTCCCCGCCGTAACTCACAGGACCAAATGATGTATCCCGATGCATAGCAGTAGGATGTTTATCTGAACCACATTCTTTACACTTTATGTCACTGTGACAATTTCTAAACCTATGCACATTAGATTCACAGCATCTGTAGCAAAGCTTATTGTCCTTCAAGAGTTGTTCAATGGATTTTCGACGAAATATTCTGCAGGCACACAATGAACACATGTAACACACAAGGAAACTCACTCACTATGTCTGAGGGATCAGCAACATCTGTCTTGAACACGTTTACAGGAGTTTGTTTATGTGCATTGTCATAGTCACCTTTTCCAGAATTCTGAGTAATCACAAGCCCGGGGTCATTATACTGTAAACTCAAGTTTTGCAAAAAGTTGATAAACTCACTAAATGGTGGGTATGACACTTGATGTGATTGTTTGTACCTGGAAGCTCTATCGAACCACTTCTGCTGGAATATGTATGGCAACTTGTTCAAAATAACGTTCACACCTGTTGAGGTATCATACTGAGTCAATAAAGCACTATATCTCCCATCATATTTCAAGAACTCAATTTCACTCAAAACGTCCACAAGACCATAAAGTAAACTGTAATCCTTCACAATTTTTGGGAAATTGACAATTTTGGCTTTCAGGGCGGCCTCAATCATTTCTGACCTTCCATATCTCTCCTCTAACCTTGACCAAATGCAATTCACAGCTAATGCAGGGTTGTTAGCATTTGCCTTTCGAAGGCTAACAGGTTGTTCAGAAGACTTAGGCCCCAGATACTTCACAAGAAAATCTAATTCTTCACGTGGTCCGACGCCAAGTTCATTGAGGAGTCCAACAAAGCTATTTTTCCATACAGGGAATGATTCCGGTTTATCGTCGAACACAATGAATCTCGCCATTAATAATTCCTTTCTTAGTAAGTAATTTGAAAACTCAGATACTAAACTTTCACTTATGTCTCTAGGAGTAGCATGATTCCTGGGAACTTCTGTTCTTAAAGTTTGTTGTAAATTTGGATTGTCACCAGTAGTTGTGTTCCATTGGGTAGTTTCACAGGGTGCATCCTTGTTTAACACAAATGTATGAGCCAGAGGCGAGAGCACAGTTCTGATAGGATGGCATTGTTCGGTCTTAGCATTGACAGTGGGTACTGGAGTTTTCTTCAAGTAGTTTTCACCTTCGGGCTGAAATTTCGAATTAATAGATGCACTAGCAGCAACGAAGGAACGTAATCGTTCATCCTGCGTTCTGCGTAATGAACTACACGAACTTCCAAGTTTACTTTCCTCTTCGTCATCTAAGTAAACTTCATACTCTGCCTTTGCAACTGCAAAATCCTTTTTCAATTCCAACAGTTCTTGTTCTGCACTTATTTCAAGTTTCTTCAATTCTTTTTCTGTACTTTTTTTCTTAATTTCCATTTCCATGTCAGCAAATTCTAATTTCACCCAAGCTGTTTCTACTTTGGCCCTGTGTCTGGCCATACCAGATATGTCTGATGTTTTGGAGCTCCTAGATGATATACTGGAATGAGATTTCACTGATTTCCACCACTTGGTGACCAAGTCATACATTGAACCTTTTGTTTCATAGAATCCACTTTTTGTTTGACAATTAAATGTAAATGATGGGCAGATTCCTTTTCTAGGTCACATATTTCACTATCATGTCAACTAAGAAGAGTTAGCAATTCCTCAAATACCCTCTCATATTGTTCATGAATATATTCTATAGTGTTCTTGATTCGAATAGAATCCTTATCCGTTTCACTCGTAGCAAAAAGAAAAATTTCATTGTCAATTTCTTTGTTTAGTTTAGAGAGTTTGATGTTATACCGGTTGACAGTGTCTTGAAGGTAAACTTCACCTTTCTTGGTTAATGCACGTCGTTCTCTAGTTGGCCTAACCCGTTCCATCCCGGATTCCTCAGGTGCTTGGATATCCTCCATGGTTCGGTCGTCTGCCACAAGATTGTTTACAGTACTGCCTCCAGTTTCCATCTGGCCATAAATAACAATAAGCAGTCAGATAACGGTTGAAAAACACGCTTTATTTCCACACCGTAAACACTGCAAATTACAAATAACCACATAAATTTCATGACAGCATTACGGTTCCAAAAGAAAACTTAGAATATTACTAGTCACATGTTCGCAACACCTGAAATTGCCCAATTACGTAATAAATGCACTGACTATAAATTCATACAAAGACCTAAGACAGTTAACTAATATCCAAAGATTAGCAGACCCTAAGACTTACATTTATGTATACAAAATGTTATGAGGTAAAAAGCTTTTAACCAAATTAACTCACTGCCGACCGCGAGTACGAAACAACTGGGTTCGAATATGTAAACACAAAAAACAGCGTCCAAAAAGAATAAGGCCGCATGACAGCAACAAACGCTGCATGCTATCAGTAGACAGAGGTAACAGTGCAATTATACTGATGTATTATTAATGCAAACTTACATCTTGGTGATGAGAAGTGACAAATATGCGACAAATCAACGCATGAGAGCACGTTTTACGATCTCCCGGAAGTTCCGGTTCAGGCAGTGTATAAAAGACAGACCAAATTCACAACACGGACAGATATAATGACCGGTAAAACTCCGATAGGCAGCACAAGTATTAAATGCATTTCGATAAATAAGTGACACACAACGGTAGTCTACCACATTCGCCAAGCTTAATACAGTTAGTGTATAGCGTTTGACTCCCAAAAACCTTTTACAAAAGGAAAGCTGCGGAGATTCTATATCAGGTGCATTTTATATCCCCATATCTGAGATCCGTAGCAAAGTATAGGTTTAACCATTGCATCAACAAACTGAAACCGTTGCTTTCAATTAAAATACCAAACTGGTCTTTGGTAATCCTATATCGCAAAATTGATGTGTGTGCTTGGGACAAAAACTTCTGTAGAGCAGTTGACTAAGATAGGGAAGGCCCATGTATTTCTGACGTTACTTTAATTTCGTGACAGCGAAAAGTCCAACGCTCAGTATTTCTGAAGGGTCCGGCATTACGAAATACAATTATTGTTAACTTCCATTCCAGTTGAAATACAAAACTGATCCACAACATTTAACTGTTGTTGTAGTCTCATAACAGTTAGCAGTATCATCTGCAAACATAAAACATACTATGTCTGGTATTGAGTTATCAATAAAAAATCCTGTTCTATATTTATCACAGTGTTGTGAGGATACCTGGTCAATAAAGAGAGAGAATTTAGTTGGATTACATATGTCTCCCTGTCGGGTGCCTATATTGCATGGAAAATACTCTTCCCTGCTCCTGATCGATGTTTTGATGCAAACTGGACAAGATTTTGAGGAATTTGCCATTTACCCCTTTCAGTATGAATATAAACTATTTTACAGTAGTTATGTTTGCATTTCATTTACATGACCTGTCAGGAAATTTCAGTGGCGGTAAACAAGATATATTTTGAAAGACAATTAAACATCAATTATAAGACTACCACTGGTTCTATAGAAGCCGGTCTTAGAGGTTTTTGGTGGTGTGACGGTCGAGCAAAAATATTGAAGAATTAAAAAAAAACGGTCTTATTTCAAGAGATGATCGTAGTTTTGAGGAGATTTTGCTTACTTTACTTCCTGTTTAACGATCACAGCTATAGAAAACATATTGATTACTGTTGACTTTGTTTGATTAACATACCATTGGTTTTATTTAGTTAACCATTACATGTTTTTACATGTATTTGTGTAGATAAAATTTCGACAATAATTCGTCAGTAACAAAACAAGTCTAGTGACCCTCCGTGAGAATGTATTGCAAAAGCATAGTTACGTACGTCTACATTGAAACAGAAAGTTAGGAGACATCCATTCTTATTTCTTGAACCGACGAATTTATTCGAATTAGTCCAGCGTTTACAACATACAGATTTGAACAAATCAGCATCCAGTTTGCAAGCGCAGTACGATTACCCAAAGTTTTTTTCGACATTTACCAATTTGACCCAAGTAGAAAAATTGTGCTTAATACGAAAACAAAAACACACTTTAAATTTACAAGATAAGACATGTGTCACTCAGAGAAACCTTCCACTCGCTCGAGGGCTTAGTCTATAACCACATCCGATGTCTCTCGATTGGGAATTCAGCAAAATAAAATCGTCGGCAAGGATTTCATCCCTTGTCAAATAATTATAAAAGATAAAGAAACATAATTACATAGAAGGTTAAATGAAATATAATCCAATGCATTAATTGTTCTGTTATGTGGTGGATGAATTCTGCAGGAACGACAACACGACACTTAAATTGGACGCCAACATACCAATATACCACCTTGCATACACACCAGAACGCCAAAAAAGCGTTCTGAAACGACAAATTAGGTATTTGGCGTTCTGGCGGGGTGCAAAAACTAAATCTGTTAATTTGGTAAGCTGCCGCCTTACCAGAATGGCACAATCTTAACTTGGTATTTTGGCACCTTGCCAGATTGACAAAGTCTTGACTTGGTATGTTGGCGCCTCGCCAGTATGACAAATTCTTGACTTGGTATGTTGGCGCCTCACAAGAACGACACAATCTTGACTTGATATTTGGGCATCTCGCTAGAATGACAAATTCTTGACTTGGTATGTTGTCGCCTCGCCAGAATGACAAATTCTTGACTTGGTATGTTGGCGCCTCACAAGAATGACACAATCTTGACTTGATATTTGGGCATCTCGCTAGAATGACAAATTCTTGACTTGGTATGTTGTCGCTTCGCCAGAATGACAAATTCTTTACTTGGTATGTTGGCGCCTCGCCTACACGACAGATTATTTACTTGGTTTGTTGGCGCCTTGTCAGAACGACAAATACACACAATGTATCACAAAACGCCAGAATGAGATGACAGAAATCATCCATCATCGTATTCACAAAGGGCGACCGTCATTTAATAAAATATATCATCACATAACAATAGTGCAGGCAGCAATAGAATCTTTGTCAGTACTTTGTAGTTGGGGTATATTTGTATTTCAGAGAGAACCCATGTATCACAACCATCATATTCTGGCATTGGATGTAACAGTGGCATATGTAACTGGACACCCTGGGAATCATGGTCTCCATGTACTGTATCATGTGGTGGAGGAGGTACCCAACAAAGAGAACGATATCTCTGCTGTCCATATGGTTATAGCTATAATACCTGTTTAACAAAGTGTGGCTTTCCTCTTACTGTCAGTAGGTTTGATACAAAATCTTGTGGAAACACGTGTTTGTATGGTGGTACTGTCAAAGCTAATCAATGGGGGTGCGATTGTTTAGACAGAACATTCGGTCACTGTTGTGAACAAGGTAACTTAGCATACACTTATACTGGAAATAACTGCCAAGAATATATCTAGAAAGTATGCCAAACTAAATCTTATTATTTGAGTTATAAATATATATTAATAATACATTTCGTGCAATAATTAAATTTGTTCACAAACGTTCCTTAGAATAAATTCTGTTCAGAAGTATTTACCTGTAAACCTCTGCAAATGACGTATTGTTATTTAATTTATAGTATCTTTTGTCTGTATACTTATATGTTTCAGTTCTACCTGGATGTTTACCTTATCCCACAGATATAATATTTGTGCTGGATTCATCAGCTAGTCAGACCAATATGCAATTCACACGACAGCTCGACTTCGTCAAAAATTTCATTGATAAAGTTAATATTAGTTTCACAGAATTTCAAATATCTGTGATCACATTTTCGTGGGAAGCTAAAGTCGAAATTTACTTTAATCAGTCGGAAAGTCGAGAT
Organism: Mactromeris polynyma; assembly: GCA_032209605.1. Classification (NCBI taxonomy): domain Eukaryota; kingdom Metazoa; phylum Mollusca; class Bivalvia; order Venerida; family Mactridae; genus Mactromeris; species Mactromeris polynyma. Next base: position 1,231,170 of record JASFXZ010000021.1, on the reverse strand, counting down.
GCCTTGAAATCACGCCTAGATACGATCCAGTTTCGACCAGGTGTAACAAACACACATAAAGGCTTGAGAGAGGCGATGGAAGTAGCAAGAAAAAGTGAACGACGTAAAGGCATGGTTACATTTTCGTATGTAATTGTACTCACTGATGGAATGTCATCGAAAAGAGTCGAAACGAAGCAAGCTGCAAAAGAACTTAAATCTGAAAATCTTCGTGTGATTGCTATAGGTATGTAATGTAATATTTTCAATTTAATTTAATAATTGATTCAGACAGTAACATACAATGACCTAGATCTGTTTAAACACTGTATGGCAGAGCAGTATTTATTAAAATGCAATCATAAGCATTCACATTTGAAATAACATGTATAAACAAGGCATATATGATACTCCTTATTGCTTTTGTATCAAAACTATTTATTTGCTGATATATTTTGACTCAGCAATACATCGCATTTGTTAACAAACAGTATTTCAGTATGCTTCCATAGTGTGTGCTGTATTGCATATGATTCTGGTAATACTTGTGAGATTAAACATGCCCCCTTATGCTTGTCTATATACATCATGTCTGGTAACTCTGTCACATTTGAACGAAATCCATGCAAATCTGTAGTTTATTATCCATGATATATACCATAGAACACATTACTAAATATATTACTAAAGAGATTTAAAATTCCTGGTTTCACATCATGTGTAGTAACTGTGCCACATTTGAACAAAATCTATACAAAGTCGTAGTTTGATATGCGCCCACAATATTGTATTCTCTATATTGTGTACCATATTCCTTAAACCCCCAAAGGGCCATTACTCTAGTTAATCCACATAATGTATAAATATAATTGTCCCAAAATAGCGTTTAATTTTTTTCATAGAAAATGGATAATGAAAACAAGGTTACATGACATGTATGTAATACGATTATCTGCAGATACAAAACTACCATTTCAGGAATGTACGTACAAAATCAAACATTTAACAGATGTAAAGAACATGATATATTGCGTCAAGGCCCACTCTACATTAACGTGAGTCACATTGCACGACGTCATATTGTCATAACTTTTAAAAATACCGTCCGTGGTGCTCAATGCATTTCTCATGGAGTCTTATCTACCATTTAACAGTGTCAGCAAACCGGTTGGACTGAGTGACCTGTTATAGGACAACACTGAATGCATCACTGCATCACTGTCTTCAAACTTTCCTCCCCGTAAGTGGTCCTTTAATGCTGGAAAATACGCAGAATCTAGCGGAGCAAAGTCAGGCGAATACGGGGATGTGCAATCCATTGAACTTACCATGAAAATCTCACGGATTTCACGGATTTGGCCTTTAACGATTTGAGTTTTTCAGATCGGTGATTGCCTCTTGCTATCTGGTTCGACATAGTAACCCATGTTTCGTCCATTGTAATAATCGTGTTAAGAAAGGTCTTGTCTCGCCAAATGAAACCTTGGGAACAGTAACTCTACGCTCCATTTCTACTTCCGTTAACAGACGTGGCACCAATCTGGCACACACACGAGACATTCCAAAGTTTTTTTATAAGATTCACCGGCCTGCCTTTCTTTTCACAACGTTCGCTCCATCCGATAGAAAACCGCTTATGACATTATAAATCAAAGTCTTGGAAACATTCCATTTCGTCTGCGATGACTCCATTTCTTTGATGGTTTTTCCAGTGGCCATTCCGCAATCAAATCAGTATTTAATATTAGAGCGATGGGCCGCATTGTCTACTGATGTCGCCATTTTAAAACAAATTCTAAAATGGTGCGTTCCACAAAATACGTCGTAGAAAAAACCTAAATCTAAAAAATATTCTAAATTTTGAAGTGGGCCGGTAGGCCTAAACTACAAAGTGAAAATCCCCATTAAAATGTTAATACACAAATGTATATCAATTAAGAATAAAATAAAATTCCAAACATAATGTTCATTAATTTGGGAAAGTTCAATTGTTATATCTTATTGCAAAATTTATTGAAAACTGCAGGAATAGTTGCACTTAAAAGATTGTGTCTAATACAGAGGGACAAGCAGGCAAGCTAATTCCAGTATACGCCCCGTACAACTGCGTTATGCGGGATACAAAACAAATCATGGATGATGCAATGTCAAATATTTATAATTTCAGGAATTGGTAATCAGGTGTCCCAACAAGAACTCCGAGATATAAGCTCACCTGGCGACTCTAACAATCCGTCGTATGTGTTTTCTGTCGGTGATTTTAATGCTTTAGATACGATGCTGAAACAACTTGTTCATGTAACATGTGATCAATGTATCAGAAGCTATCGTTCTGATTTAGCATTTCTCATTGATGATGAAGTTCTTTCTAATGACGAGTTTCAGACTGTTGTGGATGTGATGACTTATATGGTCAGACAGATGGAACACTTTGGAGAAGATGATGGGATACGGGTTGCAATAACGAGATCATCGACGAAATTGCAAACTGTGACATCACTCAATGAATATAAAACACTAGACGAATGTTTAGTTTTGCTTCAAACACTGACTACAAACAATGAAAATAATGTTTGTGAGAAGAAATACGCTGCTTGTGAAAGTTTAAACATTACTGCATCGATAAATTACACACTTGGTGAATTAGAGAAATATGAACGAGAAAATGCAAGGCAGTTTATAGTGATTCTTACATCTGGGAGATTTCAAAACATAAAAGACGTAAATAAGGAAGTTTCAGTACTCGGAAACCAATCGCATGTAAAACTGTTTTCCATTGGTCCTGGACTGAATGTTAATATGGAAGGACTTCTGTCACTAGTGTATGAAGCAAATCACGTGTATATTATTCGGGAAAATACAGATTTATCCAATTTAGATATTCTTCAAATTGAATTTTCATATAATACTTGCACAAAGGAATAAACCGATCTGGCTTCTTGACTTGTTCCGTGATGTATTTCATGCATTAAATATTGATCCCCTAGTTGTCCTCCTAAATTCTCTTAAGTTGTTTTATTGTCGGTCAGACCATTTCTTGCGCCCCTGTTCCCATACATGATTCCCCTTGCACCTACTCAGTGCCTCATGTTTTGTAGGCTGTGGGTTTCCCGGGGGTCTGTGTGCGGAGGCAATGTCTTGTGTGTGTGGCGTTCCCTGTAACAACTTAATCTCTCTTGCTGGTTAAAAAATAAACCCTGTATTCAATTGGTGGTTTGCTCTACAATTGCTTTTTGGTATCTAATCAATCTTGAAATTGTTGCCGATATAAATTAGAAAGCGTTTGTCCATATTAGTTAGCAATTATTCGTTGATATGATAGCTAGAAATTGTTCCTTGATTGAAATTATTTGTAATATAAGACACAGAAATCATTTGTGATATGAGTGATAGATATTATTTGCTATATTCATTATTATTGCTATATACTATTTGCTATAAGAGAGATAGAAAGTAGTCGTAGTAAGAGAGATAGAAATTATTCGTTTTATGAGAGATAGAAAGTAGTCGTAGTAAGAAAGATAGAAATTATTCGTTTGATGAGAGATATAAATTAGTTGTTGTATGAGAGATTTGTACGTGATAGTTATTTGTACTGCGCGCCTAAAGTTTTGTCTGATTTTGAGGCATGTTTTGGAGTTAATTGCCAACTAGTAAGAAACATGATATTTATTATGAGTACACTCAATTAGTGGTATTTATATTTGTGTTTACATGTCAATGCAGTTTATTCATGTCACAGTAAAGACACAAACACAAGTGTGGATTGAAAATGTCTGACATCTATCCAAAGTTAGACGTGTTATTAAATATATAAGTAGTTAAGCAAACTATAAAGTTGTGAATGGTATTATTTCCACTGACAGTTCCAAGCCGGTACTTTTGTCATGCATCATTCATGTGTGTGTCAGTTGTACCGTTTGCCATTATTACTGCTAATGTTAATATGTTCATGTCCATCTGTACTGTGAGGTGGTTGGGCGCTTTGTATGAGACATTCCTGCTCGATTTCTCTACATTTGTATATTTTTCATACTGTTTTTCATTTTGGAAAGGGTTGCTTGCTTACATAAGTATTTCCATACATAGATGTAGTATTCATTATTTATCTACATTTGTATATTTTTCATACTGTTTTTCATTTGGGAACGGGTTGCTGTCTGAATAAAAAACCATTGTGTGCTTACATAAGTATTTCCATACATAGATGTAGTATTCATTATTTCCCTACATTTGTATATTTTCACACTGTTTTTCTTTGGGAAAGGGTTGCTGTCTGAACAAAAAAACCATTGTGTGCTTACATAAGTATTTCCATACATAGATGTAGTATTCATTATTTCCCTACATTTATGTATTTTCATACTGTTTTTCTTCGGGAAAGGGTTGCTGTCTGAATAAAATAACCATTGTGTGCTTACATAAGTATTTCCATACATAGATGTAGTATTCATTATTACCCTACATTTGTATATTTGCACACTGTTTTTCTTTGGAAAAGGGTTGCTGTCTGAACAAAAAACCATTTTTTGGTGCTTACATAAGTATTTCCATACATAGATGGAGTATTCATTATTTCTCTACATTTGCATATTTTTCATACTGTTTTTCATTTGGGAAAGGGTTGCTGTCTGAATAAAAAACCATTGCGTGCTTACATAAGTATTTCCATACATATGTGTAGTATATCAATGAAGCAACAAGTTACAAATACTAGACACTACATATATTGTTATGTACAGTTGTTTTCTAGACACCAAATAAATAACACGTTATGCTTTCGTTTGTTCTGTTATTTTTATCCATGATTCTCGTTATCGTATGAAACATGACGCTATATTAACCAGTTTTAATCATGTGCATTACCCCTTCGTCTTATGTACTCACCAAATTGAAACTTGAGATTACTTGACCCCAATTTATGTATCTACAAAGCTGATTATCATTCTGTGACAATTAACTCGGTATTCTCAGATAATCTACTGTGTAGTTTACTAATCTTATAATTACAAAACAGATTTCTTAAAATGGCGATTCGACGCTCAATATTTTAATTAATTACATCAAACATTGAACAATAAGACAATTCAAAGGCTAAAGTCGTCAAACTCAACTGTTTTGAAATGAAAGTAGGACAGAGGAGGTTTGGCATTGTCGTCAGATTAATCCAAACTCACTAAAGAAAAGGAGCACTATTTAAGACTTGCATATTCTAGTTCAAAAGAAAAGAAAGAAAAAACGATGGACTGCAACAATCAAACAAAATTGAATGTGTACATCATCAGAAGGTATTTGAGTTCACGGGTTTGGTCTAGGAAAATAGTGATTTACACATCAAACTCGTTCGAGTAGATATAAAAAGTATATTAAACCCATTAAAAAACTGCCGAGTATGTTTTCTATGCTGCTATTTCCCTGGGGTCTGTGTTGTATGTGGCTTTTTTTGTATTTGCGTTTATTTATCGTCGCCACCGGTTTCCCATATGGGCGATCCTCCGGAAGACTGTTAGTCATATTAGAATTTTAGAGGATAGTGCATAATACAGGAGATGCCCTAGTTCCAGAAGCACCCCTGGTTCTTTTACGTGCTCGATGTAAAGCATCATACACGGGACCTCCGTTTTTAAAGTCTCGTCCGAAAGACTGTTAGTACGGTCAGTGATGGAGCGGGGAATCGAACCTGCGATCCCTGGATTACAAGTCCAGCGCGTTGCCACTGGACTACGGATTTGTATGTGGCGTTCCACTGTAACAACTTAATATCTCTTCCAATTATCGCCGTTATCAATTAAATATACTAAACGCCATTAAAACGCAAGCTTTAATCGTCATTTTGCACCAATTGGCTGAAGCGTTTTACTGTTACTTATGTGTTTGGTCTTATTCAAAACATAATTAAACTAGACCCTTATAACAAGTATTTTCAAATTACACTAATGTTAAATTTTAGGAAATTATGTTTGTCAGCTGAAGTAATTTTTTTTTGTAATGTCATTTTAATGGCGTTTAAGTTTATAACTACAGCTATCATAAGAAAGCGGGATACTTTTTGTGTGCATCAGAAGACTTAACTCCATGCCGCGTCTTTGGAACCTGAAAGCGTCATAACCGATTCGTTATGTTGCATCGATATTACGGTCTTACGACAAGTAAGCAGCTTGGAATCTAGTCATTTCCACAGGTGGCCGGTGAGTAGCCATGACATTTAAAACCCGCATTTCAATAAGAAACATTTAAAAAAGTATATTGCAATATCAAACAACTTACAAATCGACATGCAGACGCGGAGATCGCTAGTTTTAGGCTCGCAATTTTCCTTTTACGCGAACACTGCCATTTTGAAAGTGGTACCCGGCTCAGTCAAAGAACATGTACAGGAAGCCGAAAGTTGGTTTTCGGCTTACAAAATGTGTTCTTACGCAGAGCCGGGTACCACCTTTCAAAAAGGCAGCGTTCGCGTAAAAGGAAAACTACGAGCGAAGAATAGTGATCAATGCGGGTTTTAAATGTCATGGCTACTCACCGGCCACCTGTGGTCATTTCTAATATTGAAGGAATCATTGCTGAGAAAATTACTTCTAGATTTGAAAGGGTTTTACTATTTATTGAATTCTCAAAATAAGCCAATGTTAATAAACCTCGATTTTTATTTTAACACGTAATGACCCTAGATTATTTTGACAAACGTTCATAACGTTGACAACATGTTGAAACAATGGCCTCTCGGAGATGGATAGTTTTAATGCAAATATTTAGAGTCAACTATCGAACATGCGTTGAAATCAAATTGAATGAATATCTGTCTTGTAAGCGTAGATCTATAACACCAGATGAGATGATTTATACCCCTGCAATACTGCTATGTCAGACAATTTTTAACAAAATCCAATACAGAACCAAGTCGGCAATTTTGAACCCAAACAGTATAAGTAAAGGACGTTACTTTGCGCCCCAAGATTTTGACAAAGTCCAAAATGGCCACCAGTCGGCCATTTTCAATCCACCAAAAACTAGAATAAGTTCGCTCTGAAAGTTTTGTTTACAGACCAACAAACCAACCGACCAACCGATCAACCAACAGCGTGACTCCACTATACCCCTTCCCCTCGATTGAACTAGATCTATGCTTGCAACCAGTGAAAGATTAGTGCGGGAGTGAGAACAAATGTGGAACTCCGAAAATAATTTAAATGGTACTAATTTACTAATTCTGAACAGAGTTCGAAACAGATTTTGGATCCTTATCGCGAAGAAAGTCCGTGTGCAGGGAAATGAAGTCTACAACAGACAACCAATAATCTACATACTCAGTATACGTGTCGCTATGCACAATATACCTTTACGGGCTGATATACTCATTTCATGTATATGGGTCATGATAAGATGAAATGCCACTTTAAGCTCACTGTCACGGAAGGGCATAATCTGTCGCACCGCATATCTCTGGCAGGCAGTAGATGAAGCGATATACCAAGTGACCCAAACGGAGGACTGGCAAATAGGTATATTTTGTCGCAAAATCATTACGTGCTGAGGCAGCGTGTCATGAAAAGTGTAGACACAAGTTTTCCAGGTTTATTGTGTGACTCTGCTGCCAAAGTTCCTTTGAGTTGTTTGCGTAACGTCCGTATAAACCCACATTAAAGGCCCAATAAGGATCATTTTCACCATTTACACCGATGATTTTGTAGCATTTATATGGGATAGCACTTAAAGGCACTGTTTTATATATGTGGCGTTCCCTGTACCAACTTATTCCTTCTCTTTTACACTTATCGGTTAATGGTTAACAGTAATTTCTGATTCCGCTTTGGAAAAAAACGCTCATGAAAGACATCAGGTGATGTTTACCAAATAAGCAATGTTTGACATTGATTAGATTCCGTAAAATGCCGATGTATTTCCGTGAAATATCGTGCGAAATATGAATATTTATCCGAGCACAAATATTGGTTTCGTCGAAATACATGGATAATTGTGAACAAGGAAGTTGGGAAATTGAGATTATTTGCATAGGTGAGAAATAAAAAGGTTGGGAAAGTGAGTAATTGAAATTAATGTATTGAGTTTCAACGAGCCTTGAATATCTACTGTTAACAATTTTACATCTCTTTAACAAACCTAGTGTGTTCGCAGCTAAAATGAAGATCATTTGGTTGTTATGGTTTTTTTTGTATTTACCTGTATCTGTAAAAGGTAATCCGTGCGTTGATAAAAAAGTATGTGATTGGACATCATGGGAGCCCTGGTCTGATTGTTCTCGTACTTGTGGAGGATATGGATATCAATCGCGTTACAGAAATTTGTGTTGTACGGTTGGTTGGAGTTCCAATATATGTTTTCAAAATTGTAATGAAGATTACAACGACACATTTGAGTCGGGACAATGTGGTAGTACTACCTGCTTTAATGGAGGAACATTATCTGACTATGGGTGTAACTGTTTGTGGAATTACGCTGGCTTTTGTTGTGAAACAGGTATGTGATATAACTGTGTGAGTTGTAACATGATTTATGTTCTCGGTCCTCGAGTGGTATTGTAATGAGGTCATATATAACTTAATAGTTTACATGTATGTAACATGAGTATTTATATGAATTATTGTTATGCAGCTTTAAGTCACATTGAGTGCAGTGGTAATGTGGTGATTTTTCCAGCTATTAGGGTGGAGACAGACCCGAAGTGTCCCCATTCAGCATTATGATGGGCAAAGCGAATTATACAACCCGTGTTGGATTCGAACCTGCAGCGGTGAGGGGCAAGTAATAAGAAATCAGCGTCCATAATCAATTGATAAAGGAGGCCATTGTGTACATGTGTGCGTCTATGAGTGTATGTATAATGTTCGTCTCAAGTACAATGAACCAACGTTCAGCCAGTTAGGTTATTTCTTCTTGAAGAACTTCATAAAATATAACCTGTAGAAACGAAAATTCTGTGTTTTTTGAATTTTGATAAAACAGAGGCATTAAAGTTGCTGCCTTTTCTAAATTACGTTCGGATTTCATCAAACGGAATCGAGAAACACAATCAGAATTTGACACATAAAATATATCTGCGCGTTGACTGAGCATATTCTTCAAATCAAGTCGTACTCGACAAATTAGGACGATTTCCGTTTCAGTGAATATACACCGGCGTGAATTTGGCAGCAACAGCAGTACTAGCATTCACAGCAGTATAAGTTGCTACTATTGCTGGCAGTAGTAGCAGTATTAGCATTCACAGCAGTATAAGTTGCTACTATTGCTGGCAGTAGTAGCAGTATTAGCATTCACAGCAGTATAAGTTGCTACGATTACTTGCAGTAGTAGCAGTATTAGCATTCACAGCAGTATAAGTTGCTACTATTGCTGGCAGTAGTAGCAGTATTAGCATTCACAGCAGTATAAGTTGCTACGATTACTTGCAGTAGTAGCAGTATTAGCATTCACAGCAGTATAAGTTGCTACGATTGCTGGCAGTAGTAGCAGTATTAGCATTCACAACAGTATAAGTTGCTACTAGTGCTGGCAGTAGTAGCTGTATTAGCATTCACAGCATTATAAATTGCTACTATTGCTGGCAGTAGCAGCAGTGAAATTTAAATGCAGTAATAGTGTTATGAAATACTGCAGCAGCAGTTTTACTAATCAAGAAAAATACATTTTTGGTTGTTTCGGCGTATTTAAATTAATCGGGATTACAAAGCGTACGTACGTTCTCGTACTTTGCTGTCGCATATACATATTAATAATCTGGCGTTACTTTATATTCAGCAGTAGAACATTTCTAGTACAACCTCTGCATTGTTTTCATTTCCTGAAACTTCTAGAAATTCTAAATTTGTCACTAAATTCAACATTCCTTGTCAGCAGAATACGTCTACACAATGGATGTTATTTGCATAAACGATAGCTTTGAAATACCGCAAACATTGCATTGCACTCAATTGTCGATTTGATGTTATATGCTTGCTGTATAATACCGCAGAAGAAAGGACGTCATTTTGAGCAAAATTACTATATTTAAGCATAATCCTGATCCGTCAGATTAATTAAACGTATGATTGCTTCATTTGATATTCCCTTAACTGCAAACCAAATTCAAATTAAGAATTATAATCGTTCTCATTCCAAACACTAATATATTTATTTGACACAAAAATCTTCCTGTTTGTCTGCACAATACTGCATGTAATACAGCTTTTATTGATATCTGTATTTTATGTCATGAAAAGTGTACACTTATCTTTATTCTCTGCAGCAGTAGAAGTACTACTTTTATTTAAACACTAGTAACAGTAGTGGCAGTATTACTTCCTGTTGACAATAGTTGCAGTATTACTCCATGTTGGTAGTAGTGGCAGTATTACTCCCTGTAGGTAGTAGTGGCAATATTACTCCCTGCTGGCAGTTGTGGCAGTATTACTCCTTGTAGGCAGTAGTGGCAGTATTACTTCCTGTAGGCAGTAGTGGCAGTATTATTCCATGTAGGTGGTAGTGGCAGTATTACTCCTTGTAGGCAGTAGTGGCAGTATTACTCCTTGTAGGCAGTAGTTGCAGTATTTCTACTTGCAGGCAGAGTGGCAGTATTACTCCCTGTAGGCAGTAGTGGCAGTATTACTCATTGTAGGCAGTAGTGGCAGTATTACTTCTTGTAGGCAGTAGTAGCAGTACTACTCCTTGTAGGCAGTAGTGGCAGTATTACTCCCTGTAGGTAGTAGTGGCAGTTTTACTCCATGTAGGTAGTAGTGGCAGTATTTCTCCCTGTAGGTAGTAGGGGCAGTATTACTCTCTGTGGGCAGTAGTAACAGTATTACTCCTTGTATGCGGTAGAGGCAGTATAACTCCCTGTATGCAGTAGTGTCAGTATTACTCCCTGTAGGTAGTAGTGGCAGTATAACTCCACGTAGGTAGTAGTTGCAGTATTACTCCCTGTAGGTAGTAGTTGCAGTATTACGCCATGATCGTAGTAGTGACAGTATTACTTACTGTATGTAGTAGTGGCAGTATTTATCCCTGTAGGTAGTAATGGTAGTATTAATCCATGTATGAAGTAGTGGCAGTGTAACTTCCTGTTGGCAGTAGTGTCAGTTCTGCACCCTGTTGGTAGAAGGGTATGTATTACTCCCAGTTTGCAGTAGTGACAGTATTACTCACTGTTGCCATTAATGACAGTTTTACATCCTGCTAACAGAAGTGGCTGAATTACTCCCTGTTGGCAGTAGTGACAGTATTACTCACTGTTGCCATTAATGACAGTTTTACATCCTGCTAACAGAAGTGGCTGAATTACTCCCTGTTGGCAGTAGTGGCAGTATAACTCTCTGCTGGCAGTAGTGGCAGTATTATTCCCTGCTGGTAATCATGACATTATTACGTCGGTTACTGCTGGCATTCGGGGCATTATAACTTATGTTACTGCTAGCAGTAGTGGCAGTATTACTCCGAATACTGCTAGCAATAGTGGCAGTATTACTCCTGTTACTGCTAGAAGTAATGGCAGTATTACTCCTGTTACTGCTAGAAGTAATGACAGTATTACTCCTATTACTGCTTGAAGTAATGTCAGTATTACTCCTGTTACTGCTAGAAGTAATGGCAGTATTACTCATGTTACTGCTAGAAGTAATGGCAGTATTACTCATGTTACTGCTAGAAGTAATGGCATTATTACTCCTGTTACTGCTAGAAGTAATGGCACTATTACTCCTGTTACTGCTAGAAGTAGTGGCAGTATTACTCCTGTTACTGCTTGAAGTAATGGCAGTATTACTCCTGTTACTGCTAGAAGTAATGGCAGTATTACTCATATTACTGCTAGAAGTAATAGCAGTATTACTCATGTTACTGCTAGAAGTAATGGCATTATTACTCCTGTTACTGCTAGAAGTAATGGCACTATTACTCCTGTTACTGCTAGAAGTAGTGGCAGTATTACTCCTGTTACTGCTAGAAGTAATGGCAATATTACTCCTGTTACTGCTGGCAGTAGTGGCAGTATTACTCCTGTTACTGCTAGCAGTAGTGGCAATATTACTCCTGTTACTGCTAGCAGTAGTGGCAGTATTACTCCGGTTACTGCTAGCAGTAGTGGCAATATTACTCCTGTTACTGCTTGTAGTAGTGGCAATATTACTCTTGTTACTGCTAGCAGTAGTGGCAGTATTACTCCTGTTACTGCTCTAGCAGTAGTGGCAGTATTACTCATGTTACTGCTGGCAGTAGTGGCTGTATTACCCCGGTTACTACTAGCAGTAGTGGCAATATTACTCCCCATATCTGAGATCCGTAGCAAAGTATAGGTTTAACCATGGCATCAAAAAACTGAAACAGTTGCTTTCAATTAAAATGCCAAAATGGTCTTTGGTAATCCTATATCGCAAAATTGATGTGTGTGCATGGGACAAAAACTTCTGTTGAGCAGTTGACTAAGATAGGGAAGGCCCATGTATTTCTGACGTTACTTTAATTTCGTGACAGCGAAAAGTCCAACGCTCAGTATTTCTGAAGGGTCCGGCATTACGAAATACAATTATTGTTAACTTCCATTCCAGTTGAAATACAAAATTGATCCACAACATTTAACTGTTGTTGTGTTCTCATAACAGTTAGCAGTATCATCTGCAAACATAAAACATACTATGTCTGGTATTGAGTTATCAATAAAAAATCCTGTTCTATATTTATCACAGAGTTGTGAGGATACCTGGTCAATAAAGAGAGAGAATGTAGTTGGAACACATATGTCTCCCTGTCGGGTGCCTATATTGCATGGAAAATACTCTGTCCCTGTCCCTGATTGATGTTTTGATGCAAACTGGACAAGATTTTGATGAATTTGCCATTTACCCCTTTCAGTATGAACATTAAACAATTTTACAGTAGTTATGTTTGCATTTTATTACATGACCTGTCAGGAAATTTCAGTGGCGGTAAACAAGATATATTTTGAAAGAAGCAATTAAACATCAACAATAAGACTACCACTGGTTCTATAGAAGCCGGTCTTAGAGGTTTTTGGTGGTGTGACGGTCGAGGAAAAATATTGAAGAATTAAAAAAAAACGGTCTTATTGCAAGAGTTGATCCAACTTTTGAGGATATTTTGCTTACTATACTTCCTGTTTAACGATCAAAGCTATAGAAAACGTATTGATTACTGATGACTTTGTTTGATTAACATAACACTGGTTTTATTTAGTTAACCATTACATGTTTTTACATGTATTTGTGTTCATAAAACTTCGACAATAATTCGTCAGTAACTAAAAAAGTCTAGTGACCCACCGTGAGCATATATTGCAAAATCATAGTTACGTACGTCTACATTGAAACAGAAAGTAAGGAGACATCCATTTTTATTTCTTGAACTGACGAATTTATTCGAATTAGTCTAGCGTTTACAACATACAGATTTGAACAAATCAGCATTCAGTTTGCAAACGCAGTACGATTGCCCAAAGTTTTTTTTCGACATTTACCAATTTGACCCAAGTAGAAAAATTTAGCTTAATACGGAAACAAAAACACACTTCAAACTTACAATATAAGACATATTGTGTCACTCAGAGAAACCTTCCACTCGCTCGAGGGCTTAGTCTATAACCACACTCGATGCCTCCAGATTGGGTATTCAGCGAAATAAAATAATTATAAAAGAAACATAACTACATTGAAGGTTAAATGAAATATAATCCAATGCATTAATTGTTCTGTTCTGTGGTGGATGAATTCTGCCGGAACGACAACACGACACTTAAATTGGACGCCAACAAACCAATATACCACCATGCATACACAACAGAACGCCAAATAAGCGTTCTGAAATGACAAATTAGGTATTTGGCGTTCTGGCAGTTAACTAAATCTGTTAATGTGGTAAGCTGGCGCCTCACCAGAACGACACAATATCAACTTGGTACGTCGGTGCCTCGCCTGAACGCCAAATTCTTGATTTCACATCAGAACGAGATGACAAAAATTATCCACCATAGTATTCACAAAAGGCGACCGTCATTTCATTAAATATATCTATCATCAAATAACAATAGTGCAGACAGCAATAGAAACGCGCTGTAAGAATTGATGTCGATTTGAACTACATGTATATCTTTGTCAGTACTTTGTAGTTGGGGTATATTTGTATTTCAGAGAGAACCCATGTATCACAACCCTCATAGTCTGGCATTGGATGTACCAGTGGCATATGTAACTGGACACCCTGGGAATCATGGTCTTCATGTACTGTATCATGTGGTGGAGGAGGTACCCAACAAAGAGAACGATATCTATGTTGTCCAGATGATAATAACTATACTACATGTTTAACAAAGTGTGGCCTTCCTCTTACTGTTAGTAGGTTTGATAACAAATCTTGTGGAAACACGTGTTTGTATGGTGGTACAGTCAAAGCTGATCAATGGGGATGCGATTGTTTAGACAGAACATTCGGTCACTGTTGTGAACAAGGTAACTTAGCATACACTTATACTGTCTTATTATTTGAGTTATAGATATATATTAATAATACATTTCGTGCAATAATTAAATGTGTTCACAAATGTTCCTTAGAATAACTTTTGTTCAGAAGTTTTTACCTGTGAACCTCTGCAAATGACGTATTTTTATTTTATTTATAGAATCTTTTGTTTGTATACTTATATGTTTCAGTTCTACCTGGATGTTTACCTTATCCCACAGATATAATATTTGTGCTGGATTCATCAGCTAGTCAGACGAGTGTGCAATTCACACGACAGCTCGAATTCGTCAAAGATTTCATTGATAAAGTTAATATTAGTTTCACAGAATTTCAAATATCTGTGATCACTTTTTCATGGGAAGCTAAAGTCGAAATTTACTTTAATCAGTCGGATAGTCGAGATGCCTTGAAATCACTCGTAGATAAGATCCAGTTTCGACCAGGTGTAACAAACACACATAAAGGCTTGAAAGAGGCGATTCAAGTAGCGAGAAAAAGTGAACGACGTAAAGGCATGGTTACATTTTCGTATGTAATTGTACTCACTGATGGAATGTCATCGAAAAGAGTCGAAACGAAGCAAGCTGCAAAAGAACTTAAATCTGAAAATCTTCGTGTGATTGCTATAGGTATGTAAAGTAATATTTTCAATTTAATTTAATAATTGATTCGGACAGTAACATACAATGACCTAGATCTGTTTAAACACTGTATTGCAGAGCAGTATGTATTAAAATGCAATCATAAGCATTCACATTTGAAATATCATGTATAAACAAGGCATATATGATACTCCTTATTGCTTTTGTTTCAAAAATGTTTATTTGCTGATATATTTTGACTCAGCAATACATCGCATTTGTTAACAAACAGTATTTCAGCATGCTTCCATATTGTGTGCTGTATTGCATATATTCCTAAGACAATGATTCTGGTAATACTTGTGAGATTAAACATGCCCCCTTATGCTTGTCTATGTACATCATGTCTGGTAACTCTGTCACATTTGAACGAAATCCATACAAATCTGTAGTTTATTATCCATGATATATACCATAGAACACATTACTAAAAACAACAAAGGGTCATAAATCTGATAATACTAAAGAGATTTAAAATTCCTGGTTTCACATCGTGTGTAGTAACTGTGCCACATTTGAACAAAATCTAAATAAATTCGTAGTTTGATATGCGCCCACAAGATTGTATTCTCTATATGGTGTACCATATTCCTTAAACCCTCAAAGGGCCATTACTCTAGTTAATCCAATTAATGTATAAATAGAATTGTCCCAAAATAGCGGTTAATTTTTTTCATAGAAAATGGATAATGAAAACAAGGTAACATGACATGTATGTAATACGATTATCTGCAGATACAAAACTACCATTTCAGGAATGTACGTACAAAATCAAACATTTAACAGATGTAAAGAACATGATATATTGCGTCAAGGCCCACTCTACGTTAACGTGAGTCACATTGCACGACGTCATATTGTCATAACTTTTTATAAAATACCGTCCGTGGTGCTCAATGCATTTCTCATGGAGTCTTATCTACCCTTTAACAGTGTCAGCAAACCGGTTGGACTGAGTGACCTGTTATAGGACAACACTGAATGTATTAATGTCTAAAAACTTTCCTCCCCGTAAGTGGTCCTTTAATGCTGGAAAATACGCAGAATCTATTGGGAGCAAGGTCCGGCGAATACGGGGATGTGCGATCCATTGAACTTACCAAGAAAATCTCATGGATTTCACTGATTTGGCCATTAACGATTTGAGTTTTTCAGATCGGTGATTGCCTCTTGCCATCTGGTTCGACATAGTAACCCATGTTTCGTCCATTGTAATAATTCTGTTAAGAAAGTTCTTGTCTCGCCAAATGAAACATTGGGAACAGTAACTCTACGCTCCATTTCTACTTCCGTTAACAGGCGTGGCACCAATCTGGCACACACACGAGATATTCCCAAGTTATTTGATAAGATTCGCTGGACGGACGACTTACTGATCCCTACAATGTTAGCAACTTCCCGAACAGTATTGCGTCGATTAGTTCTCATTACGTCCGAAACTTGTCGTTCAACTCGGCCTGCCTTTCTTTTCACAACGTTCGCTCCATCCGATAGAAAACCGCTTATGACATTATAAATCAAAGCCTTGGAAACATTTAAATTCGTCTGCGATGACTCCATTTCTTTGGTGGTTTTTCCAGGGGTCATTCCGCAATCAAATCAGTATTTAATATTAGAGCGATGGGCCGCATCGTCGTCTGATGTCGCCATTTTAAAGCAAATTCTAAAATGGTGCGTTCCACAAAATACGTCGTAGAAAAAACCTAAATCTGAAAAATATTCTAAATTTTGAAGTGGGCCGGTAGGCCTAAACTACAAAGTGAAAATCCCCATTAAAATGTTAATACACAATGTATATCAATTTAGAATAAAATAAAATTCCAAACATAATGTTCATTAATTTGGGAAAGTTCAATTGTTATATCTTATTGTAAAATTCATTGAAAACTTCTGGAATAGTTCCACTTAAAAGATTGTGTCTACATACAGAGGGACAAGCAGACAAGCTGATTCCAGTATACGCCCCGTACAACTGCGTTATGCGGGATACAAATCAAATCATGGATGATGCAATGTCAAATATTTATAATTTCAGGAATTGGTAATCAGGTCTCCCAACAAGAACTCCGAGATATAAGTTCACCTGGCGACTCTAACAATCCGTCGTATGTGTTTTCTGTCGGTGATTTTAATGCTTTAGATACGATGCTGAAACAACTTGTTCAGGCAACATGTGATCAATGTATCAGAAGCTATCGTTCTGATTTAGCATTTCTCATTGATGATGAAGTTCTTACTAATGACGAGTTTCAGACTGTTGTAGATGTGATGACTTATATGGTCAGACAGATGGAACACTTTGGAGAAGATGATGGGATACGGGTTGCAATAACGAGATCATCGACTAAATTGCAAACTGTGACATCACTCAATGAATATAAAACATTAGACGAATGTTTAGTTTTGCTTCAAACACTGACTACAAACACTGAAAATAATGTTTGTGAGAAGACAGACGCTGCTTGTGAAAGTTTAAACATTACTGCATCGATAAATTACACAATTGGTGAATTAGAGAAATATAAACGTGAAAATGGTGATTCTTACATCTGGGAGATTTCAAAACATAAAAGACGTGAATAAGGAAGTTTCAGAACTCAGAAACCAATCGCATGTAAAACTGTTTTCCATTTGTCCTGGACTGAATGTTAATATGGAAGGACTTCTGTCACTAGTGAATGAAGCAAATCACGTGTATATCATTCGGGAAAATACAGATCTATCCAATTTAGATATTCTTCAAACAGAATTTTCATACAATACTTGCACAAAGGAATAAACAAGTCTGGCTTCTTGACTTGTTCCGTGATGTATTTCATCCATTAAACATTGATCCCCTTATTCTCTTAAGTTGTTTTATTGTCGGTCAGACCATTCCTTGCGCCCCTGTTACCATACATATTTCTCCTTGCATCTCCTCAGTGCCTCATGTTTTGTAGGCTGTGGGTTTCCCGGGGGTCTGTGTGCGGGGGCAATGCCATGTGTGTGTGGCTTTCCCTGTTACAACTTAGGGCGAAATTGTTTTGCAAAACCTGGTTCAGGTTTGAGGTTTCAGTTTTGTTGTAGTTTGGTTGAAAAACGTAAACCAGTTAAGATTTAGATTGGTATACAAACAAACAGATGGTTTAGTCGAGGAAAAATGTCCCACGTGATTTTGATTGTGCAAGATTGCAGACAGATTGGTGCGTGATAAGAAAATCAGAGTTAAGAACTTTAAAACTTCTGTTTTGCAACGTAAAAGAGTGGACAATTTAAAAGCCAGGTTCCCATGTAGCAAAGAAACATTTATTTATAAACATTGCCCCATATATGAGTGGCACGGTCACCCACCATAAAATCAGTCCACCATTTTGTTTAACTAGTATACGATTATTCGGGTAAATCAAACCAGGCAAACCACACTTGGAGGTAGTTCGGTCAGTTTGATTAATCAGTTTAAGATTTGTTATTAACAAATACACAAACTTGTTTTAGTTTGAATCCAGTAAGTTAAAACAAATGAAAGGTTTGACAAACCAGTTTTGGATTCAAACCGGTTTGGTACAAACAAATTCGCCCTTAATCTCTCTTTCTGGTTAAAAAATAAACCCTGTATTCAATTGGTGGTTTGCTCTACAATTGCTTTTTGGTATCTGATCAATCTTGAAATTGTTGCCGATATAAATTAGAAAGCGTTTGTCCATATTAGTAAGCAATTATTCGTTGATATGATAGCTAGAAATTGTTCCTTGATTGAAATTATTTGTAATATAAGACACAGAAATTATGTGTGATATGAGTGATAGATACTATTTGCTATATTCATTATTATTGCTATATTAGAGATAGAAAGTAGTCGTAGTAAGAGAGATAGAAGTTATTCGTTTTATGAGAGATAGAAAGTAGTCGTAGTAAGAAAGATAGAAGTTATTCGTTTGATGAGAGATAGAAATTAGTTGTTATATGAGAGATATGTACGTGATAGTTATTTGTACTGCGCGCCTAAAGTTTTGTCTGATTTTGAGGCATGCTTTGGAGTTAATTGCCAACTAGTAAGAAACATGATATTTATTATGAGTAAACTCAATTAGTGGTATTTATATTTGTGTTTACATGTCAATGCAGTTTATTTATGTCACAGTAAAGACACAAACACAAGTGTGTATTGAAAATGTCTGACATCTATCCAAAGTCAGACGTTTTATTAAATATATAAGTAGTTAAGCAAACTATAAAGTTGTGAATGGTATTATTTCCACTGACCGTTCCAAGCCGGTACTTTTTTATGCATCATTCATGTGTGTGTCATTTGTACTGTTTGCCATTATTACTGCTAATGTTAATATGTTCATGTCTCTCTGTACTGTTAGGTGGTTGGGCGTTTATATGAGACATTTCCTGCTCGATTTCTTTAGTGATTTCTCTACATTTGTATATTTTTATACTGGAAAGCGTTGCTGTCTTACATAAGTATTTCCATGCATAGATGTAGTATTCATTATTTATCTACATTTGTATATTTTTCATACTGTTTTTAATTTTGGAAAGGGTTGCTTGCTTACATAAGTATTTCCATACAGAGATGTAGTATTCATTATTTCCCTACATTTGTATATTTTCACACTGTTTTTCTTTGGGAAAGGGTTGCTGTCTGAATAAAAAACCATTGTGTGCTTACATAAGTATTTCCATACATAGATGTAGTATTCATTATTTCCCTACATTTGTATATTTTCACACTAGTTTTCTTTGGGAAAGGGTTGCTGTCTGAACAAAAAACCATTGTGTGCTTACATAAGTATTTCCATACATAGATGTAGTATTCATTATTTCCCTACATTTATGTATTTTCATACTGTTTTTCTTCGGGAAAGGGTTGCTGTCTGAATAAAAAAACATTGTGTGCTTACATAAGTATTTCCATACATAGATGTAGTATTCATTATTTCCCTACATTTATGTATTTTCATACTGTTTTTCTTCGGGAAAGGGTTGCTGTCTGAATAAAAAAACATTGTGTGCTTACATAAGTATTTCCATACATAGATGTAGTATTCATTATTTCCCTACATTTGTATATTTTCACACTGTTTTTCTTTGGGAAAGGGTTGCTTGCTTACAAAAGTATTTACATACATAGATGTAGTATTCATTATTTCTCTACATTTGCATATTTTTCATACTGTTTTTCATTTGGGAAAGGGTTGCTGTCTGAATAAAAAACCATTGCGTGCTAACATAAGTATTTCCATACATATATGTAGTATATCAATGAAGCAACAAGTTACAAATACTAGACACTACATATATTGTTATGTACAGTTGTTTTCTAGACACCAAATAAATAACACGTTATGGTTTCGTTTGTTCTGTTATTTTTATCCATGATTCTCGTTATCGTATGAAACATGACGCTATATTAACCAGTTTTAATCATGTGCATTACTACTACGTCTTATGTACTCACCAAATTGAAACTTGAGATTACTTGACCCCAATTTATGTATCTACAAAGCTGATTATCATTCTGTGACAATTAACTCGGTATTCTCAGATAATCTACTGTGTAGTTTACTAATCTTATAATTACAAAACAGATTTCTTAAAATGGCGATTCGACGCTCAATATTAATTAATTACATCAAACATTGAACAATAAGACAATTCAAAGGCTAAAGTCGTCAAACTCAACTGTTTTGAAATGAAAGTAGGACAGACGAGGTTTGGCATTGTCGTCAGATTAATCCATGCTCACTAAAGAAAAGGAGCACTATTTAAGATTTGCATATTCTAGTTCAAAAGAAAAGAAAGAAAAAACGATGGACTGCAACAATCAAACAAAATTGAATGTGTACATCATCAGAAGGTATTTGAGTTCACGGGTTTGGTCTAGGAAAATAGTGATTTACACATCAAACTCGTTCGAGTAGATATAAAAAGTATATTAAACCCATTAAAAAACTGCCGAATATGTTTTCTATGCTGCTATTTCCCTGGGGTCTGTGTTGTATGTGTTTTGTTTTGTGTTTGCGTTTATTTATCGTCGCCACCGGTTTCCCATATGGGCGATGCCTCCGGAAGACTGTTAGTCATATTAGAATTTTGGAGGATAGTGCATAATACAGGAGATGCCCTAGTTCCAGAAGCACCCCTGGTTCTTTTACGTGCTCGATGTAAAGCATCATACACGGGACCTCACGGGAAAGACTGTTAGTACGGTCAGTGATGGAGCGGGGAATCGAACCTGCGATCCCTTGATTACAAGTCCAGCGCGTTGCCACTGGACTACGGATTTGTATGTGGCGTTCCACTGTAACAACTTAATATCTCTTCCAATTATCGCCGTTATCAATTAAATATACTAAACGGCATTAAAACGCAAGCTTTAAACGTCATTTTGCACCAATTGACTGAAGCGTTTTACTGTTACTTATGTGTTTGGTCTTATTCAAAACATAATTAAACTAGACCCTTATAACATGTATTTTCAAATTACACTAATGTTAAATTTTAGGAAATTATGTTTGTCAGCTGAATTTTTTTTTTTTGTAATGTCATTTTAATGGCGTTTAAGTTTATAACTACAGCTATCATAAGAAAGGGGAATATGTTTGTGTGCATCAGTTGACTAAACTCCACGCCGCCTCTTTGGAACCTGAAAGCGTCATAACCGATTCGTTATGTTGCATCGATGTTACGGTCTTACGACAAGTAAGCAGCTTGGAATCTAGTCATTTCCACAGGTGGCCGGTGAGTAGCCATGACATTTAAAACCCGCATTTCAATAAGAAACATTTAAAAAAGTATATTGCAATATCAAACAACTTACAAATCGACATGCAGACGCGGAGATCGCTATTTTTAGGCTCGCAATTTTCCTTTTACGCGAACACTGCCATTTTGAAAGTGGTACCCGGCTCAGTCAAAGAACATGTACAGGAAGCCGAAAGTTGGTTTTCGGCTTACAAAATGTGTTCTTACGCAGAGCCGGGTACCACCCTTCAAAAAGGCAGCGTTAAACCTCGATTTTTATTTTAACACGTTATGACCCAAGATTATTTTGACAAACGTTCAACTATCGAACATGCGTTGAAATCAAATTGAATGAATATCTGTCTTGTAAGCGTAGATCTATAACACCAGATGAGATGATTTATACCCCTGCAATACTGCTATGTCAGACCATTTTTTTTTTAAAAATCCAATACAGAACCAAGTCGGCAATTTTGAACCCAAACAGTATAAGTAAAGGACGTTACTTTGCGCCCCAAGATTTTGACAAAGTCCAAAATGGCCACCAGTCGGCCATTTTCAATCCACCAAAAACTAGAATAAGTTCGCTCTGAAAGTTTTGTTTACAGACCAACAAACCAACCGACCAACCGATCAACCAACAGCGTGACTCCACTATACCCCTTCCCCTCGATTGAACTAGATCTATGCTTGCAACCAGTGAAAGATTAGTGCGGGAGTGAGAACAAATGTGGAACTCCGAAAATAATTTAAATGGTACTAATTTACTAATTCTGAACAGAGTTCGAAACAGATTTTGGATCCTTATCGCGAAGAAAGTCCGTGTGCAGGGAAATGAAGTCTACAACAGACAAGCAATAATCTACATACTCAGTATACGTGTCGCTATGCACAATATAATTTTACGGGCTGCCATACTCATTTCATGTATATGGGTCACTTTAAGTGATGAATGAGTCGCTATGCTCTTTATATGAGTCGTTGCGCACAGAAGAGGAGGTCGCTATACTTAATTATAGTATATAGGCTGTTGTACGTTGTGTATCGGTCGATACACTCAGTATATATGTCACTGTGCACAGTATATGGGTCGTCGTAGACAGTATATGGTAAACTCTGTATATCGGTCGCAGTATACTCAGTATACAGGTCGCAGTTTTCAGTACATGGGATCTTTTCAACAATTGTCACAAAAAGATTTTTTTGTTTTAAATATTGAAAAAGGTTATATTTATTTCGTTGCAAACACTTGGTTTTATATTCGCCATCAAATATATTTGTTTATTTCAAACATATCATTTTACTTGTACATAATCAACGGATTAACGGTCAGTCAGAGTAGTGTAATTAATCAGACCCGACGTCCGTAAGAATATGTGATTTTCACACTTGTGTAGTTAAAACGCGCCACCGCCTATCGATGTAAATCAACCTGTCAAACTGTTAATAATAACATCAGAACGGAATACACAAGGTGTCAACAACAGATTGCAAGTCGATTTATGATGACACGTGCTACCGATAGTCGTTCCGGTTTTCAGAGGTGAAATTATATAGAAATGGAACCAAATTATGTTGAATTTTCGTCCGGTTTCCGGAGTTCAGAGGTTCCGGTTTTCAGAGTGTTTTAATACAATAGAAATAGAACAAAAAAAATCGGGACCGCAAAAAAGATCCGGTTTCGGGAGTATTCCGGTTTATAGAGGGTCCGGTTTTGGGAGGTTACACTGTAATAGAATTTTAATTCAAAATGTTATACGCTTTAAAATACATTTTATCTATTGTATGAAGTATTTAGGAATAGAATGATCGTTATGCTTTATAATCCATTTACATTTAAGACTCGCGCTCAAGCGGACACATAAATGGAACGAGTTTAACATGACGTTTAATAATTGTGTCGCCGAGTAATCAGCCAATTGTATAAAAATAGGCTAACTTTAACCTGAGGTTATCGGTAATTTCAATCAATTTGATTGGCTCATTTCTTTGCCAAACCACATTTCAACCAATCAAATCGAGTTTTGGTTTTCTTTCAACCAAACCACATTGTTATCAAGTTTTATACAATTGGCTGCTGGTCGCATTTATCACGCTTAATTGTTTATTCAATTGTTTAAAGGACAATGCGCGAAATACAGTTGTGAATAAGGTTAACCTGTCGGGCCTGGTTTAATGCGGTCGCTGGTCGCGTTATAAAAAAGTCGTTTAATAGATACTATTTATGTAGTAAAAACGCTCGGATGGGAATTTAAGTGGTCAATACAAGTGGTCGCTCGAACAATGTCTACTGTATTTAGAAATAGAATGATCAGTACATACCGAACATGTATTCATTCCTTTTTATAAGAACGCTAAATAATATTTGTATTAAGGCGACGCAACATGATGCCTGAATGCAATTTTATTTCAATTTTGTCGAGGCATAAGGGATATTAAACTGATTTATTTTATTTAAAATATGTAAACTTGAAAATTCAATTCATTGATTAAAAGCATACTTTATCAGTGACAAACATATTGGTGTTTTTTCATACATGGATGATTGTGAACAAGGAAGTTGGAAAATTGAGATTCTTTGCATAGGTGAGAAATAAAAAGGTTGGGAAAGTGAGATATAACCGTAAACATATTCAACAGTTATGGGTGAAATACTTTATTACCGATATATTATGTCAGCGAGAACAAAGGCATGACGTCACAGCTGTAATTGAAATTAATTCATTGAGTTTCAACGAACATATTACGAATATCTACTAAGAACAATTTTACAACTCTTTAAAAAAACAGTGTGTTTGCGGCTAAAATGAAGTTTATTTGGTTGTTATGGGGTGTTTTGTATTTACCTGTATTTGTACAAAGTGTTCCGTGCGATAATGTATGTGAGTGGGTATCATTGGAATCCTGGTCGGCGTGTTCTCGAACTTGTGGAGGATATGGATCACAATCGCACTACAGAGGGCTGTGTTGTAATAATGATTGGAGTACCGATGAATGTTTTCAAAATTGTAATAAAAATTCCAACGACCGAGTTGAGTTCAGACAATGTGGTAGTACAACCTGCTTTAATGGAGGAACATTATCTGACAATGGGTGTAAGTGTTTATGGAATTACGATGGCTTCTGTTGTGAGACAGGTATGTAATATAACCTTGTTAGTTGTAACACGATTGATGTTCACGGCCCTCTAGTGGTATTGAATGCGGACATATTTAAACGAATAGTTCACATGTATATAGCCTGATTATTGATATGCAATATTGTAACGGGGCATTTAGTTACATGTACATGAATAGCCTTGTTCAAGTGGTGACCTTTCCAGCTATAAGGGTGGAGACAGACCCAAAGTACCCCTTTCAGCAATTTTTTGGGAAAGGGCGGTCACCTGGACAGACCAATCGACCTTCGGTATGTGCGAATTTTACATCCCGTGTTGGATTCGAACCCACAGCGGTGATGGGCAAGTTAAAAGAAATCAATGACTATAATCACTCAACCAAGTAGGCCCCTGTGTGCATGTATACGTAAGTGTGTACGTCTATGTGTGTATGGAAATGTTCGTATCACGTACAATTTACCAACTGTCTGCCGCTTTGGTTAATTCTTCCTGTAAAACTTTCATAAAATCTTACATGTAGTAACGTAAATTCTGTGTTTCTTGAATTGTCATAAACAGAGGCATTAAAGTTCCTGCCTTTTCTAAATATCGTTTGCATTTTATCAAACGGAATCGACAAACACAATCATAATTTTATATATAAAAGGTATCTGCGTTGTCTGAGCAAATACTTTAAATTAAGCCGACTCGGCGAATTGAGACGATTTCCGTTTTCAGTGAATAGACACTGGCGTGAATTTGGCAATATTAGCAGAACTAGCATTAACAGCAGCATAATTTGCTACTATTATTGACAGTGAATTGTGAATGAGTGCTATGAAATACTGCAGCAGCAGTTCGGATATTCAATTGAAGAAATTACATTTTTGGTTGTATCGACAAATGCATATAAATAATCTGGCATTACTTTATATTCAGCAGTAGAACATTTCTAATACAACGTCTTCAGTGTTTCCATTTCCTGAAACTTCTAGAACTGCGAAAATTGCCACAAAATACAACATTCTCTGTCAGCAGAATACGTCTACACCATGTATGTGATTTGCTTAAACGATATCTTCGAAATACCGAAAAACTTGCATTGCACTCAATTGTCGATATGTTGGTATGTGCTTGCTGAAAATACAGCAGTAGTAAGGACGTAAATTAGAACAAAATTACTCAGGCATTATCGTGAGCAGGTAGTATAATAAAAACATATTCTAACTAAGAATTTGACATGTTCTCATACCCAACAGAAGTACATTTATTTGACACAATATTCCTATTTGTTATGTAATACAGCTTTTATTGATATCTGTATTTTATATTGTGAAAATTATATTATATTATCTCTATTCCCTACAGCAGAAGAAATAGTAATTTTATTCAAGCAAAAGTAGCAGAAGTTGCAGAATTACTCCCTGTTGGCAGTAGTGGCCGTAGTGGCAGCAGTGGCAGTATTTTTCACGGTTGGCAGTAGTGGCAGCAGTGGCAGCAGTGGCAGTATTTTTCCCGGTTGGCAGTAGTGGCCGTAGTGGCAGCAGTGACAGTATTTTTCCCGGTTGGCAGTAGTGGCCGTAGTGGCAGCAGTGGCAGTATTTTTCCCGGTTGGCAGTAGTGGCCGTTGTGGCAGCAGTGGCAGTATTTTTCCCGGTTGGCAGTAGTGGCCGTAGTGGCAGCAGTGGCAGTATTTTTCCCGGTTGGCAGTAGTGGCCGTAGTGGCAGCAGTGGCAGTATTTTTCCCGGTTGACAGTAGTGGCCGTAGTGGCAGCAGTGGCAGTATTTTTCCCGGTTGGCAGTAGTGGCCGTAGTGGCAGCAGTGGCAGTATCTTTCCCGGTTGGCAGTAGTGGCCGTAGTGGCAGCAGTGGCAGTATTTTTCCCGGTTGGCAGAAGTGGCCGTAGTGGCAGCAATGGCAGTATTTTTCCCGGTTGGCAGTAGTGGCCGTTGTGGCAGCAGTGGCAGTATTTTTCCCGGTTGGCAGTAGTGGCCGTAGTGGCAGCAGTGGCAGTATTTTTCCCGGTTGGCAGTAGTGGCCGTAGTGGCAGCAGTGGCAGTATTATTCCCTGTTGGCAGTAGAGGTAGTATTATTTCCTGTTGTCAGTAGTGCCAGTATTACTCCAGGTTGGTAGTGGTGGTAGTATTACTCATCGTTGGTAGTAATGGTAGTATTAATCCATGTTGGTAGTAATGGTAGTATTACTCCATGTTGGCAGTAGTGGTAGTATTACACCATTTTGGTAGTAGTTACAGTATTACTCCATGTTAATATAAGTGGCAGTATTACTCCATGCTGGTAGTAGTGGCAGTATTGCTCCATGTTGGCAGAAGTGGCAGTATTACTCCATGCTGATAGAAGGGGCAGTATTACTCCATGCTGATAGAAGGGGCAGTATTACTCCATGCTGATAGAAGTGGCAGTATTACTCCGTGTTGATAGAAGGGGCAGTATTAATCCATGCTTATAGTAGTGGAAGTATTACTCCGTGCTGATAGTAGTGGCAGTATTACTCCGTGCTGATAGTAGTGGCAGTATTACTCCATGTTTGTAGTAGTGGCAGTGTTGCTCCATGTTGGTAGAAGTGGCAGTACAACTCATCGTTGGTAGTAATGGTAGTATTACTCCATGTTGGCATTAGCGGTAGTATTACTCCATGTTGGTAGTAGTGGCAGTATAATTCCCCTGTTGGCAGTTGTGGCAATATTATTCCCTATTGGCAGTAGTGCCAGTATTGCTCCCTGTTGGTAGTAGTGGTAGTATTACTCCATGTTGGTAGTAGTGGTAGTATTACTCCATGTTGGTAGTAGTGGTAGTATTACTCCATGTTGGTAGTAGTGGTAGTATTACTCCATGTTGGTAGTAGTGGCAGTATTACTCCATGTTGGTATTAGTGGTAGTATTACTCCATGTTGGTAGTAGTGGTAGTATTACTCCATGTTGGTAGTAGTGGTAGTATTACTCCATGTTGGTAGTAGTGGAAGTATTACTCCATGTTGGTAGTAGTGGTAGTATTCCTCCCTGTTGGTAGTAGTGGCAGTATTACGTATCGTTGGTAGTAGTGGTAGTATTACTACCTGTTGGCAGTAGTAGCAGTATAACTTGTGTCTACATTGAAACAGGAAGGTATGAGACGTCAATTCTTATAGAGCCGACGAATTTCTTCATATTAGTTCAGGGTTTACAGCATATATATTTGAACAAATTAGCATCCAGTTTGCATACGCAATACGATTGCCCAAACGTTGCGTCGACATTTACCACTGTGACGCAAGTAGAAAAAAACTGAGCTTAATAAGGAAACAAAAACACACTCCAAACTTGTACAAGATAAGTCATATTGTGTCACTCGGAGAAACCTTCCACTCGCTCGAGAAATTGGTCTATAGCCACACTCGCTGTCTCCAGATTTGGTATTCAGAGAAATAAAAACCTATTTTCGTCAGCAAGGATCTCATTTCTTATCAAATAAATAAATCAAAGGACTGAGAGTCCTGAAAACCAGCGCGGTGTAACCAAATATATGTGAATAATAGGTGGAAAATAGTGTACTGTAAAGGAACTGTGAGGCATGAACTAAGAATGCATTTACATGGCGTTTCGTGGACAAGTAACGTTCACTAAGGCAAAATTTCAAAGGTAGAATAAGGACGAGTCCAGGCTGTTTTGGACGGGCTTACCTATCTGTCTTGGACTTATTAATTATTGTAATTTTGCAGCCATTCTTAGAAGAAAGCTTATAAGTTTAACAGCTGTCAATTTCAACATCTGTTACGCATTCAGAACTTTTTCTGAAATAATGTAGTCAACTTCGTGGATCTTAGGTCCATCTGTGTTCAAAAACTTGGTTATAGCCATATTGGAAAAATATGTGTTATTTTCCAGTGATGTTGGGACATAGCTTGCCGATTTTTGAACGGAACCAATATGTTACTTGTATATAGATACATACATCTTAGTTTTGATTTAATGGCTTCCAAATAATCCTAAACGATGAATCTGGTATAAACATTAATTGTTAACAGTCAGACGCACAATGCACACCACTCTTCATTTTTACATGTATAAAGCTACAGACATAATGGTGATTTGATCAAAGAATCTTTCCGATGTCATTGCCTCCCACTGCTGACTTAAGTTGGAAAGCTATCAGTCGCTTGCAGTGAAACAAAGGAATGCACGAGTTATGTAGACCAGGTAGATCGTGTATAGACTGACAACACCTTTAAATGACCAAAGCTGTTGATTATTAAACCCAACAGTACTTAACCAAACGTTACAGATTCATGCACTGAGCCAACTAAATATATCCACAGGTGAAATAACCTTGCTGCACTAGTTCTGCTTACAGTTTTGAGTGGTAAATATTTAGATCAATACAATATTGCATTGAGATGCAGCCAACTTGTTATCATTTTATTGTAGCAGTCCTTGGAAATATAAACATGTAATATCCACAATAACATAAACTGGCATGGCTAACGCAGTTGGTAACGCGCTTGACTATCCGTCCGTAGGTCCTGGGTTTGATCCTTGGTCGTACCTACTCTGGTCAGTGGTGATTTTGATCTTTCCAAGGTAATCTGCATCATACCACTTATTCGAGTGAGAAAGCTGTCAGTTGCTTGCAGTGAAACTGAGGAAGCACCCGTTATCGAGCCCAGGTAGATCATGTATAGGCTGGCAATGCCTATAATGACCAAACCTGTTGACAAGGTCGTAAACCCGACAAAACTCAAACACAAATATAATGAGGCTATTTTTTTTACTGCATATCGGCAGTAACAAGATGTTTGTAAAACATTATGCCCCCCCCCTGTGACCTTGACCTTTGACCCCAAAATCGATAGGGTTCCTCTGCTACCCAAGATGAATGCATGGACCAAGTTTGAGTATGATAGGTCAAGGGGTTCTCGAGTTATTAATCGGAAACGGTTTGAGAACAACTGACCCCTGTGACCTTCATCTTTTGAGCCTGTGACCCAAAGATCAATAGGGTTCCTCTGCTACCCAAGATGATCGTATGGACCGTGTTTGGGTACGATAGGTCAGGGGGTTCATGAGTTATTGATAAGAAACTAAAAGGTTATGGACAGAACAACCGACATACCGACCGACCGACATGTGCAAAAAAAATGCCCTCTACTTCGGGAGGGGCATAAAAAGTTTGAGAGACTTGACAAACATGATGGCTTAAAAACAAGAACATTCGAATATTCAACAAAGGAAAAGGCAACACAATTGTGTAGAATTTCAAAAATTTCATAAAAATAACTGAGATCATGAATAAAGTAACACAGAATACACACTAAACAACAATATATAGTTCCAACATCTACAATATATACCTCCCTTGTTCTTGATTAGCCCTTATAGGGGTATTTTCCATATACAAGATAATTGAGAAAATACCAAAAAATGTGACAACCACTTTTTCTTCAACTTTAAAATACTGAGCCAACTGTCCACATCAGCGTAATGTACAAATTATTTTTTATATCCGATTAGTTTATCATCCTTACAATTATGTTCCCTATACACTTTAAGGAATTTTGCCTATAGATCAACATGGCTGAAAATTGTATTATGAACATGGGAGGTAAATATGGGAACTATCTATTACAAATGCTTCATAAATTTGTCCAATAAATGATGATGACTAGTAGTACAATATGAAACTATACATATAATAATGATACAAAGTGTATCTAAAATCTTGTTACTGTAAAATGTGTTTTGGGGTTTTATGCTACACATTCAATACTTGTAAAGAAATGGATGACATACTTTATGCTGTGTATTTTAAAGAACAGAGCATACTAATGTAACGGTTTGTGGTATATAGAAAGACTTCTTTATGGAGAGCAAGTATCATGTTTAAAGACAAATTGCCTAAATGCACGAGCATATGCGTTTAAAGCACTTAATAAAGGACTTGGACAATAGCACAAATCAATTGTGATGAGAACATGAAAGGCAAGGAAAACATACAGTATATTATACATATGTAATAACACAGCCATTAGTCTTCTTTATAATAATCTACATTAATTGAAGGATACAAAATTTGGTGTGTTCAGCAAATAGACACCTTAAAGTTTCCTATTGCTACACATTATGAATACTTCGAAATTCACAGTCATATGACACTGGTGGTTAAGTCCTGGCTTACTTTCCACATAAAATCTATAAACATTAGTATTTAATGATATAATTGAAAGCATAATATGTTAGTCATGACACATAATTATAGGGTGTACATATGAGAAGCGCCATGAGAAACCCGGCCTAGGAACCTTATTTTAAATTTTTTACAATTCTAAATGTTTGAGCCTTTAAAAATAAGGACTCAGAAATCTTTTTGCCACTGTTAAGGCAAATAACATGATTACAATGACGACGAAATGTGACGTTTCGGACGTCAGTTCACTGATGTCCTTAAACCTAATTATCACAGTGGGCACCACATATATATAAATATCGAAATCTGTATCGGAAAACATGTAAACATATGTAGGAAAAGTGGCTCCGTCCCCTGGCAGAACTGTTTTATGAATAAAAATAGTATACACAGTTTTTGTAGAAGATCACCTATTGATCATTCAGGTGAAATTATATCGAAATAGGGCCTGTATTTTTTTGTCAAGTAGACTTTTGAAGTTAAAGCTAAAATACATATATAAAAGGTGGCTTTGCCCCTGGTCGCCATGTTTTTTTATGAATCTAAGTTAATGTACATGTAATTTGTACAATCTTGGTAAAAGGTCACCTCTTCCTAATGACCATCTGTGTGAAGTTGTATCAAAATTTGGACCTGTAATTTTGTATAGAAAATTTCCATTATATACATACAGGAAAAATGGCACAGTCCCCTGGTAGTCATGGTTTTTTATGAATCCGAAAAATTTGAACAATTTTGGTAGCCAGTCAAACAAGTACATTTGTATAAAGTTATATCAAAAATGGGTCACAACATTTCAACAAGAGAATTTTCGAAGTTTCAACTTCATACATATAGGAAAATAGACTCCATCCCTGGTGGCCAATTTTTTATGATGAATCCAAACCCCTCGTATTTTGTAGTGTCACCCTAGTAACATTTCGCTTAAATTTTGTGGTATTCCACGAAGTGGTTTCAGACGATTTGTTTTAAGAAGCAAAACAGGGAGTCAGCAATTGACAGTACATGAACATTTATGAAAAAATAATCTATAAGAAAAGTAAAGAAAAAAAGTATAACACAATATACTGCAAACAGTACATTGTATACATTACAAAATAAAACTATGGTAGCTCTATACTTTTGAAATCTTCCAGTCTGTGCACAGATACCCAATTTCCAAATAATTTTCTTACAAAATGTAAAAGATAAAAATATTCAGTTAATTTCTACAACATACAATATGTTTATTCATCTAAGGTAATGTTCATGATGTCACTACCATTACGTGTAATGACCAGGGAAGGGGGTCCATCTGCTGTCATCATCACAATGTTGACGGGCCATTGTTGCTGACAGCAGCAACCAGCACCTGCTTGCACTGCACCAAGATGATGCTGTCATTGTCAATCAGTAGCTCTTTGTCGGCCTCCTCAACAGAAACACCAACAAGTACAACCTTTGTAACAGCAGTTTGTGTATCAGTCTTCTGCAATTAACAAAATGTCAAGGATTATAACCAACAAAATATGTTGCTGAAGAAGTACCATAAGTCCCCTACTGTATTTTGTAACATATATTAGTATGAGCTGCATATAGCAAAATAGGATTTCTGGCAAAATAGTTCTATTTTCTGGTTTTCACTGTTTCCAAAATTGAGCAATCTCCAACCTTTCCCAAGGTACCGATTCCATAACATTTTACAAAATACTTTTCATCGCCATGATCTGACAAACACTTGCATATTTTTTATTTGATATTGAGTGATGCTTATTTCTTGTGAACTTCCAAGGTAATTTCTTATAATTATTATATTATTACTTTCCTTTATTTTTACATAAAGGTTATAACTTTATGGCATAATTATAATAATATCACAATAAATCACCACAAGCACATAAATCGCCGGTCGTTTCCCCCGCACTATTTCTCCAGGATGTTTCCTGCCCTTTATATATATTTTATAATGATATGAAGATTCTTTATAAGATATTTTAAAAGTATCTTTATTTGTCATTTAATATCATGATGACCAAACAAAAATTGTAAAGGAAAATACTCAAAACGTGTTGTTTGTTGGGGTAGATCTATCATGTAATTTCGTTTATAAATCATATTGTACTACAATTTTCTATTGTGTAAGTGTTTACAATGGAATTGAACTAGATAAATATAACTATTCATATTTCCGTAATATGCAATGATACCATAAAATAAAAAGATTTTAAACAACTTAATCAATCATTTACCTATATATAATGGTGTGAAAAACCTATTTCAAAGTTAGTCCTAAATCTTTGTCGGAATATAATTAATGTGTTAAAGGTGTAGGAAATTGTATTCAATCAAACCTGAATATTTATCATAAATACACGGAATTGAATTGAATATCCTAAATACCTATAATCAGCATGTGCTGTTCTTTGAACATTAAAGTTAAAAGTTTCAATTAAAGGTTATCAATTGTTCTTAAAGAAGTTTATTTTTTACAATTTCTGCAAACTGTGGTTGTAACCAATATAAAAGAGCATTTCAGACATCATAGTTCTTACATACATACATAAATTATAGTGTTATTAGATTATATAGTACATCTACATGTATTTCACTGAATTTTATACTTAACTATAAGACATAAGATTATTAATTGTGTTGGATTTTAATTTTTTATAAGTGTTCAAATTGTTAATATTTATAGCCCATCTGTTAATGTATATAAAAATGAAGTAAACTAACAAAATATGGTTATATTGAAATTGTGTTTTTACAGTGGCTTGTAGAATCCCAAAAGAACTTTGACATTTTGTGTTCTACTTGTGATAGACTATGATTAAAGTATGAAAATATCAGAACTGAATTTGTTTTGTTTTATGCTTTATAACAATATTATGTTAGTGTATGAATTACAAAATAGATGTTTGGTTAATGGTGAGGTGTATACATATGGTGAGCTTTATTAGTGAATTTATATAACTTGATGAATGCACTAAAAAATTGACACTTGATTCATGATGAGATGTACACATGCTGAGTTTATGTTCCGTTATCCTGAGTTTATGTTTATGATTTAAGATCTCATAATAAAAATACAAAGTTTATCCAGGTAGCTTTGTTATGCCTTCATTTATTTTATACACTGGGTCTTTCCTAAGGGAAAAGAAATGGTACAAAGTGAACTAAAATGTGTCATATACCTATTCAGTGCATTTCACACCTGCCAGATCCTGTTTATTGCCTTTGTCCAGTATAATAAAATAACAGTTTGCAAAAGGTTATTCACACATATGACTCAGTGTAATGCAGGTTTAATTTAATGTTTTCTTTTACATGTATAGTTCACTCCGCCTCTTCCTGTGTCTTACATCCAATGAGCATCCAGAATTGTTCAAATTTTTGGCCAACTTATCCATTTATTATGGCATTTCACACAATATCAATTAAGTGATATCATTAAGTTAATCTGGTAAGTGATCAATATGGAGCTAACTATAAGCTGGTTATAACTCACATATTAGAATTATAAACAAATGAAGAGCTGCGATTGCAGACGCTCCCTTGCACATAATTTGCTTATAATTCCAATATATGAGATATAACCTATACTTATATAAGTTAACACATTGTTCACATTAATATGAATATAAGGAAATTAAATATTTGAGATAATAGCAAGAGATTACAATAAAATTGATATTCTTTTATAAATATATAGTCATGATAAGTTTTATTTTTTAAAACAATCACAACAAGCTTGAAATTAAATAATAAATATCTATATATATTATGTATAGCAGAAGATTGAATACCAAAACATACAAATGAAAAAATGCCACCCTCAGTATTCAAGTAAAAATTGTTTTCATCATAACACCTTTCCATAAATCTGTTCCACCTTCCTTTTTATTAAATATATAAATACAGGGGTGGAAACAGTAGTGTGGAGGAAACATCTAGGGGAGGAAATGACTTGTGGGGAAAACAACTGGATACCGGGCAAATTAGGTCAGAATAAGTAGGGTAACAAGTGTGTGAAATTTGGTGAACCTCCATAAGCAGTTACAAATCAAACTCTCCCAACATGCTCTGGAAACTTATGGTTTATTGCATTTTTTGAGTAAAAGTTACTTTGAACTTCGTTCCATAAGGCAGGATCTTGTGACCAATACATTTTCGTTGATTGTGGACATTTCATATTAATATTATAATATATGTTCGTCATTATATATGTAAAATCATGGAGTCAAAAAACAACAACACCAGATACAAAAAGTCTCTAAGTATCGCAAGCAATATGGTAATCCCCTACCGGCATAAACAGTGAGAATACCATACTAGCACATAAACGTTTTGTTGTAAAGTTAATATTAATACGGACAATTATCATAAGATTTAAAATCTGCGATGTACATGTGCAACATGCAGTTTATCTAATAAGTTTTTAAGTTCTTAACATTATTACCTTGACCTCAGACCGTATGTTTGTCTGAAGGCTTGTTTCACTTCCATCCTAATTAACATTGGTCATGACATCAGTTATGGTGACATGGCCTACATTCAACTGAGGTGGCCTCCCTCCATGTGAAGTGCACTGGAAAATAAACCAAATCAACAACAGGTCAGATAACCAACCAATTAACAGAACAGATTTGAATATCATAATCAATCATTTTTTGTCAAGAACCAATAATGTAATTGTAACAGAAAGTCAATAGTTCGAAAGAAACCGGGGCCGAATAAACAAAATAATAAGTAGGTCAATAATTATATCGTTGAAACGGCTGCGGGACAACTCGACCCCTGACCAATTCGACCCCCTACCAAATCGACCCCTAAGTCAATTCGACCCACGTCAATTCGACCCCTAAGTCAATTCGACCCCTAATTTTGCTAAGTCAATTCGACCCCTCTGTATTGTTATTGGGTGTAGTGTAAAATATTATTTACTCAAAATAAATTATAATTATTATTTTGTGTAGCAATGTTTTAATGGATAAATGTAACACATGTAATTGCCGTTGTCTGACCCGATTGGGTTTGTGTTTGGTTGATTTATCCATTGTTCTTCATTCGAGGTG
Source organism: Mactromeris polynyma (assembly GCA_032209605.1). NCBI lineage: Eukaryota > Metazoa > Mollusca > Bivalvia > Venerida > Mactridae > Mactromeris > Mactromeris polynyma. The sequence goes on along the minus strand of JASFXZ010000021.1, from coordinate 1,195,020 downwards.
TTAATTTCTTCTTTTATAAGTGTGTGTGTGTAATTGTCGAAACATTTCTCAGAGTTATGCTTTGAAATTTTAGAACGTAACAAAAGTGTAGAGCGAGTTACAAGAACATTTGGATAAATTTCAAGTTTATGTCTGAGTTTCAGTCTTATATTCATTCAGAATATATTCTAAAAAGATAACAATCCGTTGGAAATGTGTATTCCGTGCTGCCGGGCACGCACGGGCTCACAACAATCAATACACAAAAACTAACACAAAAACTAACAGTTTTAATACTTTTATTTCGATTTTATATTACAACATATGTCATATTCGGCGTTTAAAACACCAAAATGCCTTAAGAATACACACAAACTATCACAAAAACTAACAGTTTTAATACTTTTATTTCGATTTTATATTACAACATAAGTCATATTCGGCGTTTATAAATCATTAATTTTTATTAAAATTTCATAATTGACGTACAATAATTAAAATATTGTCATATCATCTGAGGGGTCGAATTGACATGCCGAATAATCGGAAAGTAGGGGTCGAATTGTACAGGGGTCGAATTGACTTTGTTTATTTTCGGGGGTCGAATTGGTCAGGGGTCGAGTCATCTTGATACCGTTGAAACTGCAAGTTTAAACATACGAAATAGCTTCCGAAGTATTGAAATAACAATGTATCGACTAAAAATAATACCATTCTTACTTATTAAGAGTACATGCTGCATGTGAACCTTTTCTGAGGGCAAATCGGGAGATTGAGACTCAAAACGAGAGATTTTTTGTGTGGCTGAAACTTTGTAAATATCATGTCTTCAACCGTATCATAAGCTGTTAATAGCTATATTTTGCGAATTAACTCGTGATCTGGGGATGTTCCGATTAATAGAGTCGCCAATTAACAATTTTATTACCGATTGTCATATCTGAATACAGCAGAAACGAGTAATAAACAACATGACAAGCGTGAGTCGTTTTGTATTCTGATCCGTGTCACCAAGCGCTTGATTCCATGATTACGGACTGGTATTCAGATTTTACTCTTTCGGCTAAAAATACGCCATCATAAAAAGTCACGATGTTTACTTTAAAAATCAGCTGTCAAAACCCCAGACTTCACATGTATGCAGTGATGATGCAATAAATATTAAAGTTGCAGAAAGAGGGGCTCGACGCAATTTCAATTTTAAGAATGCACACTATATAAGGTGGGAGAGGCGGAGTTACATCTGTAAGGGCGGGACTTAGCTGTATGATTCCCGACGATGTAATGATATTTTACGCCTTCGATTTAAGACAAATTGATGCATCAATAAATGCGATAATTATCCTAGGCTATAACCCTTAAACATCCACGTGTATAATATAAAATACCAGACTAATTAAATTGAACAGACACTTACCGTTGAATTTTCTTGCATCGGCGAGTGATAACGACTGGCTTTTCGAGCTGTGAAGGTCACGGAAGCTAGATTCATACGCACGTACTAATAACAAATCAACATTTTAGAAATATGAGGAATATAGTAAAGAATATTTTCTATACAAAACAAAGCAAAATGCCGATGTGTTATATTATATCGGGTGTTTCATCATCGAAATCGTCGGACTATTTCTTGTTGTTTTGGGTTTTTTTCCTGGAGTTGTGGGGTCACCGCCAAAACTGGTATATTCATATGCACACAAAACTACATCAACATTCCCGAACATACAATACAATAATTTAATTATAAAAGTATATTGAGAATAGACTATTTTCTAAACAAAACAAAGCAAAAAGCCTTTGTGTTTATCTTATACCGCGTGTAGTATCATCGAAATCGTCGGACTATTTAACTTTTTTTCTTGAGTTGTGGGGTTTGAGTGAAAACCGGACTATTGAGGGTGGCAGTGTTCGAAAACTGTATGAGTACTAAAACCAGGCCGCTTAGGCGCGCTGGTTAAAAAGACAAAACAAAACACAAAATTACATACATGTAATTATAAGATTAAATGATATATAATCAAATACATTAACTGCTGTATTCTGTGGTGGCTAAATTCTGCCACTACGCCAAAATAAGAGCGCAAAACGCCATGCTCATTCTCGCCAGGAACGACAACACGACACATACATCAGACGCCAACATACCACCATGCGTACACATCAGAACGACAAATAAGTGTGCTGCAACGACAAATAAGGTGTGTGTCGTTCTGGCAGGGCGCGAAAACGACATCAGTTAATTTGGTAAGTTGGCGAACCCTGAGAATAACAAATTCTTGGCTTGGTATGTTTGCACCTCGCCAGAATGACCAACTTTTGACTTGGTATGTTGGCGCCTCGCCAGAATGACCAACTTTTGACTTGGTATGTTGGCGCCTCGCCAGAATGACCAACTTTTGACTTGGTATGTTGGCGCCTCGCCAGAATGACAATTTCTTGACTTGGTATGTTGGCGCCTCACCAGAATGACAAATTCTTAACTTGGTATGTTGGCACCTCGCCAGGACGACTAATTCTTGACTTGGTATGTTGGCACCTCGCCAGGACGACTAATTTTGACTTGGTATGTTGGCACCTCAAAAGAATGACACATTCTTGACTTGGTATGTTGGCGCCTCGCCATTTAATTTAGAGTGTGTCTCATTTATCGTTAAGGCGCGCTTTAGTCGTCGCTATGGAGTGTTGGTATATTGGCACCCTTCAAATGCGCCAACACACCAGAACGATATGGCAAAACTAATCCTCCATAGTAGTCACAAAGGGCGACTGTCATTTAATAAAAAATATCTTTCATCACTTTACAATATTGCAGGCAGCAACAGAAACGTGCTGTAAGGATTTAGTTCAATTTGAGCTATTTCTTTGTGAGTACTTTATAGTTGGAGTATATTTGTATTTCAGAGAGAAACCATGTATCCCAACCATCATATTCTGGCATTGGATGTAACAGTGGCATATGTAACTGGACACCCTGGGAATCATGGTCTTCGTGTACTGTATCATGTGGAGGAGGAGGTACCCAACAAAGAGAACGATATCTCTGCTGTCCATATGGTTATAGCTATACTACCTGTTTAACAAAGTGTGGCTTCCCTCTTACTGTTAGTAGGTTTGATAACAAATCTTGTGGAAACACGTGTTTGTATGGTGGTACAGTCAAAGCTGATCAATGGGGGTGTGACTGTTTAGACAGAACATTCGGTCACTGTTGTGAACAAGGTAACTTAACATACAATTGTACCGGAAATCACTTCCTAAGATAGATCTAGAAAGTATGCCAAACTTTGTGTCTTATTATTTGTTATAAATATATATTCATACATTTCGTGCAATAATTAAAATTAGTTCACTATTATTCCTATAATAACTTTTGTTCAGAGACATATACATGTACACCTCTGCTAATGACGGATTTTTATTTTATTTTTAGTATCTTTTGTATATATACTAATATGTTTCAGTTCTACCTGGATGTTTACCTTATCCCACAGATATAATATTTGTGCTGGATTCATCAGCTAGTCAGACCAATATGCAATTCACACGACAGCTCGACTTCGTCAAACAATTCATTGATAAAGTTAATATAAGTTTCACAGAATTTCAATTATCCGTGATCACTTTTTCATGGGAAGCTAAAGTCGAAATTTACTTTAATCAGTCGGAAAATCGAGATGCCTTGAAATCACTCGTAGATAAGATCCAGTTTCGACCAGGTGTAACAAACACACATAAAGGCTTGAAAGAGGCGATGGAAGTAGCGAGAAAAAGTGAACGACGTAAAGGCATGGTTACATTTTCGTATGTAATTGTACTCACTGATGGAATGTCATCGAAAAGATTTGAAACGAAGCAAGCTGCAAAAGAACTTAAATCTGAAAATCTTCGTGTGATTGCTATAGGTATGTAATATTATCTTTAATTTCCATTTAATTTACTGATTCGGACGGTAGCATACACGGACATGTTTATACACTGTATGACAGCGTAGTATCTATTAAAAATGCAATCAAGAGTATTCACATTTGAAATTCTACGTTAAAAAAACATATATGCTACTCCTTATGCCCTTTGTTAAAACAATATTTATGTGTAGATATATTTCGACACAGCAATACATCGCATTTGTTTACAATCGTTTTTTTACCCCCTTCGAAATAGAGAGGGCATATTGGTTTGCACATGTCGGTCGGTCGGTATGCCCGTCGGTCCGTAACCTTTTCGTTTCCGATCAATAACTCAAAAGCCCCATGACCTATCATCCTCAAACTTAAGGTACACATTCGCTTTCGGTAGCAGAGGAATCCTATTGATTTTGGGGTCACATGGTCAAAGGCCAAGGTCACAGGGGACATACTGTTTTACAAAAATCTCTTTCAATATAGTTCCATTTTATGCGCCGTATAGCATATATTCCTAAGACATTAATGCAGACGATTCTGGTAATACTTGTGACATTACAAATACCCTCTTACGTTCGTCTATACATTATGTCTGGTAACTCTGTCACATTTGAACGAAATCCATGCAAATTTGTAGTTTGATATGCGCCCACAAGATTACATTCTCTACAATGTGTACCATACGGCATATTCCTAAAATACACAAAGGGCCATAACTTAGGTTATACATCAGAGATTGTAAATCCCAGTAATGTTTAATGAGGTTTGTCCAAGAATAGCGTATAATTGTTTTTTTTCATAGAAAATGGATAATGAAATTAAAAGGACATGACAGGTATGTAATATGATTATCTGCAGATACAAAACTACAATTTCACGAATGTACATATAAAATCAAACATTAACAGATATTTAAGGAACATGATATGTTGCGTCAAGGCCCACTCGTCATTGCACGACGTCATATTGTCATAACTTTTCAAAATACCGTCCGTGGTGCTCAATACATTTCTCATGGCGTTTAATCCACCCTTTAACAGTGTCAGCATACCAGTTGAACTGAGTGACCTGTTATAGGACAACTCTGCATGCATCACTGCATCAATGTCTTCAAACTTTCCTCCCCATAATCGGTAAAAATACGCGGAATCTAGTGAAGAAGCAAGGTCCGGCGAATACGGGGATATGCGATCTTTATAACTTACCATGAACATCCCATGGATTTCACTGATTTGGCATTTAACGAAGAATGTTTTCCATATCGATGATTGTCTCTTGTCATCTGGTTCGAAATAGTACATCCATGTTTCGTCCATTGTAATTATCATGTTAAGAAAGTTCTTGTCTCGTCTGTATCGCCAAATGAATCCTGGGGAACCAGTAACCAAATGCTCCATTTCCGCTTCCGTTAACAGGCTTGGCACCCATCTGGCACACATACAAGACATTCCCAAGTTACTTGATAAGAATCGCTAGACTGACGACTTACTGATCCCTACAATGTTAGCAACTTCCCGTACAGTATTGAGTCGATCAATTCTTATTACGTCCAACACTAGTCGTTCAACTCGGTCGGCCTGCCTTTCTTTTCACAACGTTTGCTCCATCCGGTAGAAAACCGCTTATGTTATTATATATCAACACCCTGGAAACATCTATGTTCCTTTGCGATGACTCCATTTCCTTAATGCTTTTTACAGGGATCATTCCGCGATCAAAGCTGTATTTAATATTAGAGCGATGGGCCGTATCGTCGTCTGATGTCGCCATTCTAAAGCAAAATTTGCTTTAATTCTAAAACGGTGTGTTCCTCAAAACACGTCGTAGAAAAAACCTAAATCTAAAAATATTCTAAATTTTGAAGAGGCCTCACATACCACTAAAAAACCATTAAAATGTTAATACACAATGTATATACATTTGAAATAAACTAAAAATTCCAAACATAATGTTAATTAGTTTTGGACAGTTAAATTGTTTATTTTATTGAAAAATCCATTGAAAACTGCAGGAATAGTTGCTCTTACAAGATTGTGTCTACATACAACCGATCAGACATACAAGCTGATTCCAGTAAACACCCCTTACAACTTCGTTGTGCGGGGTAAAAATCAAATCATGGATGATACAATGTCAAATATTTATAATTTCAGGAATTGGTAATCAGGTCTCCCAACAAGAACTCCGAGATATAAGTTCACCTGGCGACTCTAACAATCCGTCGTATGTGTTTTCTGTCGGTGATTTTAATGCTTTAGATACGATGCTGAAACAACTTGTTCATGTAACATGTGATCAATGTATCAGAAGCTATCGATCTGATTTAGCATTTCTCATTGATGATGGAGTTCTTACTAATGACGAGTTTCAGACTGTTGTGGATGTGATGACTTATATGGTCAGACAGATGGAACATTTTGGAGAAGATGATGGGATACGGGTTGCAGTAACGAGATCATCGACGAAATTGCAAACTGTGACATCACTTAGTGAATATAAAACACTTGACGAATGTTTAGTTTTGCTTCAAACACTGACTACAAACACTGAAAATAATGTGTGTGAGAAGAAAGACGTTGCTTGTGAAAGTTTAAACATAACTGCATCGATAAATTACACACTTGGTGAATTAGAGAAATATAAACGAGAAAATGCAAGGCAGTTTATAGTGATTCTTACATCTGGGAGATTTCGAAATATAAAAGACGTGAATAAGGAAGTTTCAGTCCTCAGAAACCAATCGCATGTAAAACTGTTTTCCATTGGTCCTAGATTGAATGTTAATATGGAAGGACTTCTGTCACTAGTAAATGAAGCAAATCACGTGTATATCATTCGGGACAATACAGATCTATCCAATTTAGATATTCTTCAAACAGAACTTTTATACAATACTTGCACAAAAGAATAAACAAGTCTGGCTTCTTGACTTGTTCCGTGATGTATTTCATTCATAAAACATTTTCCCCTAGTTTCCAGACCATTCCTTGCGCCCGTGTTCCCATACATGTTTCCCTTTGCATCTCCTCAGTGCCTCATGTTTTGTAGGCTGTGGGTTTCCCAGATGTCAGTGTGCGGAGGCAATGTCGTGTATATGTGACGTTCCCTGTAACAACTTAATCTCTCTTTCAAGTTAAAAAATAAACCTTGTATTCATTTGGTGATTTGCTCTACAATTGCTCTTTGATATCATTTGTGATGTGAGAGATAGATACTATTTGCTATATTCATTATTATTGCTATATACTATTTAATATATGAGAGATAGAAAGTAGTCGTAGTAAGAGAGATAGAAATTATTTGTTTTACTGGAGATAGAAAGTATTTGCTATGAGAGATAGAAATAAGTTGTTATATGAGAGATTTGTACGTGATAATTAATTTGTACCGTGTCGCCAAAAGTTTTGTCTGATTTTGAGTCATGTTTTGGAGTTAATTGCCAACAAGTAAGAAGCATGCTATTAATTATGAGTAAACTCAATTACTGGTACATGCATTTATATTTGTGTTTACTTGTCAATGCAGTTCATTTAGGTCACAGTAAAGACACAAACACAAACCAATGTCAGACTTTTTATTAAATATATAAGTAGTTAAGCAAACTATAAATTTGAGAATGGTTGTTTTGCCACTGACCGTTCCTTTTTCATGCATCATTCATGCGTGTGTCATGTGTCCCGTATGCCATTATTATTGCTAATGTTAATATGTTCATGTCTCTCCGTACTGTTCAGGTGGTTGGGCGCTTTGTATGAGACATTTCCTGCTCGATTTCTGTAACGATTTCTCAATATTTGCATATGTTTCATACTGTTTTCGTTTTGGAAAGCGTTGCTGTCTGAATAAAAAAAACATTGCGTGCTTACATAAGTATTCCCATACATAGATGTATTATTCATTATTTCCCTTCATTTATAAATTATATTCTTCATACTGTTTTTCATTTGGGAAAGGCTTGCTGTCTGAATAAAAAAAACATTGCGTGCTTGCATAAGTATTTCCATACATAGATGTAATATAGTATTCATTATTTCCATACATTTGTATATTTTTCATACTGTTTTTCATTTGGGAAAGGGTTGCTGTCTGAATAAAAATCCATTGCGTGCTTACATAAGTATTTTCATACATAGATGTAGTATTCATTAATTCTCTACATTTGTATATTTTTCATACTGTTTTTCATTTGGGAAAGGGTTGCTGGCTGAATAAATCAGGGGTTTGTACTACATATGACCTGTTAATGGTACTGGAATGTCTTTTCCAGCACGGAAAGTGACCTCAATGTCATAGCGCTGCATCTGTAGTAACATTCTCTGCAAGCGGTTTCTTAAATATGGGAATCAAAGGAAGGTGATCAGTTTCTATCAATACTTTCCTACCATACTGACACATTAAACTTATCAATAGACGTTATATAACTTAGGACTGTTCCAGGGCGCATTAAGATCGGCGCATGATATTATATATCTTAGGACTGTTCCAGGGCGCATTAAGATCGACGCATGATATTATATATCTTAGGGCCGTTGAACCCAGACACATTAAACTTATCAATAGACGTTATATAAGTGATGGGTTTCCCATCTTGCAATAAGGTTGCACCTAGACCTGACCTACTTGCATCGGTCTGTAAAATGAGCGGTTTCTTTGGGTCATAGAAACCTAATACTTGACCTGGCTCTTGGGTAATGATTTCCTTGACCTTTCCTGTGAATGATTCAGCTTTGGGCTTACCCCAGTAAAATTCTACTGACTTTCCCAGTAATTCTCTTAAAGGGCCTGTGACCTCAGCCAAATTGTGCGCAAACCGGGACAGGTAATTGACCATTCCCAGAAATGTTTCTAGTACAGAATTATTCTCAAATGATTCATCCATTTTTCTTTGGAAAATGTCCATGGATGATTTCAGACCAAACGGTAACTTGAGATACCTGTACCTACCAAAGTAAGTATTGAAGGTAGTTAAGAACGATGGCTTTTCACCAAGTTTGATAGCCCAGTAGCCCGAGGTTGCGTCAAGTTTCGTAAAATACTTGGCACCTGTGAGCTCTGGCAATATATCATCTAAAGTCCTGCTTGGGTAATGGGGCCGTTGAACATTCTTGTTCAAATCATGCGGGTCTAAACACAGTCTCAGTTTGCCCGACTTTTTCTCTACACAAACAAGGGAACTAACCCAATCTGTTGGTTTGTGTACTTTCTTTATAACACCAATTTTTTTCCATCCTATCGAGTTCCTTTTTGCACCTATCTCTAAGAGCAACGGGTATTTTGCGGGGTGCATGTACCACTGGTACTGCATTTGGACCCTATTCCTTTAAATACTTGTGGGTATTCTTGTAGAACTGACTTTTTCAGTCATACAACTATGTGGACCTGATTCAACTGCATATGTGATTTTGACTAGACCAAAGTCAATGCATGATCTATATCCAAACAATGAGGGTGACCTTGTTTTCACAATGTGAAATTCTACTTGACCAGTACGGGATTTGCTTACATGGGTACATTCTAACCGAATGGTACCTTTCAAGTCCAACGAATCTCCATTATATGCTGTTAGCTTTGTTTGAGATGGTATGAGTGCTGCCTTGACACCAAACTGTCGAAATAAATGAAGAGGTAACATTTTTACCTGTGCACCCGTGTCAACTTTAAAGTTGATCCTTTGTTTTGAGGGACCCACTGCCATCTCTGCAAATAACTGATCATTTCTGCACTTTGATTTAACAGTGTCAACAAATAAATCCTCTGATTCAGAATCATCATATATGTCTTGAGCCACATAAACGTCATTGCCGTTTTTTGAACGACACAATTTCGCGAAATGGTTCCATTTCTGGCACTTGTGACATTGTTTGCCCTTTGCTGGACACCGATCCTTGGCATGGAAACGTCCACAACTCGAGCATTGCTTCTGGTTAGACGTCTGGCCTCGTCGGTACCGTGCTTGTTTGGCTTTGTACTTTTTGTCCTCCGGCCCCGGTGTATTTGGTTAATTGCAGCGGTTGCTGTTCCGCCATGCGCTCCTGTCGTTGGCTGCATATTTCTCAGCTGTTCTTGTGCATATTCGTATATCTGGCATATTTGAACAGCTTTGCTAATGTTAATTCTGCACCAACCGTGAGAAGCTTTTCGCGGATCTGCTGCGACTTTATGCCAAACACGATTCTGTCACGCACCATGTCATCTGAATAGTCTTCTCCAAAGGAACAATCTTGAGCTAATACTTTAAGTCTTGTAATGTACTGCTCTACTGTATTTTCTCCCTGTGTCTCATTGTTAAATTTGTATCTTGCAATTACTGGATAGGATTTTGGTTGCACATGTCTCTGGAAAGCATCCAGTGTTTCTTTCACCGACTTACGCATGTCTGGCGTCAATTGAAATGTATTGTAAATTTCGCGGCCTTTCTCGCCGATCCAGAGTAAGAAGTATGTAATTTGTATATCATCATCTTTCAGTGGACCTCTAAATACTAATTCAATATGATACCTAAACTTTTTGAAGGCTTCCGACAGATTAATACTAGTCCAGTCCATAACTGGAGATGCCTCTCCTGCTTAATCCATTGTCAATATGAATTAAATCACTTCAAATCCGGATTGCAATAAAATTAAATAATGTTCCACAGCTGATTTAATTCCAAAAAAAGCTGGTTCTTTTTAAACTTCTGACACCATGTTTTGTTATTGTCTTATAAATAACATACAGAACGACAAAGTCTATGTGTTCTTACAAGTTTTATTTATTACTATAAATACTACTATATGAGAGTACGATGTTAGCAAAATGGAAGCTGGATGTAAACTGTCGTGTATGTGAGCTGGCTATACTTAATCTACTCATGTTAATCTAGTAGACTGGCAATAATACAACACTATCTATGCTGATATATGTGATTGAAATTCATGGAAGTCCTGGTCTGCGTGATCTCGTACTTGTGTCTGGCCGCACGGACGCCGTATGATTCAAAATACGCCGTGCGGTTACCCTATCATTTGTGACTGCTACAGTATGTGACCGTGGGAATGCTGCAAATGCCGCGGCAAATGTGACTGAGGCATTAAGGTTACTTCTTTATGTAGAACGACATAAATTTAACAAAAGTAGCGTAGATTCTGTGTTTCTTGAATTGTTACTTCACTGTTATATGGATTTTATATGTTAAAATACAATACGAAACGACCAGATATCTTAGGGATTTGTCGTATGCAGACAGTATGTAGAGTTTGTCCTTTCAGTGGCTCAGATCATATTATACGTATCAGTCATACAACATATATTAGTCAATATAGCGGGGCTCGAATTAACGACCTGCGGATCAGCAGTCAGGTGCTCTACCCCTGAATAAAATGTGGCATTCGTGTCCTTAATTGGTGTGTTTATTAGTCGCATGGTAAGCATCATATAGATGTAACTATTAGATCTAGACCAACACGGTAAAATAAAATAAAGGAAATATTTTGTAAAATTGGCCAAAATGAATAAAAAAGTCGAGAAGGAAATGCCACGTACAAAGTTCACAGTAACCACAAAAGCTCAGGGATACTTGACAATGAACTCATGTTGCATCTATAAATTCTTTGAAAGCAATAACACAATCCTCGTAAATTCTTGAATTGTATAAATATGTTTTAATCTGGCGAATCGACGTTAAAGTGATCTACGTGTAACACACCAGGTTATCTTAAATCCACTCACCTTTTACATTGATAAGAGATATTTCAACCAAATTTGAAATATATGTGACATGTTTAAAACTTCCTTTTATGATAAGTTTGAGAAAATTCCCCAATTAGTTCTATCCTGTCAGAGTTTTTTCTACAAACAAGGATTGACATTGAGCATACATATATTTTTTGAACAATGTGTCCATTTCAGTGAACTAAACATATTTTCGTCCACAATGATGCCATTCCTTATCAAATATGTAAACACAGTATTCCCCCTACATTTATTGAACAATGAATACCACTGAAACAGTATGCATGTACCATTTTATCTTAGTTTGAACTTTTTATCGAGGATTAAGACAAAATACTATAGCCGATATTATTACAATTGGCCAACACATAATACATTTTAGTATATCATGTCTTCAAAAAGCATACAAAGGTACTCGTAGAAATATGTCTACTTCGTTATGTCGATAAGAAAACTCACAAATATGAGAAAACTACTTATATTACTATCTTTGTTACATGTTTGTCTGACATTTTGTAACTGTACCTTAATTTTTCATTTTTAAATTCTCACTATACCTCTGATAAGTTGTGATAAATATTGAACTGTTGCATATTTCTCACCGATTACATGTGTGGCTAAACAATGTGTATATATGTTATATGTCGAATTAAACATATTGTCTGGTACTTATTTTTGTACTGTATTATACTCGTATTGTACTTCATTACTTGCATGATAAGATGTAATGCCACTTTAAGCTCACTGTCACGGAAGGGCACAATCTGTCGCACCGCATATCTCTGGCAGGCAGTCAGCGATATACCAAGTGACCCAAACGGAGGACTGGCAAATATGTATATTTTGTCGCAAAATCATTACGTGCTGAGGCAGCGTGTCATGAAAAGTGTAGACACAAGTTTTCCAGGTTTATTTTGTGACTCTGCTGCCAAAGTTCCTTTGAGTTGTTTGCGTAACGTCCGATATAAACCCACATTAAAGGCCCAATAAGGATCATTTTCACCATTTATTTACACCGGTGATTTTGTAACATTTATATGGGATAGCCGTTAGAGGCACTGTTTTATGTATGTGGCATTCCCTGTAGCAACTTATTCCTCCTCTTTTACACTGATCGGTTAATGGTAAACAGTAATTTCTGATTCTGCTTTGGAAAAAACGCTCATGAAAGACATCAGGTGATGTTTACCAAATAAGCAATGTTTGACATTGATTAAATTCCGTAAAATGCTGATGTATTTCCGTGAAATATCGTGCGAAATATGAATATTTATCCGAGCACAAATATTGGTTTCGTCAAAATTAAGTTCAACGACAATAAACAATATGTTTTAAAATGTAATCAAATGATAATATTTAACTGATTTATGTCACCTGCATTACGCAAAAGAAAACATCCAACGTCGAAGATTGTACACAAACACACGAGCAACTATGTTAAACTAACCGGTCGACAAGCTAATAAATATCTAGCCAGATGTTTGGAAACAAATGTGTATTAACGACCTTTTTTGGACTTCACGGTATATAGGCCTCACAGTGGAAGTTTGAATATTCTATATAATTATGAGAGTAAAGTAAGATAAGATTCAATGGTAAATGCTGCAATACCTCCATGATATATGTATCTGAAAATTTAATATGGTTTATGCTTTACAATTATGGCAACCAATTCTGATATCCCACCGATGCTTAAGGCAGTAAAGATCGTTCTGTATTGCCAATACTTCGACTTATAAATGATATTTTCCATGTGTTACCATTTGTTACCATTTGAATTCCATATGGAGTTTTCTTTATTTATTTCTCCATATTAATGTCTGTTAAGTACATAGATGTTTTGCTATTCAAGACATATAAAAGAAATAAAACAATGATAACTTTCCTTCCATAGGTTCATTCAGATTATTTTTCAAATGGGGGGGGGAAATAAAACGATCATTGTGTTTTTGTTGAACGCTTAAAAGTTATAAAATATGAAATGTTATCCGTAGTCATAATGTCAAATGCCTTTGGAGATATATAACGGATCTAATTCCTTCAGTCTTTTTTAAATTCAGTTAGGACTGTGAGCCGTGCAATGACAAAAACATAGACGATGTCGCTTAAGACATCGCTTCTTTTGTTACTCTAAGATTGTTTTCTGTTCTACATGGCGTTCAGTTGACCTAACCAGGAATTATAATCCAGTACAACTTTCCCATTCCGCAAGTAGCGGATAACTTTCCCACAAAAATCAGAGATTGGTGGAGGACAAATAACCGTATTCAAATATAGAGAATAATTTGATACAGGGAACACCACATACATAAGACAGTACCTCCCATGTCCAAACACAGACCTCCGTGAAAACAACAATCCATAAAACATAAGGCATTTGAGGAGGCTCAATGGTGCATACGTAAGGCAACAGGGGCGCAAGGAATGGCCTGGTCGACCATAAGAGATAACTAGTAGAATCAAAGAGGACAAACAGGGTGAAATTAATGGATGGAAAAGATCACATGACAAGTCAAGACAGCAGGCAACAATAGGCCGAAACTGGGGAGAAAATAACCTGAACACTATATAAAGTAAAAGAATAAAAGAATTGCACAGGGGGAAGGGAAATTTAACATACATTTAAACACAAAAAGAAATTATAACCATACAGTGATATACAGCCTTGGAACTGTCAGTAAAATACTGGGGGTTTAAATCGATTGTACAGCTAGCAAAAACTTCACACTTAATCGCTATATGGTCAATGATTTCCAACATATATACATAAATTGACTAAGTAGACAGTAACTAATCATTAAAAACAATTAACCATTACGTACATAACAACAGACATAGTGTGTATAATCCAGCACAAGCAGCCTTATACTGTCCTTGCTCTCAGTTACTAAATGATTAATATCAGAATGTGAAATAACCATAAAATATAAAATTAATAACCTAATGTAAAGTCAACCGGAAAAAAGCAGTTAATAATTAAACAAATCTTAATTACTAGTGATAGGGAAATCCAATTTAAAACATAGACACATAGATATAAAAATTAAAATATATCTAATAAGAAAACTAAAACAAAAATACGACTTATAAATGAGTTTAAGATGTGTTATAAAACAGCACAAAAGAGAGAAAAGTTTTCTTGGTATGCCAAAATGACGTCTCGTATGTATCACCAAATGACGTCATAATAAAGAAAGAAGCTTTTCGAAATCTTACTGATAGATATGCTCAAATGATAAGTACAATTAGGACAAAAAGTATAATTTTATGAAATGCTGTCATAATGAAAAAAAGAAAAAATGATCAACCTAACAAATAATTCGACATACATGTACATAGACAAACACTGGACAAAACAAAATGAAAAAAGGAAAATACCAACGTAAACGCGAAACATCATAGACACCACAACACAACACAATCCCAATAAGGGCTGGATAACAGTTTTAAGATACTCAATGGAACATATTCTGTTAGTTCCAGAGCAAAAAATAATGACTACAAAGTCCCGAACATAATCCTTAAATACATTATCATCAGTCAGATCCTGCCATGTCAAGTATGGTTTACAGACGTAACTTCATTTAATCTTAAAACATTAGTGTCCGGTGTGCAGTAAAAACATGTGTGAAAATCTATCAAGTATAATGTTTCCATTAATCCGAATACCTTGTGATCTTCTGCGGCGTGTAGGTGTTTGTGCCAGTGAAAACATATCTATAGCTAAAGTTTGATATGTAGAGATATAGAAAAACATGACAAGCCCTAGGTGCGCTGTGCTAACCGGGCGGACTTTATTCTACGAAGCCAGTTCAGTATGAAAATGTTACGTGCAAAAAACACTAACAACTAAATCCCGGGGGTGGGTTATTTACTATGTTCGGTCGTGTTCAGTGCCATAAATTGTCACGTGGTAATAAACACTTGGTGGTTGTAAATAAATATAATGGTTTCAACGAGCATTGAATATCTACTTTGTACAATTTTACATCTCCTTAACACACCCAGAGCGTTCGCGGCTAAAATGAAGATCATTAGGATGCTAGATGTTAGTAGGCATCATGGGGGCCCTGGTCCGCGTGTTCTCGTACGTGTGGATGAAATGGATCACAATCGCGTCGCAGGGGGCTTTGTTGTAAGAACAATTGGACTATCTCGGACTGTGCTCAAAAGTGTGGTAAAGATATAACCGATAAAGAGTCGAGACAATGTGGTAGTACTACCTGCTTTAGGAACATTATCTTATTATGGATGTTTGTGAAATTACGCTGGCTTTTGTTGTGAGACAGACATGTCATGTAACACGATTTATGCTCACGGCCCTCGAGTAATATTGTAATGAGGTCATATTTAAATGAATATTGTACATGTAGGACTAAACTCACCCAAAGTTCTATCGCATCAAATTTAAATTTTATATGGTTTTCCTAATTCTGTAGTAAATGTAATGAAAATTCAGATTTGTGATCATATAGCCATGTATGGCAGGGCTATTTGTCCACTAAAATGATGAAAAATAGTATGTCCTTTCATAAATGTGGCTAAATTTGCATTTCCTATAGGACTATGAATACATCTAGGACTCCTAAAGATTATTAATTGAATCTAAAAACGGCGTTATTTATGTGAGTTTGTTACAGGAGACTTCCAACTGGACCCAAGTAAAAATTGTATTTTTTTAAAGACCGGAAGTGTCCGGGCTCTTCGTCTCGACACAAGTTAATGGGACTCGTGTAATACTGCAAATAGGCAGAAAATCATAAACCATAGGTGCCTAGCACTCGCTCAGTAATTAATTACATAACGTACATTTCTTTTTATTAGCATACGAAATTGAACTTTTATTAAAATTTTAGTTATTTTTTCTGTTAAAATTTAAGCACGTTTATTTGCTGGACCTTATTCATTTTGTTATCTGTGTGATTTCATTGTTTTTTTTCTACTACAATGGCCATAAATTTCGAACCCCTCGGTCGTCTTTCCGAAATCAAGTAAACCCAAAGTGATGCGTTAGAACTTTGGGTGAGTGTATATAAAACATACTTATGGATACGCATTAATAATTGTAATGAGGCTTTAACAGGGTGGATATAGACCTGAGGTGTCCCTTTCATCATTATTATGGACATTGACGGGCACCTGGGCAGGGCCATCGACCTTCTGTATGCCAGCTGGATATCTTCCTCAAGTACGAATTATACACCCAGTGTTGGATTCGAACACGCAACGGTCAGGGGCAAGTTATAAGAAATCAGTGACTATAACCACTCGACCAAGTCGATGTCTTTGAGTACACGTATACGTCTGTGTGTGTTTCGTCTTACGTACAATGAACCAATATTCTGCCGTTTTAGCATATTTTTCCTATATAACGTCATCAATTTAACACGCAATGCGTAGATTCTGTGGTTCTTGAATTGTTACTTCACTAGCTGTTATATGGATTTTATATTGGATACACTATGTTAAATTCCAAAAAGAAACGGTATCTTGAGATGAACAGTTTATTGATTTGTCGTATGTTAAAGTTTGCCGTTTCAGTGGCTCGAATCATACTATATCAGTCATCGAACATACATTAGTAAATATAGCGGCACTCTAACTCACGACCTTCGCATCAGGAGTCAGGTGCTTTACCTCTCACTCCTGGCCAATAAAATGTAGCATTCGTGTCCTTAATTGGTGTGTTTATTAAGCGCATGGTTAGCATCATATAGATCTAACTATTGGATATAGACATGACACTGTAAATTAAAATAAAAGAAATAGTTTATAAAATTGGCCAAAATGGATAAAAAAGTCGAGAAGGAACAACTCATGTTGCATCTATCAATTCTTTGAAAACATTTACACAATCCTCGTAAATTCTTGAATTATGTAAATACATTTTAGTCTTGCGAATCGACATTAAAGAAATATATTTGTTTGTTTTAATCTTGCGAATCGACGTTATCGTATATACTTGTAACATTAATTACAGGTTATCTTAAATCTACTCAAACTTTTACATTGATAAGAGATATTTCAACCAAATTTAAAATGTTTAAAACTTCCCTCTATGATTACAGTGTGAGAATCTTCCCCATTTAGTTATATCCTGTCAGAGGTTTTTCTACAAACAAGGATTGACATTAGCATACATATTTTTCTTGAACATAAAGAACAACTTTGGAAAATATAGGGATACATCAATGGGGGGAAGTATTTAATGGATGGAATACATCATGGAACGCGTCAAGAAAATCAGCAATAATGCGGATAATTATAAAACATGTCGATGTTGCGAATCTCAAATCGATGTGTCACTGCTAGTGAATCATCTCCATTATCGCGAGTCATCTGCTGGGGTCTTAAATCGTTACTGTGTTGCGATTTACACTGACCTTGACCTCACCGATTGTAATGCAATCCCTTACTCCTATATTAAGGTCTGCTATGGGTTTGAAATATAAAGCGTCGCTAATAGCGAGGTGTCCTCAATAGTGGATTGAAACAAACATGAGTACTTTGAGAAAAAATATGAAGCTTATAAAACAATGAAGTACATTCTGCTAACTATCTATGTATCTTGTTACACATAAACTACTTGTATATACATGTACTTCGGCTATAAGCACCGCATTAAAATGTAACAACGCACCATCGACGACATAATCAAATCCATTTTTTGCATACCTGATATGAACGTGATTTTGAACACTTATACATGTATTCCTAATCGTGGCAATATAATGTCTGACAAAATAATACGACATTTCTGTTCAAAATATTCAAAAAAGATAAGTTTATGTATTTAAGGTAAGCATTCCATCATTGGCATAATGTCTGCGATAAATGAAACAGTTGTTGTTTCAATCTACATGTATATAATAATGGGGATAAAATCTGAAAATTTTGATTTTTTTACCGGTCCACAAAAAAAAAATGGCCCGTTTTATTCTCTGAAAAAAACTTAAGCCTTTAAAAATAAAACGATAAAAGGAAAATCATATTTATTTTCTTATTTCTTCCTACATTTGTATTTGCATATAGTGAAACCACCTTTGTACTAAACAGACTTGCACATTTAAGAAAAGTCAGAAATATTTGAAAAAAAATCATAACAAAATTTTTGGGCGGGACATTTGTGTCATAAAATATTTAATATAAGGACTATTTGAATATTTCATGCGAACATAAAAATATTGACTATGTCAGAAAACCCAAATATCAGTTGGGCGTCATATTGACTTCAATGAAAATGATTTGTAACACATAGCATCAACTATAGACAAATTTCAGAGACATTTACCGCCTGGTTTTTGGAAAATTTTATTTTGAACATATTGCTGCCTAAATGTTACATACACATGATGTAATTGGAATTTGCCATTTTGCTTATTTCTTTCAAAAGTATGATTTATTTATGGCAAATGAAGTTCATCAGAAATTTGACATTGTTACCAAATTATATCACTTCCAAGACTTAAACTAACATTGTTTTAATATTTTGAAGTATTTTAGTAAATTACCTCCCTTAATAAAAAAATACATACTTTTTTATTTCTTTCCAATAAAAGCACAATTTATAAAATATAAAGTGAAGGACTGCCTAAAATATCATGACTTGCAACTGCAGTTAAATTAAATTGAGCATACATTATGCAATTTAAAAATATTTTAATTAGTTTAGTTACCATATATATAGAAGGGAAATTACTTGAACAATTGATGGACTGTTTTACCTTAACTAGTCCGGCCATGGACGTCACATCTCTACACTGTCGCTGTTACGAAGACGCATGTAAAAGTCGGAGTACAGAGACACGTATGCGGGACTAGTATTTAACAAACTCGGTATGTTCGTGGCGAAAATGAAGATAATTTGGTTGTTTATGGGGCGTTTTTAATTTACTTGTATTTGTACAAAGTGATATGTGCTTAAACGAATGTAAGTGGACATCACGGAAGCCCTGGTCCGCGTGTTCTCGTACTTGTGGATGATATGGATATCAATCGCGTTACAGAAATTTGTGTTGTGACGATAATAGGAGTACCGATGAATGTTATCAACATTGTAATAAAAATTACAACGACATGTGTCGCTATACTATTTATATGAGTTGTTGTGCACAGTACAGGGGCTCGCTGTACTCAGTATACATGTTTTCGTCCGTTGTGTATCGGTCGATACACTCAGTATATAAGGCGCTGTACTCAGTATACATGTTTTCGTCCGTTGTGTATCGGTCGATACACTCAGTATATAAGGCGCTGTGCACAGTATACATGTTTTCGTCCGTTGTGTATCGGTCGATACACTCAGTATATAAGGCGCTGTACTCAGTATACATGTTTTCGTCCGTTGTGTATCGGTCGATACACTCCGTATATAAGGCGCTGTACTCGGTATACATGTTTTCGTCCGTTGTGTATCGGTCGATACACTCAGTATATAAGGCGCTGTACTCAGTATACATGTTTTCGTCCGTTGTGTATCGGTCGATACACTCCGTATATCAGGCGCTGTACTCAGTATACATGTTTTCGTCCGTTGTGTATCGGTCGATACACTCAGTATATAAGGCGCTGTGCACAGTATACATGTTTTCGTCCGTTGTGTATCGGTCGATACACTCAGTATATAAGGCGCTGTGTATCGGTCGATACACTCAGTATATAAGGCGCTGTACTCAGTATACATGTTTTCGTCCGTTGTGTATCGGTCGATACACTCAGTATATAAGGCGCTGTGCACAGTATACATGTTTTCGTCCGTTGTGTATCGGTCGATACACTCAGTATATAAGGCGCTGTACTCAGTATACATGTTTTCGTCCGTTGTGTATCGGTCGATACACTCCGTATATAAGGCGCTGTACTCAGTATACATGTTTTCGTCCGTTGTGTATCGGTCGATACACTCAGTATATAAGGCGCTGTACTCAGTATACATGTTTTCGTCCGTTGTGTATCGGTCGATACACTCCGTATATCAGGCGCTGTACTCAGTATACATGTTTTCGTCCGTTGTGTATCGGTCGATACACTCAGTATATAAGGCGCTGTGCACAGTATACATGTTTTCGTCCGTTGTGTATCGGTCGATACACTCAGTATATAAGGCGCTGTGCACAGTATACATGTTTTCGTCCGTTGTGTATCGGTCGATACACTCAGTATATAAGGCGCTGTAATCAGTATACATGTTTTCGTCCGTTGTGTATCGGTCGATACACTCAGTATATAAGGCGCTGTGCACAGTATACATGTTTTCGTCCGTTGTGTATCGGTCGATACACTCAGTATATAAGGCGCTGTGCACAGTATACATGTTTTCGTCCGTTGTGTATCGGTCGATACACTCAGTATATAAGGCGCTGTACTCAGTATACATGTTTTCGTCCGTTGTGTATCGGTCGATACACTCAGTATATAAGGCGCTGTGCACAGTATACATGTTTTCGTCCGTTGTGTATCGGTCGATACACTCGGTATATAAGGCGCTGTGCACAGTATACATGTTTTCGTCCGTTGTGTATCGGTCAATTAACTGCGGAATGAAACCTTGACATGTTTGTTGTAGTATACCACGCATGTCTAATTTCAGTTAGTATTAATGAAATATCGAATTTCAGTGTCATTGTAATTACGCCATACCTTTTTCAAATTGGAAGAAATGTAAATACATTTTTAAAAAATTCAATAATTGCCAAAAAAGAAAATTGTTTTAAATATTGAAAAATGTTGTATCTATTTCTTTGCAAACAGTTGGTTTTATATATTCCCCATCAATTAATTAAGTGGTTAACGATTTAAGTATTTAGTTAACTATCAGACAATGTTAAGATATTTATCTCGTATGAAAATGTGTCACGATACTTATCTATATAGTTAACCACATAATTTCCTAGTGAACTGAAGGCAGAAATATGCTACCATACAATACAAACAGAATATGTATTCAGTAATTTCAATAAGATCGCTAGATAATATTTGCATTAAGGCGACGCAATATAATGCCTGAATGCATTCTTTATTTCGAATTTGCCGAGTCATAAGGGATATTAAACTGATTTATTAAATATGTATAAACTATGTAAACTCGAAAATTCAATTAACAACATATTGGTGTTTTTTCATACATGCATGATTGTGAAGAAAGAAGTTGGGAAATTGGGATTGTAAAGGTGAGAAATCAAAGGTTGAGAAAGTGAGATAAAACCGTAAACCGTGGGTGAAATACAGCGAGAACAAAAGCATGACCAATGATGACGTCACAGCTGTAATTGAAATTAATGTATTGACTCTCAACGAGCATTGAATATCTACTAAGAACACTTTTACATCTCTTTAAAAAAATTCTTCGAAGCCACTTCTGTATAAAAATGTTACGAGCAAAAAAACTAAATACTCAATCCCTGTGCGGGTTATTTTCTATGTTCGGTCTCGTTCAGTGTCATATATTGTCACGTGGACTGGTAATAAACACTTGGTGGTTGTAAATAAATATGATGGTTTCAACGAGCATTGAATATCTACTTTGTACTATTTTACATCTCATTAACACACCCAGAGTGTTCGCGGCTAAAATGAAGATCATTTGGTTGTTATGGTGTGTTTTGTATTTACCTGTATCTGTACAAAGTGATCATCAGTGCGATGATGTAGATTGTAAGTGGGTACCAATGGAATCTTGGTCGGCGTGTTCTCGTACTTGTGGAGGATATGGGATACAATCGCGTGAAAGGGGGCTGTGTTGTCTCGATACTATGAGTGCCTATGACTGTTATCAAAATTGTAATAAAGATTACAACGACAAATTAGAGTCGAGACAATGTGGTAGTACTACCTGCTTTAATGGAGCAACATTATCTGACTATGGGTGTGACTGTTTGTGGAATTACGATGGCGTCTGTTGTGAGACAGGTATGTGATGTAACCCATCTAGTTGTAACATGATTTATGTTCACGGCCCTCGAGTGGTACTGTAATGGGGTCATGTTTAAAGGAGTATTTACATGTATATAATATGATTATTGATATGCAATATTGTAATGGGGCTTTGCAGAGTTGTAACCATGGCTTGAGGTCACATTAATTGCCAGGGTAATGTGGTGACATTTCCAGCTATTAGTGAGGTTATAGAACCGAAATTCCCCTTTTAGCATTATTTCAATCATAGGCGGGCACTTGGGCAGACCCATCGACTATCGGTGAGCCAACTTGGATATCTTCTTCACGTCACAAACCGTGATATGAATCTTAAGGTACACTTAGTTTCGTTGCAATGGGCAACGACCAGATATATTGAGATGAACATTTGATTGATTTGTCGTTCGCAAACATATGTTAGAGTTTGCCGTTTCAGTGGCTCAGATCAGCCAGGTGGTCTACCCCTGAATCGTAACAAACACAACGAGGCATTCTTGTCCTTAATTGGCGGGTTTATTAAACGCATAGTTAACATCATATAGTTCTAGACCTTACATTGCGAAATAAAATAAGATAAAAAGTTTATAAAATTGGCAAACAATGAGAAGGAGCAACCACAAAAGCACAGGAATACATGAAAATTAACTCATGTTACATCTATAAATTCTTGGAAAACAATTACATAATCCCTAATATAAATACGTTTTAATCTTGCGAATCGACGTTAAAGATATTTATGTGTACCATTAACTACAGTTTATCTTAAATCCACTCAATGTTTACATTGATAAGAGATATTTCAACATGTTTAAAACTTCCTTATTTGATAACAGTGTGAGAAACTTCCCGATTTAGTTCTATCCTGTCAGAGGTTTTTCTACAAACAAGAATTGACATTAAGCATACATGTACATAAAATAAACGTTTTACATTAGGGTTTCAATGCGGACATTGTCACATTCAGTAGCATATGCATAGAGCAAAATGTATTCCGGAATAAAATTATCAGTGAAATGTCTTATTTCTTGAGCAATATGTCCATTTCAGTGAACTAAAAATATTTTCGTCTACAATGATGTCATTCCTTTTCAAAAATTTAAAACGGTTTCTCTACATTTAGTGAAGAATGAATAATACTGAAACAGTATACCATTTTATCTTAGTTTGAACTTTTTATCGAGAACTAAGACAGACTTTTTTACGATATATACCTCACAGTGGAAGTTTGAATTTTCTATATAATTATGACAGTAAAGTAAGATAAGATTCAATGGTAAATGCTGCAATAACTCCATGGTTTATATGGTTTATGCTTATAATTAATGCAACCAATTTTGATATCCCGCCGATAGGACCGTTCTGTATTGCCAATACTTCGACTTATAAATGAGATTGCCCATTTGTTACCACTGAAATGTCCTGCCATTTTCGTTGACTTCCATATGGATTTTTCTTTATTTATTTCTCAATATTTATGTCTGTCAAGTACATAGATAGTTTGCTATTAAAGACATATAAAACAAAGATAAATTTCCTTCCATATATTCATTGTCAGATTATTTTTCAAATGGGGGGGGGGAATAAAACGATCGTAATCTTTTTGTTGAACGCTTTAAATTTATAAAATCTGAAATGTTATCCGTAGTCATAATGTAAACGAAATAAATGTCAGTCGCATGCTCTGGAATTATAAATAACGGATCTAATTCCTTCAGTTCTTTGTAAAATCTAGTAAGGATTATGATACAATATAAAATGGCAAAAGCACAGACGATGTCGCTTAAACCATCGCCTCTATTGATACTCTTATTTTCTGTTCTACATGGCGGTAAGTTGACCTAACCAGCCTTCCAGGATTTATAATCCAGTACAATTTTCCTCCCATTTCTCAAGTAGCTGATAACTTTCCTACAAAAATCAGAGATTGGTGGAGAACAAATGAACGTAGTCATATACCATAGAAAGACATGACAAGCCCTTCCTGGGATCGAGCCAGAGCCCACTAGGACTTTATTTTTCGAAGCCAATTCAGTATAAAAATGTTACGAGCAAAAAAGCTAACAACTAAATCCCTGTGCGGGTTATTTACTAGTTTCGGTCGTGTTCAGTGTCATAAATTGTCACGTGGTAATAAACACTTGGTGGTTGTAAATACATATGATGGTTTCAACAAGCATTGCATATCTACTTTGTACTATTTTACATCTCTTTAACAAACCCAGTGTGTTCGCGAGTAAAATGAAGATCATTTGGTTGTTATGTGGTGTTTTGTATTTACCTGTATCTGAACAAAGTGATCGATGCTATGAAGAATGTAAGTGGACATCATGGGAGCCCTGGTCGGCGTGTTCTCGTACTTGTGGAGGATATGGATCACAACGGCGTACTAGACCTTTGTGTTGTAAGGATGGTTGGAGTTCCGATGAATGTTTTCAAAATTGTAATAAAGATTACAACGACAGATCTGAGTCGATACAATGTGGAAGTACTTACTGCTTTAATGGAGGAACATTATCTGATTATGGCCGGTGTAACTGTTTGTGGAATTACGCTGGCTTTTGTTGTGAGACAGGTATGTGATATAACTGTAACATGATTTATGTTCACGGCCCTCGAGTGTTGTTGTAATGAGGTCATATATAACTTAAGGTATGACCACTCTAATACTAATCATCAAGAATCTTAACTAAACTGTTTCCATGAGGTTCTGGAGACAACCAAATGCAAAATACAAAGTTTTACCGTGCCGTTTTAAAGATTTTCAAGTTTTAAGATTAAGCAGACTTGCTTTGAGAGGTCACAAATTCAACTCATGTTCTTCATGCATAAAATTATTATTTTAGTTCAAAATGAGCCTATTTAATCATTTGTTTGTGTTTTTCCTATTTTCAAGGTAGCATAATCATAAATAATAACGTAAGAACTCTATCAAAATGGACTTCAAAATTATCCTCAACATCTCTGTAACAAAATATAACAAAATGAAAAACTTTTACCGTCTAGATTTGCTTTGGTAAGATCTTATAATATGCATGTATTAAATTTTACTATGCAGAATTATCAAACTTTGGAGAAATAAGGCATTGTTTTAGAAACCAATTGATATAATTTATATTCATAATTCTATGTCTGTGTTCTTGCCAAAAAAGTCTGTAAACAAGAAATGTCATGAAAAAAGCAAAGAAAAATAATTGGGCCTATCGGGGATTTGAACCAAGGACCTTTCGCATGTAAGGCTAAACACATAGGCTAAGGATCGATGTTGACCAAGGTGTTACAAATGATTCGAAATTTACATTCGCATTAGGGTGGCCTTACCTTGTTAGTTTACATGTATGTAACATGATTATTGACATGCAATATTGAATGGGGCTTGAATTTACATTAATTGCCAGGTTCATGTGGTTACTTTTCCAGCTATTTGGGTGGAGATAGCAGTAGTGGCAGTATTACTCCAGTTACTGCTGGCATTCATGGCAGTATTACTCATGTTACTGCTGGCAGTCATGGCAGTTTTACTCATGTAACTGCTGGCAGTAGTTGCAGTATTATTCCTGTTACTGCTAGCAGGAGTGGCAGTATTACTCCGGTTACTGTTGGCAGTAGTTGCAGTATTTTTCCTTAATACTGCTAGCAGGAGTTGCAGTATTATTCCTGTTACTGCTTGCAGTAGTGGCAGTATAACTCATGTTACTGCTGGGGGAGTGGCAGTATTATTCCTGTTACTGCTTGCAGTAGTGGCAGTATAACTCATGTTACTGCTGGGGGAGTGGCAGTATTATTCCTGTTACTGCTTGCAGTAGTGGCAGTATAACTCATGTTACTGCTGGGGGAGTGGCAGTATTATTCCTGTTACTGCTTGCAGTAGTGGCAGTATAACTCATGTTACTGCTGGGGGAGTGGCAGTATAACTCATGTTACTGCTGGGGGAGTGGCAGTATTATTCCTGTTACTGCTTGCAGTAGTGGCAGTATAACTCATGTTACTGCTGGGGGAGTGGCAGTATTATTCCTGTTACTGCTTGCAGTAGTGGCAGTATAACTCATGTTACTGCTGGGGGAGTGGCAGTATTATTCCTGTTACTGCTTGCAGTAGTGGCAGTATAACTCATGTTACTGCTGGGGGAGTGGCAGTATTATTCCTGTTACTGCTTGCAGTAGTGGCAGTATAACTCATGTTAATGCTGGGGGAGTGGCAGTATAACTCATGTTACTGCTGGGGGAGTTGCAGTATTATTCCTGTTACTGCTTGCAGTAGTGGCAGTATAATTCCTGTTGCTGCTGGCAGTAGTGGCAGTATAACTCATGTTACTGCTTGCAGTAGTGGCAGTATAATTCCTGTTGCTGCTGGCAGTAGTGGCAGTATAACTCATGTTACTGCTTGCAGTAGTGGCAGTATAACTCATGTTACTGCTGGCGGAATGGCAGTATAATTCCTGTTGCTGCTGGCAGTAGTGGCAGTATAACTCTTGTTACTGCTGGCGTAGTGGCAGTATAATTCCTGTTGCTGATGGCAGAAGTTGCAGTATTATTCCTGTTTCTGCTAGCAGGAGTGACAATATTATTCCGGTTACTGCTGGCAGTACTGGCAGTAGTTGCCGTATTACTCCGGTTACTGCTGGCAGTAGTTGCAGTATTACTCCGGTTACTGCTGGCAGTAGTTGCCGTATTACTCCGGTTACTGCTGGCAGTAGTTGCCGTATTACTCAAGTTACTGTTGGCAGTAGTTGCCGTATTACTCCGGTTACAGCTGGTAGTAGTTGCCGTATTACTCTGGTTACTGCTGGTAGTAGTTGCAGTATTACTCCTGTTACTACTGGCAGTAGTTGCAGTATTACTCCGGTTACTGCTGGCAGTAGTTGCCGTATTACTCCAGTTACTGTTGGCAGTAGTTGCCGTATTACTCCAGTTACAGCTGGTAGTAGTTGCAGTATTACTCCGGTTATTGCTGGTAGTAGTTGCAGTATTACTCTGGTTACTGCTGGTAGTAGTTGCCGTATTACTCCAGTTACTGTTGGCAGTAGTTGCCGTATTACTCCAGTTACAGCTGGTAGTAGTTGCAGTATTACTCCGGTTACTGCTGGCAGTAGTTGCCGTATTACTCCAGTTACTGTTGGCAGTAGTTGCCGTATTACTCCAGTTACAGCTGGTAGTAGTTGCAGTATTACTCCGGTTACTGCTGGTAGTAGTTGCAGTATTACTCCAGTTACAGCTGGTAGTAGTTGCAGTATTACTCCGGTTACTGTTGGTAGTAGTTGCCGTATTACTCCAGTTACAGCTGGTAGTGGTTGCAGTTTTACTCCGGTTACTGCTGGTAGTAGTTGCAGTATTAATCCAGTTACAGCTGGTAGTAGTTGCAGTATTACTCCGGTTACTGTTGGTAGTAGTTGCCGTATTACTCCAGTTACAGCTGGTAGTAGTTGCAGTATTACTCCGGTTACTGCTGGCAGTAGTTGCCGTATTACTCCAGTTACTGTTGGCAGTAGTTGCCGTATTACTCTGGTTACTGCTGGTAGTAGTTGCAGTATTACTCCGGTTACTGTTGGTAGTAGTTGCCGTATTACTCCGGTTACTGCTGGTAGTAGTTGCCGTATTACTCCGGTTACTGCTGGCAGTAGTTGCCGTTTACTCCAGTTACTGCTGGCAGTAGTTGCCGTATTACTCCGGTTACTGCTGGTAGTAGTTGCAGTATTACTCCGGTTACTGCTGGCAGTAGTAGCAGTATTACTCCAGTTACTGCTGGTAGTAGTGGCGGCATTACTCCGGTTCCTGCTGGTAGTAGTGATAGTATTACTCCGGTTACTGCTGGTAGTAGTGGCAGTATTACTCCTGTTACTGCTGGCGGTAGAGGCAGTATTACTCCGGTTACTGTTGGTAGTAGTGGCAGTATTATTCCAGTTACTGCTGGTAGTAGTTGCAGTATTACTCCGGTTACTGCTGGCAGTAGTTGCAGTATTACTCCGGTAGTAGTTGTAGTATTGTAGTATACTGCTGGCAGGAGTTGCAGTATTACTCCTGTTACTGCTGGCTGTAGAGGCAGTATTAACCCTGTTATTGCCATTACAGTCAACTTCACATCTGTTAAATATATAACCTTGTACAAATCGGTGCACACTGTATCGATTCACTGGATGTAAGACAGACACTTATCACACTATATCAACCAAAATCAGTTATCATTAAAAGCATGCTAGGGTTCAGATACGATTAAGACATTCTTAACATGTTATACACTTTGTACAAGAATGCATTATCTAAAATTAATGTCTTCTAGTTAATGGTTGAACAAAAAGATCACTACCATGTAGCAGGTCTGGGTACTAATAGTATGTGGATTGTTTTATGTTATATTACAGAAGCATTTTCAAAACATAATCAGGTACATATAATACAAGCCCAAATAGCATTGAATGATTGTAAAATACTTGTTCTAAACTTCCTAAATGTCAAAATGTATCATGAGCATTAAACAATTTTACAGAACATGTAGTTTGCATTTCATAACATGTCCCGTCGGGAAATCGGGAAGTGAGAGTTCTCATTTCATGTATGAAGCAATGAAACATCAATAAAAGGACTACCACGGGTTCTGTCGAAGCCGGTCTTAGAGATTTTTGTTGGTGTGATTGTCAAGTTAAAATATTGAAGAAAAATTAAAAACTGATCCATGAAAAAAACGGTCTTATAACAAGTGATGGTCTAACTTTTGAGGAGATTATGCTTACTATACTTCCTCTTCCCGAGTAACCTATTAATAAATGCAAATTTAAGAAAACTGTTTTATATGCCGAGTTAAAATTTGGAATTCTAGCATTATACATAATACCTATTTATCGTCATGGTTGACCACGCGTGACGGTGATTACGATTTTCAACTTTTGGCATGAGGATCACGTGTACTATGTAGTAAGTGGTGAATTTCATTTCAATGCATTCCACGTTGTATGTTCAACACAAAAACATAAACGTTGCCGACAATGACCGCTGAAGAAAGTGCCAGGGTCGTCGGTATAATTGATGCTGGTACTCCGATTCGACAGATATGTTTACCTTTGCACTCATATTCCCATACATGTGTACCCTTGCACTCATGTTTTCATACATTTACACGTGCACTCATATTCCCATACATGTTTACACTTGCACTCATATTCCCATCCATGTTTACACTTGCACTCATATTCCAATACATGTTTACCCTTGCACTCATATTCCCATCCATGTTTACACTTGCACTCATGTTCCAATACATGTTTACTCCTGCACTCATATTCGCATACATGTGTACCCTTGCACTCATGTTTTCATACATGTTTACACGTGCACTCATATTCCCATACATGTTTACACTTGCACTCATACTCCCATCCATGTTTACACTTGCACTCACATTCAAATACATGTTTACCCTTGCACTCATATTCCCATCCATGGTTACCCCTGCACTCATATTCCCATACATGTGTACCCTTGCACTCATATTCCTATACATAATTACACGTGCACTCATATTCCTATACTTGTGTACCCTTGCACTCATATTCTCATACATGTGTACACTTGCACTCATATTCTCATACATGTGTACACTTGCACTCATATTCTCATACATGTTTACTATTGTACTCATATTCTCATACATGTTTACACTTGCACTCATATTCTCATACATGTTTACAATTGCACTCATATTCTCATACATGTTTACACTTGCACTCAGATTCCCATACATGTTTACCCTTGCACTCATATTCTCATACATGTTTACACTTGCACTCATATTCTCATACATGTTTACACTTGCACTCATATTCTCATACATGTTTACACTTGCACTCGTATTCTCATACATGTTAACACTTGCACTCATATTCTCATACATGTTTACACTTGCACTCATATTCTCATACATGTTTACACTTGCACTCATATTCTCATACATGTTAACACTTGCACTCATATTCTCATACATGTTTACAATTGCACTCATATTCTCATACATGTGTACACTTGCACTCATATTCTCATACATGTTTACACTTGCACTCATATTCTCATACATGTTTACACTTGCACTCAGATTCCCATACATGTTTACCCTTGCACTCATATTCTCATACATGTTTACACTTGCACTCATATTCTCATACATGTTTACACTTGCACTCATATGCCCTTACATGTTTACACTTGCACTCATATTCTCATACATGTTTACACTTGCACTCATATTCCCATACATGTTTACACTTGCACTCATATGCCCATACATGTGTACCATTGCACCCATATTCTCATACATGTTTACACTTGCACTCATATTCTCATACATGTTTACACTTGCACTCATATGCCCATACATGTTTACACTTGCACTCATATTCTCATACATGTTTACACTTGCACTCATATTCTCATACATGTTTACACTTGCACTCATATTCCCATACATGTTTACACTTGCACTCATATTCTCATACATGTTTACACTTGCACTCATATGCCCATACATGTGTACCATTGCACTCATATTCTCATACATGTTTACACTTGCACTCATATTCCCACATAAGAACACAAATGATAGCTTGAAATTGAAGATGCAAAATTATACTCGAAAGGCATATCTTAATTTCTTATCAAACACTTCTTCCGTACTTTGATATTGGTCATTGTGCAGCTCACATAGCTAAACAGTTATCCTTCTCAAATTGGAAACCTTTACGTCCGAATCGGGACTCATAAGACTTAGGATATTATATACAATGGAATTAAAAAGAATATTGCACATGGAGAGCCTCATTTACAAATCAGAGAATAAGTTGCTACAGGGAACGCCACATACATAAGACAGTGCCTCTCCACACAGACCTCCGGGAAAACAACAATCCATTAAACATAAGGCATTTGGGGAGGCTCAAGGGTACATACGCAAGGGAACGGGGGCGCAATGAATGGTCTGACCGAGGGATAACTAGGAGAACAAAAGAGGAATAAAGGGGGATTTAATGGATGGAATACATAACAGGACAATTCAAGAAAGGCAACAATAGGCCTAAAGTGGGGAGAAAATAACATGAACACTATATCAAGTGAAAGAATTGCACAAGTGATATGGGAAATTTAACATACATTTAAAACACAAATAGGAAATAATAACCATTCAGCGATTTACAGCCCTGAAACTGTGAGTAAAATTGAAACGGCCTACAACCTTGGAACTGTCAGTAAAATGTCTGGGGGCTTCAACTGGTTCTGCTTTCGTTCATTTGTTTTACTTATACATTATTATATTTAACAATAGCAGCTTGCGTGTTAGGAATATTTTGAGTGTTAATAAATGTACATCAAAACACAATTACATGACCATTGTGGCATTGTCCATTGGCCTTTCAGATATTTCCATCAAATCACTACTAGGGTATACGATATTTACGCATTTATCTCGAATCTAAATTAAATAGATGATACGATGTATAATAAATAATAATTGGACCTACATGCTTTAACATTTATATCTATGAAGGCGTAAAAAGCTTAGACAATAATTATCATGTAGTCCTCTTGATTCCGTCAAGAAAGTTCTTACATATTTTGTAAAGCAAGCATGATTTCTTCGAACATTATGTACTTATTTCATCGTACTCTGTGTTTGAATCTGTTTAACGATCACAGCTAAAGCACACGTATTGATTTCTGTTGACCTTTTTTCATTAACATAACATTGGTTTTATTTAGGCTAACATAACCTGTTTTAAATGTATGTTTGTACATAAAACTTCGACAATAATTCGTCAGTAACTAAATAAGTCTAGTGACCCTCCGTGAGAATGTATTGCAAAATCATAGATACGTATGTCTGCCATCTTCCAACTTGTACAAGATAAGTCATATTGTGTCACTCGGAGAAACCTTCTACTCGCTCGAGGGTTTGGTCTATAACCACACTCGCTGCCTCCAGATTGGGTATCTTAGTCTATAACCACACTCGCTGCCTCCAGATTGTGTATTCAGAGAACCCTTCTACTCGCTCGAGGGCTTGGTCTATAACCACATTCGCTGCATCCAGATTGTGTATTCAGAGAACCCTTCCACTCGCTCGAGGGCTTGGTCTATAACCACACTCGCTGCATCCAGATTGTGTATTCAGAGAACCCTTCCACTCGCTCGAGGGCTTGGTCTATAACCACACTCGCTGCATCCAGATTGTGTATTCAGAGAACCCTTCCACTCGCTCGAGTGCTTGGTCTATAACCACACTCGCTGCATCCAGATTGTGTATTCAGAGAACCCTTCCACTCGCTCGAGTGCTTGGTCTATAACCACACTCGCTGCATCAAGATTGTGTATTCAGAGAACCCTTCCACTCGCTCGAGGGCTTGGTGTATAACCAAACTAGCTGCCTCCAGATTGTGTATTCAGAGAACCCTTCCACTCGCTCGAGGGCTTGGTCTATAACCACACTCGCTGCATCCAGATTGGGTATTCAGAGAAATAAAAACCGATTTTAGTCAGCAAGGATGTTATTTCTTATCAAATAAGTAAAAAATAAAAAATAAAAATAACATACATGTAATTATAAGATTAAATTAAATATAATCAAATATATTAACTGCTGTATTCTGTGGTGGATGAATTCTCCAATACGTCAAAATAAGAGCACAAATACAACATGTTCAAACACACCAGGAACAACAACACGACACTTAAATCGGACACCAACATACCGATATACTACCATGCATACACACCAGAACGCCATATAAGCTTGCTGAAACGATAAATAAGGTACATTTGTATTTGCTGTGATGGCAGGGCGCAATGACATCTGTTAATTTGGTAAGTTGGCGCCTCGCAAGAACAACAAATTCTTGACTTGGTAAGTTGACGCATCCCCAGAACGACAAATGTTGGATTTGGTATGTTGGCGCCTCGACAGAATGAAACATTCTTGACTTGGTAAGTTGACGCATCGCCAGAACGACACATGTTGAATTTGGTATGTTGGCGCCTCGACAGAATGACAAATTATTGACTTGTTAAGTTGACGCATCCCTAGAACGACAAATACACACAACGTATCTTATTTATCGTAAAGGCGCGCTTGGTGTTGGCATATTGGCGCTCTTGAAACGCCCAAACACATCAGATCGAGATGGCAGCAATAATCCACCATAGTATTCACAAGAGGCGACTGTTTTTAATAACAAACTATCTTTCATCACATAATAATAGTACAAGCAGCAATAGTAATGCGCTTAAAGGATTTAGGTCGGTTTGAGCTTTATCATTGTCAATACTATAGTTGGAGAATACATGTACATGTATTTGTATTTCAGAGAGAAACTATGTATCACAACCACCAAATTCTGGCATTGGATGTAACAGTGGCCTATGTAACTGGACACCCTGGGAATCATGGTCTTCGTGTACTGTATCATGTGGTGGAGGAGGTACCCAACAAAGAGAACGCTATCTCTGTTGTACAGATGGTTATAGCTATACTACCTGTTTAACAAAGTGTGGCTTCCCTCGTACTGTTAGTAGGTTTGATAACAAATCTTGTGGAAACACGTGTTTGTATGGTGGTACAATCAAAGCTGATCAATGGGGGTGTGCTTGTTTAAACAGAACATTCGGTCACTGTTGTGAACAAGGTAACTTAACATACAATTGTACCGGAAATCACTTCCTAAGATAGATCAAGAAAGTATGTTAAACTTTGTATCTTATTATTTAAGTTATAAATATAAATTAATACATTTCATAGACAGTGCACTCATTTAAATTAGTTCACTAACATTTCTTATAATAACTATTGTTCAGAAGTGTATACATGTACACCTCAGCTAATAACACATTTTTATTATCGTTATAGATCTATTATCTTTTGTTTATATACTTATATGTTTCAGTTCTACCTGGATGTTTCCCTTATCCTACCGATATAATATTTGTGCTGGATTCATCAGCTAGTCAGACGAGTGTGCAATTCACACGACAGCTCGACTTCGTCAAAAATTTCATTGATAAAGTTAATATTAGTTTCACAGAATTTCAAATATCAGTGATCACTTTTTCATGGGAAGCTGAAGTCGAAATTTACTTTAATCAGTCGGATAGTCGAGATGCCTTGAAATCACTCGTAGATGAGATCCAGTTTCGACCAGGTGTAACAAACACACATAAAGGCTTGAGAGAGGCGATGCAAGTAGCGAGAAAAAGTGAACGACGTAAAGGCATGGTTACATTTTCGTATGTAATTGTACTCACTGACGGAATGTCATCGAAAAGAGTCGAAACGAAGCGAGCTGCAAAAGAACTTAAATCTGAAAATCTTCGTGTGATTGCTATAGGTATGTAATGTACTATTTTCAATTTAATTTATAATTGATTCGGATAGTAACATACACTGACCTAGATCAGTTTAAACACTGTATGACATATCAGTATGTATTAAAATGCAATCATAAGCATTCACATTTGAAATAACATGTATAAACAAGGCATAACTGCTACCCCTTCTTGCTTTTGTTTCAAAAATATTATGTATTGCTGATATGTTTTGACTCAGCAATACATCGCATTTGTTTACAAACAGTATTTCAGTATGCTTCCATATGGTGTGCTGTATATCATATATGTCTAAGACAATGATTCTGGTAATACTTGTGAGATTAAACATCCCCCTAGTGCTTGTCTATATACATCATGTCTGGTAACTCTGTCACATTTGAACAACATCCATGCAAATCTGTAGTTATAGATTTTATTATCCATGATATATACCATAGAACGTATTACAAAAATACAACAAAGGGTCATAAATATGATAATAATTAAGATATTTAAATTTCCTGGTTTCATGCACGTCTTCACATCATGTTTAGTAACTGTGCCACATTTGAACGAAGTCTATACAAATTTGTGGTTTGATATGCGCCAACAAGATTGTTTTCTCCACATTGTGTACCATAAGGTATATTCATAAAACCAACCAAGGGCCATTACTCTAGTAAATCCCCCTAATGTATCAATAAGTTTGTCCCAAATAAGCGTTGAAATTGTGTTCATAGTAAATGGATAATGAAAACAAGATGACATGACATGTATGTAATATGATTATCTGCTGATACAAAACTACCATTTAAGGAATGTACACATAAAATCAAGCATTTAACAGATATGTAAAGAATATATATTGCGCCAAGGTCCACTCTACGTTAACGTGAGTCACATTGCACGACGTCATATTGTCATAACTTTTAAAATACCGTCCGTGGTGCTCAATATATTGCTCATGGTTCTAATCCACCCTTTAACAGTGTCAGCAAACAGTTGGACTGAGTGACCTGTTATAGGACAAGACTGCATGCATCATTGCATCAATGTCTTTAAACTTTCCTCCCCGTAAAAGGTCCTTTAATGCTGGAAAATACGCAGAATCTAGTGGAGCAAGGTCCGGCGAATACGG
Organism: Mactromeris polynyma; assembly: GCA_032209605.1. NCBI lineage: Eukaryota > Metazoa > Mollusca > Bivalvia > Venerida > Mactridae > Mactromeris > Mactromeris polynyma. The sequence continues at coordinate 1,159,042 of JASFXZ010000021.1, read as the reverse complement.
GGATGTGCAATCCATTGAACTTACCATGATCATCCCATGGATTTCACTGATTTGGCCTTTAACGATTTGAGTTTTTCAGATCGGTGATTGCCTCTTGCCATCTGGTTCGAAAAAGTACACCCATGTTTCGTCAATTGTAATAATCCTGTTTAGAAAGTTCTTGTCTCGCCAAATACAACCTTGGAAACAGTAACTATACGCTCCATTTCTACTTCCGTTAACAGGCGTGGCACCCATCTGGCACACACACGAGACATTCCCAAGTTATTTGATAGGATTCGCTGGACAGACGACTTACTGATCCCTACAAACTTCCTGTACAGTATTGCGTCGATCAGTTCTCATTACGTCTGAAACTTGTCGTTCAACTCGGACTACCTTCCTTTTCACAACGTCGCTCAATTCTATAGAAAACCGCTTATGACATTTTAAATCAACGCATTGGAAACGTTCCTATTCGTCTGCGATGACACTATTTCTTTAATGGTTTTTCCAGGGGTCATTCCGCAATCAAATCAGTATTTAATAATAGAGCGATTGGCCGCATTGTCGTCTGAAGTCGCCATTTTAAAGCACATTCAAAAACGGTTCGTTCCACAAAACACGTCGTAGAAAAACCTGAATCTAAAAATATTCTAAATTTTGAAGTTGGCCTCACATAATATTAAAAATCCCATTATACTGTAAATACACAATGTACGAGTATATCAATTTAAAATAAAATAAAATTCCAAACATAATGTTCATTAATTTTGGAAGGTTAAATTGTTATATCTTATTGCAAAATCCATTGAAAACTGCAGGATCACTTATAAGATTGTGTATACATGCAGAGGGACAGACACATACGCTGATTCCAGTATAAGCCCCTTACAACTGCGTTATGCGGGGTACAAATCAAATCATGGATGATGCAATGTCAAATATTTATAATTTCAGGAATTGGTAATCAGGTCTCCCAACAAGAACTCCGAGATATAAGTTCACCTGGTGACTCTAACAATCCGTCGTATGTGTTTTCTGTCGGTGATTTTCATGCTTTAGATACGATGCTAAAACAACTTGTTCATGTAACATGTGATCAATGTATCAGAAGCTATCGTTCTGATTTAGCATTTCTCATTGATGATGAAGTTCTTACTAATGACGAGTTTCAGACTGTTGTGGATGTGATGACTTATATGGTCAGACAGATGGAACACTTTGGAGAAGATGATGGGATACGGGTTGCAGTAACGAGATCATCGACGAAATTGCAAACTGTGACATCACTCAATGAATATAAAACACTAGACGAATGTTTAGTTTTGCTTCAAACACTGACTACAAACACTGAAAATAATGTTTGTGAGAAGACAGACGCTGCTTGTGAAATTTTAAACATTACTGCATCGATAAATTACACCCTTGGTGAATTAGAGAAATATAAACGAGAAAATGCAAGGCAGTTTATGGTGATTCTTACATCTGGGAGATTTCAAAACATAAAAGACGTAAATAAGGAAGTTTCAGTCCTCAGACACCAATCGCATGTAAAACTGTTTTCCATTGGTCCTGGACTGAATGTTAATATGGAAGGACTTCTGTCACTAGTGAATGAAGCAAATCACGTGTATATCATTCTGGAAAATACAGATCTATCCAATTTAGATATTCTTCAAACAGAATTTTCATACAATACTTGCACAAAGGATTAAACAAGTCTGGCTTCTTGACTTGTTCCGTGATGTATTTCATCCATTAAACATTGATCCCCTAGTTGTCCTCCTAAATTCTCTTAAGTTGTTTTATTGTAGGTCAGACCATTCCTTGCGCCCCTGTTACCATACATGATTCCCCTTGCATCTCCTCAGTGCCTCATGTTTTGTAGGCTGTGGGTTTCCCGGGGGTCTGTGTGCGGAGGCAATGTCTTGTGTGTGTGGCGTTTCCTGTAACAACTTAATCTCTCTTTCTGGTTAAAAAATAAACCCTGTATTCAATTGGTGGTTTGCTCTACAGTTGCTTTTTGGTATCTCATCAATCTTGAAATTGTTGCCGATATAAATTAGAAAGCGTTTGTCCATATTAGTAAGCAATTATTCGTTGATATGATAGCTAGAAATTGTTCCTTGATTGAAATTATTTGTAATATAAGACACAGAAATCAATTGTGATATGAGTGATAGATACTATTTGCTATATTCATTATTATTGCTGTATACTATTTGCTATATGATAGATAGAAAGTAGTCGTAGTAAGAGAGATAGAAGTTATTCGTTTTATGAGAGATAGAAATTAGTTGTTGTATGAGAGATTTGTACGTGATAGTTATTTGTACTGCGCGCCTAAAGTTTTGTCTGATTTTGAGGCATGTTTTGGAGTTAATTGCCAACTAGTAAGAAACATGATATTTATTATGAGTAAACTCAATTAGTGGTATTTATATTTGTGTTTACATGTCAATGCAGTTTATTTATGTCACAGTAAAGACACAAACACAAGTGTGTATTGAAAATGTCTGACATCTATCCAAAGTCAGACGTTTTATTAAATATATAAGTAGTTAAGCAAACTATAAAGTTGTGAATGGTATTATTTCCACTGACCGTTCCAAGCCGGTACTTTTTTATGCATCATTCATGTGTGTGTCATTTGTACTGTTTGCCATTATTACTGCTAATGTTATATGTTCATGTCTCTCTGTACTGTGAGGTGGTTGGGCTTTGTATGAGACATTTCCTGCTCGATTTGTATATTTTTATACTGTTTTTCATTTTGGAAAGGGTTGCTTGCTTACATAAGTATTTCCATGCATAGATGTAGCATTCATTATTTCCCTACATTTACGTATATATTTTTATACTGTTTTTTTATTTTGGAAAGGGTTACTTGCTTACATAAGTATTTCCATGTATAGATGTAGTATTCATTATTTCCCTACATTTACGTATATATTTTTATACTGTTTTTTATTTTGGAAAGGGTTGCTTGCTTACATAAGTATTTCCATACATAAATGTAGTATTCATTTTTTCTCTACATGTGTATATTTTTATACTGTTTTTCATTTTGGAAAACATTGCTTGCCTACATAAGTATTTCCATACATAAATGTAGTATTCATTATTTCCCTACATTTATATATTCTTATACTGTTTTTCATTTTGGAAAACATTGCTTGCCTACATAAGTATTTCCATACATAGATGTCGTATTCATTATTTCTCTACATTTGTATATTCTTATACTGTTTTTCATTTTGGAAAGGGTTGCTTGCTTACATAAGTATTTCCATACATAGATGTCGTATTCATTATTTCTCTACATTTGTATATTCTTATACTGTTTTTCATTTTGGAAAGGGTTGCTTGCTTACATAAGTATTTCGATGCATAGATGTAGTATTCATATTTTTTCCCTACATTTATATATTTGTATACTGTTTTTTATTTGGGAAAGGATTGCTTGCTTACATAAGTATTTCCATACATAGATGTCGTATTCATTATTTCTCTACATTTATATATTCTTATACTGTTTTTCATTTTGGAAAGGGTTGCTTGCTTACATAAGTATTTCCATGCATAGATGTAGTATTCATTTTTTCCCTACATTTATATATTTTTATACTGTTTTTTATTTGGGAAAGGGTTGCTTGCTTACATAAGTATTTCCATACATAGATGTAGTATTCATTATTTCCCTACATTTGTATATTTTTCATACTGCTTTTCATTTGGGAAAGGGTTGCTGTCTGAATATAAAAAACCATTGTGTGCTTACATAAGTATTTCCATACATAGATGTAGTATATCAATGTAGCAACAAGTTACAAATACTAGACACTACATACATTGTTATGTACAGTTGTTTGCTAGACACCAAATAAATAGCACGTTGTGGTTTGGTTTGTTCTGTTATTTTATCCATGATTCTCGTTATCTTAAGAATATGAACATGACGCTATATTATCCAGTTTCAAGCATGTGCATTACCATTTGGTCTTATGTACACACCAAATTGAAACTTGAGATAACCTGACCCCGAAAAATGTATTTACAAAATCTGATTATCATTATGTGTCAATTAGCTCCGCATTCTCAGATATCTACAGTGTACTTTAATAATCTTATAATTACAAACCCGATTTCTTAGAATGGGGATGTTTCTTCGATGCTTCATATTAATTTAATTCGTTAGACGTAGAACTGACCTGATTAGAATGGCTATAATTGTCAACCATAACCACGATTGTTTTGAAAACAAAATAGGACATTGAGGTTTGGAATTGTCGACATATTACTTAAAGCTCATTAAAGAAAGGAAGCAAAGGTCTTGCATATATTCGTTCAAAGCTAAACAGTTCAAACAAACGATCGACTACAAGCATCAAACAAAGTTGAAAACCTCAAACAGTTATATTACATAGAAGCATGAGAGTGCACTTCTTATGAAGATACTGGAGTTCGCGTTTAAAGTTTAATGCAATGAAATATATTTTATGAAATCAATGTTGAGATGCAGAGGGCCTATTTGCTAATCCGAAGGTCGTGAGTTCCAATGGGCGAGGTTTAACAGTGAACCTCACAGTCTAGAGCTAAATTTAACACGAGTACAGATTAGTATTCCGGGAAGCAGTCATTGAGAGTACACAATATATTCAGTTGTAAGCTTGCTTCAGAATCACTTTGCAAAATAAATAAGTTCAAGCTTAAACTTAACTGCAAAATAAAATGATTTGAATAAAAACATTGGTCTTGTATAATGGGCGCGTGAGTATGATTTATAATTTCTACGGAAATATTTTATTAACTATGGAATCTAATTCATAGTGTTTTTGTGAAATGTGTGTATGTACGTATTTAACACATGACATTATCGCGAGTTCTTTCCTTTTATCCCTTCTAGAGTTATCTCCCTTTATCCCTTCTAAGTATATGTATTACGTTATACAGCACATGTACTGTAGAAGAGATAAAGGAAGGGTACTCTAGAAGAGATAAAGGGAAAGAACTCGGGACAATCTCCTGTGGTATTTAACCGATCGGAATGAAATACACACAATTATTGTCGCCCGAGTGTAATAACTCGTGAATATCACACACATTGTGACGAAGACATAAGCGATTAGTCTCACAATAATCCGACATATCAACTCATTTATCTACAGTACTGTTAATCTTTAATACGAGGAATTGTTAAAATAACTTCTGCACGTGTACAGAGGCGATATCACAAAAACACAATCCGCTATCTATTAATTATGCACGTAAATCTCGAGGAATGAATTAAATTAAACTTCTTTGTGTCTATAAGTTGTGAACGAAAACAAAAAACCATATTTACAATATATCAATCAGGCCATTGGATTAACTTTTATTGTTGTGTACAATATACCTGTTAAGCACGATAAATGTGTTCGTTCTGTTTTGAATGGAATGTGCGAATTTGCACACAATACTGCAAATCTTACATTATTTCAGTGTACTTAGTATACGGGTCGCTGTATGCTCGGTACATCGGTCGCTGTATGCTGAGTACATCAGTCGCTGTATACTCAGTATACGGGTCGCTGTATACTCAGTACATCGGTCGCAGTATGCGCAGAACATCGGTCGCTGTATACTCAGTACATCGGTAGCAGTATGCTCAGTACATCGGTCGCCGTATACTCAGTACATCGGTCGATGTATGCTCGGTACATCGGTCGCTGTATGTTGAGTACATCGGTCGCAGTATGCTCGGTACATCGGTCGCAGTGTACTCAGTATACGGGTCGCTGTATGCTCGGTACATCGGTCGCTGTATGCTGAGTACATCGGTCGCTGTATACTCAGTATACGGGTCGCTGAATGCTCAGTACATCGGTCGCTGTATGCTCAGTACATCGGTCGCCATATACTCAGTACATGGGTCGCAGTATGCTCAGTACATCGGTCGCAGTATGCTCAGAACATCGGTCGCAGTATGCTCAGTACATCGGTCGCAGAGTTTTCAGTATACGGGTCGTTGAATGCTCGGTACATCGTTCGCCGTATGCTCAGTACATCGGTCGCAGAGTTTTCAGTATACGGGTCGTTGTATGCTCGGTACATCGGTCGCAGTATGCTCAGTACATCGGTCGCAGAGTTTTCAGTATACGGGTCGCTGTATGCTCAGTACATCGGTCGCTGTATACTAAGTACATCGGTCGCAGTATGCTCAGTACATCGATCGCAGTATGCTCAGTACATCGGTCGCAGTATACTCAGTACATCGGTCGCAGTATGCTCAGTACATCGGTCGCTGTATGCTCAGTATACGGGTCGCAGTATACTCAGTATATGGATCGCAGTATGCTCAGTATATGGATCGCTGTATACTCAGTACATCGGTCGCTGTATGCTCAGTATATGGTCGCAGTATACTCAGTACATCAGTCGCTGTATGCTCAGTATATGGATCGCTGTATACTCAGTACATCGGTCGCTGTATACTCAGTACATCGGTCGCAGTATGCTCAGTACATCGATCGCAGTATGCTCAGTACATCGGTCGCAGTATACTCAGTACATCGGTCGCAGTATGCTCAGTACATCGGTCGCTGTATGCTCAGTATACGGGTCGCAGTATACTCAGTATATGGATCGCAGTATGCTCAGTATATGGATCGCTGTATACTCAGTACATCGGTCGCTGTATGCTCAGTATATGGTCGCAGTATACTCAGTACATCAGTCGCTGTATGCTTAGTATATGGATCGCTGTATACTCAGTACATCGGTCGCAGTATGCTCAGTACATCGGTCACTGTATATTCAGTACATCGGTCGCAGTATGCTCAGAACATCGGTCGCCGTATACTCAGTATACGGGTCGTTGTATGCTCGGTACATCGGTCGCCGTATGCTGAGTACATCGGTCGCTGTATACTCAGTACATCGGTCGCAGTATGCTCGGTACATCGGTCGCCGTATGATGAGTACATCGGTCGCTGTATACTCAGTACATCGGTCGCTGTATGCTCAGTATATTACTCGCCGTATTTTCAATATACGGGTCGCTGTATACTCAGTACATCGGTCGCTGTATAGTCAGTACATTTGTTGCAGTATGCTCAGTACATCGGTCGCTGTATGCTCAGTACATCGGTCGCAGTATGCTCAGTACATCGGTCGCAGTATGCGCAGTACATCGGTCGCAGTATGCTCAGTACGTCGGTCGCTGTATGCTCAGTATATTACTCGCCGTATTTTCAGTATACGGGTCGCTGTATAGTCAGTACATCTGTTGCAGTATGCTCAGTACATCGGTCGCTGTATGCTCAGTATATTACTCGCCGTATTTTAAGTATACGGGTCGCTGTATGCTCAGTACATCGGTCGATGTATAGTCAGTACATCTGTTGCAGTATGCTCAGTACATCGGTCGCTGTATAGTCAGTACATCGGTTGCAGTATACTCTGTACATCGGTCGCAGTATGCTCAGTACATCGGTCGCAGTATGCGCAGTACATCGGTCGCAGTATGCTCAGTACATCGGTCGCAGTATGCTCAGTACATCGGTCGCAGTATACTCAGTATATGGTCGCAGTATGCTCAGTATATGGTCGCAGTATGCTCAGTACATCGGTCGCAGTATGCTCAGTACATCGGTCGCTGTATACTCAGTACATCGGTCGCAGTATGCTCGGTACATCGGTCGCCGTATGCTGAGTACATCGGTCGCTGTATACTCAGTACATCGGTCGCTGTATGCTCAGTATATTACTCGCCGTATTTTCAATATACGGGTCGCTGTATACTCAGTACATCGGTCGCTGTATAGTCAGTACATTTGTTGCAGTATGCTCAGTACATCGGTCGCTGTATGCTCAGTACATCGGTCGCAGTATGCTCAGTACATCGGTCGCAGTATGCGCAGTACATCGGTCGCAGTATGCTCAGTACGTCGGTCGCTGTATGCTCAGTATATTACTCGCCGTATTTTCAGTATACGGGTCGCTGTATAGTCAGTACATCTGTTGCAGTATGCTCAGTACATCGGTCGCTGTATGCTCAGTATATTACTCGCCGTATTTTAAGTATACGGGTCGCTGTATGCTCAGTACATCGGTCGATGTATAGTCAGTACATCTGTTGCAGTATGCTCAGTACATCGGTCGCTGTATAGTCAGTACATCGGTTGCAGTATACTCAGTACATCGGTCGCAGTATGCTCAGTACATCGGTCGCAGTATGCGCAGTACATCGGTCGCAGTATGCTCAGTACATCGGTCGCAGTATGCTCAGTACATCGGTCGCAGTATACTCAGTATATGGTCGCAGTATGCTCAGTATATGGTCGCAGTATGCTCAGTACATCGGTCGCAGTATGCTCAGTACATCGGTCGCAGTATGCTCAGTATATGGTCGCAGTATACTCAGTATATGGTCGCAGTATGCTCAGTACATCGGTCGCAATATGCTCAGTACATCGGTCGCTGTATATACAGTACATCGGTCGCAGTATGCTCAGTACATCGGTCGCTGTATATTCAGTACATCGGTCGCAGTATGCTCAGTACATCGGTCGCAGTATGCTCAGTACATCGGTCGCAGTATGCTCAGTACATCGGTCGCAGTATGCTCAGTACATCGGTCGCAGTATGCTCAGTATATGTAATTGATTTTTTGAAGGATGGACGCACGTATTATTGAAATATCGAACTTTAGTGCCATTTTAATTAAACCAGGTTTTTTTCTAATTGGAAAAATGTAAATAGATTTCAATTTTTACAACAATTCACGGTCACAATAAGAAAATTTTGTTTTTAATATTGAATAATGCATTTTTTCGCGATTTTGAATTTAGACGTAGCTGAATTTTAAGGATGTGATATAATAATTTTAACTCTTAGAAACACATGTATGCTATTGTCATGTCAACAAATGCATAACTACAAGGGAGTGAACTCTGTCATCGCCCGTTACACCCAGTAAACAAATACATGTAGATACATGTAGATTGTTCGGAATTAAACACATTTTATAAATATAGCGAGGCAAATTCCGATCAACAAATCCCAATTTAATTTTGTTACATGTATGGTCGCCTAAAAGGTATTCGTGGTATGTCAAGAAATCGTGGTATGCATTCATATGCAGCGTTTGCACATGAGCATGTTTAAATGTGAAGAAATATTCTCTAAATCGGTTAAAAATCTTTTTTTTTTTAATTTTCTACTAAAACTAACAAAAGGCAATCATAAAATGCGAAACGACCCCACGAAAACTTGTTAGTAATTTTTACATACATACCGCTTACCTAGTTGTAAATAAGAGGCATCACGGACTTGAAAAAGTAGAATTTCACATCGAAACTGGCTTTGAGTGTAGAATAATGATTATAACAGACGATATTGTATGTTTTTTATGTCAGTCTTGCTTTGATAAATCAGAAATATCGACCGATATTGTTAATAAGTACCACGAAAACCGTGTGGACCATGACAGTGCAAATATTGTTAGTCTTGACATTGTAAGGCTGTTTCTGGTTATATCATGATAAGTAATATAAATAAAATGTTCAATATTTTGAACAAAAATGAAAGCAAAAGCTGTTTTTCATAAAGATAAAATTTGTTCGGAATTAGCCACCTTGGTTTTCGGAAATAATCGTCTTGCACGTATTAACTTTTACGCGTCATACTGACTTTTTCTATATGAAAATATAGTTCGGAATTACACACAATGCTTTGACTTTCGATAGACTTAGCTTATCATATAAACTGAAAGTACTTAAATGACAATTTAACGTGTATTTCTGAACATGAGAAAAACTTGCTTAGGTGTTCGGAAATACCCACACCGCTCTATCTATTTCTTTGCAAACATTTGGTTTTATATTCCCCATCAAATAAATTTAATTTATTTCAAACATATCATTATACAATAAACGAGTCGATTGAGTATACGCTTTACCAATAAGTATTCAGTCATTTCAATAAGATCGCTAGATAATATTTGCATTAAGGCGACGTAACATAATGCCTGAATGCATTCTTTATTTGGATTTTGCCGAGGCATAAGGGATATTAAAGTGATTTAATGTATATAACATATGTTAACTTGAAATTTCAATGTATAGATTGAAAGTAGGGATGTCAATATACGGTTATTTTGTTAACTGGTTAACCGTTTAATCTTCCGAACGGTTAACCTGTTAACCGAACATGGCGTTCGTTACGTGTTACGTGTTTTGTCGTACAGTAAAACTTCGAAACCTCGAACTGCCGTCGGACCTAGCAATTAATTCGAGCCATCTATTGTTCGAGGCATCTACGGTATACGCGTATTTGTCCTAACTGACAGTCGCCAGTGCAAGTGTACTAAGTATGTCGAACACACGGTATTTGTTTTCATATTGAATGCACGTCGATCAATAGTAGCAGCATTATTCATAATAATAATAATTAAAAAAGAAAAGATTCCCTGTGGCAACCAATTCTCTCTCGTTTATTCTTATACGCATGAATTGTCTGTCACATAGTACATGTACAGTGGAAACTCCCTAATCCGGAAACTTCATGTAGCCGGACAATTTTCTCGGTCTCGTTTTAGTTCCTCCAATACGACATATAAAAAAAAAACCACAGTCCGGACCCTCCCTACTCCGGAAGCCGAACGAATTTTTCTGTCCGGATTGTTATTTTACACGTAAAATAAATCTCCCAAAACCGGACAATAATTTTCCGCAAAAATACGTCAGATCGTATAATGACTGAGCATTGAAAGAAGGCAGAATAATTTTAATTGTCTCAGAGTCTATGAATATAGACCATTAGACGTTATCATCATATGTATGTCGTTTTGATGGAAACAAGGTAAGACCGGGTACGAGATGTACTTATGATGTAAACAATTAGAAAACATTGGATGTGAGCGCAGAAAAGGGTCCATTAGGTATACAAATCGCAATTAATTTTTTTTTACCCTAGATCATTATTTTCCTCTACGAAAAATCTTTTGAAATGAAGCTATGGTGCATAATTTTCAAGTATGGCGTTTTGAAAATACATCGTACGAAGTGCATAGCTTGTCAGGTTTTATGGACGGTATAACGTCGCGAAACACACATACTTAATTTCAGCTATGTTTGAAATCATTTGACATGTTGAATGATTCATTGAAATACTTGCTCGAGATTGATATATCCACCTTATGCAGTGAAATTATCAATATATCAATACAATTTTAAACTTTGAAATAAAACATCTAATACATTTTCTGCACAGTGTCATTTTGCTGTAATTTCTACATCTATTTAAGAATGAACTGTAGGTCAAAATCTTAAGTTAATTATATTCAATTCTTTCATACAATTTTAATTCAAGGGTGTTCGGATTAGGGAGTTCAACTGTACATGTACAATTGGCAAGTAATTATCACGAAGTGCGAATAACATGTGTCGCCAATCTTACCCGTCAACAAATACTAGTATATTAAGCGGTCAATGAAAGGTGTGAATTATTGTATTGTTCGACCTATCTATGGTGAACAATGAATGCAATGATAGCTAGGGACCACAAATCCTGTTCGAGTGTTCGACCTATCTCCGTTCGAGTGATCTACTGTTAGGTAATATGAAATAAGAAGGGCTTTCGACGGGACCTAAGAACCTGTTCGAGGTATCTACTGTGTTCGAGCCAAAACTGTTCGAGGTTTCGAAGTTTTACTGTATATATTTTTTACCATACTAGTTCGGATTGTGTTTTATTTCTGCTAAGTACTGAGTTGACGAAGAACATGTATTGAGATTTGTAAACAACGGCTATCTTGCAAGAATTTTTTGTTGTTTTCCAAAATGAAAAATAGATGTTTTCATAAATATAAACGATTAACCGGTTAGAGATTTTACTAACCTTTAACCCATGTTCGGACGGTTAACCGGTTTACCGTTTACATCCCTAATTAAAAGCGTAAGTTATAAGGGACCAATATATTTGTGTGTTTCATACATGGATAATGGTGAACAAGGAAGTTGTGAAATTGAGATTGTTTTCATAGGTGAGAAATAAAAAGGTTGGGAAAGTGAGATATAACCGTAAACATATTCTACAGTTATGGGTGAAATACTTTATTACCGTTACATTATGTCAGCAAGAACAAAGGCATGACGTCACAGCTGTAATTGAAATTAATGTATTGAGTTTCAACGAGCTTTGAATATCTACTGTGAACAATTTTACATCTCTTTAACGAACCAAGTGTGTTCGCAGTTAAAATGAAGATCATTTGTTTGTTATTGAGTGTTTTTTATTTACCTGTATTTGTACAAAGTGGTCATCCGTGCGATGATAGATGTGAGTGGACATCATGGGAGCCCTGGTCGGCGTGTTCTCGTACTTGTGGAGGATATGGATCACAAACGCGTAACAGAGAGTTGTGTTGTGATACGAGTTTGAATTTCGCTGAATGTTTACAAAATTGTGGTAGAGATTCCAACGGCCAATTTGAGTCGAGACAATGTGGAAGTACAACCTGCTTTAATGGAGGAACATTATATGTCTTTTGGTGTAACTGTTTGTGGAATTACACAGGCTTCTGTTGTGAGACAGGTTTGTCATATAATTATGTTAGTAACACGATTAATGTTCAATACCCTAGAGTGTTATTTTAATGATGTAATGTTTAAAATTGAATAGTTAACATGTATATAACATGATTAATTTTATGCATTATTGTAATGCAGCTTTAAGTCACATTGATTGCAGTGGTATAAGTTGCTACTATTGCTGGCAGTAGCAGCGGTGAAATTTAAATGCAGTAATAGTGTTATGAAATACCGCAGCAGCAGTTTTACAAATGAAGAAAAATACATTTTTGATTGTTTCGGCGTATTTAAATTCCATCGGGATTACAAAGCGTACGTACGTGCTCGTACTTTGCTGTCGCAGATACATATTAATAATCTGGCGTTACTTTATATTTAGCAGTAGAACATTTCTAGTACAACCTCGGCATTGTTTGCATTTCCTGAAACTTCTAGTAATTCTAAATTTGCCACAAACTTCTCTGTCAGCAGAATACGCCTACACAGTGGATGTTATTTGCATAAACGATAGCTTTGAAATACCGAAAACATTGCATTGCACTCAATTGTCGATTTGATGTTATATGCTTGCTGAATAATACCACAGAAGAAAGGACGTAAATTTGAGCAAACTTACTATATTTAAGCATAATCCTGATCCGTCAGAATAATTAAACGCATGATTGCTTCCTTTGATATTCCCAAACTGCAAACCAAATTCAAATTAAGAATTGTAATCGTTCTCATACCAAACACTAATATATTTATTTGACACAAAAATCTTCCTGTTTGTCTGCACAATACTGCATGTAATACAGCTTTTATTGATATCTGTATTATATGTCATGAAAAGTGTACACTTATCTTTATTTTCTGCAGCAGCAGAAGTACTACTTTTATTCAAACAATAGTAACAGCAGTGGCAGTATTACTTCCTGCTGACAGTAGTGACAGTATTACTCCCTGCAGGCAGTAGTTTCAGTATTACTCACTGTAGGTAGTAGTGGAAGTATTACTCCCTGCTGGCAGTAGTGCCAGTATTACTACATGTTGATAGTAGTGGAAGTATTACTCCCTATAGGCAGTAGTGGAAGTATTACTCCCTGTAGGTAGTAGTGGCAGTATAACTCCATGTTGATAGTAGTGGAAGTATTACTCCCTGTAGGTAGTAGTGGCAGTATAACTCCATGTTGATAGTAGTGGAAGTATTACTCCCTGTAGGTAGTAGTGGAAGTATTACTCCCTGTAGGTAGTAGTGGCAGTATTACTCCATGTTGATAGTAGTGGCAGTATTACTTCCTGTAGGTAGTAGTGGCAGTATTACTCCATGTATGTAGTAGTGGCAGTATTACTCCATGTTGATAGTAGTGGAAGTATTACTCCCTGTAGGTAGTAGCCTCTCGATTGGGTATCTTAGTCTATAACCACACTCGATGCCTCTCGATTGGGTATCTTAGTCTATAACCACACTCGATGCCTCTCGATTGGGTATCTTAGTCTATAACCACACTCGATGCCTCTCGATTGGGTATCTTAGTCTATAACCACACTCGAAATAAATTCGTCGGCAAGGATTTCATCCCTTGTAAAATAATTATAAAAGATAAAGAAACATAATTACATAGAAGGTTAAATGAAATATAATCCAATGCATTAATTGCTCTGTTCTGTGGTGGATGAATTCTGCCGGAACGACAACACGACACTTAAATTGGACGCCAACAAACCAATACAGCATCTTGCATACACACCAGAACGCCAAAAAAGCGTTCTGAAACAATACATTAGGTATTTTGCATTCTGGCGAGGTGCCAAAACTAAATCTGTTAATTTGGTAAGCTGGCACCTTACCAGAATGGCACAATCTTGACTTGGTATGTTGGCGCCTCGCCAGAACGACAAATTCTTGACTTGGTATGTTGGCGCCTCGCCAGAACGACACATTCTTGACTTGGTATGTTGGCGCCTCGCATGAATGACAAATTCTTGACTTGGTATGTTTGCGCCTCACCAGAACGACACAATCTTGACTTGATATTGGGCATCTCGCTAGAATGACAAATTCTTGACTTGGTATGTTGGCGCCTCGCCAGAATGACAAATTCTTGACTTGGTATGTTGGCGCCTCGCCAGAATGACAAATTCTTGACTTGGTATGTTGGCGCCTCGCCTACACGACAGATTCTTTACTTGGTATGTTGGCGCCTTGTCAGAACGACAAATACACACAATGTATCTCAACACGCCAGAATGAGATGACAGAAATCATCCACCATAGTATTCACAAAGGGCGAACGTCATTTATTAAAATATATCTCTCATCACATAACAATAGTGCATGCAGCAAAAGAATCTTTGTCAGTACTTTGTAGTTGGGGTATATTTGTATTTCAGAGAGAATCCATGTATCACAACCCTCATATTCTGGCATTGGATGTACCAGTGGCATATGTAACTGGACACCCTGGGAATCATGGTCTTCGTGTACTGTATCATGTGGTGGAGGAGGTACCCAACAAAGAGAACGCTATCTCTGTTGTCCAGATGGTTATAGCTATACTACCTGTTTAACAAAGTGTGGCTTTCCTCTTACTGTTAGTAGGTTTGATAACAAATCTTGTGGTAACACGTGTTTGTATGGTGCTACAGTCAAAGCTGATCAATGGGGATGTGATTGTTTAGACAGAACATTCGGTCACTGTTGTGAACAAGGTAACTTAGCATACACTTATACTGTCTTATTATTTGAGTTATTGATATATATTAATAATGCATTTCGTGCAATAATTAAATGTGTTCACAAATGTTCCTTAGAATAACTTTTGTTCAGAAGTATTTACCTGTAAACCTCTGCAAATGGCGTATTTTTATTTTATTTATAGTATCTTTTGTTTGTATACTTATATGTTTCAGTTCTACCTGGATGTTTACCTTATCCCACAGATATAATATTTGTGCTGGATTCATCAGCTAGTCAGACGAGTGTGCAATTCACACGACAGCTCGAATTCGTCAAAGATTTCATTGATAAAGTTAATATTAGTTTCACAGAATTTCAAATATCTGTGATCACTTTTTCATGGGAAGCTAAAGTCGAAATTCACTTTAATCAGTCGGATAGTCGAGATGCCTTGAAATCGCTCGTAGATAAGATCCAGTTTCGACCAGGTGTAACAAACACACATAAAGGCTTGAGAGAGGCGATTCAAGTAGCGAGAAAAAGTGAACGACGTAAAGGCATGGTTACATTTTCGTATGTAATTGTACTCACTGATGGAATGTCATCGAAAAGAGTCGAAACGAAGCAAGCTGCAAAAGAACTTAAATCTGAAAATCTTCGTGTGATTGCTATAGGTATGTAATGTAATATTTTCAATTTAATTTAATAATTGATTCGGACAGTAACATACAATGACCTAGATCTGTTTAAACACTGTATGGCAGAGCAGTATGTATTAAAATGCAATCATAAGCATTCACA
Organism: Mactromeris polynyma; assembly: GCA_032209605.1. Taxonomy (NCBI): domain Eukaryota; kingdom Metazoa; phylum Mollusca; class Bivalvia; order Venerida; family Mactridae; genus Mactromeris; species Mactromeris polynyma. The sequence goes on along the minus strand of JASFXZ010000021.1, from coordinate 1,143,028 downwards.
TTTGAAATAACATGTATAAACAAGGCATATATGATACTCCTTATTGCTTTTGTTTCAAAAATATTTATTAGCTGATATATTTGGACTCAGCAATACATCGCATTTGTTAACAAACAGTATTCCAGTATGTTTCCATATGGTGTGCTGTATTGCATATATTCCTATGACAATGATTCTGGTAATACTTGTGAGATTAAACATGCCCCCTTATGCTTGTCTATATACATCTAGTCTGGTAACTCTGTCACATTTGAACGAAATCCATGCAAATCTGTAGTTTATTATCCATGATATATACCATAGAACACATTACTAAAAATAACAAAGGGTCATAAATCTGATAATACTAAAGAGATTTAAAATTGCTGGTTTCACATCATGTGTAGTAACTGTGCCACATTTGAACAAAATCTATACAAATTCGTAGTTGGATATGCGCCCACAAGATTGTATTCTCTATATTGTGTATCATATTCCTTAAACCCTCAAAGGGCCATTACTCTAGTTAATCCAATTAATGAATAAATAGCATTGTCCCAAAATAGCGGTTAATTTTGTTCATAGAAAATGGATAATGAAAACAAGGTTACATGACATGTATGTAATACGATTATCTGCAGATACAAAACTACCATTTCAGGAATGTACGTACAAAATCAAACATTTAACAGATGTAAAGAACATGAAATATTGCGACAAGGCCCACTCTACGTTAACGTGAGTCACATTGCACGACGTCATATTGTCATAACTTTTTAAAATACCGTCCGTGGTGCTCAATGCATTTCTCATGGAGTCTTATCTACCCTTTAACAGTGTCAGCAAACCGGTTGGACTGAGTCACCTATTATAGGACACCACTGAATGCATCACTGCATCAATGTCTTCAAACTTTCCTCCCCGTAAGTGGTCCTTTAATGCTGGAAAATACGCAGAATCTAGTGGAGCAAGGTACGGCGAATACGGGGATGTGTGATCCATTGAACTTACCATGAAAATCTCATGGATTTCACTGATTTGGCCTTTAACGATTTGAGTTTTTCAGATCGGTTATTGCCTCTTGCCATTTGGTTCGACATAGTAACCCATGTTTCGTCCATTTTAATAATCATGTTAAGAAAGTTCTTGTCTCGCCAAATAAAACATTGGGAACAGTAACTCTACGCTCCATTTCTACTTCCGTTAACAGGCGTGGCACCAATCTGGCACACACACGAGACATTCCAAAGTTATTTAATAAGATTCGCTGGACTGACGACTTACTGGTCCCTACAATGTTAGCAACTTCCCGAACAGTATTGCGTCGATCAGTTCTCATTACGTCCGAAACTTGTCGTTCAACTCGGCCAGCCTTTCTTTTCACAACGTTCGCTCCATCCGATAGAAAACCGCTTATGACATTATAAATCAAAGCCTTGGAAACATTCCAATTCGTCTGCGATGACTCCATTTCTTTGATGGTTTTTCCAGGGGTCATTCCGCAATCAAATCAGTATTTAATATTAGAGCGATGGGCCGCATCGTCGTCTGATGTCGCCATTTTAAAGCAAATTCTAAAATGGTGCGTTCCACAAAATACGTCGTAGAAAAAACCTAAATCTAAAAAATATTCTAAATTTTGAAGTGGGCCGGTAGGCCTAAACTACAAAGTGAAAATCCCCATTAAAATGTAAATACACAATGTATATCAATTTAGAATAAAATAAAATTCCAAACATAATGTTCATTAATTTGGGAAAGTTCAATTGTTATACTGTAGTATCACTTAAATTCGCGGGGGTGAAATTTCGCGCAAACAGCAAAAAAGGCAGTTTCGCGCGGGCCTAAATTCGCGCATTTTAAATTTTTGAAGAAAAAAAATCAGACAAAAATGACAGTATCGCAGCGCGTGTTATTATTTCGTACATCCGTATCATAAGCTGTAATTAGCAATATTCTGCGTATTAACTCGTAAGTTGGGGGTCATCTCTGTAATAGAGTCGCCAATTAACAAATTGATTGCCAATTGTCATATCTGAATACAATAGAAACGTGTGAAACTTGAATAAACAACATGACTAGCGAGGTTCGCGTCATATTTTGATCAGTGTCACCAAGCGCTTGATTCCCTGGTTATTTCAGCGAACCAGTCGGGAACGAATTAAAACATACCCCATAACAATCAGGCCCGGATACAGAAATTCCCGACTGGGGGGGGGGGGGCAAACATGATGAAAATGCCCTGAACTTGAGTGCACAGCACCGAGTGGGGGTAGGTTCGGGAGGGGTTTATTTTTTTAACATTTTTTCAAATATATGAAATGGTGGCTTTTGTTGTATTTCAGGGTCAAACTTTTAAGACTCATTCTCGAGAATTGCACTAGTATTATCTTGTAAAAAATACAGAACGTCCAAATGATACAAGTACCAACACATTTCCAGGGGACAGCCCCTCCTGTACCTACTCCCAGTCAGCCTTCAGTACAAATCCTTGTCACTAGTGAATAAGGGGCCATTTCGTCATAAACTCTGTGAAATAGTGTAGATATTAAAACTTTCGGGCTGATTTGGCAGAAGTTGACTATTTTTAATGTCCAAATTGAACATTAGCACACTTATAAACTGTATTAACTGGTTACCGCCTATAGTATATACTTAAACTACTAACATGTTTATGTATGCTCCCTGAAATACAGGGCGAATTTGTTTTGCAAAACCTAGTTAAGGTTTGAGGTTTCAGTTTTGTTGTAGTTTGGTTGAAAAACTTAAACCAGTTATGATTAAGATTTGCAAACAAACAGACGGTTTAGTCGAATAAAAATGACCCATATGATTTTGATTGTATACGAACTTAGTGTCAGAAGACCATAACGATTTAGTTGACACAGTCGCATCAAAATATAATTTCATTTACTGCAGTTTTGTGATTGCAGACAGATTGGTGCTCGATAAGAAAGTCAGATTTGAGAAATTTGTTACTTCTGTTTTGCAACATTACAATGTGGACGATTTTATAGCCAGGTTCTATGGTGGCATATTACTGCCACCAGTTAGCATGATAGCGTTCGCGAATTAATTCGTGTTAACCACTTAATTATTACGATAATTATCTAGCTATCTAGTTAATATTCGTGATAAATTTTCGGTAAGATAAATATCAAACAACTAGAAACAGGCTTGAAAGTGCCCACAACTGCCACCTCTTACCTTTTTATGATGTATTACACTAGATTTAAGTGGTAACACGAATCTGATCTAGTTGTCCACTTATTATGTTACTTAGTAACTCAAATTCGCGAATTTCACTTAAGATTCGTGTTACCACTTATTCATAAATGCAATTTTGGCTTCTAGATATAAGTGGTAACACGAATCTTATCTAGTTGACCACTTATTATGTTACTTAATAACTCAAATTCGCGAATTTCACTTAAGATTCGTGTTACCACTTATTCATTTTTGGCTTCTAGATATAAGTGGTAACACGAATCTTATCTAGTTAACCACTTATTATGTTACTTAATAACTCAAATTCGCGAATTTCACTTAAGATTCGTGTTACCACTTATTCATTTTTGGCTTCTAGATATAAGTGGTAACACGAATCTTATCTAGTTAACCACTTATTATGTTACTTAATAACTCAAATTCGCGAATTTCACTTAAGATTCGTGTTACCACTTATTCATTTTTGGCTTCTAGCTGTAAGTGGTAACACGAATCTTATCTAGTTGACCACTTATTATGTTACTTAATAACTCAAATTCGCGAATTTCACTTAAGATTCGTGTTACCACTTATTCATTTTTGGCTTCTATATGTAAGTGGTAACACGAATCTTATCTAGTTGTCCACTTATTATGTTACTTAATAACTCAAATTCGCGAATTTCACTTAAGATTCGTGTTACCACTTATTAATTTTTGGCTTCTTCATGTAAGTGGTAACACGAATCTTATCTAGTTGTCCACTTATTATGTTACTTAATAACTCAAATTCGCGAATTTCACTTAAGATTCGTGTTACCACTTACATCTAGAAGCCAAACTTGCATTTATAAATAAGTGGTAACACGAATCTTAAGTGAAATTCGCGAATTTGAGTTACTAAGTAACATAATAAGTCGTCAACTAGATAAGATTCGTGTTACCACTTAAATCTAGTGTAATACATCATAAAAAGGTAAGAGGTGGCAGTTCTGGGCACTTTCAAGCCTGTTTCTAGTTGTATGATATTTATCTTACCGAAAATTTATCACGAATATTAACTAGATAGCTAGATAATTATCGTAATATTTAAGTGGTTAACACGAATTAATTCGCGAACGCTATCATGCTAACTGGTGGCAGTAATATGCCACCATAAGGTTCCGATTAAGCAGACATACATTTGACCTGTAGGTTCGACTGTAGGTTGGTGATTTACAATAACATACATTTACTACATTCTATACCAATCGTTGTAGAATGCGCAAAATATATATACATGCAAGTTCATGTTTCAAGTGGAGTAACATAACAAAAGGAAAAATGTAATCTCCAGTACATCAATAATTTGTCGTTTTTATTAACGTTAAGGTAGTTGTATTAGCTATCTCAATAACATCAAAGTAGTTATATTTCAAATTCAAACATCTCTTTCAGAAACATGACAGTTAATGTTCGGAACGCCTCTATATAGTATTCAAACCTCCAAGTATATAGGTCCGTGATATCACACTGCAAACTGGCTTGTATGAAAGGACCACAATTATGATGGTGTCTTATTACTCAATCTTTTGAATTATTTAATTTTCCTTATGACTCGGTAAAGCCGCGGTAATACGAACGTATTCAAAATACAAAGAAAACTATTGTGTGTTTAGTTTGAATACAAATTCTTTATACGATGTAGAAAATGTAATTTAAGATTTAAGCATTTTGAAATGCAATTCTAAAAAGGAAAATGTGAAAATATGAAAGAAGGCTTGTTCTAGAAAAACTAAATTATTTTATTTTGCAAAACTTTAGGCCCAAGTTTTACATTCCCTTCCATAAATTATTGAATTGTTTAAACTTATTTTAAGAAATTTTATTTTCACTGTTTCACACTAAAACAACACCATGATATATCTCTGTCTCTGTTACATTTGATGCTCAATAATCAGCGTTTTACAGACGCTTTCAACATGATAAGGAAATTGAAAGCGACTGTCTGATGTAGAGTGAAGAGCACAAGATTTTTCTATACGGTCTCAAGGCCGATGAGCACATCAGGGGGCCAACTTTTATTGCACTTGCTTCCGCTATACTGGTAGTATTCAAGAGGAAATCGACCATAAATCAATGTATTGTATTTGAAGTACTAAAAGAATAGTAACCTCAAGACCTAATCAGTGGATATAATTAGGATAAAAAATTCGGATAGCCATGTTAGTTTCGGAAGTTTAATAATCGCGCGGACTTAAATTCGCGCTTCGTTTCTAACGCGAAATACGCGAAAATTAGACCTGCGCGAATTCAAATGATACTACAGTATCTTATTGTAAAATTCATTGAAAACTGGAGGAATAGTTGCACTTAAAAGATTGTGTCTACATACAGAGGGACAAGCAGACAATCTGATTCCAGTATACGCCCCGTACAACTGCGTTATGCGGGATAAAAATCAAATCATGGATGACGCAATGTCAAATATGTATAATTTCAGGAATTGGTAATCAGGTCTCCCAACAAGAACTCCGAGATATAAGTTCACCTGGCGACTCTAACAATCCGTCGTATGTGTTTTCTGTCGGTGATTTTAATGCTTTAGATACGATGCTGAAACAACTTGTTCATGTAACATGTGATCAATGTATCAGAAGCTATCGTTCTGATTTAGCATTTCTCATTGATGACGGAGTTCTTACTAATGACGAGTTTCAGACTGTTGTGGATGTGATGACTTATATGGTCAGACAGATGGAACACTTTGGAGAAGATGATGGGATACGGGTTACAGTAACGAGATCATCGACGAAATTGCAAACTGTGACATCACTCAATGAATATAAAACACTAGACGAATGTTTAGTTTTGCTTCAAACACTGACTACAAACACTGAAAATAATGTGTGTGAGAAGAAAGACGCTGCTTGTAAAAGTTTAAACATTACTGCATCGATAAATTACACACTTGGTGAATTAGAGAAATATAAACGAGAAAATGCAAGGCAGTTTATAGTGATTCTTACATCTGGGAGATTTCAAAACATAAAAGACGTGAATAAGGAAGTTTCAGTCCTCAGAAACCAATCGCATGTAAAACTGTTTTCCATTGGTCCTGGATTGAATGTTAATATGGAAGGACTTCTGTCACTAGTGAATGAAGCAAATCACGTGTATATCATTCGGGAAAATACTGATCTATCCAATTTAGATATTCTTCAAACAGAATTTTCATACAATACTTGCACAAAGGAATAAACAAGTCGGGCTTCTTGACTTGTTCCGTGATGTATTTCATCCATTAAATATTGATCCCCTAGTTGTCCTCCTAAATTCTCTTAAGTTGTTTTATTGTCGGTCAGACCATTCCTTGCGCCCCTGTTACCAAACATGTATTCCCTTGCATCTCCTCAGTGCCTCATGTTTTGTAGGCTGTGGGTTTCCCGGGGGTCTGTGTGCGGGGGCAATGTCTTGTGTGTGTGGCTTTCCCTGTTACAACTTAGGTCGAATTTGTTTTGCAAAACCTGGTTCAGGTTTGAGGTTTCAGTTTTGTTGTAGTTTGGTTGAAAAACCTAAACCAGTTAAGATTTAGATTGGTATGCAAACAAATGTCCCACGTGATTTTGATTGTGCAAGATTGCAGATAGATTGGTGCGTGATAAGAAAATCAGAGTTAAGAACTTTAAAACTTCTGTTTTGCAACGTAAAAGAGTGGACAATTTAAAAGCCAGGTTCCCATGTAGCAAAGAAACATTTATTTATAAACATTGCCCCACATATGAGTGGCACGGTCACCCGCCATAGAATCAGTCCACCATTTTGTTTAACTAGTATACGATTATTCGGGTAAATCAAACCAGACAAACCACACTTGGAGGTAGTTCGGTCAGTTTGATTAATCAGTTTAAGATTTGTTATTAACAAATACAGAAACTTGGTTCAGTTTTGGATTCAAACCGGTTTGGTACAAACAAATTCGCCCTTAATCTCTCTTTCTGGATAAAAAATAAACCCTGTATTCAATTGGTGGTTTGCTCTACAATTGCTTTTTGGTATCTCATCAATCTTGAAATTGTTGCCGATATAAATTAGAAAGCGTTTGTCCATATTAGTAAGCAATTATTCGTTGATATGATAGCTAGAAATTGTTCCTTGATTGAAATTATTTGTAATATAAGACACAGAAATTATGTGTGATATGAGTGATAGATACTATTTGCTATATTCATTATTATTGCTATATACTATTTGCTATATGAGAGATAGAAAGTAGTCGTAGTAAGAGAGATAGAAGTTATTCGTTTTATGAGACATAGAAAGTAGTCGTAGTAAGAAAGATAGAAATTATTCGTTTGATGAGAGATATAAATTAGTTGTTGTATGAGAGATTTGTACGTGATAGTTATTTGTACTGCGCGCCTAAAGTTTTGTCTGATTTTGAGGCATGTTTTGAAGTTAATTGCCAACTAGTAAGAAACATGATATTTATTATGAGTAAACTCAATTAGTGGTATTTATATTTGTGTTTACATGTCAATGCAGTTTATTTATGTCACAGTAAAGACACAAACACAAGTGTGTATTGAAAATGTCTGACATCTATCCAAAGTCAGACGTTTTATTAAATATATAAGTAGTTAAGCAAACTATAAAGTTGTGAATGGTATTATTTCCACTGACCGTTCCAAGCCGGTACTTTTTTATGCATCATTCATGTGTGTGTCATTTGTACTGTTTGCCATTATTACTGCTAATGTTAATATGTTCATGTCTCTCTGTACTGTGAGGTGGTTGGGCTTTGTATGAGACATTTCCTGCTCGATTTGTATATTTTTATACTGTTTTTCATTTTGGAAAGGGTTGCATGCTTACATAAGTATTTCCATGCATAGATGTAGTATTCATTATTTCCCTACATTTACGTATATATTTTTATACTGTTTTTTATTTTGGAAAGGGTTGCTTGCTTACATAAGTATTTCCATGCATAGATGTAGTATTCATTATTTCCCTACATTTACGTATATATTTTTATACTGTTTTTTATTTTGGAAAGGGTTGCTTGCTTACATAAGTATTTCCATGCATAGATGTAGTATTCATTATTTCCCTACATTTACGTATATATTTTTATACTGTTTTTCATTTTGGAAAGGGTTGCTTGCTTACATAAGTATTTCCATGCATAGATGTAGTATTCATTATTTCCCTACATTTACGTATATATTTTTATACTGTTTTTTATTTTGGAAAGGGTTGCTTGCTTACATAAGTATTTCCATACATAAATGTAGTATTCATTTTTTCTCTACATGTGTATATTTTTATACTGTTTTTCATTTTGGAAAACATTGCTTGCCTACATAAGTATTTCCATACATAAATGTAGTATTCATTATTTCCCTACATTTATATATTCTTATACTGTTTTTCATTTTGGAAAACATTGCTTGCCTACATAAGTATTTCCATACATAGATGTCGTATTCATTATTTCTCTACATTTGTATATTCTTATACTGTTTTTCATTTTGGAAAGGGTTGCTTGCTTACATAAGTATTTCCATACATAGATGTCGTATTCATTATTTCTCTACATTTGTATATTTTTATACTGTTTTTCATTTTGGAAAGGGTTGCTTGCTTACATAAGTATTTCCATGCATAGATGTAGTATTCATATTTTTTCCCTACATTTATATATTTGTATACTGTTTTTTATTTGGGAAAGGATTGCTTGCTTACATAAGTATTTCCATACATAGATGTCGTATTCATTATTTCTCTACATTTATATATTCTTATACTGTTTTTCATTTTGGAAAGGGTTGCTTGCTTACATAAGTATTTCCATGCATAGATGTAGTATTCATTTTTTCCCTACATTTATATATTTTTATACTGTTTTTTATTTGGGAAAGGGTTGCTTGCTTACATAAGTATTTCCATACATAGATGTAGTATTCATTATTTCCCTACATTTGTATATTTTTCATACTGCTTTTCATTTGGGAAAGGGTTGCTGTCTGAATATAAAAAACCATTGTGTGCTTACATAAGTATTTCCATACATAGATGTAGTATATCAATGTAGCAACAAGTTACAAATACTAGACACTACATACATTGTTATGTACAGTTGTTTGCTAGACACCAAATAAATAGCACGTTGTGGTTTGGTTTGTTCTGTTATTTTATCCATGATTCTCGTTATCTTAAGAATATGAACATGACGCTATATTATCCAGTTTCAAGCATGTGCATTACCATTTGGTCTTATGTACACACCAAATTGAAACTTGAGATAACCTGACCCCGAAAAATGTATTTACAAAATCTGATTATCATTATGTGTCAATTAGCTCCGCATTCTCGGATATCTACAGTGTACTTTAATAATCTTATAATTACAAACCCGATTTCTTAGAATGGGGATGTTTCTTCGATGCTTCATATTAATTTAATTCGTTAGACGTAGAACTGACCTGATTAGAATGGCTATAATTGTCAACCATAACCACGATTGTTTTGAAAACAAAATAGGACATTGAGGTTTGGAATTGTCGACATATTACTTAAAGCTCACTAAAGAAAGGAAGCAAAGGTCTTGCATATATTCGTTCAAAGCTAAACAGTTCAAACAAACGATCGACTACAAGCATCAAACAAAGTTGAAAACCTCAAACAGTTATATTACATAGAAGCATGAGAGTGCACTTCTTATGAAGATACTGGAGTTCGCGGTTAAAGTTTAATGCAATGAAATATATTTTATGAAATCAATGTTGAGATGCAGAGGGCCTATTTGCTAATCCGAAGGTCGTGAGTTCCAATGGGCGAGGTTTAACAGCGAACCTCACAATGTATAGCTAAATTTAACACGAGTACAGATTAGTATTCCGGGAAGCAGTTATTGAGAGTACACAATATATTAAGTTGTAAGCTTGCTTCAAAATCACTTTGCAAAATAAATAAGTTCAAGCTTAAACTTAACTGCAAAAAAATGGGTCTTGTATAATGGGCGCGTGAGTATGATTTATAATTTCTACGGAAATATTTTATTAACTATGGAATCTAATTCATAGTGGGTTTTTTTGTGAAATGTGTGTATGTACGTATTTAACACATGACATTATCGCGAGTTCTTTCCCTTTATCCCTTCTAGAGTTATCTCCCTTTATCCCTTCTAAGTATATGTATTACGTTATACAGCACATGTACTGTAGAAGAGATAAAGGAAGGGTACTCTAGAAGAGATAAAGGGAAAGAACTCGGGACAATCTCCTGTGGTATTTAACCGATCGGAATGAAATACACACAATTATTGTCGCCCGAGTGTAATAACTCTTGAATATCACACAAATTGTGACGAAGACATAAGCGATTAGCCTTACAATAATCCGATATATCAACTCAGTTCATGTATCTACAGTACTGTAAAACGTTATAGATTACCACGAGAAATTGTTAAAATAATTTTCGCTTGAACTACACTTGTGCACGTGTACAAAGGCGATATCACAAAAACACAATCCGCTATCTATAAATTATGCACATAAATCTCGAGGAATTAGTTAAATTAAACTTCTTTGTGTCTATAAGTTGTGAACGAAAATAAAATACCATATTTACAATATATCAATCAGGCCATTGGATTAACTTTTATTGTTGTGTACAATATACCTGTTAAGCACGATAAATGTGTTCGTTCTGTTTTGAATGGAATGTGCGAATTTGCACACAATACTACAAATCCTACATTATTTCATTGTACTATCAGGATATAGGTGACTGTCTTTAGTCGTGCAAAATTACGAGCGTACATTGGTCCATCATAACATTTTAACTATTGAAAAGAAATCACATAAAAAGGCAAATCACGCGCTAAATTATTTTCGCTGAAAATTATATGAACACATAACATAAAGAAATTGCTTGCCTCTTTTATCTCAAGTCATGTTTTGTTTAACATGAACATAACATTTACATTTGAACATACACATTACTAAACTTGTCTGATATCACAGTGGTCCAAGTAAAATATCATGTTATCGACTTCTTTCACAAATATTTTAAAACCATTAAACAATCGTGCATAGACGATATCATTGTCTATAACATCTTAGCAAACAATAAGGTCTGTTTTAAATGATTGAAAAGTTAGCTTTGCATAACAATAACTGCAGTACAGTTGAATGTACATATCCAAATACATCTACGCGCCAAGTTTTCGGTGATGTGAACAATAACAACGACAGATAAATATGTTATAGTCGGACTTGCCAAATAGTGTACATGGTATGGTGGCATATTTCTGCCACCAGATAACTACTTAATAAACAAGATATGTATGTGGTTATCACGTTAAAGAAACTAGATAACTACTTAATTAACTAGATAATTATGTGGTTAACTAGATAAGTATCGTGATAAATTTTCATACCAGATAAATATCTTAACACGAACAAGTGTCTGATAGTGCACACAAATGCCACAAGCTTATGCCAGTTTAAATTATCTGTTATTTGCTCCAATGTTGGAGAGCTAGCACGTGACAACGCTGGTTAATAACATTTCGCTGAAATATATCGTAATACAAGATCTAAAACAACAATGCTAATGCACGCCAACATGCCTTAAACATATATTCGTAGTTTTCGGTAGTATGAAAATGATAAATGTTGGCAGCAATAAGTGGTAACATATTGTTTTAAAATGAAAATGAGATGCAATATAAAATGTAACTTACACATCAGCCCCTCTGTTACAGATGCATTTGAGTTTCCCTTATCACAACAAGGAGTCGATGAACTGCACAGTATCAGTTAGAATGTGTTTTGTTACATTGTGTATCCCTTGTTATCTGTCTGATCGGATAATTGGTATTATCACATAATGGTCAGCGAAGATCTCGAAGTCAGGTTAGCGGTGAAAATGCGAGAAAGATATGTGTCGAGATAACGGATAGTAAATACATGTAGTAGTTTCAAAGTAAAAAATCTAAAGTGCATATACAACTATTAAAATGGGTCATACGATGTTGGGCATCGTCCGGATGAAAAATGGGATAAATTAATTCATTATATAAGAATGATATTTTTTGTGATGTCCTCCCGTCATTTTGTAAGATGCAGTAAGTTTTACAACTGTTTTGAGAGTGTGAATACATTACCAGGTGGCACTGACGAAATTACAATAACCCGAATATGACTCGGAATGTGTGTAAGTCTGTTTTTGTTGGCTCAGCTTTTCCAACTAGAAAAAAATAAAGCATGAAAGCAAAATCTATCTGAACCCAATAATGTCCTTCTGATACCAAAACCGTTATTCGAGTCGTCAATAATTACGGTATTTGACGCCAAATACGTCACTTTACGTCCGACGTCACTTCCTTAGTTACGGACGGAAGTATTACGAGTGCAACCACAGCAAAATACACGAAGATATATTTTATGATTGTTTTGCTTTAAAAATATTTATGGATACATTATTTTATTCGCCAAATGGAGTTTCCTGGAACATGCAAGGTAATATCATGTTTCTCTGCGTTGTGTCAGCATAAAATGCTTTGATAAGATTACATAATAATGTTTTTTCACCGCATATTGATGCTCAAACTTATATAGGACTATAATGTAATTACTAAATGCGCTTATTTATTTATTTCATTTCTATATTTATTTATTGTTTATTGTTTATTTTCTATGTTTATTATCGATGTGCTTGTTCAAATATTCACACATCCACTTCAAATGTTTAAATTCAATTTTCATACTTATTTCCTGATTTATAATTTAAATTTCAGGTCCAGAAGTTCATACTGATAGACATAAAATTGTCACAATGACGGTTAGAAAATATACATACAGAAATACCCAGTATATAATTCTGGCTTGTGCCGAGATGAATTCCACAAACAAGGTTTTCTATCAGCTAGAAATTAGACGTCCAAGAGGTAGGCACGATAAAAACAATTAAACAAAGTTAAAATCAGCTCTCGATAGATAATTCGGCTTCTCTGGCCTTTGTGAACAATGAAATCATCACGTTTTGGTGAACAATGAAATCATCACGTTTTGGTAAACAATGAAATCATCACGTTTTGGTGAACAATGAAATCATCACGTTTTGGTGAACAATGAAATCATCACGTTTTGGTGAACAATGAAATCATCACGTTTTGGTGAACAATGAAATCATCAAGTTTTGGTGAACAATGAAATCATCACGTTTTGGTGAATAATGAAATCATCACGTTTTGGTGAACAATGAAATCATCACGTTTTGGTGATTTAATATCACAATTTTAGTGCTGGGGAAGCCGAAATTTAGATTAAAATACTTTTTTCCCCCTAAACTAACTATTTCTCATAGAATTACAATCGGGCCTCGTTTGTTCATCTACACAATACGTCGTCTCAACTGTGGTACAATTGACTTTTTACGCGACGGGTGTTCGACAAACTTCTATCCGAATATTTGGTATCTTCCGAAATAAATATCAGGTCCCGATGTATCTTCTTAGCCACACCGAATTGAAATAGGCTTATTCAAAACCATGTATTATGCAAAATAAAATTTCTGACCCAAATAATTAAAATGAACGAGGTCCGACTGTAAATTGTACATACTTCACACAGTGTGATGAAAACAATAGCTGTATAACTATAACTAATAGCTAGTAAATTGTACATACTTCACACAGTGTGATGAAAACAATAGCTGTATAACTATAACTAATAGCTAGTAAATTGTACATACTTCACACAGTGTGATGAAAACAATAGCTGTATAACTATAACTAATAGCTAGTAAATAGGACATATAGAACACTAAAATTGTTTGTTTCAAGTAGAATCTAACTGTGCTGTATAACAATCTAGTTTTACTACATTTGCACCCGTGTTATTGTAAAACAAACCTGACTATAAATATGGTTGTGTCTTGTACCTTGCGTAAACTTTCACGTGTCCGAACCTTGTACATGTATTTGAATAATTTCAATATTATGCAATATTTCTCACCAAAGTATTGCTACTGGCAAATTGCTTTAATAATCCACAGGAGATTGCCAAGAGTTCTCTCCCGTTATCCCTCCTACAGTGTATGTTTATACTATTGAGGGGACAAATGGAGATAACTGTAGATGGGATTAAGGGAAAGAACTCCTGACAATTTTCTGTGTATTAATCTAGTTGACCTCCCATATCATACTGTATTCTGGTGAAAAACTATCTTAATTATCGTTAATTTCAGTTAATATTTTATCATTATTTTTCGGTCGCAATAAAATACACATTTAGCCATGATCCAGCGTTCCTGTCTATGTCTCGTGGTTCTTTGTACACCGGATACAATTGTATAGATATATGTGTTTTTTTTATATTCAATAAATGTAATGAAAATAATAATATCAACCGATTAACTGTAGCTACCATATACCAATAGGCGTGGCTGTATTTCATCCGATTGCACTCAACATTCGGATTATGTTTTAACCAAGTCCTAAGAGTACTTTAATACTAGTTAAGTATAATATCACGTGTACGTTTCAGGAGAAAGTTTCCCATCAACACCAGATGGTGATTTTAAAGTTATCAAAGGATTGTTAGAGTATGCACCACTAACTATTGATGATTACAAAGCCACAGAGCATAGATTATTCAAGAAGATTGCAAACAAACGACATGAAGAGTTCGTTGAGAAGATGAAAGTGACGTGTAAGTGTTATAACTTTTCAATATAACATGATATTAAATGAAGGTAGAACAATGGACTCCTGCCAAAACAAATGAAACATCGGCAAATATCGGTATATTCCGTGTCTATTTCGTTGAATAACGGTCATTTCCGAGTATTTACGGGTACTACCGGAAACGACCGATCTTCTACGGACTCGTCACGATATTTACCGATATCGGCCGATGTTTCAATTATTTTGCGCGAATTCATTAAAGATATACCTGGCGCATCTGAACAAATTTTTTCAATCGTACGATATTGCTACAGGAGCTTTAAACAACTTTAAAAAGACCCTTTAAATGTATTAACCGATGCGTACGTCCTCGTTTTTAGTAGATACAGACCAAAACATTTTTGTTTGCGAACGCTTTTCGCTCCCGTCCGACATTCACCGATCTATAATTTATGCATACCGGAAGGTCACGAAAGGTCAACATCAACTAACCAAAACAAAATGTCGGAACGTTCAAAAAACTCTGATGTCGAGTCTGACGTCGATTTGGTAAGTTTTTAGTCTTGACTTTCAATCAACTAATGTATCTAGTGTATAAAAGTGTTATTTTTCACAATTTGGAGCTGCATATATTGTTTTTATTCAATTATTTACGAATTTATTGCCACAAAATGTGACAGATTCTGAGACTGAGTCACCGAGTGCTAACACGATTTCACGAGTCGTTTACGAAGCGTCGATAGTTGAGGTTTACCGTTATTGATGAATATTGTCGATGCAGTAGAACGTTAGTGAACGATGCAATTGATTATTAATGCTGAATATTGTGATGACTTTAATTAAGCCGCCAACTAGTAGTAGTACGAAGATTCGCCCCAAGAAAATTCAACCCACGCCACTACACTAGTACTGGCTGCGTAATATTCTTTTCAATGACTCATCCGTGTATTGAGGACAAGTAGTAGTTGCACAGAGTAGTGTTCAATATGTGAACATGTGGGGTGTGTGTCTCTATCAAATATGAAAATATAATGATATATATATGACAGTCAAAAGGATATATATGCCTAAATGTGTTTTTATCAATTTATTTATAGCGGTTTCCAATCTGCCAATAATACTGTATATATACATAGTTGACTCAACATTAAGCCACAAGAACAGTGCACACTGTTACAGATTTTATTTAAAGCGTTCCTTTTGTTAATTGTGATGATTAAAATGTGTTTACTTTACTCAGCTTGACGCAATTAATATTAGACTGTTGTTCTAATAAAATTATTATTGTGACTGTAACAAGTTACACGGTTCATACTATTATAGGAAGAAGACTATAGCTCCAAATCAACAAGTCCAGAGAGGCCTGTCAGGGGGAGAGGACGTGGTAGGTCTCGTGGTGCCCGGGGTTCCAGGAGGGCCGGTGGAGGGAGAGGTAGAGGTCACCCCAGCAGTAGATCGAGGGGGAGATCAAGAAGTAGGTCTGAGCCAGGAAGGGCTGATGAAGCACTCAGACACATACAAGGGAGACAGGACAGCATGAAGGTAATGATTATTTATAGATTTTCCGCAGAAGATTGATCAATTATAAGGAATGAGCCATAGTGGTTTACAGATAGAGTGTCCGACTCATGATACAAAATTTGTAAGTTTGAGTCCTGCTTTTAGCAGAATTTGATCACAAACTTCACAATTTGGTGCGAGTACTGGTTTATAGCCCATGAAGCAGTTATTGAGAGGGATTAGTAAATGTTTGTAATAACTTGTTTCCCAAAAGATGTAAAATAAATAAGTTTAAACTTATAAAAAATCCTCAAACATTTGAATATTTAGTCCCAATAATGGCAACCTTTGATTCCCATTATTTGGTTTTGCTCTTCACATTTTATCCTTTGATTTATGCAAAGTCAAGATTACATATAAATTATGTTCAAAAAATGTTGAATAAGTTGCTTAAACTGAGAATTGTAACTTTATAATGTCAAATTCGCTGAACTAATCAACTATGCAGGCATATTGAACAAAAATTGTTTCTAGTTATAGAATTAATGTGTAATACAGGCATGTTCATAATCTTATGTGCATACTTGATTTTGCAGCAATTTTAAGAATGGTGGTTATACATGTCTTTATTTGTAATCAATGCTTGGTTATATTTTCATGTACATCCAGGACGAGATAAACCAGATGAGTGTCGAGGAATGCAGGACGATTCTTCTACATGTCCTTGAGAAGACGCCTACTATCATGATTGACATCATGCGTCCAGCCGTTAGGCAACCAGGTGGCTACCATCCCGGTCCTGATGTGGCGGTGCCAGAATGGTGTGTGTGCACCAAGTGTCGAGAGATGCCGACCGCCAATGAGAGAGTTTGTTGTGGAAAGGAGAATTGTGTGTCTCTTGTACCGGTTAGTATAATAAAACTAATAAATACACACTGACATTAGGTAATATGAAGAATACCCATGTTTTATTGAAACTACTGACCTGTAACCATACTAATGGTACAAGATCGCCTGTTCTCCCTGCAAGCAATATTTTATGCTTGGACTGATACTTCCATAGAATTAAAGACATTCCCAAAGTCAGGTACATGACTTTCTATTTAACGCCCAACGACTTAACTACTCAACCATCAGCATTTTCTACGGTTGTTGTTTCCTCAACTTTGAGTCTGACCATGTCTATTTGGTTCCATGAACCCTTCATTGATACTATGTGCTATTTTGAGCAAAATTGCTTATGGGGATGATGTAACAACTAGACTACAACACCCATCCCGTGAAGAGAGAAACAAGTTTATAACAATTGGTTGCAATAACAAATAAGAGCAAAGGAATTAGCGCAGCAATGTCTCACAAATGCATTGATATTTCTCTGTTGTAGGACCTTGCACAAGTATGCATTATCTGTTCACTAAATCTTTTAATTTTGCCAAATTATTGTGTGCTTGTTAAAAGCACCCAGGTTCCTAATTCATCTAGATCAGACACATGTGAAATTACTGAAAAATATTATGATTTGAGCCATCTTTCCCATATGTACTAAATGTACAAGAGTAATTTTAATTACTGTTGATAATAGTTTGGTGTCACTTTCAGGATTTTCAAGTGCTTATCCTTGATGAGGCAGTGCTAGCTCTTGCACGCCTTTTACGCAGAGACATTTTAGTATATGATGAGGAGCCAGACCATATGGCGGCCAACAGACACACTGCCTACCGTCAATACGTTCTGTGGACATTCGGTCATTTAGGAGCTGGAGATAGGAGGGTGATTCCTTCATGTTGTGTCTGGAAAATTAGAGACAAGTTTCCAGACACATTTGGACAGTATACGGGGTATAAGCCATCTAGGCTGGGGTGATTTTTGTAAATACTGTTAGTGTTTTAAAATACTGTATATGTTCACAAAAATATTTCTCTTTCATCTGTTTTCAGGGTGGGTGAACACATGACTTTTTTGTTTACTACGAAAGGCTGGCAGCCGATCATCCAAAATCCTGTTGCATCGATGCCTATATCGACACATAGATTTCTTTAGATTTGCCAGAATGCGTGCCACCAAATTACAGTGAGGCGAAATGTTGTCCAAATATTTGTGGCACGCATTCTGGCCAATCTACAGAGATCTATGTGTCGATATGGGTATTGATGCAACCGGATTTTGGACAACCCGGTTTTAGGCTATTAAAAACTATTTCTAGCAAACATACTGCCAAAAAACATACTGTTTTGTGATCGGCCGTCGGCTTTTGTGCCGCGTAGTAAACAAAAAAGTCACGTCTTAACCCACCCTGGTTTTGTGGTGAGCATTACATAGAGGTAGTTCGATCAGCAACTATAGCGACTATGGTTGGATGAATAAACTCAATCTTGTTCATCTATGGTCTAGTCACTCTGGTCACTCTTCGAACTTGGAGGTTTGAATACTATATAGGTGTTCCGAACATTAACTTTGGTTCAACCACGGATTTAGTATGGTTGAACTATAGTCGATATTCGGAACACCTCTTTAGGATGTTCAACCCTCCAAATTCTAAGAGTGACTAGAGTAACTAGACCATAGATGAACTAGACGGAGTTTTTCATCCAACCATATTCACTATAGTTGCTGATCGAACTACCTCATAGTATATACAACATTAAATGCATCTTATACTATACCATTATTTTTATCTTCTCCTAAACTAGCTATATTAGCTTTATAATATGTAACATCATTTGAGAACGTCAATGTTTCAAAAATAGATAAATGGCTTCTGCCCAATATCTCTATATGGGAATGAAATATTATGACCAATTTCAGTTACAGAATATCAATTTATCATGTGTCACAATATGTTATCTATTGCTTCAAGTTCATGACTCCCCTAGAATAATATGGCAATTTTATTTGGCTGGTAAGCAAAGACATTTGCTGTTAATCAAGTCTGTTTTTCAATTTGTATTTGACTGCTTGAACTCTGGTTGACATTGGCAAATATTCTGATACATGTTTATTAAAATTACAGTAATTGGCATGGTTAAAATAATTCATATTTTTTCTCAAATATGTATTTTGATATTCATGCCCATTTTAAGCACATGCATATCACTAGTCCTTTTGGTAATAAAGACCTTTAATAATATTTTGGATTTATACCTCTAGTCCTATAGGAAAGTGACCTTATGTTACTTTTTCTGCTGCCTTTTGTACATTATAGTGTTTGTATTATAATATATATATGTGTGTTGAGATGATATATTTATGTCTAATTTGTCTACAATATTCATACAATAACTTGCTTGTAAATTTTATGTATCATATGTGTGTGTCGAATGTAAAAACCTTGAGAACAGCAGTAATATTAAATTTACTTTACATTTACATTGAAATGATTGTATTTTTTTCTTTTCTTATAGAATATATATCAAAATGAAATAGACAGGTAGATGTAGCAATGAAAGATCTACCTTCATTCCAAATATCAACAAAATCTCTCAAGAAATAAAAAGTTATGATCATTTTACTAATTTGTTCACGCTTCGACTTTGAATTTGTGTGCCATCGGCGCAAATCACATTTACTTTAAATTCATATAGCGAAAACTTCTGAGTTTTCAGATTCAAATTGGCATAACGTTTTTGTCTATCAACATATAACAAAAAGGAAAACAGTTCTGTGATTCTCTTAAAGAGATCTTTACAACACAACAGTCTGTTTTGAGGTTTAATATTTAAAAAATTTAGTTGGGGTTGCTAGACCAAACTTGGTCCAAACACACTGACCTGGATCAATGTCAAGTTCAGATATGGAGCCAATGTCAGTGTTAATAAAACAGAAAAATTACTAGGAAGACAATAAGCATTGTAAAAGTATAATTATTTCAAAGATAAATAAAACAAGCATTTACTGACAAACCTTCATTTACATAACTTAATAAGCAGATTTCTAACAGAACAAGAGGGTCATGATGGCCTTATATTGCTAACCTGAGTGCACTGCCATTTTGGCTGAATTATACTATGTGGCAATAAATTGGATTAGGTAACTTCAAAACTGTCGTTTGCATGAATTATTAACAGTTTAGATAAGACTACTTCAAATGTGACCCAGATTTTCAAGGTGGACAAATGTGCTTGCGAGACATGTTATTCCATCCAAAGGGAACAAAGCCCCCTCCCCCTGGCGGCCATGTTTCTTATAACATTATAATTTGACCAATATTAGTAAGGAACCACTAGTGACTGCTTTCCACCAAATATCAAAGCTCTATATATAATGGTTCTGGACAAAAAGTCTCAAAGTTTTCACTTTTAGAATCTATTTTTTCCTGTGAAGTTTCGACAAACTATTTAGTGGTGTAGGAGATATCATTTATAGTTTCCACAATATACATATCTGGAACAAGGCCCGTCCCATGACGGCCATGTTTTTTGGACAACATCTTTCAAGTTTAAACTTTAACAAATTTAATACTTAGACACCAGACCATTGATGCAACTTTGAAAGAGTTCCACCCCAGGATTATTCTAATGAAGTTTGGACTAAATCCATTCAGTTGTTTAAGAAAATGTTGACAGATGGCGCACAACAACAGACAACTAACCAACCTAAAAGCTTACCATGAGCACTTTGTGCTCAGGTGAGCTAAAAAACAGTATCTATGTACAATGGTCCATCATAATGTCATTTGTTACAACTGAAAAAGTCATCACAAGTGATTAATATCATTTGTTAAAACTTCATTCATACTAAAAGAATGGTGTTTGTTCTGTCTTTCTGCAGGCTAGTATAGACTTCTTCAAACACTTATTTGCAATTTAAAGAAACTCCAATCAGGGACATGAATAGTTCAAATTTTCATCAAAATCTTGACACCTTTTCCTGCATAATTTCTTGTGTGGATTTTGGTTCCTCTGGAGCCAGGTGAGCTGATATCCGCCTTGGATCATCTACCTCCAATTCCTTTTTTTTACGCATGCCAATCTTGTCATGGATACGCATTTTCAGTGCTCTGTTCAAGATTCTATTTACATACTCATAATTCTTTGCAACCTTCTTTGCATGTGCTGTCCATCTAGCACTCTTCTTATTCCAGTGTCTTTGTAATCTGAAATTGTGTAAAATAATATGTCTGTTAAATTTTTTTGCAAGATGCAGCTTTTTCGATAAATATTTATCCTTGGAAAATCTAGTGTGGCCGTAACCAAATTCTGTACTGTCGAGATTGTTGTGGCTAATATATTTTAGCATTCATGAAATCTATTACTGTATACGCAGACATATTGGCGGTAGTTTTATTCCACTATATTGGCGTTCTACACTGATCCACCAACCAAATCAAGAAAAATGTAAACAATTGCCAATTTTGGTTGGCAGAGTTCAATGTGACCAAGGTATTAAACTTGAAGTGAAAGTAATGTCCGAGCCTTTGTAATTGCCTGAAGAACCGTGATATGTCACTTGTCACTTATACCCATCATGTATAATTAGACAAATTAAGTTATTAATTTCGTGAAAGTGACAAAAATATAAAAACATGGAAAAAACACCAAATTTGCACCCGCCAATTTAAGCTGCATACAGTATATTGGAAAATAAGTGGCCCAGACATGTTCTACATTATTTTGTCTTTCGATGTATAAGTTGTCACTAGACTTGTACATGGCTTTGTTTGTGATATACACAATTTTGCTGTAACATTGGTATGACAGTAGGAACAAGACCTCGGTATGCATAGAGCTATAGATCTCTTGTTTATCACTTGATTCCTAGTAATTGCTCAAGTTATACCTTTGTGTTCCGTCTTTGTTGACAATGACATCTCTCCCAAGATTCATGTTGTGATCCAGAGCAGCAAGAAGGTTTCGACATCTGTATACAGGTGGGGAATATGAAAACCTCTTGGAACAATACATGAGAATATGCTGATGGAATCCTTCAAGATCTGCTGTACTCCTGCAATATAAACAAGTATGAATGGTCAATATGAAAGCATGTGTTTCTGGCGAACATATGATATGTTAGCACTAACACTTATAATCCATTTCAAGTTATAAATTGCCCTAAATATATAATTTTACTGTAACTCAATTCAATCACAGACATACTGTTTACACATGTAAATTGTTTTTCTGACTCACCGTGTCCTATGGCATATTAAAAATTGCAAACAAGAACAAAATACCATAATCAAATACAAAATTCAAACAGGGGCGTTTGGAGTGAGTACATCAGCTATCCTTACTCTCAATTCTGGTGATAAGGTAAAACATGTAACTATTTAGGATGTACAAACCATGAAATCAAACATACCTGAAGTTCAAAAAGTAACCAACTTTGTTGAGAAGTCTTTTGTCAAGCACTATGCTTGACAAATCTTTCAACACTGCTGCATCCTTCGATGCGTCAAGCCATGGCTTATGTCTAATATCATCAGCACTCAAAGGTGCATGTAGGCAACCTGCCATGCCATCACCATCTGGAAGTATCCATTCATGTGTGTTTGTAACATGATGAAGAACACTTCTCCAGATACTCTGAAATAGAATTGCAATAAACATTTTTAAACACATCTCTATTAGTGACCAGAACAATCATATATTCGTATCAAATTGAAAATCTAATAAATAGCCATTATGACTAAAGCTGTTCTTTAGTCATGTATATATCAAAGAATCTGTAGTTTAAAATGTATTGTAGGGAAATATTTTTAATTGCTGGTATTCGTTTGTCCCCACATAATTAGGCTGTTAAAACACCCACTTTTGCTGATGACTACTTCTTCAGAGAGAATGTGTGTTTGCAGCTGTATAGTAATTAAGTTATAACCTCCATCAGTGGATAATAGAAGTACAGTAATGTTACAAAAAAACACCTGAATGAAGATGAGAAGAATGTTTAGTATACATGGTCTACATTATTAACTGTTGCATCTCATCTTGCAGATTTAATCGATGTTTCTGACTTCCTAAATTTACATAGGTACTCCCAAATACCCGTAAGTATTTGAGAAATGTCTTTCAGAAGAATGAAGTAATCAATTATGATATAAAACAGCGATGAAAATAAATGCTTACCACAAATTGCCTGCAGCTGTTAGCTTCTTTGCATGCAAACCAGAAATGATTCACAATGTCTCTCGACCACTTCAGCAAAATGGAATTCTGTTTTTTCTGGGCAACCTAAATTTGAACAATCAAATATGAAAGATGAAGCAATAAAGAAAATGAGGTATATATGTGAACTTGTGGAAAGCGGTCCTAAATTATTTTACTAATGACTAAATATTTAATTAGAAAATTCCTTGAATGATCCTCAAAATCTAATATTACCATTGCAAACTTTAGGCATAGGTGGCCACTTGGTGTTGAACATTTGGTCCGAATCATGTAACCTAATTGTTTTCATCAAGAGCCCTGCTTGGGCAATCTTTATGAAATAAAAAATGTCCATTGACCATTCTATAAGAGCGGACACAACATTCAATCTAATTAATGTACATCATAACTGATTTAACTCCATAAGAATGTACAAGCTCACACTGATGTGCAGTTACCTTCACTATCTTTTTTCCAAGATTCTTTGCCACATGCCAAATATCGTGGGAATGCTTCAATTCTGCGTATCTTGACTCTGGAATATATACATTTCGAATTGCCTTACCCATACATAACAAAATTAACACGACAATATATATATAAAAACTCTGTTACTAGAGGGCAATGTTACCCCTGTCTAGCTCACCTGAGTAACAGAGAAAGTTTGTAATTTGATATGTATTTCATAAATAAAGACAAATATTTAGACCTAAATAGAAGATTAGATATTAATTATAGAATGTTAAAAATAGTTTTTTATCCTAGTGAAATCTTTTTCACCCAAAGACACAGTAATAAACTTGTCCGAGATTTCAATGATATCAACCATGTTCCATAATGATTGGGTTAAATTGTGATATCGAGTGATAACAGGCCAAATGTTGAAGACGTGCATGTGCGAGCACATTGTGAACTACAAAGGCATGCCGAAGTCACTAATGAAACATATAGATCATGCATAAAAACCTGTTCACTTTAACACTTTGTCAGAAATTGATTAAAATTACACTGGTTGCATTCATACTAGAATATTTTGCCAAACTTACTCATCAGTGCTCCAATACCCAGATGAGCATCAGTGACGACTTCATTTACTTCAACACCTTTATTTTTCAGTTCTGCCATTGCTCTCTGGAATCCTACTTTCTCCATGTTAACTGACTTTCGATCTGTGATGCGTTTATCCAGTGTTTGTAGAGTCAGAATTTTCTTTGTAGCATCCTCCATCAGAGTATAAGAACAGTACTGTGAACAGTGTCCAGGTGAATCATTTCTTCCATCACCTGTTTGAGTATAATGAATAATCAAATATAAATTCTAAAAGGCGATATTGTTCATTTTAATGGGCCTGAACCTACTTTATTCTCAGATCATAAATAATTCAATGTTTAATTTTATTTTGTTTTATCTACTTCACAGTTTGTCTGAAATAACATTTCAGTTATGTTAATGTCCTATATCTTCGTATGCAGTTTGACTGAACTATATTAAATACTTTTACAAACCGTATTAAATACTTTTACAATTATGCTGCGGACAATACAATTCAATAAAGGGAGGTTAATAAAACAAGAATTATGTCAAAAGCGCCTAGATGCATCCACTTCCCCCATTTCTCAAAATAAGATCAGGTTTCTGTAATTATGCTCGTACCGAGTGATGACACAAACAAAACTTTGTCAAGCTTGACATTAATGTACATAAAAATGGGCCTGTTTGCACTAATGATGGCAATAACCATAAAACAGCATTACGAGTACTTGATAGTATAAAATAATCAAATCTTGTTCATATGCCAACACAGCATATACAAGTTAAAAATGCTTGTCTGATTTCTTACACAAAGTCACAATACACTATACAAGCATAATGAAAATAACAGTCAAATCTTTGGTGAAAATGTTGGCAAAACAGATGAAACCATTAACACACCTTAACCATTCCATACCAGATAGGGATAGTATGGTTTAAGGTGACACAATAACAAGATTGGAAAATCAATATGATCATGATTTAAAGAGACAAGTAGGGAGCAATTTAAGATCTTACCTAATACAACAACTTGCTGACCCTGGAAATTGCTGACAATCTCTTGTTGATGTTCCAGCCAGTATTGGTCAACAGTTGGAATGAGATACGTGGACTGAATGCGGTGAAACTGGTCCGATGAAGGAAACTTCAAGTTTAGCATCTGGGCCCATAAACATAACTTCCCATAGTTGTTTCCCGAGGTCAATATGGCACCACAAACCAGGAAATCTCCACTGTGGAGTCTTTTGTTTAAAATTGGCTGTGAGCACCACTCTCTGCTCACATGACCTTTGCAACACACCTAAAAATAAGTGTAATACTGTAATAAACTGTCATACATTATATTTAAACTAAACGTTCCTTGTCCTAAAGCTGCTGATTACGAATCCGAAAGTCCGGGATTCGATCCCTCACCCAGCCGGGTAAAATAGAAATGCTCTCAGTGTTTGCCACAAAATAAAGTACTGCTAAGTAACCAGGAAAGTATTGGTTAGACTACTGGAAAGTATTGGTTAGACTACTGGAAAGTACTGGTTAGACTACTGGAAAGTACTGGTTAGACTCCTTGAAAGTACTGGTTAGACTCCTGGAATGTACTGGTAAGACTACAGATAAGTACTGGTTAGACTCCATGAAAGTACTGGTTAGACTCCATGAAAGTACTGGTTAGACTCCTGGAATGTACTGGTAAGACTACAGGAAAATAATGGTTAGACACCTTGAAAGTACTGGTTAGACTACTGGAAAGTACGGGTTAAACTCCTGGAAAGTACTGGTAAGACTACTGGAAAGTACTGGTTAGACTCATGGAAAGTACTGGTTAGACTTGTAGACAGTACTGGTTAGATTCTTGCAAAGTACTGGTTAGACTCGTAGAAAGTACTGGTTAGACTACTGGAAAGTACTGGTTAGACTCCTGGAAAGTACTGGTTAGACTCGTAGAAAGTACTGGTTAGACTCCTGGAAAGTACTGGTTAGACTACTGGAAAGTACTGGTTAGACTACTGGAAAGTACTGGTTAGACTCATGGAAAGTACTGGTTAGACTCGTAGAAAGTACTGGTTAGACTCCTGGAAAGTACTGGTTAGACTCGTAGAAAGTACTGGTTAGACTCCTGGAAAGTACTGGTTAGACTCATGGAAAGTACTGGTTAGACTCGTAGAAATTACTGGTTAGACTCCTGGAAAGTACTGGTTAGACTACAGGAAAGTACTGGTTAGACTCGTGGAACTCGGAATAAAATTCTCTACAACAAATTAATAATTGTTTCAAAACAAATATTTAGAACTGTCATCATTTGTTTCTTTTCAAAATATGTTGTGCAAAGTAAAGCATACCCATCTAAAGTACAGAGCTGAGCCTACAAAGTCATCCTTCAGTGAAAGCGCCTCCTTACAGCCACTAGTTGAACACTTGGTAACTGTTATGTCAGCCAACAACTTCAGTTGTGGTAGAAATGACAAACATAATGTGTCAGATGATAATTCATCACACTGACTGTCTGTTGATACTTTTATCACACCTGGTATATCATGAGACTCATCAACATCTTCCTCATCAATAGTGTTTGTGTCAAACTCTAACCCAAACTCTATTTCTTCAAATGCCATATCATCAATATCATCAGACCTAAAACAACATAACAGTACATGAATTAGCATTGTTATCTGAAAATGTTTTTTTATATATGACAACTTCAAAATGTTCAATTGCATTATCATAAATGTTGAATTTTCTGTTAGTCAATATAAAGTTGCCAGCCAAAAATATAGCAAGCAAGACAAGTTTACAGTGCTTTTACTTTTTATCATCATGAATTAAGAATTGCTATCACATGTATATTGTTCTACCACTTCTGACTGAGCTGTGTAAATATTAGTGTCTGCACTGTTACTCAAGGACAAACGCTTCAAATTCCCATTTTGATCATAGTCAACTGACTTAAATTAACTCAAAAATGTCTTATCATTACAGACAAATAAAACTTACAGGTTTTCTGACAAGACAAAACTTGGTTCGTAGTCTGGATCATCAGAGTCATCATAACTGGACTCCTGTAGGGTGATGTCAATGGAAATACTGAAAACAAAATTCAAAGTGTAAATAAATGATTTCAGACTTTCAATTGGGATGGCTAAAAGAAACATTCATTATGAAGACATGTGACCTAGCATTGTTAGCATGTTGTTAGACGTAGAAAACATTAAGCCATAGATGTACCTGAACAAGTTTCAAACCTTTTTTTCATCACTTTTGTTCTACATGAAAATATGTATAAAACTATGCTATGTTAAAAATATAAATAAAATGAAATTCAACTTACTCAAACGGATTTGCAAAAGATGACGACAATTTTTTTCCTTCAATGATACGCCCAACTTTGGTGGTCAGAGTCGGCAAATTTTTAGTCTTTGTACCAGTGGATCTACATATATAGAAATACACAAATAAAGAGTTAATACAAGAAAGTTGTTATGAAACAATCAGCTTTATCATCCAAGGTATTGAACAACCCGAATTTCAACAGAACTCAGTTTTTTTAACATTGGCTTCTGAATACAGTACAGAATAGCAAATATTATGCAGTACCCTAAAACAGTGTAGATAAGTCTTTTAATTTCCTTCAAATGTACAATTTGTAACTGCAAAATGATTAGTGAATTTCAGCATTTAGTATACGTTACCCTGAACTGGAATCATCAGAATGTATCACTTCCACGCCTGACATTTCTGGCTGGTCTCTGAAAAGATATCTTGCATGAGAAATATACATTTTTTAACATAACTAAAGTACGTAAGACAGCTAAGAGTAAAATCTTACGGTGATCTACTACACATCAAGTTGAACACACTCGTGCAACAGAATTCAAGCCAATGACACTTTATATAATCTGTTAAACAAATTGATAGCTTTACTGGTGCTGTTTATTTTTAAAATGTAATGATCAATGTTAAAATGGTAGAACTATAAGACTAATATGGCATGAGATTTTTTAGATAGGGCATGGAAAACATTGATGTTTACTTGTCTTGTGAGCTAAGCCCTGAGAGTTATTTTGTGAGACAATAGATAGATCTACATTCAAAATATGCCACTCAGAAAGAAAGCAATATATGTTCGTAAAAGAAAGAATTGTCATAATACAATTTTGACAGTAAAGTACCTCTCTGAACCACCAACTTCTGATGCAGATGAAATTTCTGAAATAGGTAGATTAAGTAGTCCTCGAAATCTTTGAGTGGCGTAAACATTTTCTTGTGATGGCCCTGGTGTTGAGCTTGGCTGATGAGATGGTCCAGGGGTTGAAGTAACACATTTCCGCAAATTGGATTCGTTGAATCTGAAACATTATTAATTGCTGGTATACAATGCATGCATTCACAGTCAGTCGAGAACAACCATACAATATTTCAAAAAGCATCATACCATAGCATCATCAATAGTGATGGATATTAGCACTGCTAAGTTATATAGAAGAACTTTAAGTACGAACTTAAACAGGACGAAACAATAATGATCCATTTTAATACACAATACTACAAAAAAATTTAATAGAACCATAAACATTCCAAATTATGAATATACTATGATTTATGACAGTTAGACATATCGATACATAAAGGTTGATATAATACTGGGTTGTCAAAAAAATCAAATTCAAAATGTTTTTTACCTGTCGATCAGAATTTTGGCAAATTTTGCGTCCGACTTTACCGATAACTGAGCTTTCAGATCTCGCCAGCGCTCAAACTCCTTCCCAATATGCACCCGGGCCTTATCAAACGCCAAATTATACGCCTGTTTGCGTCTTTTCTTCGCAGATTCTGTCACAACTGACTTGCGTTTTCTTTTCTTAGTCGGATCGTCCGCCATTTTTTCAATTTTTGTTTATCTCATTAATATTCACGTCACGTGGTTTGAACATCGTAAATTTCCGGAAACTCGTTTAACTTCGGCAATTTCCGCTTCTTAAAAAAACTTCCAGTTTTTTTAAGTTTATGAATATTTAAATTCGGTTTTCAGAAATGTACGAAGGGATATATTCGGCCTTTATACGTTCATTATGTATATTTGTGGATATGTTAACTGTCTGTTATACGTTTATTCATTTTCTTTTTTGTCAAATATGAGCATAGTATTACTTTAAGGTAAGCGATGTGCTTAAAGAAATGAATATACGATCCAAGATTCTGGGTTTGGAGGGGGGCAAGTTTTAGTGTTTTGTTGTTAAGTTCACTCGTAATTACACCCAGGATGTGCATCATAATACAATTGCTTCACACCAGATCATAGTTCCCAGATAGTGTATTAAAATCTAGAAATTCAGACGATACAATATTGATACAATACGAGTGTTTTGCAGAAGCAGTATCCATGGAAATTATAATGGTATGACATATCCGTTTAATTACTTAATACCTCTTATGAAATTATGGTGAAAGCGAAACTGACCTATTTGCTTCCTTATTCATACACATAACACAAGTTTTGCTTTCATCCCTCGTGATATCCTCTGCAAGTAAATTGAATGTTTCCCTTGGTAACGATATGTGTTTTAACGCTTGATTAGAGCATCTAAAATCATAATAATAAAATATTATTTTTTTCAGGTATCACCACAGGGGACTGAAAGCATATTGGTTGATTTGTGTTGAATGCTATGTGAACGTGTTTTTGTTGCAGAAAAAAATAGCATAATAAATCAGTGCTTAGTAAAGTTTATTATATCTACGCTTTTTACATTATTTATTAAGCATTCTAAGATAGTGATGACGTGATAATAGAAAATAATCGAAAAATCGTCACTAGACATCCGACATCGGCGACAATCGATTATGCACTACAATAATCGATTATAATCGGAAATTTTGATTTTTTTACATCTGTAAATTGTGTCTATCTGTTTATTCACGCTATAGATGATTCAAATCTTTTTAACATCCATACTAGTACTAATCTGTACAGAGATAAGTGTTTTCAATTTATTCAGTCAAATAAAAATATACAAACATTGAAAAACAAAATAAATTTATTGAATGATAAAATGTTCTTATGGTATAAGAGTAATGTAAAACCCCATAGATGTTAAATGTAGTTACAAAGAGATTAATAAACTGGTATAAATGAACTTAACTGTCAGCATTATACTTTAACTTTAAAAAAATTGTTTCGATTATTTCCGATTCGAGTATCGATTATGAGTATTCAAACCGATCCGATTATGAAATTTGTCCGATTATCCATCACTATTCTAAGATCACCCTTGGTAACCTGTACAGAAGTTTCTTGATTATATTTCTTCTGTGCCAAGAATGCTTTCTGAGTAAGCATTTAATAGGCCGCTAAAGTCAGACAAAAAAACGTGTAATATAAACTCACATTTCATGGCCAACTAATGAGGAAAAAATAACCCACACATACCTATTCTATGTTTTTTTTGTCATATGACTATGCCACAGTACAGTTTAATCTCACTTATAGACCACATCAATAATAAGAGCACAATTTTCAAGACCATTTTCTTTATTCAACCTCAATATATAGAGCAGTTTTGTAGGGCCCCAAGTGTGGTCTTATGATCGAGGTTCCACTGTACTGAGTACACCCAACTAAATTACACAACATGTGCTCAAATCATGTATATGTAAACTAAACCCTTCTGTTATTTAGAGCACTAATGCTGATAAAATGATGTTGAAACACATTGAATTATCCAGAACATATTTTAACTCCGAATGTAGATAGTACAGACAAAACACTTCACAAACAATCAACACATAACACCAGAGAATTCAGCTACTTGATCTCATACCTCTGGTCAGATGTACTTGTGGTATAATTGATAGTTCACTTTTTGTTGAATCAAGTTTTAAGTAACATGTGTGACTAGTTTGACTTTGGTTTGTTGTTGTCATCCAAAGCTTTACCCTTCTTAGGTGTCGAAACTTGATTTCCCCGTCTATATAGTTTCTTCCATCCGATGTACGAAGCACCACCTGATATGCCTGCAATAGCAGCTTTTGTGGTACCAGCCAAGCCGAGAACACCAGCGCTCTGACACCCTGCGAAAATACTTCCAGTCACGGTTACTGGTGTCTGAAAATGTGATATAAATGTAAGAGACTTGACACAGCAAACCATGTTTTATCTTTGTGATGGGAACATCTGGAACTGACTTCTTTTTGCTTTGTTTTGTTTATCCCGATTAAAAAGAAAAACTACGGTGGCAGAATGTCACACAGAGGATACTGCAAAAACGTAAATAAGGTACTGAATTTATTACACACATTTCTGAAACGCAAAAGAATCATTTTATTTCGGATTCTTTGGTAATATTTGATAAATTCAGAAATCTGTTGGCATGATTTTTATACCATACATTTTGAACAAAAAGTTAAAATCGGTAAAAAATAACATTTTCTCCCAAGATAACAGTCATCATCATAGTGTGCAATGTATATGGTGTCACCATATTCGTTATATCATTGGTGAAATAAAGAACGTATTAGGTAAAACACTTCTTTAAGCAACATAACTCATCTTTTCTAATAGAATAGTTTTTATTCTCTGTCAGTCTATAATGATGGTATGTAATTATTGATAAAGGGAGGTAATTCACTAAAATACTTCAAGATATTTTTTTAATTTTAGTTCAAGCCTTGCAAGTGATATAATTTGGCAACAATGTCAATTTTCTTATGTTTAACAACTTCACTGAACTTCATTTGCCATAAATAAATTTTACTTTTGAAAGAAATAAGCAAAATTCCAAATTCCAGTTTCATTATGCGTTGATAAAATTTAGGCAGCATTCTGTTCTAAATGAAATTTTGCAAAAACTAGACTTAATGTCTTTGAAATTTCGACTTAGTTCATACTTTTTGATAAAAATAATTTTCAATGAAGAAAATGCAATGCCCAACTGATATTTGGGTTTTCTAACATTGTCAATATTTGTATGTTAAAATGAAATATACCCATTTTAAAATATTTTATGACACAAATGTCCGCCCCAAAACAAATGTTTTTGATTCTTTTCAAATATTGTTGACTTTTCTTAAATGTGCAAGTCTGTTTAGTACACAAGTGATTTCACTACATGACAATATGAAGAAATAAGAAAATAAATGTAACTTTCCATTTATCAGTTTATTTTAAAAAGGCAAAGGTTTTTCAGAGAAGAAAAAGGGCCATAAATTGTTTGGAATGGTAAAAAAATATTCAAATTTTATCCGCATTATTATATAGATTGACACTTACCGCAGACGTATGCTAATATTGGATGGCTTTCCTTATATAGAAATATTAATCCTCAGACACTGATGAGATCTGACAATTATTTTGATACATGTATTTATAATAACATTCAAATAACTTTTTTCACAGCAAATGTTGGTTTAGAATACACACCTGGATTGCAGCAGCGATTGAGCCAGCAGCCACACCGCCCGACGTAAATCCAACAGCACAGAGCGTAGCAGGTACTGCCACCAGCGATCCAACACCGACTGCTGCGCAAACTACAAAAGCTCTCCGGTTCAACTTTCGCGGAGATTTACCTAAAACAGTCGGGTCATTATTACACAACGTTACCAAAATAAAATTACAAACATTGAATTTTACTTAATTGAAAAAAAATCTCACTTTGATAGTAGTCTAGACACATTTATTAGTATGTAACAATGCATATGATAATGAGAAGGAATAAACGTACTATAATTAGATCGGTATAAAATCTTAAGGAAATACTGCAATCCCGATATAGCGAATATATCTTGTAATACTATGTCCTAAAGAGTTCGCTATAAACAGTATTTACTGTAACCGTATTTGATCCACACTGCATCCATCTCATCCTCATTATTTGTACATTAAAACAATGTACTCTCATTCATACAGCGATTTTACAGATTAGGTCGGGTACAACTCCTGAGACAAATAGCAAAGCTCTTAACACAACTAATTGGACAAACTCATCTTTAATTGTGGTGCTTAATCTCCAAAATACAAATTATCCCTGTTTAAGGAATTTGGTAAACACGACAGTTTCTTTCACTGGCAAGCATTTGAATGGAAACCACTTTTTAATGTGTGCAAAATACATGGAATCAGTATCTGAATGTTGATCTGGTCGAACCACATGAGATTCTCACGAGTTATTTCCCTTTATCTCATCTCGGGTTATCTCCCTTTGCCCCGTCTATATAGAACTATAGAGAACTTCTCCCTTTGCCCCTTCTGTTGAGAACTCTATATGGGACAAAGGGAAATAACTCGTGACATTCTCCTGTGTGTCAAACTACGCATTATTTTCCCTCATCAACCAATATTACCATTAAAACAGTGATTCAGATATGATTTTGGCAACATAATTGCGCGATAAATTAATGAAAAAACATACAAGAAACATACAATATACCTTTCTTCTCCATTTTACCTCGTGAACTAAGCCTGTGCAAGTACAGAACAGTCCATTACATATACGTGTTTGCGCATGCGCCTTTCGCTAGTCAACTTTCTGAGCTCCGAAATCTTTATATTAAAATTCCCTTTTCTCGAATGAAGGTTGTGGTCAGAAATGGTCAGCCTTAAGTTAAATTACATAATCTTACTTCTGCAGTTCATTAAATATGTTGCTTTAGCATTATTTTGTATGGGTACGTCTAGTTTCCATAGTTCACAAAAACTAGTTTCCATATTCCATCGGTTACATACCACTAAATTAGGGAAGCTTAAAAGGCGGCGGCTCCGTACTTTACAACCAATATAGAATGAATCACGGCTGTAGGCATTAACTTTTTTAATATGTGACACAATAATAAATTCGGTATCAAGTGAAAGGTAATGCTCCCAGCGATGTTGTGGCGTAGGTGTTTTATTATTATCAAATATAATATTTACTGAAACAAAGGATATATAAGAAGAAATGATATTTTTTGACTATGTATATATTTATAAAAAAAATATTTTTTATCTTAATGTTTTATTTTAATGTATTGATGTTGTACATGTATTTTACAATCTAAGGACAGGATTTATTTTCGAGATAATTAAGTGCCAATTTATAAATATGCGTGTGTTCCACTAAGAATTCAGTCTTAACAAAACATGCAAAAATAAAAAAAGTCAGTAAAGCTACTATGTGTTTCTGTCATTACTTGTCTGTTTCTATACAGCTTTTAATGAAGCAATTAATTGATTAAAAAATGGAACTCATAATTCAACACATTAGTCAAAAGTTTCGAAGTGGTGAACAATTTACAAAATATTCTTGAGATTCACTTTCCATGGTTAAAACAGAAAAATCAACTAATACTTGTAAGAAAGTCAGTAAAACACTAATTAAAAATGAAAAGAGCCATATGTTACCGATCAGTAAACTATGGTCACAGTAAATTGACATTTAAATAACACCATATCTGTTTCGGATAAATGAACTACGGCCACAGTAAATTGACCTTCAAGTAACACCATATTTGTTCTTGATCAGTGAACTATCTATGGCCACAGTAAACTGACCTTCAAATAATTCCATATATGTTACAGATAAGTGAACTATGGCCACAGTAAATTGCCCTTCAAATAACACCATATATGATTCCGATAAGTGAACTATGGCCGCAGTAAATTGACCTTCAAATAACATCATATATGACTTCGATAAGTGAACTATGGCCGCAGTAAATTGACCTTCAAACAACATCATATATGATTTCGATAAGTGAACTATGGCCGCAGTAAATTGACCTTCAAATAACACCATATATCATTCCAATAAGTGAACTATGGCCGCAGTAAATTGACCTTCAAATAACACCATATATGATTCCGTTAAGTGAACTATGGCCACATTAAATGGACGTTTTAGTACAACCATATATGATTCCGATAAGTGAACTATGGCCGCAATAAATTGACCTTCAAATAATTCTCCATATATGTTTCAGATAAGTGAACTATGGCCACAGTAAACTGACCTTTAAATAACACAATATATCATTCCGATAAGTGAACTATGGTCGCAGTAAATTGACCTTAAAATAACATCATATATGATTTCGATAAGTGAACTATGGCCACAGAAAATTGACCTTCAAATAACATCATATATGATTCCGATAAGTGAACTATGGCCGCAGTAAATTGACCTTCAAATAACATCATATATGATTTCGATAAGTGAACTATGGCCACAGAAAATTGACCTTCAAATAACACAATATATCATTCCGATAAGTGAACTATGGCCACAGTAAATTGACCTTCACATAATTCCATATATGTTACAGATAAGTGAACTATGGCCGCAGTAAATTGACCTTCAAATAACACTATATATGATTCAGATAGGTAACTATGGCCGCAGTAAATTGACCTTCAAATAACACTATATATGATTCCGATAAGTGAACTATGGCCGCAGTAAATTGACCTTCAAATAATTCCATATATGTTACAGATAAGTGAACTATGGCCACAGTAAATTGACCTTCAAATAACACAATATATCATTCAGATAAGTGAACTATGGCCGCAGTGAATTGACCTTCAAATAACACCATATATGATACCGATAAGTGAACTATGGCCGCAGTAAATTGACCTTCAAATAATTCCATATATGTTACAGATAAGTGAACTATGGCCACAGTATATTGACCTTGAAATACATGTAACACCATATACGTCATATTCAACAGCGTCATTAATTATCGAACAATACAGTCTTGTACATTACATAACGAGGTAAATCGGTTAATATTCCTTACATATACAGTAAAACTTCGAAACCTAGAACTGCCGTCTGACCCAGCAATTAGTTCGAGCCATCTACTGTTCGAGGCATCTACGGTATACGTGTGTATGTACGAACTGGCTGTTCCCGGTACAAGTGTACTAAGCATGCTGAACACTAGGCATTAGTGTGTTGTTTGTGTTTTCATACTGAATGCACGTCGCTCAATAGTCCTTTCATTAATCATAGTAATATTAATTAAAACCAAATTAGAGGAAAACAAAAAGTGATTCGAATGCATATAGTACAATGTGAATAACATGACAATCTTACCCGTCAACAAACAAAAGCATGTCAAATGGTCAATGAAATGTCTGAATTATTGTATTGTTCTGCCTATCTACGGTGAACAATGAATTAAATGGTAGCTAGGGACCGAGAATCGTGTTCGAGTGTTCGACCAATCTCCGTTCGAATGATCTACTGTTAGATCATATGAATTAAGAAGGGATTTCGTAGGGACTTAAGAACCTGTTCGAGATATCAACTGTGTTCGAGGCAAACTGTTCGAGGTTTCCACGATCTACTGTATCATCAATAATGAATCGAAACTTTATGGGGTGTTTTTAAAAAATATACCAGATAGATTTACATTCCTATCATAAATATTTCTAAAACAGGTATCGGACGTTACATTGCTTTTATCTTTTGCAAACACCATCGCATGATATAATCGTAAACAAAATACTTGACCATCATGTTACTTCAAACACGCCCTTATCCGTGAATAGTGTCACAAAATAAGCTTTTTCATTAACAACTAGAATGCGTCCTTAGGACACAGATGCCCCCACTTGCA
The DNA here is from genome assembly GCA_032209605.1 of Mactromeris polynyma. NCBI lineage: Eukaryota > Metazoa > Mollusca > Bivalvia > Venerida > Mactridae > Mactromeris > Mactromeris polynyma. The sequence continues at coordinate 1,105,958 of JASFXZ010000021.1, read as the reverse complement.
ACCTTTGTCACAAAAGCAAATGCTATTATTCTGCTCATAGTTTGTGAATGGATATCAAAATTACCAAGTGAACAATTGTACTGATTATGGTGATAAGTCAAGGGCCATAACTTTGCACTTACTGGACACAGGCAAACACGAAACCCCAGGTGCACAACTATACAGGTTGGTGAACATTCCTGTACAGTTTGGTGAGTGTAGCTGATATACTGTTAGAGATATGCGCGACACAAAATTGCAAGCTCTGTATGCTTTATTTTCAATAAATCAAGGGCCATAACTTTGCACTTACTGGGCTCACCGAATTATGAATCCCCAGGTGCAATATAACACAAGCATGTGAACATTTCTGTGAAGTCTTATAACTCTGGCTCATATTCTTTTGGAGATATGTGCGACACAATAGTGCATACTCTGTAGGCTATATTTTAACTAAGTCATGGGCCATAACTTTGCACTTACTGGACACAGCCAAACATGAAACCCCAGGTGCACAACTACACATGCTGGCGAACATTCCTGCAAAGTTTAATGACTTCGGCTCATACTGTTTTAGAGGTATGAGTGACACAAGATTTTGTGACAGACGGACGGAAGGACGGACATATACATATGGACAGACAGACAGACGGACAAGGGCAAATATATATCCCCCCTTTCAGAGTGGGGGCATAAAGACGGGTCCAAACTTAGTACAGCTCCTATCAAGCGACGAACTACTTCCTTTCATCATCATACTGTTCCTGCCCAGGGTCCTAAGTTGGCCCTTACAGGCATCACTCAATCACTCTCCTGTGTACCCGTTAGAACTGCCAATGTGAATCCGGGACTCATCAGCGTACATAATTTCATATAACAACATACCAACCTGGTGTTATGATGATGTTGGTTCAAAATTATGCGGTAGCAGGACGGTATGGGTGGATATTAAACTCGTGCAAACTGTTACAAACAGACCTGACCTTGATTGGCAGTGGTCCAGCAATGCTGTTTCGCTGGTTGAAAGTGTTTGCGGAGATGCGTTAGTCAAAATTGGTACAGGTAATCCAGTTGTTGTGACTTTACCTTCAGTTGTCCAGGCCATCAGTTGTCCCGAGTGTTCCATTTTGTTAGAAACGTGGCAATAGGGACATACAGTGTCTTGGCAGGCACCGATTTGTTCAGCAATCCTATGATGTACTCTGGCTTGTTACATTCTGACCGCATGCAGATGTGTGCTTTGAAAACAGCATCTGACACACGAGTGGCACTTTTGTTTTAGTCAGAAATCAGTGACAGAGTTCTCCATATATATCAACTTGTGTGATACAGTATACATTGGAACTATAACAGAGTCGTGATCTAAAAGTAATGTTCTGAAGTGACGTAGACTAAATAATGCTGTACTCGCACTGACATTACCCTCATTGTGACATGGACGGACGAGTGGAGTACTCGTACTGATGTAACCCTCATTGTGACATGGACTGAACAATTAAGTACTCGTGCTGACGTAAGCCCGTATTATGACGTGGACAGAACAATGAAGTACTTGTGCTGACATTCTCCGCATTGTGACGAGGACTAAACAATGTAGTACTCGGCTATGTTACCCTCGATGTGACGTGGACTGAACAATGTAATACCTATATTCTGACGTTATCCACGTTGTAATGGGAATTGAACAATGTAGAACGCGCATTTTTATTGATGTTACCCGTGTTGTGAAATGGTCTAAAAGTGTAGAACTCACGTTCTGATGTCACAGTCGTTTGGACATAGTGTGTACTCAGATGTTACCTGCATCGCGATGTGGTCTGTAGGATGTAGTACTCACAATCTGATGTTAATATTGTGACGTGGTCTGTAGGATGTAGTTCTCACAATCTGATGTTAACATTGTGATGTGGTCTGTAGGATGTAGTACTCACAATCGGATGTTACCATTGTGATATGGTCTGAAGGATGTAGTACTCACAATCTGATGTTACCATTGTGACGTGGTCTGTAGGATGTAGAACTCACAATCTGATGTTACCATTGTAATGTGGTCTGTAGGATGTAGTTGTTTTTGGCAGAAATATAGGAACTTTAAAACAAATAATCCACATATTTTGTAGCATTGTTTGACTTGTGTTTTAATTGTGTTTGGGTTACTGTGGCCATAGTTCACTTATCTTATTTGAAGGTCAATTTACTGCGGCCATAGTTCACTTATCGGAATCATATATGGTGTTATTTGATGGGCAATTTACTGTGGCCATAGTTCACTTATCTGTAACATATATGAAATTATTTGAAGGTCAATTTACTGCGGCCATAGTTCACTTATCGGAATGATATATGGTGTTATTTGAAGGTCAATTTACTGTGGCCATAGTTCACTTATCTGAATGATATATTGTGTTATTTGAAGGTCAATTTACTGCGTGCGGCCATAGTTCACTTATCTGTGACATATATGGAATTATTTGAAGGTCATTTTACTGCGGCCATAGTTCACTTACCGGAATCATATATGGTGTTATTTGAAGGTCAATTTACTGTGGCCATAGTACACTTATCGGAATCATATATAATGTTATTTGAAGGTCAATTTACTACGGCCATAGTTCACTTATCGGAATCATATATGTTGTTATTTGAAGGGCAATTTACTGCGGCCATAGTTCACTTATCGGAATGATATATTGTGTTTTTAGAAGGTCAATTTACTGTGGCCATAGGTCACTTATCTGTAACATATATGGACTTATTTGAAGGTCAATTTACTGCGGCCATAGTTCACTTATCTGAATGATATATTGTGTTATTTGAAGGTCAATTTACTGTGGCCATAGTACACTTATCGGAATCATATATAATGTTATTTGAAGGTCAATTTACTGAGGTCATAGTTCACTTATCGGAATGATATATGGTGTTATTTAAAGGTCAATTTACTGCGGCCATAGTACACTTATCGGAATGATATATGGTGTTATTTAAAGGTCAATTTACTGAGGCCATAGTTCACTTATCGTAATCATATATAGTGTTATTTGAAGGTCAATTTACTGCGGCCATAGTTCACTTGTCTGTAACATATATGGTGTTATTTGAAGGTCAATTTACTGCGGCCATAGTTCACTTATCGGAATCATATATGGTGTTATTTGAAGGGCAATTTACTGCGGCCATAGTTCACTTATCGGAATGATATATGGTGTTATTTGAAGGTCAATTTACTGCGGCCATAGTTCACTTATCGAAATCATATATGGAATTATTTGAAGGTCAATTTACTGCGGCCATAATTCACTTATCGGAATCATATATAGTGTTATTTGAAGGTCAATTTACTGTGGCCATAGTACCCTTATCGGAATCATATATAATGTTATTTGAAGGTCAATTTATTGAGGCCATAGTTCACTTATCGGAATGATATATGGTGTTATTTAAAGGTCAATTTACTGCGGCCATATTTCACTTATTGGAATGATATATGGTGTTATTTGAAGGTCAATTTACTGCGGCCATAGTTCACTTATTGTAATGATATATGGTGTTTTTTGAAGGTCAATTTACTGCGGCCATAGTTCACTGATCGAAATCATATATGATGTTATTTGAAGGTCAATTTACTGCGGCCATAGTTCACTTATCGGAAACATATATGGTGTTATTTGAAGGGCAATTTACTGCGGCCATAGTTCACTTATCGGAATGATATATGATGTTATTTGATGGTCAATTTACTGCGGCCATAGTTCACTTATCGGAATCATATATGGTGTTATTTGAAGGGCAATTTACTGCGGCCATAGTTCACTTATCGGAATGATATATTGTGTTATTTAAAGGTGAATTTACTGTGGCCAAATTATTTTGAATATAAATCCTGGTCTTAGATTGTAGAATCCACTACATCAAAATCAGACATTAACATCAAACATTTTTTTTATAAATATATACATAGTCAGAAAATATCATTTCTTCTTATACATGTATATCCTTTGTTTCAGTAAATATTATATTTGATAATAATAAACAAGTACACCACAACATCGCTGGGAGCATTACCTTTCACTTGATTATTATTGTGTCACATATTAAAAAAGTTAAAGCCTACCGCCGTGATTCATTCTATATTGGTTGTAAATTACGGAGCCGCCGCGTTTTACACTTTCCCAATTTAGTGGTATGTAACCTCGACTATGGCCGATGGAATATGGAAACTAGTATTTCCCTATCTATCTATTCAGACTCCCATACAGGGGTGGATCCAGGATTTAGTCTTAGGGGGTCTTAGGAGGGCGTAACTTTTTGGTCATTTTTTTGGTTTTGCTCAAGCCTTATAAAACGACAATGGCTGTGTTTTATTGTTTGTTTTTAAGTTATTGAACATAAAACCAATTCAGAAGGACTTTACTAAATACAACGCATTAGCAGCGGTGGAGCGATCTCTGTATAGTTTCGTTTTTATTTACTCGGACATGTAAGGTTAGAGAGTGTCTTACTGGTATTAATGACAGGTGCGCGTCAGTGCAAAAGACAAAGATAAAAGAGGTGATAGGAGACTGTACAGTGAGGTAGTAGAGGATAAAAATATGACAATATAAAAATTATTAAAAGTAAAAACAGATAAAAACAATTCACAACTTGTTCAATGCTTTACGATTGCTTGAATCCCTCTTAATTTGGTTACTGTTGCGAAAGGAAGGTTATTCCATAACACCACTGTGCTCGGGGGGAAAGAATATTTAAAGTAATTTGATGACGTATGTGCAGGTATGTAAGTGAAGGGATGCATGTGACGGGTCCTCCTAGTCGGTCTCTCGAGATATGATGGTATAGGAATTGCCACCAACTGGTGTACTATTTTGTAGAACATAATTAGCTTACAATTATTTCTTCTGGACTCGAGACTTTGCCAGCCAAGCTCACGCTGCATGCGGGTGACACTGTCGTATGGAGAATAATTGTCACTTACCGACCGAACGGCTCTGCGTGGTATCTTTTCTATATCAGTGTTGATGTTTTGTTGAGTATGTGGGCTCCAAACATCTGAGGCGTATTCAACATTTGGTCTTACTATATGGTTTTATACTCGAAAGCTAGTTGTCGATTATGCTTATTTTTAGTTTGGATGTTTCTGTGACGGATAAAACCAAGTGATATTTAGCTGTGTCTACAGTTTCCAAAGTTTGGCCATGGAGTTTAAAATCCAAATATATCATCTGGATAGAACCTGAGATTTGCTGGGATTAAACTCCATATCCCACATTGACTCCCATTTCATTAATTTATAAAGGTCTTCCTGCAACTTATAAGACTCATGTACATTACTAATAGTTAAGTATACAGCAGTGACATCCGCAAACAAGAGCACCTGAGATGTAATAGTATCTGGCAAATCATTCATATAGAGGAGAAAGAGTAAGGGTCCTAGTACAGAGCCTTGGGGAACACCTGATGTTACTAGAACTTCGGATGATATTTCGCCTTCAAGAAGGACACGTTGATTGTGGTTAATGAGAAAGGATTTAATCCATAAAAGAGTGGCAGGATCCATGCCATGTTCCTGTAAATTATTAAGTAAGTTTAGATGATTAACCTTATCGAAAGCTTTACTGAAATAGAGTCAAGTAGAATTAAGTCGAATTGCTTTCCTTCAGACATACTTCGTGATAAATCATCAATAAGTTGTAAAAGTTGCGTCTCACATGATCGTTTTTCTCTAAAGGATATCTATTAAAATGAGCAGTTATGTTAGAAGCTACAATATGTTCTAATACTTTGCCAAGGATACATGTCAGCGATATCAGTCTGTAGTTAGCTGGATTTCCTTTCTTGAACAATGGAATGACATCAGTAAATATGATCGACTTAATAATTATTTTTGGAGAGAAATTAACGTTAATAATGTATAGTTTGCAATACGTCTGATGGTAATGTTTATTTGGTTTATGTGCAATCAAAATACTGAATGCTATATATTTTTTTCAATATGAGAGATATTATTGTACTGAACTGAACTTGTGAGTTTCAAGTGACTAATGAAAATCTGCTTATCGTAGGGTTATGTAACATTGTTGGAGTTCAGAATCAGAAAAAAAGTTCTGTAAACTATGTTCCAAAACTGAACCACAATACCGCTTTAGTTGTAAATGTTAGTTATGTGACTTCGAATCTTTAGTTATGTTTTGTCTTACCAATCAGAATCAAGTGTTTGACTCGTTTGTACTTGTTATATTTGTGATATGTGAAAATATGCCAGAAATGGACCAAGATTGGAAGATATAGATGTTCTTTATATTCTATAATTATCTTCCCCATTATACTACCACACTGTCATTCATTTGTGCAGATATTTGTAGATTATAAGAACCATTATAATTCAAATAGCTTATATCAAATAGCTAAATGATTTTAGAGTTATTTGGATTTTAAACAAATATTTTGAGACATATTTTAAAAAGCATTTCATGACCTGCAGCAATTATGTGTTTTACTGAGCGAAAATCATCACGGTTGGTGTATACAAGAGCAGAGCTGTACAGTATTGGACAATTATCAGGTGCACAAAGGAGGCTTAATCCTATGACTTACAAATCATTGAAGCAAATCGGCTTAGCACAATACAGAGGGACTAGAGGTGGTAGTAATCAGATTAGGCGACCATGGGACACTAACAACGGTGTAAATAGCAACAATTTAAAGTTACTGCCCCAACAAATTACAAGTATTGTTGGGTCTAATATTGGGACTAAGTCAATTAAAATAGGTGAGCACTATGGGGGAAACATAATACGTATTCAGTCCGACAACTGCACACAAACAGCAGGGAAGAAAAACATAATAATTTGCTCCGTAAATACTCGATCAGTTAAAAATAAAACATTATCAATATGTGATTTTATCCTTACAAAGGACTTTGACATTTGTGCCATAACCGAAACTTGGCTTGGTAGCTCTGTAGATAAGTCATGCACCAGTGAACTAGTACCAGAGGGTTACAAAATGAAGCATGTCCCTCGTAGAGGTAGGCGAGGCGGAGGCGTAGCCATCATTCACAAAGCTTCCATACAAGTCAACATTATTGCATCAAGCAAAGACCATGATTTTTCTCAGTTTGAGTTCATGGATTGCAATGTGGTCATAGGCAAACATTCAATATGGCTTGCTGTTATTTACAGACCACCCCCATCAAGAGAAAATGGCCTGAACGCAAACACGTTTTTAGAGCAAGAATGGCCCCTTTTCTTATCGAAATATGCTACAGAAGGCAACTCTTCAGTAATTGTAGGAGACCTCAACTTTCATCTCGACCAACCTACAAATAGTGACACCAAAAAGTTTAATAGCAATTTAGATGCTTTTGGCATGCATCAACATGTTGCAGAACCAACCCATGTTGCTGGACATACACTGGATGTAGTGATAACTAGAGATAATAACAATGCCATTTCAAATGTTGAAGTCATAGATCCTGGTCTGTCAGATTCCAACGGAAGGATCTCACGTGACCACTTCGCAGTTACATTTCATGTGGAAGCTTCCAAGCCACCCCCAATTCGTAAAACTGTGTCTTACCGAAAGTTGCGTTCGATTGACATTAATTCATTTCGAGACGATATTAGGAAAACAGATTTTTTTAACACTCGAAGAATATCTTCAAATATTGATGACTTCATTGAAGAATACTCAAATGAACTGACATTAATTTTGGACAAGCACGCTCCATTGACAACCAAAACTATCACGTTAAGACCTTCATGTCCATGGTATTCTGAGCAGCTTCATGATGCAAAACATCAGAAACGCAAATTAGAACGAAAATGGCGTGAGAGTAAACTTTCAATTGACCATGACATTTATAGATCACAATGCGCTGTGGTAAATAGGATGCTGAAACAAACACGTGTTGACTTTTACACAAGCAAAATTGAATCTTGTGGGAGTGACCAGAAAAGTTTGCATAGAATAACTAACTCTTCTTGGAAACACAAATGAGGTAATTTTACCATTGCATTCGTCTCCAAAACAGCTTGCTCAGAATTTCAGCGACTTCTTTATTGGGAAGATCGAAAATATCAGAGACAATATTACCTCACAAAAGCAGTCTTCATCTGGTGTTGGTGATATAGAAACTGATTATATAGGAGTTGAATATGATGAGTTTACACCAACATCGGAGGATGAAGTGAAATCGATTATCCGTAAGTCAGCCAGTAAATCATGTGAATTGGATCCTATCCCAACATGGTTACTTAAAGAATGTCTTGATGAGCTTACACCTGTGATGACCAAAGTCATAAATGCATCCCTACAATCTGGATATGTGCCACGATCATTCAAACACTCACGAATAAGACCACTTCTAAAAAAGCCAAGTCTAGATGCAAATGTTCTTAAGAATTACAGGCCAGTGTCTAATTTGCCTTTTATATCAAAAATCTTGGAGAAAGTGGTAGATGTCCGAATTGAAAATCATCTAAAAAACAATGAACTTCATGAAGTCAACCAGTCAGCCTATCGGAAATTCCACTCAACCGAAACCGCACTGTTGAAAGTTCAAAATGACATTCTTCAATCACTGGACAGAAATAATGTAACTATTCTAGTAATGTTAGATCTGTCGGCTGCTTTCGATACAATTGACCACGAGACGCTTCTTACTCGCTTAGAACATCACTTTGGTATCACAGGGACACCACTTACATGGATGAGGTCCTACCTCAGTGATCGCTATCAAACAGTAGCCATTAACGGTGAACTCTCGGACCCAGTGCTGATGAAGTACAGCGTACCCCAAGGGTCTGTTCTTGGCCCCAAAAACTATACAATGTACACAAAGCCTGTTGGAGCTATTTGTAGAAACCATGAATTGGACAACCATTTCTATGCGGACGATTCGCAATTATACTTATCGTTTAAACCATTAAACACGATTTCAATTGAAGAATCTGTCAATCGCATTGAACACTGTCTGAATGACATAGTGAAATGGATGAACAACAACATGCTAAAGCTAAATGCGGACAAAACAGAATTAATCATATTCTCATCTGAGCACAACTCAAAAACAGTTTCAAATGTCTCCGTCACCGTCGATGGCTCTGTAATCAAACAATCACCAAGTGTTAGGAATCTGGGCGCTTATCTTGACTCAACCATGAAGCTGGATCAACACGTCAATAGTGTTTGTAGAAATTCTTACGCACAATTGCGACACATTGGCCATATAAGACCTTATCTAACACTGAACGCAACCAAATCTCTGGTAAACTCTCTTGTTACATCTCGCATAGACTATTGCAATGCTCTCATGTACGGTGTTCCAAAGCAGATATTAAACAAACTACAAACTGTTCAAAATACGGCAGCTAGAATTATTACGAGGACAGCCAGGTACGACCATATAACCCCCGTGCTACAGGAACTACATTGGCTCCCTGTGCAATGCAGAGTAGAGTACAAAATTCTAACACACACATTTAAAGCGCTCCATGACCAATCGCCTGCGTACATTGTGGACATGTTAGAAATATACAGAGCATCCAGAAATCTGAGGTCGAAAAATAAGTCATTGACGTTAGTTGTGCCTAAATGTCGGACGACGCGTTATGGTGACAGAAGTTTCCAGTCAGCATCAGCTAAGTTATGGAATGCCCTCCCATCTGACATCAGAGACTGTAACACCTTGCAAAGTTTTAAGAAGGCTCTGAAAACACACTATTTTATACAGTATTATGGACGATAAGTGTTTTATTATTTTATTTCCGAGTGCATGGATCTATCCGGGATTTAACTGCTTGTTGTTACTTTATCTTTAAATTTTATTGGTTTTCACTAACTCTGAAATTATTTTTCTATTATTTTATAGTTATTTCAAACATTTTATATTATTTTAATTTTGTACATATGTACTATGCATAAACACTTTGTTTTAATTGACTAGCGTTAATATTGTTATAAGCATTTTAGTTTGTCTATTGTTTTATATTACATTGTAAAGCACTTTTGAACATATTTTATGTATGAAAAGAGTGCTATAGAAATATGGTATATAATAATAATAATAATAATAATATACATTTACCATAGAAGGGATAAACGGAGAGAACTCGTGACAATCTCCTGTGGTTAAAATGCAGCAAGTTATCAACAACACAAAATGTTCTTAGTGTATTGCAATCCACCCTGACACCCCCCCCCCCCCCAATTTACGGATACAACTAATGAATCATTGCTTTTGTAGTTACCACTAAGTAAATCATCAGTTGCTATGTGATTTGTAAGTACATGTATTGTGGCATGAAAGTGAAAGTACATAGTGAGATTGTCTGACCAGCATGAAGGTACATAGCGAGATTGTCTGACCAGCATGAAGGTACATAGTGAGATTGTCTGACCAGCATGAAGGTACATAGCGAGATTGTCTGACCAGCATGAAGGTAAATAGCGAGATTATCTGACCAGCATGAAGGTACATAGTGAGATTGTCTGACCAGCATGAAGGTACATAGCGAGATTGTCTGACCAGCATGAAGTTACATAGTGAGATTGTCTGACCAGCATGAAGGTACATAGTGAGATTGTCTGACCAGCATGAAGTTACATAGTGAGATTGTCTGACCAGCATGAAGGTACATAGTGAGATTGTCTGACCAGCATGAAGTTACATAGTGAAATTGTCTGACCAGCATGAAGTTACATAGTGAGATTGTCTGACCAGCATGAAGGTACATAGTGAGATTGTCTGACCAGCATGAAGGTACATAGTGAGATTGTCTGACCAGCATGAAGGTACATAGTGAGATTGTCTGACCAGCATGAAGGTACATAGTGAGATTGTCTGACCAGCATGAAGTTACATAGTGAGATTGTCTGACCAGCATGAAGTTACATAGTGAGATTGTCTTTCCAGCATGAAGTTACATAGCGAGATTGTCTGACCAGCATGAAGGTACATAGTGAGATTGTCTGACCAGCATGAAGGTACATAGTGAGATTGTCTGACCAGCATGAAGTTACATAGTGAGATTGTCTGACCAGCATGAAGGTACATAGTGAGATTGTCTGACCAGCATGAAGTTACATAGTGAGATTGTCTGACCAGCATGAAGGTACATAGTGAGATTGTCTGACCAGCATGAAGTTACATAGTGAGATTGTCTGACCAGCATGAAGTTACATAGTGAGATTTTCTGACCAGCATGAAGGTACATAGTGAGATTGTCTGACCAGCATGAAGGTACATAGTGAGATTGTCTGACCAGCATGAAGGTACATAGTGAGATTGTCTGACCAGCATGAAGGTACATAGTGAGATTGTCTGACCAGCATGAAGGTACATAGTGAGATTGTCTGACCAGCATGAAGTTACATAGTGAGATTGTCTGACCAGCATGAAGGTACATAGTGAGATTGTCTGACCAGCATGAAGGTACATAGTGAGATTGTCTGACCAGCATGAAGTTACATAGTGAGATTGTCTGACCAGCATGAAGTTACATAGTGAGATTGTCTGACCAGCATGAAGGTACATAGTGAGATTGTCTGACCAGCATGAAGGTAAATAGTGAGATTGTCTGACCAGCATGAAGGTACATAGTGAGATTGTCTGACCAGCATGAAGGTACATAGTGAGATTGTCTGACCAGCATGAAGGTACATAGTGAGATTGTCTGACCAGCATGAAGTTACATAGTGAGATTGTCTGACCAGCATGAAGTTACATAGTGAGATTGTCTGACCAGCATGAAGTTACATAGTGAGATTGTCTGACCAGCATGAAGGTACATAGTGAGATTGTCTGACCAGCATGAAGGTACATAGTGAGATTGTCTGACCAGCATGAAGTTACAAAGTGAGATTGTCTGACCAGCATGAAGGTACATAGTGAGATTGTCTGACCAGCATGAAGGTACATAGCGAGTTTTATTTGTTAACTTCGGTTTCTGTCATCATTTAAATCACAAATTTTCATGCTCTAAAAATGAATATAGTACAATAGCTGCTGTGCTTTATAGCTAAAATGGATGACCACGAGTACCCCAGTGTTCATAAAATAAACAAATACCCAATAGGAAATAGATAATACAATGTGGCATATAAAACTAAGTGGTCATTAAAATTCAACAATGCATGAGCTAAACTGTAATATATAGACACAACAATGTTTTCATTTTTCAATACTTTTATATTTTCCGATATTCAAAGGTCATAAAAAATAATGACAAGTACCATACACAATGGGTAAGTGTCCTATGATAAAATGCTCTTTCATTACAGAACATGCTGCAGTAATAATGAACCAATAAACAATGTATGCTTCATGCTTGACCATGACATTGAAACTATGATAAATAATTCAATAACAACAAGCAGTGTTCGGTCATATACTTAACGCCTTTAAAAACTAAAAACGCAACCAAAAATTGTGCTTATAGATAAAATGACATTACAAAGGCAAAAGTATTCTTTATTTCTCAAACATCATTTCGTAAAATTAATCAATAATAAAATTAAAATAATCAGTGTCAAGTTTATTAAAGTTTTTATATTAAGTTTTGAACAAGAATTAACACATAAATAACTGTAACAAGCTTTTGACAGTTGGTACTACAAATGACACATAGTTCAAATAGTTGCGTTTTTAATGGCGTCAAGTATACATCGATACAATATGCAAATGACCAGTCCCAATGACCTAGACACAGGACGTGTCACGGCAAAAATAATAACTTACAAGAAACAAAAAAATCGCATGTAGGGCGATACACTTGATTGCCAACTTTGCTCTGTGCAACAAAAGTCCTGTATATAATGGTGTAGAAATACAGAACATAAACTATTTAAAGCATAACCTAAGTATTCTTATTACATACAGTAATAAATCTGTTCTTAACCATATTACTACATGATGAAATAGAAAACAGAAAATATATTGCAAACACAATGTATAAATAAGAAATGTACACAGTACAACTTTAACTCGTAACTTTTTTTCACAGCTTGTGACTAATATAACCCATATCACAGCACCTCATTAACTAAATTTACTAGGATAAAAGGATGGTAAAATACTCAACGGACATGTCAAACAGTGAACAAACATCTGCATCTATCTCGAACAATACTGTATATATACTATGTGTAACACTATGGCCTAGCACTCTTCAGTATATCAAGATAATAAGGACTTACATGCTGTTACAATTAGTCATTATCATAAATCAGCAGTGCAACTGAATTCCTAGTTGAACAAAGCTGAACAATTAGACATACATATAATTTTTTTGAGGTTAAAGGTGTTTTTTCCGTAGATTGACTGGACTAATACTACAATGTAGTAAGGTATGTGAGAATGCAAATTGCAAGTAAATACATTTATTATATCGTACATGCTCAACATCAGGATACGTCCAAACCTCAATTAGTGAAGTTCCAATTACATTTATTTTTCACAGAGTCAGTAAACATACAGGAAATTATAGTTCAAATACAGTAAAAACTCGTCCTGAATTTATTTGGGATCAATAAAAGATCAATGTAAATTTCAATGATTGTGCATCCTCCTATCAACATATTGCATTAAATGTTATAAAGAGTACTTCTGCCGATAACACATTTCACCCAAGCTGATGTAACACAGAAACATACATATTCACAATACTCGACAATAATCATGTGAAAACAATTCTAATAAACAACACAATAAAAGCTTTACAAAAGTAAGCAATCTCACAAATCTATTCAAATTTCCCTTTGAAGGGCATTTATTGAATATTTATTTTAAAAATAAATCTAAAATCCCAGTAAGGCAAGATTTTCAACGACTAAACCCAGTTGCAGAACTTGAATTCATTTAACATCCATTAAAGATATCCGTATCTCAATTCAGACTTAAGGGTGATGAATTCATGATAATCTGTATCTCTGATTAAATGATTAACAGGAAAGGATTCTGTTCAGCAATCCAGACTTTTCAAGTAGGATTCTGGGGATGATTAGGATCAATCACAGTGGTAGAGAAACCAAGTCCTACACCACGTTGTGTATGTGTCGTCATTCTCGCAAACTGATACTCCTGATCAAGTCTCTGAAATAGTTCAGTCTGTTTACGTCGCTGTTCATCGGACACTTTCTGCATGTCTTCCGGCATTTCTTCAGCTGACGACTGACCATCTTGACCTTTCATTCCCATAAGCTTACGGAATTTAGACACAGCCTTCCCATCCTCATCACCACTAATGAAAGCTGACTTCCACTGTGTTTCAATCTGCTCCTGAAAGAAAATAATTATAACCATAATTATACATATATAAGAATGTTGTCATTTCAGCTAAAATACAAATGATATGCCGATATCTAGAATTTAGCAAACGGCCAACCAATACAGCAATACAGACGAAAGTTTTGATATGATATTAACCAAAAAAGTCTGAAAGTTCACTGATTCTCCTCCTGTCTCCCCATTTGTCCCCTAACTTAGCTCAAAGCAGAAGTGGCTTTCACAAAAGATTTCATCCAAACTATTGCTTGTGATAGAATACACAAAGCAAAAATACAACTAATAGATGTATAAGACACCATTTGCCAATCTGTTATTAGAAAGCTTTACCAGACATGTAATTACATTTGGAATTCAGAACCTCGAGATAATTATCTTAAAAACAAAAATTGCTGCTGTCTAAGTAATCGGTCATGCTAATCAATGACTTGCGACATAATAAACGATGGTTGTCATTCATGTTTCTTACGAGAAAAAGTGAGACAAGAAGGTACAATGTTAAACAGATACCCATACCTGGAAGGTCCAGGCAATTATATTTAAATCTTCTAGTGGTGAATATTATATAATATTGTTACAACTGAAAAGTTACTTATAATCAGTTTATTATGAAGGAAGTGGCATAAAAGCTACATTTTCATCACATAAACTTCATACTACTGCAAGTATTACATTCCCCCTGTCAGCTGTGACCTAAATGTAATACTTGCAGTAGTATGAAGTTTATGTAATGAAAATGTAGTTTTTAATGCAGTTTTCTTAGGGCTATTCCATTTAAACATATAACCCACGGGGGGGAAGGCACTTTTGAATTAGACCTCCCCCCTACAGAAGCAAATTAACCGTTTGGGGGTCCTACCCTGATTTGTTTTTTTCGACCCGGAATAACCTCCTTCAGAAGCGATTTAAAATTTACAAGCATAAAACGGTCAAAGTTTTAATTTACTGAAAACGGATTAAGAATTTATTGGTTCCAAGTTTCCAGACTTGCATTAGCCTTTTATGGATGCTGTTAATGATAAAAACAGGCGTTAAACCAGTTCTGTTTCAATTCACAAGACTTTCCCAAGATTTGTAGAGGACATAATTTTAATGTTAGACTCTATAGTCACTGTGTTTATGGTTTGATCTACTCTTAGCCTTATTTATAAGAAAAAAATCATATTCATATTTTTATTCGTTATATTTACAACTGTCAGAGTTTATTAAAAGTTAATCAGTATACAACGAATCGGACATTTTTCCGAACTTGTACGAAAAAGTACAAGTACGAACAGTGCAGCTGCCAATGTTGAAATTATTGATATAATGGACTGGGCAGCGTTTGATTAATAACTAGCAATACATCTTAAACATACCCTTCAATCTTTGCTCAAAATTGGCAAAGCCTCTTTCTTCAAGGGCATTCGAAAGCCCCTCGACGTCGAGCAACCGCCAAAAATCAGCCATTTTTTTGTGATCCGCAAAATATAAACATTTCAACACAAATTATCTGTTCCATCGGTCTGAAGTGGTTCCCACCCTTACATCATATGCGATTTAGATTTCGACACCCCCCCCCCCCGTCAGAAGCAAATTTCACAATTTGACAACCACCTACAGATGCAAATTAGCGAGAAAGACACCCCACCATATATGATGAAAAAAATTGCCTTCCCTGTGGGTTATATGTTTTTCTGGAATAGCCCTTAGGCTAACAGAGTTAATTTACTTACATTTTTATCTTTTTCTTCAGTTTTCTTTGACCAGAGAAGTTTACGTTTCTGTACTTGTTCAGCATATTTTAGTGGATTTACAGCTGCCGGGTTGTAATACTTGGGTACTTCTACACCAGTAAGTTCTTGTGCCTGAATAACATAGCAGATTTGATCAATAAAATTTACTGTTCAAAAGTTTTCACCTTCCAGTAATATTTCATAGAGTTGCTTAAAGACTACCAGTTGGATACATATTCATGTAATTAGATTTTGATTGTAGTAAGCTATAACTTGTAAAATTTAAATGAATTACACTTTTCAAAGAAATAACTGTAAACCCGTCATAATCACATTCATCATTTCCAATCACTTCGTTATAATGTAGTAACGATTTTCAAGATAAAAATGGCAGGTTAGCACCTTTGACCAGAATATAATTATACATAGAACAGAAAATCTAAATTCCTATGGTACGAAAAATTGGTAACACTTGACAGATTGAAAACTAGGTATTTCATTATGAAGTCATAATATATTTGTCCTACATGCAATGCAGACAATTTGTTCATAAAAAGTATTATTAAATTAAGATTTATTTACATAAAACAAACAAAGCACATTGAAGGAATAAGTTATATTTACCTTCTTATGCATAGCTGCCATAGTTTGCATAAGGGCCATCTGAGGGGTCACAGAATCTCCACCAGTCAATTTGACACCCTTCAGTAAATCCGAAGGTCTCAGGGCTTCTCCAGGTTTCCGTGTCAAGTCTGTCACAGCTGTAATTAACAAAACAAAATCTGTCAAAATGATATAAGGTGAAAAGAATTTTACTGAAAATTGGAAGCAGCAAGAACATATTGAGTGAACACCAACATAAAGTTCAGACTCCCCGAGTAGATATCATTCTCTACATAGCTGATACAAGAACTTATCGGTACAACTGATGGATGCTCCCCGAATAATATACATTATTGAACTAGAGCAATGGCTGAAAGTGATTCATGTCCCTGTCAACACCCACCATAAGGAGGTAACTCAAATCTGCTGAATTTATGTCTGAACATACCGATAATATGATCAACTTTTAGCACAATGAATTTTGAAACAACTTGACTACAATGTAATGAAATGTTTACACATAGATACCTTTATTCTCTTGCGACATTTCTTTGCTGGCATTGATAAATTCTTTCCTCATTTGCTCTTTAAATGTTAACTTTCTACCAAGGACAGGACTTCTACTTCTTAGCCTCTCACGACTTCTACTTCTACTGGAACATAAAACAAGAATTAGTTTAAGAATTAAGTCAAGCTGACAGAAACCATAAATTAGCAACTCTTGACAAACTACGCTGGAATAATTATAACAGTGATAAAATGCAGAACAAAAGATGTCCACTCCATGAAGGACCAATAAGAGTCATTGTTATCCATTCAAACCGCACAAATTGCAACATATATATTTGTATATGAAATAGTTTTACGTATGTTGTTTGACGGTAACGCTTGTTGGTTGATGGTTATCATTACTTATTGTTTCGTCTTTGAAACAAACACTAAGAAAGACAGCGTATTTTGTTCACAAACTATGTCATGTTTGACTTTGTCCCTTTTGCCGTAGATAGCCTAAGTGCTTCTATGACTTTCTATGTATGCTATAAATAATCATCTAAGCACAATTATTGATGACTTCAAATTTAACTAGTATTAATCATATTTAAAATGCCATAATGTGACAAGACGAGATGTGCGCATGTCTGATGCAATCAGAAATACAGGCAGGTAGTATGTGTAAACAAACACGCCAGAAACTAGGTTAAATTAACTGGTCAACGAAATAAGAAAATTACTGCTTTTTACTTCGATATTGAATCTTCTGAAAATTTATCGGACAACATTAGTATGTGAACAACTAAGTTTTATGGTATACTTTAATATAGGAATAAGATATTGCAGAAAAATATATACGACCCTTATTGGGGCTTTTAGCAAATCAAATTCCCTATACATTGTTTTTGGAAATATAAAGGTATTTGCTTTAAGACTATAACTTTTTAAGATGTAATGTAATAATGACTGGCTTAGAAATATATGGCCTTCACAATTTTCAGTTTATTAACAAGGATCAAGGAGAGAAACATTACCTAGAATATCTGTCCCTGTGGCGACTTCTACTCCTTCTCTCTCTACTTCGACTGCGCTGCTTCCTCTTTCTGTCTCGACTCTTGCTTCTTTTTCGTTCCTTACTATGACTTCTTTTTCTCTCTTTGCTCTTTCTATCCTTACTTCTATGTCTATGTCGCGAGCGAGATCTGCTTCTTCTCCCTTTCTTTCTGTCTTTTCTATCTCTGCTTCGACTACGTTTCCTATGGCTATCACTTTTAGAGTCTTTATTTTCACCACTTTCGGACTTTCTTCGTTCACCTTTGTCAGGAATTTCAGATTCTAATGTTTCACTTTTGCTGTCTTTAGGATCATGACTTTCAGATTTCCTTAACTCACTCTTGCTGTCTTTTCTATCACGACTTTTACTTTTTCTACTGTCTTTCCTTGATTTTCTGTCTCTAGACTTCTTTTCCTTTCTTCTATGTCGATCTCTAGATCTTCGCTTTCTATCTTTGGAATGTGATCTACTACGCCTTCGTTTAGTCTTGGATGAACCATGATCGTGCTACAATTAAACAACTACAATCATAAACAACTGGAGACATAACAAGAATGCAGAGAGCTACTACTAGAATTTTTTTAACATTTGCATAACATAAACAATAATTATATTTCAACACAAGTGCCACAACTAGTATCAAGCATGTACATCTAAGCACAGAATATTCCATTACAAAGTACTTAACTGCCCAACAAGTTTTAACGAGGCCATGTTTTCACTGATTCTACACACTATTTCTCAACAGGGTCCCAGTCTGTCCAAGGCAATGTTCAAAAGTCTAAGTATAATCCTGATGAATGCTAATGTTCATGTCATTTTATACAAGTCATCCTGAAGATTTACACTAACATAACATTACAAAACAACACTGAGAAAGGTAAATCACATCAATGAAATTTTTTATGCATCCACAAAAATTATTGCAGTTTCAAGATAGTACAACTAGTATCTGATTATATCGTATTTTATCTTATCAAATAATCAGCACCAACCTTTGATGAACTATCTCTATGTGACCTTTTCCTATCCTTTGACCTTGACCCATGTCTTTCCTTGGCTTTACTCTCAGAACTACTAGTCTTGTCCTACAAAATTAAGACATTAATGCACTGAGATTAATATATAAAACAAGATTATGCTGATGTAGTTACGTGTTCAAACTTAAACAAAACAAGATGACATGATGGCCCTATACAATACTTATACCTAAGCACTAGTGCTTCGCACTCAGGAGAGCTAAAAAGTCAAATAACAGAGCAGCAATTTGCCCAACCAATTCTTAATGTGTTTGTATAACTGATAATGACATTTTGAATCTTGAAATTACTACTTCATGTAAATTGTGACATGTGACATAGACTGAACCTTAGTTGTGTCTTCAGCAAGATGTTTGTCTTCGGCAACTTCTGTGAGATCGGGAGGTTCACTGGTGTGAGACTTGATGCTATTCACAGGAGACAGATGTGGTGGGGACGGTGACCTTGAGGATGGTGAACTTGACCTTGATGACCCTGACCTTTCTGATGAACTGGATCTATCCTGCTCCTTCACTTGCTGAAAGTAAAAATAAAACATAAAGCTGAACTACGGAACAACAACAGGAAAAACCAATTTATCATGCAAACTTCAAAAAAACAACGAAACACCGCATGTTGGGTGTCAAGCTACAAAACCAGGACAATGTGAAATATTAAATGAATTTCCTCTGCAATGTTAGGAAAAGCAAAGGTCAAAATCACTGAATTGTGGCATATATAAACATGATTGACTACAAAAATAGTAACAACAAACATTTAACACACATGTTCTGCTAAGACGCTATCAAACAGAGACAGTATTAAGCAGTAGATGGATTTCTTGGTATTCAAAAAACTACCGCACAAGAAGAAAAGGAACATCAAATTCAATCTCAATTATAATAAGAAGCAGATATACACATGTAACAGATGTGATAGTTTCTTGATTACAGATCTTAACAGGTTGATTTAATGAACAGTGAAGTACCAAGATAACATTTGCCAGATACACAAGCATTCCATGAGCAGCAATTACTTTACATGTAGATATTTTCATGTGTTTGTTTTGTTTTATATACTTAAATGTCATTTGTTTACCAAACAAGGCATATAACACGGTATGAAATTAGATAAAAAATACCATGTAAGCCAAGTGATACAAAGACACCGAGCAATTTTAAAAAAATGCTACACACACCAAGGCGAGTTTGTTGTATTATGTACACGAGGTAATAAACTACCATACAAACCCTAGCAGTAAGTGAAAATATATTTGATACCCAACTTATCTCTTTATTTATACAGAACACACTACTTGACCGCAAACTTTGGATTTTTTTATACATCAATTATCTTTTTTAAATATTTTGAGTTCTGCTTTTTTAATCATCATAATAAATAATTGTTTCAAAATTCTTATTCAGTTATGGACTACAAAAAATTCAGCTAAGACGTCAATGCACCTATTTTTTTTATTCGAAATTTGATTAATTTTTTAAGCTTGCATAATATGCTTTCGCATATCTGCGTAATGAAAACATTCTAAAAGAATGTGTTATTGTAGGCTGATATATTACTACCTTTCCAACCAACCAAAAATGAATCATAAAACAACCAATATGTTTACGTCAAGTTTAGTTCTTTTTTCATTCTTTTACACACTGAATTAACCCTCATTAACAAAGAGAGGTTAACAAATTTCAATATAAGACATGTTCTGTAGCTTCAAAAAAGTACCCATGTTTCCCATTTTTACTTTCTTAGAAAACGAAGTCTTGAAAGCCTCTCCTCCGGTTCCGTCAGCGGTCGTACTTACCCAACTCTCAGTGGCATTTCATCACAATTTGACAGGGCATCTCTCGAACAATTTATCTTTTCTGGATACCTATGATATTATATAAGTAGTCGTGTCAGAACGTGATTTTGCTTTTGTAAGTGAAATTCAAACCCTGGCAGTAAATGCCAATACAATTTTATGCATCAATACTGACAAAAACATGTTTTAATGAATGAGATAAATACCAGATCATACATTTGTTAAGATCATTCATATAAACTGACTTCACCTAAAATAATAAAAGTAACTCTCGGAACCAAATTTTCTTTCTGCATTCAAGCAGTTTGAAGTCAGCAATGACGACAGCATAGAAATGAACAGTATTTCTTTCTGAGACAATTTAAATTTGTCAATCGTACTTTCCTTATGCATCGAGTCAAAATGGAAACTCATGATTTTATTAATTAATAAAGTATTGAGTTCAGTTCATTTGTATGCAAGTCGTCACTCAATACCTAAACTTGTGAGGAACTAATATTGCCCAGTCCCCAAACTAATACTAATGTCCCTGGAAAGAACATTGCACACACTTCAAATCATAATCAAAACAAGGGTATAGTTTACAGAACAGGGCTCTGTGCAATAACTTTCCAGGGAGTGCTTCTGATTCTTACCTTTCTCAACCTAAAGAAAGCATCATCTTCCTCTTCATTTGCACCATTGTTTTCTACTGTATTCTGCATGTGTGGTTGTCCTGCAATTACGAATAATTTTATCAACTATACTTTTAGACTGATGGTATAACAGTCATTTGAATAACAAAAACCTTTTAACTCTTACTTATGATAAATTATTAACTTGATATAAATTGTAATTTATTTATCAAGAAAACTAATGACTGAAATACAACAACGACATAATTAAGGTCAGTGGCAAATATATTTGTTACAAGGAGTGTATCTGTAATTAACACATTTTACCCACACACATATTGAAGAAAAAGTTTAACAGTTATTCCAACCTGTTTCATTATCACTACTTGCTGAATATTGCTCTTCTAAAGCAATGCCCATATTGGCAACATTTCCAACTGACTTCATTCCTGGATATGCCACAACACCATTCACGAGAAACTCACAGCTCTTCACAGGCTCCGAGTTGCCAACAGGACCACCAGGTGCAATCATTTGTTCAAATGACAGCCATTCATTTTCAAGCATAGTTGGAGCCAAATTAGACTTGATTGTGTCCTGAAGTATAAAATGTTAATAAGAATCTGATCATTATACTCATTAATGGTGAAGTTCACTCTGATCTTCAAAAATGAAAACAATTTTATTGAAAATATAGCTTATAAATATCATTCATACTTTACTTTTAAAGAAAAGAACAAATTTCGATGGGGTTACTGTTATGTATATAAGCTACTGCAAAATATCTGCATGGAATTATCTCTTAAAACTTCGATAGCCCGTTAGGCGACCATACAAGAGTAGTCTCCCTTGGAAAAATAATTAGTTGACAATCTAAAAATTACTAGTCATAGTAACGTTTTATTACCGTATCAAATTTGGATGAAATGCTACTACATGTAATGTATACACAGAGCTGTAAGCATTTGTACATAATAAAATGATAACACTTGGTCTACAAAACATGAGAAAAAGTCAAAATGGCGTCGAGCGAAAATCTTCCTGGTTTTGTTTTCCTAATCGTTTCGACATGATGACACGCATATTATTAATGGAAATATGACAATATCGATAGATAAATTATAAGATCATACGTCAGAAGGTTTTGGACTGGCAGTTTCTGAATTTTCGCCAGTATTATCATCGTCATAACTAGCCAACAAATCCATGTTTCGTAGAAACTTGTTCAGTCACGTGATCAATACAGATAATACGGTATGCAGTCAAAACGGCCCGCCGCCAAAACGGCCCGGTCAAAACGGCCCGGATTGTCGGTCAAAACGGCCCCGATTGTCGGTCAAAACGGCCCGGATTGTCGGTCAAAACGGCCCGCTTTATGAAAAAGATATTTAGAAGTTATAATTAATTCAAGTAATAATAAATGTTTTGTTATCCTGTTATGAGTACAATTGTGTTTGTTTATCTTTTATTTTTGAGTAGAAAAATGAAATATTATTTAATATGTTCCAAAATGCCATATAAAACTCTCGAACTTGAGTAATATTGTTATGGCATGCATTATATAAGAATGTGGTTATTTTGTTTCAAATACTTTTTGAGTATGAGTTATGATTAAAAAATAATAAGAAATGTTTGTTCACATTAATTAATGAAGGTTGGTCTATTGTTTGTTGCACTCATAAACTAATAATGTATGGTGTGGTGCATTCATTTCTCTAAAAGGACGTATTGATATTGAAGAGAAGGCAACTCCGTCTGATTTTAACGTTAAAATTACTCCTTTGCAACTGAGCTCCTGAATATTTTTTATTAATTTGCTCAAAATGCTCTTATCTAAGATCAAAATATTAAAAAGTACACATGGCCCACGAGACAGAAAATCTCTGATCTTACAACTGTAAACTGGAACACACCATAACACAATGGAACACACTATAACGGTCCCTGTTGTAAGATAAAACAATATTGTCACTAATTTAGCCAAGAATGCTAGTCAAGTATTAGAAATTAAATACAGTCGGACCTCGTTTATTCGAAATCATAGGGTCATAAATTTAATTTGAATAATGCATGGTTTCGAATAGCCCATTTCAATTCGACGTGTCTAAGAAGATCCTGATATTTATTTTGGATCATACCAAATATTCGGATAGAAGGTTGTCGACTGTAGTTTTTAATTCATATTACATGTGTACGCAATGTAAGATAATGTGCTCTTCAGAAAATATATGCCTTTTGTCACATATATTTTATGTCTTTGCTATAAAACATGTCGATATGCATTAAACTATTTGTACTGAGTTGTAGAATAAGCAGTTAGTGGGAATAAATACTGTCGCCCAAAGGTATATACAGGAAATGCTAAATCACGCAGAATCTGAAACATTTGTCGAAAACGCTACTCGTCATATTGATGACCAAAAAAAAGTTAGTCTCATTTATTATATGACAATTTGAGTTATGGTATTTAAATTCCTATGTCCGAACTATAATTGTTCTTGGTGCTAAATAGGTCCATTAAAATCATGACATGTGTCGTACAGAAAAAAGTACCCGAGAATCTCGTGCGCAATACTACGTAAAGATTGTGATTATAATTGCACTGTAAATTGGTGCGATTTATGAAATTCACGCAGAGACAAATTTATTTGACAGTTTTATTGTTTCTTACTACATGTATGATCTGTTTCTGTATGATTATGGTGGTGCTTGATTATTTTGTGTAAATTCGAGGATAGTGCCGAAAACCTTCGGCCTGGACGTTCTGCAACCTGTACATAACACCTCGGCGTTTGTACGACATTAATCCTTGATACGCATTAAAGAACGTTTTACCGGGTGGCTGAAAAATCAGACATACGGAAAGAAGGCTTGTGAGAAACATCAGACATATGGAAGAAGGCTTGTGGGAAACATCAAACATACGGAAAGAGGGCTTGTGGGAAACATCAGACATACGGAAAGAAGGCTTGTGGGAAACATCAGACATACGGAAAGAGGGCTTGTGGGAAACATCAGACATACGGAAAGAAGGCCTGTGGGAAACATCAGACATACGGAAAGAAGGCTTGTGAGAAACATCAGACATACGGAAAGAAGGCTTGTGAGAAATATCAGACATACGGAAAGAATGCTTGTGGGAAACATCAGACATACGGAAAGAAGACTTACAGTGGGAAACATCAGACATACGGAAAGAAGGCTTGTGGAAACATCAGACATACGGAAAGAAGACTTGTGAGAAACATCAGACATACGGAAAGAAGGCTTGTGGGAAACATCAGACATACGGAAAGAAGACTTGTGAGAAACATCAGACATACGGAAAGAAGGCTTGTGGGAAACATCAGACATACGGAAAGAAGGCTTGTGAGAAACATCAGACATACGGAAAGAAGGCCTGTGGGAAACATCAGACATACGGAAAGAATGCTTGTGGTAAACATCAGACATACGGAAAGAAGGCCTGTGGGAAACATCAGACATACGGAAAGAAGGCCTGTGGGAAACATCAGACATACGGAAAGAAGGCTTGTGAGAAACATCAGACATACGGAAAGAAGACTTGTGAGAAACATCAGACAAACGGAAAGAGGGCTTGTGGGAAACATCAGCCATACGGAAAGAAGGCTTGTGAGAAACATCAGACATACGGAAAGAAGGCCTGTGGGAAACATCAGACATACGGAAAGAAGGCCTGTGGGAAACATCAGACATACGGAAAGAAGGCTTGTGGGAAACATCAGACATACGGAAAGAAGGCTTGTGGGAAACATCAGACAAACGGAAAGAAGGCTTGTGGGAAACATCAGACATACGGAAAGAAGGCTTGTGGGAAACATCAGACATACGGAAAGAGGGCTTGTGGGAAACATCAGACATACGGAAAGAAGGCCTGTGGGAAACATCAGACATACGGAAAGAAGGCTTGTGAGAAACATCAGACATACGGAAAGAAGGCTTGTGAGAAATATCAGACATACGGAAAGAATGCTTGTGGGAAACATCAGACATACGGAAAGAAGACTTACAGTGGGAAACATCAGACATACGGAAAGAAGGCTTGTGGAAACATCAGACATACGGAAAGAAGACTTGTGAGAAACATCAGACATACGGAAAGAAGGCTTGTGGGAAACATCAGACATACGGAAAGAAGACTTGTGAGAAACATCAGACATACGGAAAGAAGGCTTGTGGGAAACATCAGACATACGGAAAGAAGGCTTGTGAGAAACATCAGACATACGGAAAGAAGGCCTGTGGGAAACATCAGACATACGGAAAGAATGCTTGTGGTAAACATCAGACATACGGAAAGAAGGCCTGTGGGAAACATCAGACATACGGAAAGAAGGCCTGTGGGAAACATCAGACATACGGAAAGAAGGCTTGTGAGAAACATCAGACATACGGAAAGAAGACTTGTGAGAAACATCAGACATACGGAAAGAGGGCTTGTGGGAAACATCAGCCATACGGAAAGAAGGCTTGTGAGAAACATCAGACATACGGAAAGAAGGCCTGTGGGAAACATCAGACATACGGAAAGAAGGCCTGTGGGAAACATCAGACATACGGAAAGAAGGCTTGTGGGAAACATCAGACATACGGAAAGAAGGCTTGTGGGAAACATCAGACAAACGGAAAGAAGGCTTGTGAGAAACATCAGACATACGGAAAGAAGGCTTGTGGGAAACATCAGACAAACGGAAAGAAGGCTTGTGGGAAACATCAGTCATGCGGAAAGAAGGCCTGTGGGAAACATCAGACATACGGAAAGAAGGCTTATGGGAAACATCAGTCATGCGGAAAGAATGCTTGTGTGAAACATCAGACATACGGAAAGAGGGCTTGTGGGAAACATCAGACATACGGACAGAAGGCTTGTGGGAAACATCAGACATATGGAAAGAAGGTTTGTGGGAAACATCAGACATACGGAAAGAGGGCTTGTGGGAAACATCAGACATACGGAAAGAAGGCTTGTGGGAAACATCAGACATACGGAAAGAAGGCTTGTGGGAAACATCAGACATACGGAAAGAAGGTTTGTGGGAAACATCAGACATACGGAAAGAATGCTTGTGGGAAACATCAGACATACGGAAAGAAGGCCTGTGGGAAACATCAGACATACGGAAAGAAGACCTGTCGGAAACATCAGACATACGGAAAGAAAGCCTGTGTGAAACATCAGACATACGGAAAGAAGGCCTGTGGGAAACATCAGACATACGGAAAGATGGCTTGTGGGAAACATCAGTCATGCGGAAAGAAGGCTTGTGGGAAACATCAGACATACGGAAAGAGGGCTTGTGGGAAACATCAGACATACGGAAAGAGGGCTTGTGGGAAACATTAGACATACGGAAAGAAGGCCTGTGGGAAACATCAGACATACGGAAAGAAGGCCTGTGGGAAACATCAGCCATACGGGAAGAAGGCTTGTGGGAAACATCAGACATACGGAAAGAAGGCTTGTGGGAAAAATCAGACATACGGAAAGAAGGCTTGTGTGAAACATCAGACATACGGAAAGTATGCTTGTGGAAAACATCAGACATACGGAAAGTAGGCTTGTGGGAAACATCAGACATACGGAAAGTAGGCTTGTGGGTAATATCAGACATACGGAAAGAAGGCTTGTGTGAAACATCAGACATACGGAAAGAAGGCTTGTGGGAAACATCAGACATGCAGAAAGAAGGCTTGTGGGTAACGTCAGACATACGGAAAGTAGGCTTGTGGGTAACATCAGACATACGGAAAGAAGGCTTGTGGGTAACATCAGACATACGGAAAGAAGGGTTGTGGGAAACATCAGACATGCAGAAAGAAGGCTTGTGGGAAACATCAGACATACGGAAAGAAGGCTTGTGGGAAACATCAGACATGCAGAAAGAAGGCTTGTGGGTAACATCAGACATACAGAAAGAAGGCCAGTGGGAAACATCAGTCATACGGAAAGAAGGGTTGTGGGAAACATCAGACATGCAGAAAGAAGTCTTGTGGGAAACATCAGACATACGGAAAGAAGGCTTGTGGGAAACATCAGACATGCAGAAAGAAGGCTTGTGGGTAACATCAGACATACAGAAAGAAGGCCAGTGGGAAACATCAGTCATACGGAAAGAAGGCTTGTGGGAAACATGAGATACGGAAAGAATGCTGGTGTATTCCGAGTAACCACGAAAATGCCAATTTAGAGATGCTGATCGTTCATAACAAGAACCTGCCCAAGTCAATCAAAAAGAGTGTTCATATGCTACCCCTTCCCCAGTCGACTGTCGGGGGGTACAACGTGACCTAGCCCCAGTCGACCGTCGAGGGGGTTCACAACCTGGCCCAGCCCCAGACTACCTCAGGGGGTTACAACGTGAAAGTTCATAACCTGGCCCGGTCCAAATAGAACTGCAACAGGGTCCACAACCTGACCAGTACATTTATTTCCTTTTAAAATCTCTACCGGTTATCATCCGAAGTTCACAGTCCATATCTATATCAGACTACTGACGGCACAACTATGAGTCTTCGGGTGGGTGAGTGATGAGTCTTCCCAGATTATACGCATGTGTCTATTCTGATTCAATAGAAATAAGGAATTATTCGTTCTATTAAAAATATCTAAATGTCCAAATTTCATTGATGATTTGTCCTAGATAACATCCACACAAGTTTTCTTTGGGAGGGGGGGGGGGTATATTTAACATTCTTCATAACAATATGGATAAAGACATGTTTACATTTTACAGACTCCTGCCGTAAACGATTTCTAAGAAACATTCACCGCATGATTCAACAATGCATTATTATAAGTGTTTCATTGGCCGACATTTCAGTTTCATTGGCCGACATTTCATAACGTTGAGTCTCGTCTTCTCTCAGTATAATGAAACACGTCTCACTTTGAATCAGTTATGTTTTTAAAACACAAGTATTGATTTAATGGATCGAGCTAATACTGGGGCATTTGGTTATTACCATTTGAAAGGACTTGAACACTGACTTGCTTCCTACATTTCCAAACAAGTTATATACACCGAGTCTGGCCATTGATTGTAACTTCATTTTAAACAAAAATCGATGTTAACCAAACAGAATATTCATATTTTATATTAAACAAACATAGTTCTTTTGTATGTTGATATGTGTCAAAATAAGTATAAGTGTTAAAATGTTCGATTTTTCGGAATAAATGCTCAAAATATATCAACCGGATGATCACATTAGCTGGACGCGTCATGATTAGTGTATGGTACCGGGTTTTAGCAGTTTGGGTTTTGGTGATAATCTCAGGTAAGATGCAGGACTCTGATCACTTCTGCTGTTCGTTCATTTTAATAGAAAATCGTTTTTGTACAATCATGTATTTATTTATTTTAGTCTCATTACTAGTAATTATAATATTTTTCGTCCATATTACTAACTACAATAATTGTAACTTATAACATGTATATATCTTCTTAAATTGAGTTATAAGAGACTATATAATAAAAATACACACATTATTAAAATATCGTAAACTCTAGCGTCGTGTCGGGATTATATGTCCAAGAGAAAGATCAGGAACTCTAGGATAACCATTTCAAACTTATACAATCAAGAAAGACCATTGTGTACAGTTCTGTCGTATGCTACATCCTATAAGAAGAATCCTAGAAGATAAGATTAAAGGATGGAGAACTAGCTAGTCATCAATGTCGTGACGTGATTACTCTTTAAATACAGGATGTTATGTCATACAAAAATCAATGTTGCACGTACACACTATATACACTTGTAAAACCAAGGAGCAGTCGTTAATCATTATTGTAAACTGTATTAAATGAAGTTCATAAAATAATCTGAATTTGAAAACGCGTACTAATGTACGAATGAACAATGAATTAAATTACCATACCGATCGGACCGTAGATAAACTGACAACTGGTGTTGTATTGAACATAAAACTTATCACACAATCGTAAAATAGTTTGGACATTATTTACAGAGATAATTTTTTGTACTATTTGAAATATGACAGGTTTTGACACAAATTCTAGTGACTGTATGATTTGTAAGAAGAAATTGAATTTTCTTCACCAGTAAAAGTATTCAAATCTGGGATAAGAGATATATCATGTGTAATTGTTGGGTGTCAAATGTATGAAGTACAGATAAGAATATGAAACAAAACGAATTTATTCAGTGCATATACTTAAAATAAATATAAACAAGTGACCTATTAGAAAAGCGTTTAAGCGTACTTTTTGTCTAAATTTTGTGTTACATATTTTAAAAGCAACTATTTTACACTTCTGTACTGTAATGTTCCGATCCGTAATGTTCTGTTCTGTTCTGTTCTATACTGTTCTGTACTTTACTGTTCTGTAATGTTCTGCTATGTTCTGCTATGTTATGTTATATTCAGTAATGTTTTGTTCTGTAATGTTCCGTTCTGTAATGTTCTGTTCTATAACCTACTGTTCTGTAATGATCTGTTCTATAACCTTCTGTTCTATAACCTTCTGTTCTATAATGTTCTGTTCTGTTCTGTTCTGTAATGTTCTGTAATGTTCTGTAATGTTCCGTTCTGTAATGTTCTGTTCTATAACCTTCTGTTCTGTAATGTTCTGCTATGTTATGTTCTGATCTGTAATGTTCTGTTCTGTCATGTTCCGTTCTGTAATGTTCTGTTCTATATCGTTCTGTTCTGTAATGATCTGTTCTGTAATGTTCCGTTCTGTAATGTTCTGTTCTATTACGTTCTGTTCTGTAATGATCTGTTCTGTAACGTTCTGTTATGTTCCGTTCTGTAATGATCTGTTCTGTTCTGTAATGTTCTGTTCTATAATGTTCTGTTCTGTAAAGTTCTGAAATGATCTATTCTGTAATGATCTGTTCTGTAATGATCTGTTCTGTAATTATCTGTTCTGTAATGATCTGTTCTGTAATGATCTGTTCTGTAATGTTCTGTTCTTTAATGTTTGTTCTGTAATGATCTGTTCTGTAATGATCTGTTCTGTAATGATCTGTTCTGTAATGATCTGTTCTGTAATGATCTGTTCTGTAATGATCTGTTCTGTAATGTTCTGTTCTGTAATGTTTGTTCTGTAATTATCTGTTCTGTAATGATCTGTTCTGTAATGATCTGTTCTGTAATGATCTGTTCTGTAATGATCTGTTCTGTAATGATCTGTTCTGTAATGATCTGTTCTATAATGATATGTTCTGTAATGTTCTGTTCTGTAATGTTTGTTCTGTAATGATCTGTTCTGTAATGTTTGTTCTGTAATGATCTGTTCTGTAATGTTCTGTTCTGTAATGTTCTGTTCTGTAAAGTTCTGAAATGATCTGTTCTGTAATGATCTGTTCTGTAATGATCTGTTCTGTAATGATCTGTTCTGTAATGATATGTTCTGTAATGTTATGTTCTGTAATGTTTGTTCTGTAATTATCTGTTCTGTAATGTTTGTTCTGTAATGATCTGTTCTGTAATGTTCTGTTCTGTAATGTTTGTTCTGTAATGATATGTTCTGTAATGATCTGTTCTGTAATGATCTGTTCTGTAATGATCTGTTCTGTAATGTTCTGTTCTGTTATTTTTGTGCTGTAATGTTCTGTTCTCTTCGGTTCTGTAATGTTCTGTTCGGGTTCTGTTCTGTTCTGCAATGTTCTGTAATGTTATGTTATGTTATGTTATGTTATGTTCTGTTCTATTCTGTTCTGTAATACAATTAATGTTATATATTTTAGATGAGTTAGTACTCGGAGAAGAGATATGTATAAATATCAATTATTATACATCATGTGATAAAGGATATGAATGCTGTGACAACAACACAAGATGCTGGTGAGTGGCTTTCAACTCTTATCTCACACAATTTTTTTATCATATTACAATGTATTTACCACTCTTAAAACAGTAAATGATTCTCTGAATGGCATATTTCAGAAGGCCAGTTTCGTCTAGATATTCTACTCCATTATATTTGTATTCGCCACTAGCTTCACAAATGATTTCAATCTAACAAATGTTTTTCTAATTTTTTGTTGAGTTTTTTTTAATTATTTATAAAATCACCATGTGATTCCTATGTTTGATGTCGTAATTCACGTGCGTATACAACTGTAAAGAACATTGTGAATAAAATCGGTGGTTTTTATTTATGTACAGAGTTTACGATTTTTTACATCAATTGACATTATTTTATAAATCCATTTCTATGATTTATTGATTCCAGTTCTCACGCCTAATTCAATAATTGCGATTTTTTTCTGAATAGTCTTTACGGTATTTGACTGTGTCTTAATATGTCATATGATTTAACTACCATGGAGATTGTCACGAGTTCTGTCCCTTTATCCCCACACAAGCAAAACATATTGCAATAGAGATTCTTGAAAATTTTACTTTAAATATGTTTTTAATTTGATCGAAATTATTTTCCTATATACATGTATATTGTGAAATAAATAGCCACTATCTAGTCGACCAATGAGATAATTACATCGATTAGCCAGACAAGTGTAAAGGAAAGTTCGCCGTGCAATCTGGCGCGTGCTTGAATTATCTCCCTTTCCGATTCCAATAGCACTCTTTCTTTCAGTAATTTGATGTAAGCACCCTACGCAGACACCAACATATGTTTATATTCTCATGTCATCGATTATTATTGGTTGTATACAAGTCGCTTTGTTGCTTATATTACGTATGGTTCCAACACAAACACTCAGCATGAAGCTTCTTATATATCAATAAATAATTCAATTGAGTCGTTTCGCTCTTGATTGAGAAGTTTAACTTTATTTGCAGTGCGAAAGGTCTGTCATTTGGCGCAATTATTGGTATTGTATTTGGCGTGCTATTTATGTTGACGATATGCATCGTCTGTGCTGTCATTGTTTCCAAGAAGAAGAAACACAATGTGATCAGGACTGGCTTCTCAAATCAACCAAATTCTCAAACTGTCACGAGTAAGTATCCTGGTTGTCATAGAAACGTAACCACGTGTAGCTTGTGATACTGTCAGCCATTGATAACAGCAATAATGGTTGCATTTTTTCGTCATCACATATTTCTACGTTGATTGGATCTAGGTTGTCATGTTTTATCGTTATGGTCAGTATTGCCAAATTATATTAATAGTGTCCATTTTTAACACATATGCATATGATCACCATGCATGAATTTACACATAAATAGAAATATAATTTTAAAAAACTTTATTCATGTAATTATGTCAGTTCATGACCTTAGTTTTACTCATAATTATTATAGCATTATATACTGGCGCTCTTTTACAGCGTAAATAATCTCGCACAGGACAAAAGTTATGCGTATCAGAAAATCTTTAGTGACTAGTATATTGATGAAAAATTCACTAACTATAATTCATTGTATACTTGTTGTCTACTTATCATTGTTCTATTGAAAAGTGATGATAGGTATGTCGACTTTCAAAAAATGGTCCCAATTATTTGATAATTGTATGGATTAATATATTCCAGTCGCGAACATAGGCAATGGTGTTAATGGATATGGTATGCATGGTCAGCACATGAGTGGACAGTATGGTTACGGTTTTGGACAACCAGCTCTGATTCCTGGCATGATAGCTGTTGCACCACCACCATACAGTCAGTGTGTGCCGCCGCAATTTAATCAACCCGCACCGCCAATGATGCCAGCGTCTCAACCAGGAATGTCATTTTCATCAGTCGGATCACCGGCTGGTCAGATGTGTCGACCTTTAGCACCAGCTTACAGTACACCAGCAAGGCCAATGTTCAAATCAAACGCTCATAATATGATGGACCATTAACCTTGACATGTGCTCAGACTTTTAACAGTTTGCTTGAGCGTTCAATTAGAACCATTCGATATCATACTGTTATTACATAAAAACCCACACATAGTCGATTTTTATTTTATAAATCACATTTCTGTGTATTATATAAATGCAATTACGCACGTCAAAAAAGAAACACACGTCTGAACACCAGTCAATTTTGAAGGGAGCTAAACGTGTTTGATTTAAATATAAACACATCAGAGTAGTGGTTCTTTTTTATTTCTTTGAAATTGTGACAACACTCGTTTTAGAGAAGAACATATCTGTGATATTTATATATTTTTCTTCGTATTATACTGATCTGTGATGTAATGGCTGTACAACTTCCAATGAATCGTTTGTTCTTTGTTTTACTAAAGGAATAGCTCTATATATTTTTTCGGCGCAGCTGTACTAACATGGCTTCGCTATTTGTATATCAGAGTTGTGTAAACCCAATCAAATCTTACGTTAACCACTAAACCAACTTCTATTCAACCGAACAACGTTTGTAACTTTGAAGCGGATTTGTTAACCTTTCGATAAGGGGTACGTTACCTTACCGAATTTCAGTAGATACATGTGACACTATCGAAGAATAACGCGACATGCCTGCTTTTATGAAAGAATTCACAACGTCACCATTGAAAATTGTACATTTTCCTAAACCAATCAAATCTTACGTTAACCACCAATGCAATTTCTTTTCAACCGAAAAACGTATCTAGATCTGGTTAACCTTTTTATAAGGGGTGCCTTACCTTACTAAATACACTGAATTTTGGTGAATGTACCGAAATCCATTTTTGATCTGGAGTGACCAGCAATCGTAACATCTCTGCATTTTTTTAGGTCGCGCAACAAATCTTAACCTTCAACCTGCGCCGACCATCTTTTTGTAAAGATATTTCTAGTTGTCAGTATTGTTTTGTTAGCTTATTATGTTTATTAATATTGTTCTAATCATTATTTTGAATAAAATCTTATGAGACGGTAATAGAGCAGTACTAAGTACATGTATTCAATAAAAAACAAACATGTATAGTGACATCTCAATAATCATTGAAGTCCACCATGGTTCCAAAAAAAGTTTATCAAAGTTTTGATTGTGAGAAGGTTTGAGTATCGATTCCAAATGAGCGTTGTTTTGGGATTTACAACCTCTTCTGTAAGTGACGTCATTTCAAGAAACGCAACATGGTATGACACTTTTTGCAAGCAGGAAACAATATTTACTGTATATGGTCACTTCGTTTTCATTTTACCATATGGGGCAAATATTGCTTATTGTCAATACATGGTGACGTCACGTGGGACGTTTTCTGGAAATGACGTCACTTTAAGAAGAGGTATGAAATCGTACAGCGGCGCTCATATGTGGAAGAAAGAATCAATCTAGTCATGAAAATACGGTATTCATATGGAGGTGGTCTTTCAGTGAGGTTTGTCACATGCGAACAGTACATACAATGATAATGTGGTATGGCAGGAAATTGGCCAAGAACTAAGTCACTCACAGAAAACAAGCATATATGAACAACTTGACAGATTTCTTTGTTCAAAGATATATTGAGGATTTGTATAATGTTAAATCTTACCAATATATGTTTGAAATACTTTATTTCATTCGAGTTGTTTTAATTGCTTACTTTATCGATATTTAAAAAAATGTTAAACCCTGAATTTAAGTTAGGACTACTTAGTTTTAAATCCAGTCGGAATGTATATGACGTATGATTTCATGAGCCCGTGTATACAAATAAGTATTAGCCAATTCAAATGAACGTTTAGTGCAAAAATACAAGCAAATTCTACCGGATATGTTTTCATGTTTTAGTTTTACTTTGCTAGAAATATATTCATGAAAATTTAATGTCTTTATTGCACTGGAGATTGTCACGATTTATCTCCCTTTATCACTTCTAGAGTTCTCTCCCCTTATCCCTTCTATAGTATATGTATATATAGTGCAATATATACATACCATTAAACTCCAGAAGGGATAAAGGGAGAGAACTTGTGAAATCTCTTGTGCTGTAATGGTTTTCTATTGACACTGGTGACATGCTTGTGATATTTATTTAAGGATGAATTAAATTTTGATCGGTGTTTACATATTTTATTTACCTCATTTTGAAGAGGAGTGAGTTAGGTTTATATTTGCTTTCTCTTTTTGAACTGAGCGTATATGACCCTTTCTTCTGTAAGTATGCATTAATAGTTTAATACCGATATGTTTAGCAGATTGAATACCCTTCATTAATATATCAATGAATCCACTGGTATACGTGAGCGTAATTGAATGGCAAACATTACGATGAATAGCATATCCATACAATCTGGTAAACATAAACACACGTGATATGAGATTTGTTGTTTTTACTGTGTATAACACATCTAATAGATATCAAGTATTTAAATCTGATATACGAGTGTACACGATTTTAACCCTAGAAGGAGGTATGTAGTTAATTACAAAAAGCTAGGAGTACAGCGTGTTCATCGATTTAAAACGTAAATCAAACATAATATTTATACATCTTGTTCCAAGATATTGAAATATGGGAAACGCGGTTAAAATCTGATAAAAATGTTTACGTCGATTATGAAACAAGTTCTGGAAACATGACATGCATTAATCACTATCGACGGTCTGTATTTCCTGGATATTTAACCAGGACTCGCCCCTAATTCAAGGATTGTGAACACTGCGAATACATCTTGTCAATGGTCATCAGGAGTCAGATGCTTACCGTCAGACCATTTTGGCTAGCCACTGACCACTTCACAGGCCCCCATTTTATCATCATCAAGAGAGATATATTTGTCTGTACAATCTGAACTTAAAATCTTTAGAAAAGTAAAAGTTAACCCGATGGGACTCAAACTCACGACCCATATGACGGATATATCAGCGTCATTTGAACAATGATGCTGTTGTAGGGCTCGAACTACCAAATTTCTACAATGTACGTGAATACTTGTGTCCCAGGCAGTCGTATACGCCACCTGACGCGTATGTCCGTGAAGCATGTAAGCAGTGTTACATTATTGAGTTATTTAGTTCGTTACATGAACCCTGCTTGGTCGACTCAGTTGGTACAGCACTAGGCTGTCAACCAGAGGGTCCGGGTTCGAATCGCGGTAGGGGCAGGTCATGTCCTTCTGTTACATGTAGCTACAGTCATTTGACCTTCACCTCTGATGCATGTAGGGTGGTTGTCAACTGCTTGTGGAAGGTAGTACATGTACTCAGTGTACTGGTTGATAATTAATTCCAGAGAAACCGCTTAGTTCAACTGACCACCATGTGTCCCTAAAAATGTTGAAAAATGGCGGGAAACACAATATTTTAAAGAAACAAACAAAAACACATTTAGTTCGTTATTGTTGGTTTTAACATTACGTTCACGTTGAGGACATACTTATCTCCATGTTGCATTGAGCACTCAATCACTAACTGACGCCTGCATGTATATATTCGTATACAAGTACAAGTACAATTGTATGTCATATTATAAAAAGAATACCGCCCCTTGTTACGAACACCGGTACATGTACTTACTTTGTCAAGGTGATAACATTTAACAACTTTATTAACAATTACATGTTGCCTAGTAACAACGCTTTTAACATTGAATGCGATTTGGATATACACCCGGATAGTGTCGGTCCCAGAAGCCTATGTTCCTGATGAGTGTATGTCAGTGATCGTTGTTGACATGCAATGACTGATGAGAGCAGTATACCGTCTCAACTATGTTCAACTATACGGAATGTTTGTACTTTATATACTCTGTTTAAAACTGCTTACCCGCCTGTACTTCATCACGTAGTATCTCATGGAATCACATCTTTGTTGATTTTTATTACAGAAAAGTGTAACAGTATGAATCAAATGAATTGTACTATCGAAAGAAATCGATATAAACCTGTAAAATTTACGTCCATCACTTTGTCATGAAGTAGAGAGTATGCCCAAAACACAAAAAGGCTGATTAGTTCATTTGATCATTATAGATCATAGCATGCGGTATAGATAGCATAGTCTATAGATATGACGTGGATGTATACTAACGTTCTGCTTAAAGAAAGTACATGTATCAATTAGATAAATTCGTTTGCCTGCCTGGACAGACGACGTTGACATAAAAGACCAAAAGAATCAAACGTGCCAGTGCACCGGTATTTATAACAAGTAAACGTACAATGCAATGAATGTGGATAGAAATACAAAGGTGTTGTCAAATGAATACAAATATCGTAAATCATTGGGTTCCTAATGTTCGAAATGTGTTTACGTTGTGAATTGTTTGTGTTCAACTAAAATGGATTGCCTGAATGACTAGTGGTGTCTGACAACTGAACTGTATAAATTTAAACAATATTTTTTAAATATTTTATTATTAATTGACAATTAGTGATTGTAAGGTCTTAAATACACTCAACTTACTGTCAGATTATGTGTACATGGTCAAGATTTCAATAGACTACGTCACGAAGTTTATATAAAAGATATCTGATATCTTTCAATACAAGTATTGATCCGATAGGCAGGTATTTTTGGAAAGACATGTACGGATTTTAACTGGGCTCGTGATCTTAAATCACGTTTATTTTAAAAAAGTCTTGAACTGTGTGTTAATGATATGTTTGTGTAATTTTATTTAAAGATAGGTTTTACCAATTTGTAAATTTTATATCATACACTGTGAGGAATATGGATAGCAAACATTATAGTGTTCACGTGATTCTTGGTATTATTGCCTATTATGGTGAGTAAAATAAAACATTTATATAATCTTATATTGATTTATTAACCTCGAAGTCACCAGCAATACATGTGTAACTATAGTCATCAATAATGTCTTGTTTGATTACAAAGATGTCATGTTGCGAGGCATATCAATTAAATCGTGTATGACTTCAAAAGTTTGTTTACCTGGGGCTTCAATCACAAACATTTAAAGACTGAAACTCAGACTTATACTTTAAAATGTTAAACGTTCTTTTTGCTTATATGTTGTTATTACAGTACAGATCTTGATTAAAATTGGTAAAACTGTAGAGTGGGTGACAACAATAATTCAGACAAAATTTCGTTCGTTTAGATTCAATGAAAACAAAATGCTGGTCAATATAACTTTTGTTTACGTAAAGTCTAAGTCGGAATTTCAGACTTAAAATGTTTGTGAATAAGGACCCTGCTTTTATTGTCTTTAGAACTTACGCGATCGTTCTCTACATGAACCAAGGGTCTTGCCTGCTAAGGGAACACTGTAGAAATAGGGGTCTACGTTACGTGGAATAGCTCGTGGCACGTCTTAAAGTATAGTTAATATTTCTAGCCACTCGGCTTATCACGAATCGCGATATTTATGTAGGACGAGGGACCAGACCCCTTTTACGAGCGGTCTTACTTTGTCGACCAAGGCAATTGGGACACAATGTCTCGATTATTTAGGATATCTCAAGCCTTTGCGAACAGAAGTTTCGAAAGCCCATAACTCTAGTTATAAAATAGATTGTGAAACAAAGAAACGTATATATGTATACACTTAACGCCGTTAAAAACGCAACTATTTCACTTAGTCTTCATTTTGTGCCAATTGTTAAACACGTTTTATTGTTACAAATGTGTAAATCATTCATCAAAAAGAAATCAAACTAGTATTCATATTTCATAATTGATTAAGTTTATGAAATATAATTATTTCTTTATAATGGCATCGTGTTGACGCGGACATTTTTAGTTTTGAAAGCTCACATCTATAGTTATAAAATAGATTGTGAAACAAAGAAACGTATATATAATGAAGTATGGATTGAGGAAGACATTAGATTATAGTTTATATAAACAAATCAATACATTGTTTTAAAATTCGTATTTGTCCGTTAGTTGGATGAAATACACATGAAGGGACAATGTAGTGTACATTGTTGCTCTAGGCAGGTTAAATTAATGTAAAATTCAATACAAGAAATTTGATAAGCTTGTTGAAGATGGAATGCTGCTCTAGAGAGATTGTAGATACCAAGATTGGTTCTCAGTCAAACTTATTTCGAAACTTTATAGTTGTACTGTCACAAAAATCAATGCAACATTAAATGGAACAATGCATGAAACTTTGATCTACGTACAATGGTATTAATTCTATTAGCTAATATACTACTTGCATTATATGATTAACTATATACTGGATTATGTGTTTACATTGTCCAAACATTCAAGCTATTCAGGATTAAATGTCGTGTATATAAACCTAAGATTGACATAAACCAATCGAGCGGGTCGCAGGTTCGATCCCCGGTCCACCACTAATCTTTCGGATGAGACAAAAATCTCGTGTACGCTACTTCACATCGGGCACGTAAAAGTACCATGGGTGCTTCTGGAACTGGGACACCTTCTGTATCATGCACTATCCTCCAAACATCAAAAATGACGTACGTTCTTCTCGAGGCGTCGCCCATATGGGAAACCAATGGCGACGATAAATAAACGCAAATACAAAAGAAACAATCGAAACGCAAGGTTTAACATCTAGGTATAGGAATCATCAAGTTCACGTTTTCAATGCTGTATGAGACAGGGAAGATGTGTACATTGTTCAAAACAAACAGTAAAAGCAAACCATGGCCTTATACAAAAATATCTCACATTGATAAAGATTTGAAGTACCATTTTATTATATTATAAAATTTTATGACACTACGACGCAAAACAAAATATCAAAATTGGACGTGCTTTTGAGACCGAAATATCGATTGTGTATTTAAATGTAATTTTATACTTACACTTTCCAATCGTATGATTTAAATATAATACATCATCTTCTATATCATTTACAGGGCTCTAGAACTTTTTTTCAACTCGTTGTGATTTTCTGTGATACACACACTTTTAAATAGTGAACGAAGAATTATTTTTATAATAGTATACATTTCATTCATTATTATCATTTTACAGCAAAATACATTTCATATTGTTAAACATCAAATAAATATGCATTTGTATTATCAAACAATACACACAATAACGATGTATATACCTCTGTATTTGTCGAAATAAGAAGTTTGTTATATCTTTAAATAAATAAATAAAACGTTTAACAAGTGTTGACCCATGCGTAACATGATAAACAAGAATTGTTAAATCTGAAATAAACTTAAACTAAATCGATATTTCATTGCAATTGTTCGTATTAAATGTGTTTTAGCCAATGGGTGAAGCCCATTCATGTATTTTACCTTCAATATAGGCCAGATACATCATTAAAACTTTAACAAACTTTAACATTAATGTATTCATCTTATATATACTTGGTCAAATTAATAATATATGGATGCTATTAGGTGCTGTCGATTCGAAATTAGTCGACAATGTTGTCGTTATTGTGAACCTGAAGTCTATTGGCTGACAACGTCACAGTTTGGTTACAACCGTTGTCAAGTAAGTAAAAACGGACTTGTATAATACAGTTGTATAATAGTATTTAAGCCTAACTGTAATACTTACATCATTATACTTTCAGGAGTATCAGTGAAAGGTGACCATGACCGTTACAGAGATATATGTAGAGAATATGACGACACATCCGGATTGTCCTCATATTGTGAACAAGGTTACTATTGCTGTGAGAGTAACACTAAATGTTGGTATGTATGTCTGGTTACAACAAGTATAACTCACTCAGTGTCAGTAAAATCACGTAAAACATACTGGTCAAATGTGCTAACCCTACAGTACTAGTTTATGCCCCGGTCACATGAAACCCCCGGCGTACAGACTTCCCATACGGTTCCCCAAGTCCTACGGGCCCTGTAACACCAGTAGGTCACACCTGACAGAGGCATGAACGTTGTGCATGCTCAACTTACAGCCGAGGGCCATACGGCGCCCTAACGGGTCCAAAGATCTTCGAAATTTCGCGCGAGTGTGCGACCGACGGGTTCTCAAGGTGTTGGATCTTACGGGGCCCGTAATCTGCCCAGGAACTTCATGTGACATAGGCATGACATAGTTACTAAACAGCTATTAGATACATTGTATACAAGCGCAAGGAAAAACACAAACAACTCTGTTCACCCATTTTGAAATAAATTGCGCTAGGCAATATAGTCATGCGTTCGTGTTTAATAAAAACAGCACTGTATCAGTAATCAATACACTAACCATTACGAGTTATATGCCTTTATCCCTTCACGAATTATCTCCCTTTAGATCCATTATATAGTATTTGTACTATACGATTTAAGTATAGTGTGCAGGAGATTATTTATACTATATACATATACTATAGAAGGTATAAATGGGAAGAACTCTAGAAGGTATAAAGGGAGAGAACTCGTGACAATTTCCTGTACAGTATACTGACAATACAGGTAGCAATGGAAAAATATCCCATTATTATCATTATTGATTAATGAACTTTATTCTAGACATGAATAGTAATAGTAATATACTGGAGATATTGATATAGATTCGCTACCACAGTTAGTTATATTTATGTACTTTTAAAATCCACTTGTGAAAACCATTTCTAAAATATTGTTTACATAGCGCAGTTATCCGCAAACAGTTCGATCTGGACCCCTGAGAATACTGCTTAGAGACTGATATATGATTTAGATGAACCATCATGGTGTTTTCCAAACATAATATATCGCTGTTTTATTAACCGCGAGCGCATGAATATATTACTTGGTCCAATTCATTCCAAAATGATGTACACGGTTGTTCGTACTTTTCCGTGCGCTTTACGGAAAAAAGTCGCAATAGTGTTTTGATACTAAGAAAAGAAAATCAAACACATGTTAATATTTTACGCACGGGTGCATTTTCTAACCTAAATGGACATGGATTGGTCCTGAAAGTCCATATGCCAATCGCGGTCAGTCTAACAGCACTATACACCCTTGTGTGCATGGCGTGACTATGTAAACATAACCTACATAATGATTTGACTCGGATTTGAAAGTATATTTATATGACATATAAATTCTATTCTATTCTATTCTATTCTATAAAAACGTCTGGCTCGATAATGTGCAATATGAAAACAAACAAGTTGTTTATATTGTGGTTACGGATTAAAGTCAGTAACTGTGACATCGTCCCGTCAACGCATTAATTCATACCACACAACATATTAAGTTCGGACGTTGTAAATATAAAATAAAGATAAACAAAGGTCAGGTTATAGCGTTTGGTTCGCACCTAACACAATAACGATAGTCTCAATTAATTTTGAATTGACAGGACTTAAAGTATGTTAGTACCTGGCTCATTAATCTCCGACAGTATATTCGGGTGTTTTCGTTATTTCCGCAATTAATTGTTACGACAAAAATGCTATACGTACTAAAAACTAACACGATCAATCGACGACACGGTGGCACAGTGGTAAGATCTCGGACTCCCACGCGAGCTAGTATAGGTTCGAATGTACTCAATAACGTACGTCCATTACAATATTTCAATGGAATAATTAAATGTGCAAAACATCGTGCTAAAACACCGTGATTAACCTAATCTGTAAACGGATTTCTAAGCTAATCTCCGAAGGGTCAAACTCGAACTAAAAGGGTCAGATAGCACGTGACAGAACGTACACCAGGTTACATTCTTTCTCTCTATGATTACAGTGCTGATGGTTTGTCCGTTCCGGTTGTGGTAGGTATTGTCATGGCCAGCATGTTTCTGATCGGAGTATGCCTGTTCTGTTCAGTACTTTTTACAAAGAAGAAAAAACGACCAAACCGGCTTGTGTCGCCGATGAACAATCCAAGTAAGTATCGTACCTGGCACCGATGTGTCGAGAACAACACAGTATAAATCCTGTCGTAGAATCATTTATTTATTTCATAGGTATAATTCCACGGTTTTGTTAGAACGAATGAATAGTTGTGAAACGGAGTTTAGTAGCTGTTAGAGGCGTTATTTGACGACATAGTGCGAATAAACAGTTCGTTTGACTTGTACATTTACGTCATTATGACTTGCACTTGGTTTTTGACAATATAAAGTGGAAGCTGTTTGAGAGAGACATATGTCAGGTGTTAGAGCGCCTGGCTCCTGGTCCAAACATCGTAACTTCAAGTCCTGAATTGTGCGTGGTTTGATCACGAACTTCACAATCTCTGAATTTGGCGCAAATACTGAGAGTAAATCAGGCACCAGTCATATAGAGTGATTTGTATAAGTTGTCAAAACGCGTGTCACAGTCTACTGTGAACAGATATATTTAAACTAAGTTCTGTGTAAATCAGATATTTGTCACGAACTTCTCATTGAAGTATGTGCAACTCCTTTAGTTCTTCGAGATTTGTTGAAGTTACAGTGTCGTCATAGATTTGGGATGACTGTCCAAGAATATTTATACATGAAGTAGCCATCGATTGATATGTACTTGTTACAATTACATCCACTTTCTTACTTTTCTGTTGCAGTTTCAACTGTCAATCAACAGCATATCTACATAGGTAGCCATCCTAATACAAGAGGACAATCACAAAACTTTATTTCTCCTCCATATCCGTATGGACAACCTCCACCACCGTACGGACAGCCTTTCCAGTCAGGACAGCCTATACCATACAGTCAAGTTGCACCACCTGTATTTCTTGCATCATCAACACCTCCCCAACCACCACCATACTGTCGGGACGACCAAGCAGCACCTCCAGCGTATAAGCTGGAACCCTGATAGTTCTTCGGACACCGCACAGCATAATGTTCATCACAAAGTGTGTGTATTAACGTTCGACCTTTAAAGGGGTTTAGTGCACATTAAGGGCCACAACATCGAAAACACTGTATAGAGGCCTTTTCGCTTGTTTTACATAGATAGTTCACACATTTACAATATTTACCTCCCTTGTAAACGATATTGATAGGCAAATTTCCTTAAAGTTTATTACGAATATAATGTAAACGATGATAAAATCAGATATACAAAAAATAACGTATTCATTATATTCATTTTGGCACATGGCTCAGAAAGTTGAAGAAAAATTGATTGCCACATGCAAATTCTCTTGGTGTTTTCGCATTTATCACATATTTTGGGAATAACTCCAATCGGTTTTGCCTATCAAAATGGCTGATGATAAAGAACAAGGGAGGTAAATA
Source organism: Mactromeris polynyma (assembly GCA_032209605.1). Taxonomy (NCBI): domain Eukaryota; kingdom Metazoa; phylum Mollusca; class Bivalvia; order Venerida; family Mactridae; genus Mactromeris; species Mactromeris polynyma. Next base: position 1,061,432 of record JASFXZ010000021.1, on the reverse strand, counting down.
TTGTAGATGTGGGAACTATCCATTGACATATTTGTTAAAGCATTTACTGTGATATCAATGTTCTGTATAAACGTTCACAGACTTTTTTTCAATTTTTTCTTATGTTTTATTTTTTATCGTTACATTTTTACCTTCATACGAATTCGACCAAGGGTCATGTTTGAGTTATTTCATACTGTATATAATATTATCTTGTTACTCTTTGAATAAAAAATATTGTGTATAAATTATGTCGTACATTCGTCGAATAGAAATACATGCATTAGGTACACCTGTGGTGATATTTTAACCAATAATAAATGGACTCAGGGAACCCGGTTCGTGCAGAAAGGTATCTAACGCTTGTCTGCCGATTTTGGGGGTCAAATGTTCGAAATCCGAGTAGGGTTGTTCACATGTCTGCTGTTACAAGTTTTGTATCAGCAAATGTATAAGAACCATAGTATGCAAACTATAAACAAATCTGTGTACATATCATATAGTATTATTTGGCGAACTAGAGAATTAGCTTTTATTGTCTTTGTAAAATATATACCTAAGCCCACAATGTACTCATTTTTTTCTCTCCAGTGACACAGACACTGATACACAGGTCATTATTTATGACATGATTGAGCTTCAAGCTTCTAATTTAAATGATCTAATTTTATTCTCTGAGATTATCGAAAGAAAAGAATCCCACACAAAGTATATTAATACACTATACTTGATACTGAGATCTGTCCGTTTACAGTGTAGAGAATTAGCTTTTATTGTCTTTGTAAATAAATATTCCTAGGCCCACAATGACTCCTAATGTAACTATCCAGTCAATAGTAACCATGGCAACTGAAAACGTTATCAAACTTTTATTACAGTTCCCATCCGTGCAGTCAGTTGTCAAGTTGCCCGCGCATTGAGTGAACTCGTATTTCAATAATTTACCGTATGTTGAATACACCCAAACAGTTCCTGAAAAATATTTAAAATGGTAGTCAAGTACATTCCCTCGTGATTCTGTTAGACAGTAATCTTTGTTATTACTGTAACGTTGTCGACCGGGCATGATAGGATCGACTTAACATAATATCACTGCCCCGAGGACTTCGTTGTTAAGTCAACCCCGGTGATATATGGTTTAATAATTCTAAATTCAGCAAATCCCTGCATTCTGATTGGCTAATCGTAGGCGTTTACACATGCATGAACGTCCAAATTTCATTGATGACGTAACTTAATTCTGCATTCTGATTGACTAATCGGAGGCGTTTACACGCGCATGAACGTCTGGTATATGGTTTATCTAATGATTGTATCATATCACAAATGAACTTATATATAATTATTATTCAAATTAAATATTCAAACTAAATTGCATACTTCATCTCCACTTTGTGACTATTACCGAAAATCGAAATTTCACACGTTTAACAAAATGCTACTACAAACGGACGATAACCAAAGCTTTTACTTAACAAAGTCTCAACACTCTCTGACACGCACTGAACTGAAAATCATAATGCAAATACTTTTGTTGACTATTAAATGCACACTTGTTTTGGGAGGTGGGAGTGTCGAAAAATATCCAATGAAGTTGCACTCAACGAAGTCTCTCATTAAAAAAATCAGGTAATCTTATTTTCTGATGCAATCTACGTTTTAAGTATTGAAACATGTCAAATTATAATATTGGTTCCAACAACTGCCGAAAAGTTATTTGTTAACGTCGATCAGACTGCATTATGTTTAATAAGCAATACGTACATCATAAACAATTCGGAATACCAACGAGTACAAAATAATATCTGTCAACTAGAAATTTAAATGTTAGAGATTTGTTTCACGACATGTGTAATTAGATCGGCTGAATTCAGCTTTTAAACTACACAACATTCCAATGCATTAGATATTAATACATGAAATCATTACTAAGCAAACAATTATTAATTAATATATGCAAAATATGAATAGTACATGAGAGTCACTATGTTACATGAATTGGTCGAAATCATGTGCCGAGGCTGTTTGCGACTTCAAAAATGATTTGAATGATTGCGGTTTAACGTTGATATTCGAAGGTAGTTAGTTCGAGCCCGGGGTTTAGCGGGGTTTCACCCCGGACTTCACATTCCCTGATTCCTTAATGTGGCATTTTGTGTTTTAATGTAATTAATGTATGTAAAAATACTGTCTATACAATTGATAAGGAATGACCGACGAAAGTTTTTTTTGCCGACTTTGACACAATTTTCAATAAATAAGACATTTAACTTCTAGCTCTAGGCATAAACTGTGGAATGTGACAATTTGTTACATTAAAAGACGTGTTGATTTTTTTAATTGATTTAATGAAAACTAATTTCATTCCATGTTCGTAATTAAAAGGATAAATTAGAACATCCTGTTCGATTTGACAAATCCCTACTTTCGTTTTGACGTCTAAAATGGCCTACTTTCGGTTTTGAAATACGTCCATACCGAACAAACGGAAGGTCGTTGTGTAGATGAAATGCAATATCGGTGGTTGGAAACTATCCTCATTATCCTGTAGGTGGCCGAAGAGAGAAAATAATGAAATACCGCTATATTTAGCAATTGTATTGATTAGTAATCCAGGAAATAGTCACCGGGAGCGATTGGTACAGAACTTATTTCACGATCGATGTAAAATAAATATGTTTAATCTTACGTTGGAATTATCACTCCATATAATGAACATACATGTATCTTACCACAAATGTGCCAAATGAGGGTAAAAATAAACCCCAAAATGGCGCAGCAAATACCACACAGCTGATCGGTATCCTTGTCCTCACAGCCTAACCTGCCGAACACCACTGGTGCCAGTACGCCGCTAACTATTAGATAAATAGGAATCATACGTTCGATACTGCAGTCATGTAGGTAACTTGCGCCTGAAAACGAAATAAATTAATAAACCATATTTTTACGAACAGAAACTTGCTATATAGTTTTTTACACAACATGTCTATTGTTGGTTACTTTAAAAGTGCCTAATGTGCATAAATTGTATTTATCTTCGGTCACAGTGGAACATAAATATTCTTGTTCACTGACCATGTAATGTATGCACCAGTGACAATAACAAAATCAGCGGTGGCAATTATCATGTTAGGGATTCTAAATACAACACATCGCCGGGTTGGCTCAGTTGGTACAGCGCTGGGCTGTCACCCGGTCCGGGTTCAATTCCTGAGGGGGACAGGTCATGTCCTTCTATGACGTTTGGTTACAGGGCTTGATTACTAACGGTCGAGGTTATGAGAGGTCAAACGTTAAATCCAGGAAATCGATAATGTTTCCTACAACAATTTACTATTAGGCAAATAATTGCTTAATTTTTTGAAAATAAAGACGCATATTGCTCCAAATTGGCTTGATCCATCGTTAGATAATTTTTTAACTATGATAAATGATGAAAGTTGGCGTTGACCAAAGAAAAAAGCTTAAATACAAAAGGCAGTGAGGATGACGGTTGTCACACACTGTATAGTGATATAATTATAAAGCACAATGCATTGAAATGTTTATTGTTTTGTTTTGGGTTTTATATTATAGTGGCATTGTATACGTAGAACGCAAACTGACAATGAATGACATCATTAAAGTAAATGTTTATCGTAAGATCAGAACTTCAGTCTACAGTAACTGGTGTTAAATGACATACCCATTGCAACTTTAGCTATGCCAATGACTATAAGCGCCGAAACTCCAAGAATACCGAAGCAGTAGACCGCTGAAAATGTAAATGTGTCTCGTAGAGTCCGTAATAATAAGAACCCAAAAACATAATTTTTTAACAAGGTATTCGATTTTGATATATTTTTCTGTTTATTTTGATTGCAGTAAGATGTAACATTGATAATTCATGGAATCGAACGCTCGATAAATGTCGATGTAAAACTATCAAAATTACGCTCATCGTTTCAGATAAATTTGCAATAATGAAGTTAAGATTTTTGAAATACAAAATGGCGGGTAAGCTGTTTTGATCAGAATATAGGTCTCACTGTCTGGGTTTTCAACCAGTACTTTTTTTCGTCCGGAGAAAATGACAACTTTCCTATGCAGTGTTTGACAGGACTAATCCACTAATATTCGTGATGTTCTATGTAAAGTTAATGACAAGTTTATCATGTTGTAAATACCGACTTCTAAATAAAGTTTACTTGACTTGACAAGAACAATGTTTTGCTTTCATCCATAATATTAATGTAAGAAATAATAATTACGTTCCTAAATTTTATCAATGCATAAAATATAGACAAGGGTTCGGATGCGCAATAATTTAATCAATAGTGCAAATAACTCAAGGGAGGATTAAGTTTGTGCAGGGAACGCCACATACACAAGACAATGCCTCCGCACACTGATCCCCGGGAAAACAACAGTATACAAAACAAGCTGTACATGTCAAGCTTTACATAACCAACTTTGCCTGAAACTATCGAATATAAATCCAGTGAACAACTTTAATACAAACACAATTTACAAAACAAGCACTTCTAGCATAAATCCAGCATAAAGAATATGTATGGTTCTTTGGGAAATGGAAGGTATCATGCCAGTCTGCAAACATCTCCTGTAAAAATAATCATATTCCATGTTACTAAACGCTATAATATTTATATACGAATTTGCATGCATACCTACACGTTATTGTACATACCAGCCACTCCACATAATTTACCAAATTCTTCAACATCACCTTTCTCCTTCCCCATTGTTTCAAATAAATGTAGCTTTCTATTTCCTACAAAAAATTCTTAAAACTCTCAAAGAATTCTCCTTGGAAAAAGCTAGTAAAAGTCAACTTTATGCACTTATGACAACAGTATATATTTAATTTGATTGAGTTAAATCCAACTAATTGAATTTTTGCTGTAATGTTTTCAAACCGTTGGTGCAAATCGTCTAAATTCAAAGCCATATAAAATACAACAGAGCATGTTTATCTTCTAAGTTTTTCTATTCTCATCTTTACTTGCATCTTTGTTTTACGTCCGTTTAAATAAAACGGAATTACAACTAGTGTCTCGAGAGGATATTTTTACGGAAATGACACTTTGTATATCTATATTGTCAATTATGAGCGTAATCAATACCACTAATTGTAGGCGCAGTTTTTACTACATTTATAACTGTTGATAAATGACTCTACAGCAACTTATTCTCTCTCTTCTATCTGGGCTAAGAACTCTTCAAATTGTGCCGACCATTTTCCTTCCAAGAAATTTCTTGTTGTGAATTGTATTATGTTAAATATAAGACAAAATAACAGAAGACTAAAACAAATGAGCGCATTTGTAATGAACTTGTTTCATACAAGGTCGTCGGCAAAAGATGTACGGTGCACTCTGCTTTTGCAATTCTTTATAAGGTGTTGGCATCATTTAGTTTGGTTTCTTTATTTAAGTCGCTTGTTTCATACTGTTGCCTTTTCAACCTGGGTTTCACTCATTGCTGAATACTTGACCACTACTTATCGCTTGTATCACAGATATTATATATCTAACTTAATAAGTGTAAAGGTTTAAGTAAAGTGTTCGCATAGAAAGTTATTGAAGTTTTAGTCCATCTGGTTGTATAGTCATTCTTGACTATTCGTGCAATGACCGGCTTCGTATCGATATATTTGGACGTGACAGCGGACAGAGGACAACAAGTAACAATACATACTCTCTATACACTACCAGTACATATTTACATCTTAGAACATTTATAATGGGCATACTATTTTCGCTAACACTTTATAAGCGCCGTATACTTTCATGGTCTGTGCGCTGTAACAGAAAGAAAACATTTAAATGCATTGAAGATGCAAAAATGGCATTAATTAACGACATACTCGGCGAGATCTACATTTCCTCAAAACAAGTAGAAACAATGTTCACAAGTAAATAAAAGAAAGACTAAGTTGTTACAACATATACATAAGACAATGCCTGCCCACACATACCACGAGGAAACAACAATTACACAACATTAGGGACTGATGAGGTGCAGGGGTAAACATGTATGGGAATAGGGGTGAAAGAACTGGTCTGGCCGATCGTCAAAACCACTATGGAGACGTTAGGGGGACATCAAGGGGGTCAATGAAAGGAGTACAATTTCAACAAGCCAAGAACGTCAGTAATCATAATATCAAGCAAAGGAACTGCACATTGGAATGAAAACTTAACATACATCTAAAAACATAAACAGAAATAATAATCACACAGTGTTTTACAGCCTTGGAACTGTCAGTGAAATACTGGAAATATCAAACTAGAAATCAACCGTAGAATGCAAATCAATGTAGCGTGTCACATACGCTTCTCCGTGATTATTAATATTACCGTCACAAGTTTCAGTCACTCTGCAAAAATAAACACACTACATTCTACCAAATTAGATTCCTTATTGGATTCAATGTATAATTCAAAATAATTCTGATCGAAATCAAAGTATATGAGTGCGCCTTTAAGTCGCTGCAGTGATACTATTTCAACAACAACTGCTAGAGATCCTAGCCCAGCATGATGCTACATGATGCAGTAAGAGCAAATTGAACTGCGCAATCCTTGCATTGAGAGTACTTAGTTACCAGAAAAGCAGTCATCGAGAATGAACCACGGTCGATGTATAATAATTAGGTTAAGACTAATATTTCGGTTATGTTGACCTAGCCAGTGTTCCTGAGTTATCAACGCATTCAAACTGTTCGTCCGAAAGGACCTGTCAACTTCCCCGCATGAATCAGACGCAGAGGATACATGACTTTGAATTCATTATCTTTAGTCCAATTGTCACTACAGTATAGGGTAACTGCAATATAAGAACTACAACTATATTGATATTATTACTACTCACGCGAACATATCATATCTCATACGGGCTTCCATACATATCAGTTACATTGTATAACTATCTCAAGATATTATATACCGAGTAAAAGTGAAACATGACGTTTGAGATCGTCATTTGTTCGCCTGATTTTCATAGAGCCTATAATGTTCAACATAATTATGCCTTAACCGGGTATGATGGACTGAGCTGGTTTGTCTCCTGATTTTGGAAACATTTTAGGATGAAATCGGGAGAATAAGTAGTGAAAATCATCACTTAAACAACAAAAATACTCCAAAATAAAGCCTTACTCGGGAATGTAACAATATTCCGCGGGAGGTTGTCTCACGGTACGTGAATTCCACGTGTCTCGAATCCCGACACTTATAACAATCAACTTTGTCCACATTCCAAATAAGATGTATTGTAACGTGCGCGCATCCGTAATATTTATTCCAATCAATTTAATATTTTAGACATTGTTATTAAAATTGTAGACATTATTACTTAATAAGTTCTAATGCATTTTCAATCTCATTATGTCCCTAACTGACAGCGCTCACTCTTTACAACACGAATTTACATAATATTGCATTACTTAATCAATAAAATAACGAAGTTTTACAGAAATCTAAGCAAATGATTAATTTGCTAAATGCAGAACAGACAATTATATAGTATAATTATGTATTAGCCATGCGAAAAAGTGACGATCATTAAATCGTCAATTCTCTTATATATTCAATATTCTACAAATACAGTAAAACCTCAATACAAAGACCATCTTTGGGACCATTTAAAAAATTGGTCTTCTTATTGAGGTGGTCTTAATATTGAGGTTGAATAAAGAGCAAAATAGTGAAATGGAATTGCAACTTGTGATCTTAACTTTGAGGTGGTCTTGTTATTGAGGTGGTCTTATTATCGAGTAAGTCTTTAGATAGGGTTTTACTCTATTTTGAAACAGTAATATCTGCACTGTCTGTGTATTATATAAATTCGCCTGGGTACTAGCGTACTGCAGAATAAATAAATGTATACGCACATTGGTACGTCATTCCGTATCTAACAACGTATCTGGAATGTAGGACTGTGAGGTAAATATCATTCAGTGTCATGAATTAAAATATTTAATTGTGAACTACAGGTGAACTTGCACTTTACAGCTCATCTTTATCTTTAGCATATAACTGTGTCCTTAGCTGTTCTATACTACTCAACATTTATTACGAACCATACTTTCCTTCCTAGAAAAACCATTGAAGAGTATTATGTTTGGGGGGACATATGACATTTTATAGAATAGCATTGAGGTGAAATATTGGTGGGGTTATATATCAAATTAATATGTTCAAATTTATACAATTAATGCAAAATGAGAATGAAACTGTTTTGAAACAATTAAGCCTGTTTACATATCATGCATTTAAGCTTAGCAATGAAATGTTGTATTTGAATTGATTGTCTTTTGTGTACGTATGTTTTATTATTGTTTACATGTATATATTATTGTGTACACATTGTAATGTAATGTAATAGGTAATAGACCCATGTGCTCTATCTCGCATATCTTCTCCACAAAATAATGAACATGCTCTTTATTATGTTATTATATACACATGTACTGTACCACTGTTCTGTCAGTATGCTTTGTATTGTCCTCATGGGCTATCAGCCATTTGGAAATAAAATAAATATATCTCATATATCGAATGACAATAGCTACTTTAAATCCGTGAATGCGTGAAAGCAGGGACAAATGTCGGTGGTGAAATTAAACTTCATATTTTTATAATATACACAATTTAGGCTATATATTATTGTTTAACTCTATATACAGAATGCGATATTATTGTAATAATGATATTTAGATATTGTGATTCAGATGTTACTAGCTTTTAGGCAAATAACTAACATAATTTGGATATTTTACGGGAAAGAAATCATTCGGCCAATATTCATGATCGTCCTTGTAGTTCTATTTAAGGTTGTAAGCCATATATAATTATATAATGTCCACTACGACAGTTAACTGCAATACTCTTGTTGTTCTTATAGGCTAGTTTTCTGATTTTATAATTTCAATCTGCGACAATTTACCAGTAGGCCTATTAATTTTCACATACTTTCGAGATAACAAACTTATTTACAAAAATGTTTTATTGATTTTTACAACACATTTTCTGTTTCCACTGAAATTTGAGTTGTTGCCGGGATTGAAGATTTATTTAAAAAATCACGTTTAAGTCATTGTTGTTCTATACACCCCCAAAAATATATAAAGTCAAACTATTGCCCAGGGCAAGTTCAACATGCTGTCGAAACACAGTGGGGTGGCTAAGTTAGTCGCTAATGATAGTGATCAAGAGACGTTAATCCGAGTATATTCGGTGGAGCCAATATCGATTATTGATTATTGACTAGTTTGACAGGTGTCATTTTCGTTGGAATGGGAGACAATCCAAGTTAGAGGAAATGGCAATAATCAAGGGAGATCATTCTTGATATTTATCCCAGAAAGCTGCACATGAGTTATAATTTGTATTTTGACTGAAATCTATCGTACAGATAATTCTTGTCGATTATTCACATTTACGCTCGGCCATGTGCATACTATTATTGGTCCCAGTTATAATGCATAATAGTCCTACTACTGATTGAAAATGACGATAAGAGAATAATTATAATATCTACTTTACCACACGCAAGCTAGGAACTATTTTAAAATGTAAAATTAGGTGACATTTGATATGTAGAAATGTTCTATTCCCATTGTTAATTCGGTATTATCGTCTCTTCAAAGTGAGATATCGTAGCTTGTCTTATTTTTTGCGAGAATTTACAAGTTTTAGTTACTAGAAAGTCATAGAAAGATCAGTAATTTGGAAATGCCTCGAGCTATCTTAGATCTATGTAGCAGACACACGCTTAAAACATTAAGTTTTTATGCACATAAAGAGAAAACTATTGTTCACTTAGCATTTGTAATAAACACGTTGTCATGCAATTTCCAATTCAAATTAATAAACAATGGAAGGGGGAGTTGTGAACAATTTACACCTCATATTACTGAATTAATAAAAATAATTTTATTCAAATAACTGGTATACGGACAAAATCCCCTCCGGACAAAATCCCCTTCGCTCATTTTGTACAAGGTGGACAAAATCCCCTTCGTGAATTTGAAAAGGTGGACAAAATCCCACAGTTTGATGCATGTCATTATTATATTTAGTATTGTTTCACTAGAAAATTTCATGAAGGGGATTTTGTCAATATTTAGTCATAAAATTGTAAAATAACCTTTAAAATACTAATTGGGACATTTAATTTTCAATTATCATTTTTTTCGTTTTGCCCATATTACACTGATTCCGAATTTTCTTCATTAAACAACTGCAACGCAATCAGTGCTTAATATATTTGCATAGTTTTGTAGAGGGCAATAAATGATGACACATCCGACTATATAGAACACTCGTCCGGGTGCTGACGGAAATTTCGAAAGTTCGGTAATCTCCGTATAGAATGCCGAACGGGCAAAAGAAATTGTTAGTGACTTTTTTTAACTAAAAATTCCCCCGCCTAAATTTCAATTAAACTTTTATTGAAAAATACCTTTAGAACGAGAATTGAATTTTCTTTTTAATTCCGACTATATTTTCAGTGTTTTCAAGCATATTATTCAGATGACAAGTTAAATGAGGCAAGTTCGCATTTCTTTCGGCCGAATTACACTACTGCTGTACATGATTCATGTGAATGAAAACTAATTTGAATTATTTCTAATTACGCTGTTTTTTATATGATTTAGATTAGCATGTGAAGAACATTCTCTGTCCAGTTATCTATAAACGCAACAGTACGTTTAGTCCAGTTATCTATAAGCGCAACAGTGCGTTCAGTCCAGTTATCTATAAGCGCAACAGTACGTTCAGTCCAGTCATCTATAAACGCAACAGTACGTTCAGTCCAGTTATCTATAAGCGCAACAGTACGTTCAGTCCAGTTATCTATAAACGCAACAGTACGTTTAGTCCAGTTATCTATAAGCGCAACAGTGGGTTCAGTCCAGTTATCTATAAGCGCAACAGTACGTTCAGTCCAGTTATCTATAAGCGCAACAGTACGTTCAGTCCAGTTATCTATAAACGCAACAGTACGTTCAGTCCAGTTATCTATAAACGCAACAGAACGTTCAGTCCAGTTATCTATAAACGCAACAGAACGTTCAGTCCAGTTATCTATAAACTTAACAGAACGTTCAGTCCAGTTATCTATAAACTTAACAGAACGTTCAGTCCAGTTATATATAAACGCAACAGAACGTTCAGTCCAGTTATCTATAAACGCAACAGTACGTTCAGTCCAGTTATCTATAAGCGCAACAGTACATTCAGTCCAGTGATCTATAAACGCGACAATACGTTCAGTCCAGTTATCTATAAACGCAACAGTACGTTCAGTCCAGTGATCTATAAACGCAACAATACGTTCAGTCCAGTTATCTATAAACGCAACAGTACGTTCAGTCCAGTTATCTATAAACGCAACATAACGTTCAGTCCAGTTATCTATAAACGCAACAGTACGTTCAGTCCAGTCATCTATGAACGCAACAGTATGTTCAGTCCAGTTATCTATAAACGCAACAGTACGTTCAGTCCAGTTATCTATAATCGCAACAGTACGTTCAGTCCAGTTATCTATAAACGCAACATAACGTTCAGTCCAGTTATCTATAAACGCAACAGTACGTTCAGTCCAGTTATCTATAAACGCAACAGTACGTTCAGTCCAGTTATCTATAAACGCAACAGAACGTTCAGTCCAGTTATCTATAAACAAAACAGAACGTTCAGTCCAGTTATCTATAAGCGCAACAGTACGTTCAGTTATCTATAAGCACAACAGTACGTTCAGTCGAGTCATCTATAAACGCAACAGTACGTTCAGTCCAGTTATCTATAAGCGCAACAGTACGTTCAGTCCAGTTATCTATAAACGCAACAGTACGTTCAGTCCAGTTATCTATAAACGCAACAGTACGTTCAGTCCAGTTATCTATAAGCGCAACAGTGCGTTCAATCCAGTTATCTATAAGCGCAACAGTACGTTCAGTCCAGTTATCTATAAACGCAACAGTACGTTCAGTCCAGTTATCTATAAACGCAACAGTACGTTCAGTCCAGTTATCTATAAACGCAACAGAACGTTCAGTCCAGTTATCTATAAACGCAACAGAACGTTCAGTCCAGTTATCTATAAACTCAACAGAACGTTCAGTCCAGTTAAATATAAACGCAACAGAACGTTCAGTCCAGTTATCTATAAACGTAACAGAACGTTCAGTCCAGTTATCTATAAGCGCAACAGTACGTTCAGTCCAGTGATCTATAAACGCAACAATACGTTCAGTCCAGTTATCTATAAACGCAACAGTACGTTCAGTCCAGTCATCTATAAACGCAACAGTGCGTTCAGTCCAGTTAAATATAAACGCAACAGAACGTTCAGTCCAGTTATCTATAAACGCAACAGAACGTTCAGTCAAGTTATCTATAAACGCAACAGTACGTTCAGTCCAGTTATCTATAAACGCAACAGTACGTTCAGTCCAGTTATCTATAAACGCAACAGTACGTTCAGTCCAGTTATCTATAAACGCAACAGAACGTTCAGTCCAGTTATCTATAAACGCAACAGAACGTTCAGTCCAGTTATCTATAAACAAAACAGAACGTTCAGTCCAGTTATCTATAAACAAAACAGAACGTTCAGTCCAGTTATCTATAAACGCAACAGTACGTTCAGTCCAGTTATCTATAAGCGCAACAGTACATTCAGTCCAGTGATCTATAAACGCAACAATACGTTCAGTCCAGTTATCTATAAACGCAACAGTACGTTCAGTCCAGTTATCTATAAACGCAACAGTACGTTCAGTCCAGTTATCTATAAACGCAACATAACGTTCAGTCCAGTTATCTATAAACGCAACAGTACGTTCAGTCCAGTCATCTATAAACGCAACAGTATGTTCAGTCCAGTTATCTATAAACGCAACAGTACGTTCAGTCCAGTTATCTATAATCGCAACAGTACGTTCAGTCCAGTTATCTATAAACGCAACATAACGTTCAGTCCAGTTATCTATAAACGCAACAGTACGTTCAGTCCAGTTATCTATAAACGCAACAGTACGTTCAGTCCAGTTATCTATAAACGCAACAGAACGTTCAGTCCAGTTATCTATAAACAAAACAGAACGTTCAGTCCAGTTATCTATAAGCGCAACAGTACGTTCAGTTATCTATAAGCACAACAGTACGTTCAGTCGAGTCATCTATAAACGCAACAGTACGTTCAGTCCAGTTATCTATAAGCGCAACAGTACGTTCAGTCCAGTTATATATAAACGCAACAGAACGTTCAGTCCAGTTATCTATAAACGCAACAGTACGTTCAGTCCAGTTATCTATAAGCGCAACAGTATATTCAGTCCAGTGATCTATAAACGCAACAATACGTTCAGTCCAGTTATCTATAAACGCAACAGTACGTTCAGTCCAGTGATCTATAAACGCAACAATACGTTCAGTCCAGTTATCTATAAACGCAACAGTACGTTCAGTCCAGTTATCTATAAACGCAACATAACGTTCAGTCCAGTTATCTATAAACGCAACAGTACGTTCAGTCCAGTCATCTATAAACGCAACAGTATGTTCAGTCCAGTTATCTATAAACGCAACAGTACGTTCAGTCCAGTTATCTATAAGCGCAACAGTGCGTTCAATCCAGTTATCTATAAGCGCAACAGTACGTTCAGTCCAGTTATCTATAAACGCAACAGTACGTTCAGTCCAGTTATCTATAAACGCAACAGTACGTTCAGTCCAGTTATCTATAAACGCAACAGAACGTTCAGTCCAGTTATCTATAAACGCAACAGAACGTTCAGTCCAGTTATCTATAAACTCAACAGAACGTTCAGTCCAGTTAAATATAAACGCAACAGAACGTTCAGTTCAGTTATCTATAAACGTAACAGAACGTTCAGTCCAGTTATCTATAAGCGCAACAGTACGTTCAGTCCAGTGATCTATAAACGCAACAATACGTTCAGTCCAGTTATCTATAAACGCAACAGTACGTTCAGTCCAGTCATCTATAAACGCAACAGTACGTTCAGTCCAGTTAAATATAAACGCAACAGAACGTTCAGTCCAGTTATCTATAAACGCAACAGAACGTTCAGTCCAGTTATCTATAAACGCAACAGTACGTTCAGTCCAGTTATCTATAAACGCAACAGTACGTTCAGTCCAGTTATCTATAAACGCAACAGTACGTTCAGTCCAGTTATCTATAAGCGCAACATAACGTTCAGTCCAGTCATCTATAAGCGCAACATTTCGTTAAGTCCTGTCATCTATAAGCGCAACATAACGTTCAGTCCAGTCATCTATAAGCGCAACATAACGTTCAGTCCAGTCATCTATAAGCGCAACAGTACGTTCAGTCCAGTCATCTATAAGCGCAACATTACGTTCAGCCCAGTCATATTTAAGCGCAACAGTACGTTCAGTCCAGTCATATATAAGCGCAACATTACGTTAAGTCCAGTCATCTATAAGCGCAACATTATGTTCAGTCCAGTCATATATAAGCGCAACATTACATTCAGTCCAGTCATCTATAAGCGCAACAGAACGTTCAGTCCAGTCATATATAAGCGCACCAGTACGTTCAGTCCAGTCATATATAAACGCAACATTACGTTCAGTCCAGTCATATATAAGCGCAACGGTACGTTCAGTCCAGTCATATATAAGCGCAACACTACGTTCAGTTCAGTCATCTCTAAGCGCAACATTACGTTCAGTCCAGTAATCTATAAGCGCAACAGAACGTTCAGTCCAGTCATATATAAGCGCACCAGTACGTTCAGTCCAGTCATATATAAACGCAACATTACGTTCAGTCCAGTCATATATAAGCGCAATGGTACGTTCAGTCCAGTCATATATAAGCGCAACACTACGTTCAGTTCAGTCATCTCTAAGCGCAACAGTACGTTCAGTCCAGTAATCTATAAGCGCAACAGTATGTTCAGTCCAGCCATCTATAAGCGCAACAGAACGTTCAGTCCAGTTATCTATAAGCGCAATGGTATGTTCATTCCAGTAATCTATAAGCGCAACAGTATGTTAAGTCCAGTCATCTATAAGCGCAACAAGCGCAACAGTACGTTCGCCGACGGACATTATTCCGAGTGCTATGTGGAAACTGCTGTCTATAGTACAATCTAGACATGTTCGATAGGATCTGTAGAGCACGCCGGCAAACACATCTGGGTGATTTCCTCTCTCAGGTAGTCGTCCAATTGTATGGGATCAGGACGTACTGCACTGGCGTTATTATCTAACATAAGTTGCTTTAATTCCATTGCTATACCTTTATAGGCTATCCTTATCAATATTTGAATAGTATAGTCATATCTCGAGTTTATATATCTATAGACTTAAATAACGTGACAAAGCAATTGTAATTGCGCGTAGTAAGTTGTGCAAATTAAACCCAAGTTTAAAACATACAGAATTATACGTTACGATGAACAAATGTGAAAGTAAATCGAGTAAACATATGCGGCGGCATCCAGGAATATCTCGTCCATGCGAAGAACAGCGTTTATATGAAGAAAATACGCAGGCGACTTTACATATATCAGAAGTAATTATTGATGGATATACTAGTTCACACCAGTCCAAAATGACGTATAATGTTTCGCCTGCTGATCCAGACAGGGAGAAATGTGGTTGGAGTTACATCACTGCTTCGACATCAGGAAGGATTTTACCGTTTGTTGTTTTGATAGGATATTTAGTGTATTTAGGTTTTGCTATATACTTAAACCCTAAAGAGTGCGCGTTCGTCGTGATTGTTGGTGTCTTCGTCATCTACATCTGTGTTAATACGGTAACTAGAGGCTGTTTGAAACGCTTCATTGTTACACGTTGTGCTAAACTCACCAAATGCCTCAAACCACGAAATTCCCGGATCACCAGATGGGGCCGCAGGTAAGTCGTGGGACGTTACTTATACTTCAGCGGGCTTGTGTCCGTTAGGTATGCTCACTCGGCAGAACACTGGGTAGGTCCCAATAGGTCCGGGATCAATTCCCTGGTGGGGCATGTCACATGCTGCCATGAAATTTGGCTACGATCATTGTCCTCCACCTCTGATTTGTCAGCTGCTTGCGGCAGGGCCAAATAATACTGGGTGTTAATTAATTCCAGGAAAGCAGCTTAGGTCGACTGACATGTAATCTAACAGCAAACGTGTTGAAAATGGTTTTTAAACGCAGTATAAACGAAAGAAATGAAACCGCTTGTCAATGTAAAATATTTATCGTGACAATGAGTCAAGTTTGTATTCAACGATTTTTTGTATATAAACTATTCAGTGTGCGCATCGACCTTACTATAGAGTACTTCAAATAACGTTATAACACTTGATTTCATAATCATTGTTTCAATGGTAAAGGTTTACGTAACTGATATCTTCAAGTCATGGTGAACCTTGTACAATATTACACCATTATTTCGTTGCGATAAATTGAGACTT
Source organism: Mactromeris polynyma (assembly GCA_032209605.1). Classification (NCBI taxonomy): domain Eukaryota; kingdom Metazoa; phylum Mollusca; class Bivalvia; order Venerida; family Mactridae; genus Mactromeris; species Mactromeris polynyma. The sequence continues at coordinate 1,044,971 of JASFXZ010000021.1, read as the reverse complement.
TTCATTATAACATTTAGAACAACTTGATCTTCAAAATCATTCGTATACATTGTCGAAGTACATATACATAAGTAGGCCTATATATACATGCGTATTTAGAACATAGATATGGCTGACATTATTTTACTCTCATACAATCATTTTCTCGCTATTGTTGTACAATATAAGTACATGTATATACATTTGTACATCGGTATGACTATAACATGTTAGTTTGATAAACTTGTAGAAAGAAAATATTTTGCGATCAAAACGCACACGTCCTCGGTATTCCAAGCGATTGTAAAACATACAACCAGGGACAAACATTCATGTATTTATTTGAACATGGAAGTCGATAAATCAGAACTGCTAATAAATATTATATCATGAAAACACAGTGAGACAGTGGGAAAACACATTGAATAAAGAAGCTTTTGTGAAGAATATAAATTTAATATCCCATTAAGTTACCAGGATCGATCCACCAGCTTTGGGGTTAGAGTTTCGGTACATTACCAACTGTGCTAAATCGCTTAATTGATTATAAATAGGTAACTGTAAAGTATCCTATCATTACATACATGGTAAACATAAGAAAGTCCCGTTTACCTGTTCAAATGAACTCGTCGGATAGGTCATAGGTCAAAATGTATCTATACTTGTACATGCATAAATATGCCATTGACTGTCCGTACTACCGTTTCTTAAGGTAGTGTAGTGCATTCCTTAGTGGTTGGGGATGTGTTAATGTTTAAGTGTGCATTTAACTCTGCTTTAAACAATATCTACGTAGCGTTAAGTTAACCCTAACCCGTCCCTTACTATTGCTTATATTCTTGTATTGAACTTCAGACCCCTGGGAAAGCCCACTAAAGATTTCTTTATAGTAGAATAATGATCTACACTACACAGTTATTTCGAATTATACGACTTTGACCAAAGGATGTGAGTCGACAAACAAACATTTGTAACCCACCTGGTTCAGATTGTACAACCAGGTCATCTGACAGGTGATATTTGACATGAAAGTTGGTCACATTTACAATGAACGTTAACTCAGCCTAACCGCTTATATTTTGTATTAACTGACAAAACTTAGGTCACGCAAAGATAGTCAATTCTATTACAAATTCTCAAAAGACAAAACAATGGACCAATCGATGTGGATCATTAGCTCACTTGTTCGCAAACAAATAAGGTATATATAACACGCCGAGTATGCGAAGGCGAACACTTTTGCACAGAAAACAACAAGGCTTGTGTCTGACACAACAAAATAACACACAAAACACACACACACACAAAATGTAGTACTCAAAACGATTTGTCACGGGTTATTCATCGATTGCGACATAAATACATGAACTTTTGTTTTGTTTTATTGCTGTATGTTTGCACATGAATGACTATGAATATACTTTCTATTTCATAGGATAACAACAGCATGTCTACTGGTAGGGATTATGGTGTTTCTGGTGTTGGACTTATGGGATAATTGGACAAAATGGATTCCTTTGGCAGGCTTGGCAACATTGATACTTATTTCTGTGTTGTTTTCTAAACATCGACGAAAGGTGACTTTCATGCTTTCATTTCTGCTGTTACATGAATTTATTATAAGCAACACAATAAATTGAAACCAATATATATAGGTGTGTCACGATACACCGGTATATCGGTATATATCAATATGCAGTCACTCGGTATTCTACCACGATATGAAATGAAGATACTGGTGTTACGAAACATTAATATACTCGAAAATTACTGGCTGCAAACGAATGAAATGTATGAAATTATCAGATCATGACCACCTCATAGTATTCAAACACTAAACCGAGAATGATACATTTTAGCTGATCACATGCCAGTCACGAAATCTCTTGTTGAATTACTCTTCAAAAACTTACTTAAGATCGATGACAGTTTGTTTCAGATTTTTCATCTTACAGGGAACGCCACATACATAAGACAATGCCTCCACACACAGACCCTAGGGAAACAACAGTCCACAAAACATTATGGACATGGGAGGTGCAAGAATAAATATGTTTGGGAATGGGGAGCAAAGAATGGTCTGGTCGACTATAAAAACAACCATTGAGAATTAAAGGGGGCAACAAGGGGGTGATTGAATGGATTAAATGAATGTTAATACATTGTTGAAATATTGCAATATATCGTGGTATGCACCAGGAGTATTGTGACACACTGAAAATTATCTAATATTTTTATATTATAATACTAGTATCGACATGTATTTGTCTTTTCCGCGTGATTGTCATCACACTATGCATGTACATGTACCAGTATTGTTTCTTACATACGTACTTAACATTGATTGTGAAACAAGTTTTTACTTATATAACGATTGAATATTAAATATTGCTTATATAAATCGCTTTCGATGAGTGCTACCTGGGTTAAAAATCAGTACTCGTGCTCAGAATTGTGAACACAGGTGTGTGTGTGTACATGGTCAGTCTTACTCTCCTTTAGCATCGGGTGCTTATTCCGATACCTTCATATGAATGTAACAGTAGTGGAATCAAAGCGCTGTGAGGGAGCGTAGGTCATCCTGTGCCGAAAACCTTATCCTGCCCCGTACACTCCTGGTTACATACAGTGGTATGAGAGTATCTGTATGCGTCAACGAAGTTATGTGTACAAACTACAACAGTGACCTAACGATAACCAGATATTAACAAACATATATATATACAGATTAAGGGAACGCAAGGGGATTTATTATATAAATACGTATAAATATAAACCAAAGATTCATTTTTAGTAGCGAACTAATAGTTCAACTGCTCGCAACATGAGCAATGTCGCTTTACAAGCTACTGGTATCTATTTTTACCATGTTTACTGGTTATATCAAACGTATGTAAAGAGCTGTTTTATATTAGCAGATTAAATGACATGTTAAATTTTGTTATTTTTTCGAATGACAGTGTTTGCTTCAATTTATAAAGCACTTAAAATCAGCCCCAACAGCGACAGTTACACTATTTGTTAATGCTTTTAATAAATGAGAATTGAATGAATGTTTTTGAGACAAATCTAAATAATTTACTAAAGTTTTATTTTGAAAGAAAACATACATGTAGATAATTTATTCACTTTCTTTACAATTTTCAGATTTACTGGGTTCCGGTTGTTTGGGGACTTATACTACAGTTTGGGTTAGGTTTATTGATATTACGATGGGGACCAGGGTACCAAGCTTGCAAATGGGTTGGTCAACAAGTAACCACATTTTTGTCATATACTGACGCAGGAAGCAAGTTTGTGTTCGGAGAAAAATATACATACCACCCTGTAGTATTTCAGGTAAATATATATAACAATATGTCAAGAAAGGTTCATAAACTTGCATGTCGTAACTTGTATGTATACATATGCGAGGGCTGCCCAAAACATACACGGAAAACTACTATTCCCTGAATACCATTCCATAACCTTTTATATAAACAACAAAACAATAATGACATTTCAAATTTGTTATTTGAAAATGCACTTGGGTAAACCGATATACACAACATTTCAATACATTTACATTTCACTCAATACCTTCATAACCCGTATAATAATGATAAATACTCCAGCAGGTAGAAAACATGTTCATGAAGCATATCATACACTGACATAAGTAGCAAATTTTCACCACACACACTTTTCTTGTATTGAGTAATTGTAATATCGTATTTATATAAGCTAACAAGTGTCATTTAAAGTAAATTCTTATACAACCATCTCTCACGTTCTTCATACGCGTTTTACAATATAAATTATAAAACATGGGACGTTGATTACGTTATTATATACATGTAGCGGATCCGTAGTCCAGTGGTAACGCTTTTGACTAGTAATCCAGGGATCGCAGGTTCGATTCCCCGCTCCATCACTGACAGTACTAATAGTCTTTCGGACGAGACTTTGAAAAACCGAGGTCCCGTGTATGATGCTTGACATCGAACACGTAAAAGAACCAGGGGTGTTTCTGGAACTGGGGCATCTTCTGTATCATGCACTATCCTCCAAAAATCTAAAATGACTAGGCGTCGCCCATATTGGAAACCGGTAGCGACGATAAATAAACGCAAATACAAACAAACGTTATTACTAGTATACAAATATCAGATGGCTTCCTGTGTGACAGTACATATTGTCAACATGAGGGAAATACTATTGCTTTCATTTTCTTTGTCAAATAATTCGAGAGTTGTCATAGATCTACTCTCCATAAAATTGTGCACATTACTCACAATAACTATGAGTTCAACCAATTATACGTTATGCTTAATGTTTTTTATATTGTTTTGTATAATAATCATTAATGTTCATTCACCCGACACATCAGAATGGTTTAATTCCAACCACGTGTTCTGCACACAATTAATAAACACTTCTTCACAAAATGAATATTTTATTGAATGTACTGAGAAAAACTCCCAATATTAAATCAGATATTGACCTACACAATGTATCAACGTTACAAAATTGTACACGCCTATTCCGACAGTAGTAGATGTTCAATCAATGTTAAACTATCACCCGCGTACGTCAAGTAATGGTACGAGATCATCATAGTTCAGACGTCTGGCTAGATATCAATGAAATAATTAAGTTAAAAAGTGATACAATTATTTAGTATGCATGGAAAGAGTGTCATTTCAGTATAAATACGATCAATTCAAACTTTCAAATGTTCATGCATATATTTCACGAATGGACTTGCAACGAGCAGAGTTATCGTTCGTTGCGGTCTAAAGCACATCGGGTATGACCAACTCTCCGCAATTTCTCATAATAACTAGCGGCGTATAAAATTTGAAGTTGAAAAATCATCAGTTATCTTATTTATCTTATCTTGGATAATTTTGGATGGCAGCTGTTACACATATCTGATAAGGGAGATAATCATTGCAGGGAGTAGGTCATAGCAAAGGGGATGACAGCAACGAGAACTCTGTATAGAACACAGTCGCAGTGTGGCGCGTCGCGACGTAGCATCGCGCATATTATTGTACCGTTACTGACGATAACATGGTATGACGATGTCCTTAACAAGATTCCGTATGATAGGGCACATGTTATACTGTTCTATTTATTGTACTGTCTTATAAGATTTTCAAGAACACAATTTTGATACATAAAACAACCTTTGAATGAGTATTTAATATTCTCAACCATGCCCTCGCCACGCGATTCATTGCATTTCAATTTTATCCAGCATGTACGAACAAATAGCATTTTAGTTAGCTATTATTATTTGCCTTCATTGAAATCTGTTATTTGTTTTGCCAAAGAACAGATTGTAATGTAGTTATAGTTTCTCTTCCAATAGTGTTATTTTTCCAGATTCTGCCGGTTGTTATATTCTTCAGTGCCGTTGTGTCGGTACTGTACTACCTTGGTGCCATGCAAGCAATCATCAAAGCCATCGCCATAGTTCTGGAGTTTGCATTGAATACTACACCTATAGAATCATTTGCGACAGCTGCGCACATCTTCATTGGACAGGTAGTACCACACAATTTTATAAACTAAATGGTATAACAAAGAACCAGACAATACTCCTGATAAATGTCACGCCCTGATCAGGCCCCAGAGTCCAAATTGAGATTGTCTCAAGAGAAATGTTCCATTTCCCGCACCACGAAAATTATGCAAGAGAGATTTAGTTGTTATAGGGAACATCACATACACGAGACAATGCCTCCCCACACTGATACCCGGGAAAACAACAGTCTACAAAGCATTCAGCACTGAGGAGGTGCAAGGGTAAACATGCATGGGAACAGGGGCACAGGGAATGGTCAGAACAACCCTTACTATAATTAAGGACAATTAATGACACAGTCTTTCAATCGAGTATATGCATACTGTAACTCAAACTTTGAGACAGATCTCAAATTGGGATAATTTGTGAAATCGCTGTAAGGACCTCTAATTATCCATTGTTACAAAGCTTTAACGATCAAATGTTCTTCAAAAATTATGAGTTGCAATATTTAGTCATTTTTCGGCGCAGCCGTACTAGCATGGCTTTGCTTTTTGCATATCAGTGTTGTGTCAACCAATCAAATCGTACGTTAACCACTAAACAAACTTCTCTTCAATCGAACAACGTTTGTAGCCTTGACGCGGATTGGTTAACCTTTCGATAAGGGGTACGTTACCTTACCGACATCCACTGCATTTATGTGAATTTACCGAAATCCATTTTGGATCTGCAGTGACCAGTAATCAGATTTGTTTATGTTGCACAACAAATTTTAACCTATAAATTGCGCCGATCGTCTTTTTCAAAATATTACTTGTTTGCACATGAAAATATTTATATAGACAGTAATATACTTAATATACATTTATTAAATTGCATTTGCACCTTGGACAGGATACGTTGTCACATTTATTTCATTCTCGGTCAGTTCCGTCGTCGTTTATATCAGCATACTTCCAGTCTAAACGTTCAAATCAATTTCGTTTTATTACGAATGTATGACTTAAGCCTTCAACATTCTCTGACCTTATGTTTTTGTATCTGTAATAGTCTTTGTTTACAACATTGATGGACCTAGAGGTTAAGGGGTAGAACACCAGACTTTTGATTTGGAGCCCAAGGTCGAGCGGGATTTGGTTAATAGTTCTGGTTAATCGCAACTGACACAGTCACCTAGAGTGATCGGTATAAGATGTAATAACTTGCTTCAGAATCGATGTTAAGTTCTATAGTCGCTTAAATAGTTACTGGGTAGATGGAGATTCAGCCATTAATCACGGGAGACGGTTTTTGTAACTAAGTATTTAACGAATATAAAATTATTACATCGTTGTTATAAACGGGGAACTTAACACAACAAATAAGTTTAAACTAAGTAAACACAAACTTTGACTTGTAGGTGGAGTCTAGTGTAGCACTACGACCATTCTGGATGAAGCTCACAGAATCAGAGTTACACGCTGTAATGACAAGTGCGTTTGCTACGGTTGCTGGTACTGTTATAGCAGCGTATGTAGAATTCGGGGTATGTAATTATGTTGCACATTTCTACGTACACATTGATAGCGTAGGTTGTACTTCAGTCAATTGATCTAGTTCATGGCCAGCATTTAACAGTTCAGAGTCATTTTCCTGTAAACTTCTGTTTTTTCATCCGTTGTACAGTCTTTCTGATATTAAGATATTTACAACTCTGTCTCATTCATATTCTCAGTAGCGCTGAAAATTATGTAAAGCAGTATTAATGCTTTGATGTTCATATAAAGCACCGACTCGAACCTTGTCCATACAACTTGCATGGGTATTGATGCAGTATTAAGAGATAGATAGATGGGCTCGTAAAACACATTTTACTCAAACGACAGCATGAATATAAATAGATTGTGGATACACTACTTAGAGTGAGCAAGGTTTCTTAAACACTAAAAAATATAAATACAAACCAGTGATATTTTTCATGTCCTTGCTAGCAGGCAATGTGCAATACATGTGTAATATACTGTTTTAAATTACCAGTTTACATTACTTGTTCGAGCCCCATTGTTTGTGCAGGACTCATGTTATCGATGGGTAACTATCAAGAAGTATCAAAACGTATTCTAAGACGTATTGTACATGAACAATGTAGGAGTAATCATTCATAAGTTGGACTCAGTGAATGGGAAAACAGCCACAACATGACATTATTATTAAAAACTTCAGCAAAGTCCTCAGAAGCACGTTCCGATGTTATAATATCATAATATCGCTCCCCATCTAGAAATGAGCTCTGAGCTTAGTTTGAAACAAAAGCTAATTAGGTTATACTGTTTTGTTTGAATTCATCTAAGCCTCGATACTCAGATGACATGACTCGGGTTTGAGATGTTTCACTTAGCAATTAGTTTCTTTGTGTAAGATATACTGGTATATAATACTACATTGGTATATAATACTACATCCTAGGTACCAGCGGAACACGTGATTTCAGCTTCCTTCATGTCTGCACCAGCAGCGTTAGCGGTGGCTAAAATCTCAATACCAGAGACACAACCTTCTAACATCAAAACACAGAAGGAAATCAAATTGCCATCCGGGTAAGTAGCATTTGTTTGAAAAGTGCGCCCATCCTGTTCTAGAGTTTTAAACGATTGAATGAAATTTTCTCTTGGAATGGGATATGGGAATAGTGATTCTTTGTGAACATCTTCACAGCAAACAGTTTGTTGATGAAGCAACTATATAACGCTGGCTATCAATGTCATATACTCGGTTCTACCTGACATGGATTTCACAAAATGTTTCAGTTGCAATATGTATATAGTGTCCCAAAGATATGTGATTGTCGTTCAAACGGACGGATTTTGTCCTGTACCCTTGGAATTCATATACATTTACCAAGTAAAACATTTTTCCCGTTTTATATAATTAAGTAACTTTTCCCGTTTTTATTTCCAGTCAGGAGACTAACATGATAGAAGCATTATCTATTGGTGCAACAACTGCAATAAAACTTATCGCTTACGTTGTTGTGAACTTGATAGCATTCTTTGCCGTACTCAACTTCCTAGATACAGCATTGTCGTACTTTGGGTCCAGAGTGAACTTTCCGGAACTTAGCTTTCAGGTATTTCGAACATTGCTCACAGACTGCATTATTATAAGAACAACATTTTCAGCAATGCGCGGAAACACATGTAAAGGCTGACCGTCATAAGAAACTGAAATGTTGAAGAAGAAGCAGCGTAAAAATCGAACTGATGGTGGTGTTAATAGATCTAAATATAGTTCACATAGATGACTAACGCCAAACCAATGTAAAACATGTAGAATTGTCAATGGTGACATTATGGATTATGTCATAAAAACAGGCATAGCACGTTATTCTTCGATAGTAGCACATGTTTCTAGTGAAATTCATAAGTATAATATGTAATTTAAAGTATTTTTATACAGATGAAACGAACGATATCACAGCTATGATAATAATATAGGCTCATTTAAAAAGTAACAGGTATTATTCAGATCCGAGCATTCCCTTGTGCAATGTTCGCAAAATACGATTTCGTGACCGCTAGTTAATTAATTAATTTGTTTGTTTGTGATAGCACGCATGGATAATGCAAAGTATACATAATTATACACTCAACATATATTTACTTTGAAACTTTTTTACAAAATTTATCTATGGATGTAGCTTATATGTTCATACATATTTATGCCGCTGGCGGCAGTGATGGGAGTGCCCTGGTCAGAAACGAAAATGGTTGGTGCCCTCATCGGTAAGAAGATAGTGATTAATGAATTCCTGGCGTATATCGATCTTGGCAAGCTCATTGAAGATGGAGATATTAGTGTAAGTGAATATTTCATGTGTACAGAAAAATAACAGTGAAAATTCGTATGTGATGCGGTCGTTTCCTGTTCTTTACATACAATGCAGCATTTAAAGAGCGGCCCTCCCTTGAGCAACAACCTCTCTTCAAAAATATGATCAATTGTTATGTAGTAACCTTTCCTACTAATTAAACTCTCCAGTACAAAAACCGCCAGTAGTATCAAATATGTGATTCTCCAACAATTTGCAGCTCTGCTCTAATCTAGTGAGGTATACAAACAATCGTCTTGTTTGTCCTCTTTGATTCTCCTAGTTATCCCTTATGGTCGGCCATGCCATTCCTTGTGCACCTGTTCCCTTATGTATGTACCATTGAGCCGCCTCAAATGTCTGTTTTATGGACTGTTCTTTTCCCGGAGGTCAGTGTAAGATGGTACTGTCTTACGTATGTGGCGTTCCCTGTAGCAACTTATTCTATCATTCAACAGACATTTTCTGTTTGTCAAAATACTTTTGAGGTTCATGCAATTGAACTGCTCTGACAAAATAACAGATGGAATAAGAATGACTTTGGTTCCAATGAACCATTGCTAGTATTATGATCTATATTATTTAACAATGCATAAGTAGGAGTGATATGAAACATATATATATGGTTGTTAATCTTAAAATAATCATGACAAATTTGATATCAATATATTTATTTTTCTTCATTTTATCTTTGAGAAGCAAATCTTGTAGTACAACATTTTTACAAAACTGACAATACACGTACACCATACCTCCGAAATGAGCGTCTGTTAACACCTTCTAACCATATATATTTATAGACTTATGTCACCCTCTAAGGCCTACTATTGTGATTTTTCAGGATCAATCAGCTGTATTGGCTACGTACATATTATGTGGATTTGGAAGTTTTGCAGCGCTTGGTATCAATCTTGGTTGTCTTGTATCTGCAGCACCAGAAAGACGGTCAGACTTCGCTCGTCTAGCTTTACGTTCTATGATAAATGGAAATATTGCATGCTTTATGACAGCATGTATTGCAGGTACAAGGTTATTTTTCGTGAATTTTAATTTTCTTTATCAATTGTGTAGGAGATGAACTGCATAATGTGTTCATTGTAGCGTGATTTCCAGCGTATCAGCAAATAATATTAGAACCCTTTCTATAATACAAGGGCGTTCAACAAATATATTCCGTCGACAATTTAAGCCAACAAAAGCCGTCGAATTACATTATCTTTAAGTCATAGAATCATTTCGAGTGTGACGACATTAGGAAAGTGGTGAATTCTAGACTTTTAAAAGATCAAAATCGTTCATTTTGATACATTTTTACAAGCTACATCTATATGGTTTTTGAGTGCCGTAAGTTAAAAGTTTACGTTACCGTAAAGCATATATACGTATCAAGGAGTGAATGCAAAACTTACGTCTACTGCATAATTATATAGAGAAGCAGATAGACATGTTACGGTTTCACCCTGGATATATGTCGGTTAACATAAGTAGGGCTATAAAATTGTCAACATACAACCACATACAAGTGTTTCAATGGTAACATTTCAGGACTGCTGTATCAAACACCATCGGCTACAGAAATAGTGAGGTCAACTTTGAATGCAACGATGGAGAATGCAACTGTCGTTTCTACAATAAATACAACATTAAGTACATTGTTTACCCGTACTGGGACATAGCGTCTCTAGACACGACTTGTAAAGAGATTATACAATTTCCATCACTCAAAGTAGCTATTCCAAGAGCACCTTCTGATGGCGTTTATATTTATGAACTTTTAAGATTTTTTGCCGTAATAGTAAAGATGGGGACTTCAATAGTTGCAATCTTACATCGTACAAGTAAACTCCTTAAACAAAGTTATCGTTTTCATAACTTATGTAGTGACCTTTTGTAAATTTTGCTATAAATATCCACTCATTATTTCAAAATATGAAACTAGTGTCAAATCTTTGGAGCTAACCGCATTATTATGGAGATATGTAAGACTGTTGTAACATTGATCAGTTATTTGTTAAACTGATCAAATGAATAAGAGAAAGGTATAATCCTGATTTAATAAAAACTACCGCCTGTACGTAAATCAGCCATTTACAGATGTTACTACTAGAACTAATATCATGTGATGCTGCAATGCATTGCTTGGCTATAGAATAGGGTTACAGACAGACTCCTATCGCCCGTTTGAAATCAATTCCAATTAAGTTTCAATAAAAGTATAAATCAAGTATAAAAGAGAATTTAAGTTGTTACAGGGAACGCTACATGTATATAAGAAAATGACTCCCCACACAGACCCGATTGAAACAACTGCCTACAAAACATAGGGACTGAGGAGGTCTCTTAAAATATTCATGTTCATTACCCTTTCTGTCTGTGCCCTGAACTTGCTTTCTTGGCTTGTCCTGTAACGTATTCCCTGCATTTCAATACTTCTTCCCCCCCCCCTGTTGTTGCTCCCCAATTGCTCCATGGCTGTTTTTGATAATCAGTGAGAAATATTCCTTGCTACTTCCCCATTCCCATACATGTTTGCCCTTGTACGTCCTCGACTCAAAATGTGAATGTTTGCTGAGATGTCCCCCCCCCCCCGAGATTTGTATGGGGAAACATTGTCTTGTGAATGTGACATTCCCTGTTACAACTTAATCCTTTGTTATCATAGCTTCCGGTGTTTATATAACCATACCAAGCATACAATCATTCTTCCTATATATTGAACATACAATGATATTCCCAACATTATTGTTACGGCTGCTAATTTTAATGATGTCATTAATAAGGTTTCCATATGTCTGTGGTGTTGTTTCAGTTTTTTTCACAACCTATAAATGTTCTGTTTAGTACAGTGATGCCTTGCAAATAAAAGTATTTGTAGTGAATAGATTGGTCTGCATAGTATCCTTTCAGTTTTTGTTTTATGCATTTTATATATGAACACAATGATATTTCATCACAAGTGATAATAATTAGAAATATTGCAAATGTTATAAAAGATATTACTAGTTTTTAAAAAAATACAGATGATTTGTAAGTCTGTGTATATATATTTATTCAATGTAATAAAATGATTCATCATTAACAAATATAATCAATATTAAATCATAACTATAATAAAAATGTGTAGTAGCTTGTACAACATTTCAAGCTCATACAACATTTCAAGCTCATACAACATTTCAAGCTCATACAAAATTTCAAGCTCATACATAATTGTGAGCTCATTCAACCTTATGAGGAGGAAATAATGAAATCAAAGCTATTATCATACAGAAACAATCACTAACCAGGTACACACAGAATAGAATAAAAAAACGTGAACAAATTGCAATTTATGTATTCAAATAATAACAGCATAAAAGTAAACAATTAGAAAACTTCTTAAGCGCCTATCATAGTGTGTCAGTTCGTAGAAAAATACATATTCCATTTCGGTAACATGATCTCATAAATTAAAAAAGTTGAATGATATAGAAAATAGCATATAATTTGATTATAAAACAACAGTATCTACCAGTATTAACCACATATGAAGATGATGGAATCCTGAGTTTGATAATACAATGCAACCTCTCCAAAGCAGTCCTCCGTTGAGCAACAACCTCTCCATCCTCGGTACTCATGCTATTCATTACATATATGATATCCCTGGCAATTTGGCTAGCGAAACTTCATAATGCGTGACTATTCATAAACATTTCTCTACCAACCAAATGGACAATAACAAAAATGAAGGAATCTCCTTTTTGAAGAGCTACCGCTCAGAACTGCAATTTCATCTGTAACTCCTCCGCAATGTCCATATTGCATGAGGTGTGTGTCATGTGACCAATCAAGCGGCTGGATTTCACCTCATTAATTATTCATGAGTACGAGATTTTAACAGTCAGTTTGCCCAGGGTATCATATATGTTATGAATAGCCTGGGTACCGAGGTTGTGACCTCTCAAGAACATAAGTTTCCATTTTCAAGTATCAATTGAACCTTTCCAGAGCAACAACTTCTCAACAACAGTCAAAATCTGCGTCACACAAAGAGTGTTGCTCTTGTAAATGTTGCAATGTAGTACCAACATGAAGCACGTCTGCTTCGTGAACTATTCAATCAGTAGTGTTTTAGATAAAGCTATGTTTAGAATATAAAACAGAGAATCTAACCCTAAGATGCAACGTACAGCAAAAGGTTGAAAGTTTGCTCATATATACTGTAGTATATTCACAATATTCAGGATTTCATATAGGTCTGTTTCCATGGTGATGAGCAAGTATTTACACGCTGTGGACAGTCAACTTTATTTTATCATCTTGCGCCTTTGAATTGCCACATAAATTGACCAGAACAATCCTATCGTATTACCAAATAACACACGATACTGAAATATACAAAAAACACATGAATTAACACCAAATGTATTCTATACGGTCATTCAACTTGATAACACCCTCCAGAAAATTAGACAAACAATAAGCTATCGTCCGAAGAAACAAATACCACCAACCGTGTGTAGTATTTGGGCAAAACAATCGGAAGAATGCCATACCATTAATAATATAATGCAAACCTTAGAACAAAAATGCAGAAAAACAAGATGTGTCCAAATGACACGAATGCATCTGCTATGGGCTTCCAAGAAGGGCTGTAACTCCTCCAAAAATGTATGGATTTCACCAAAATCAATTGACGAGTATTTTATTATCCTATGCTTATGTGCTCAATATGAGCTGAATCCATCCATCCTTCAGTTATTGATAGGATACCCAGTTTTCACACCGACAGATGAACAGGAGTAACACATAATGCCCCTTCGCTATTCTTTGAACTACAGGGGCATAAAAACAAATAAAGAAACATCATCAAGATATTTCACATAAAACCTGTGCTACATACACACTCAATGAATACATGTACTGGTAACATGAGATCCAAGATTTACCAGTATCACCACTTACATTTTGTATATGACTTTTAATCTGCTTGAAGGTATCCACTTATCAACAATGACTGACAACAGATAGAGTTATCTCCACTTTATTATGTCTATCAAAGTGAAGTATATTACAGAGTTGTGAATTTATGGTTTTACTTTAATCCTATATTGATAAATTTCAGATATTGAGTAACTTATGCGTGTTCTGTGATATTCAATTTCATATGTGTATTTTGACTCCCTGGCCGGATTTAATGAAAGGTTAAGTTTTAGAAGAACTATTTTATCTAGTCACACTCTTTAAGAACTTATGATGTTATATCGGCAAGTGCCCTCATTCCAGTGGGGACCTCATTCCGATGATTTTTGTTTACATCGTGTGGTACACTTATTTTGTTGACGTCATTCATATGGTTCCTGTCAAAATATTTACAATACCTAAACGCAACTGTCAAACTTAAAATTAGCTGAAAATGCGTAACAAACAGGTAAAATTTTAATCTAGAAGTACAAAATGATAACAAAAGTACATTTTCCACTATTTCCAATCACATCTAGATTAATTGTTCTTTTTTATCTTAAAATGGTGACTTTGAAATTTGACAGCGCATCTGCATTGTAAACACACACTTTATCTGATCGGTTCAGACTGGTAGTAGTTTTGGTTTTGCGTGCACAGTGACATCACCGGAATTGAGTCCTCTTCAAAATGGCCATTGTTGTTGTGATTACAGCTGACTTTTTGTACAATGAGGATCGATTTTTGGTGCAATGACAATGAAATAAATGCATTTGATTGGAAATTAATTTATAAATGCAAGTTATTACAGTTTATTCGTATATCCAATAGATATTTTGCAAAACAAATGTTTGTTTCCTTACCCAACCTGAATGAGGTCACACTAGGATATATACAAGCCCAGTCAGTCAATAAATGTTGAAGTCTGTTGATATGATTTTATTATACAAGCCCAGTCAGTCAATAAATGTTGAAGTCTGTTGATATGATGTTATTATACAAGCCCAGTCAGTCTATAAATGTTGAAGTCTGTTGATATGATGTTATTATACAAGCCCAGTCAGTCAATAAATGTTGAAGTCTGTTGATATGATTTTATTATACAAGCCCAGTCAGTCTATAAATGTTGAAGTTTGTTGATATGATGTTATTATACAAGCCCAGTCAGTCAATAAATGTTGAAGTCTGTTGATATGATGTTATTATACAAGCCCAGTCAGTCAATAAATGTTGAAGTCTGTTGATATGATGTTATTATACAAGCCCAGTAAGTCAATAAATGTTGAAGTCTGTTGATATGATTTTATTATACAAGCCCAGTCAGTCAATAAATGTTGAAGTCTGTTGATATGATGTTATTATACAAGCCCAGTCAGTCAATAAATGTTGAAGTCTGTTGATATGATTTTATTATACAAGCCCAGTCAGTCAATAAATGTTGAAGTCTGTTGATATGATGTTATTATACAAGCCCAGTCAGTCTATAAATGTTGAAGTTTGTTGATATGATGTTATTATACAAGCCCAGTCAGTCAATAAATGTTGAAGTCTGTTGATATGATGTTATTATACAAGCCCAGTCAGTCTATAAATGTTGAAGTTTGTTGATATGATGTTATTATACAAGCCCAGTCAGTCTATAAATGTTGAAGTCTGTTGATATGATGTTATTATACAAGCCCAGTCAGTCTATAAATGTTGAAGTCTGTTGATATGATTTTATTATACAAGCCCAGTCAGTCTATAAATGTTGAAGTCTGTTGATATGATGTTATTATACAAGCCCAGTCAGTCTATAAATGTTGAAGTCTGTTGATATGATTTTATTATACAAGCCCAGTCAGTCTATAAATGTTCAAGGTCTGTTGATATGATTTTATTATACAAGCCCAGTCAGTCTATAAATGTTGAAGTCTGTTGATATGATTTTATTATACAAGCCCAGTCAGTCTATAAATGTTGAAGTCTGTTGATATGATTTTATTATACAAGCCCAGTCAGTCAATAAATGTTGAAGTCTGTTGATATGATTTTATTATACAAGCCCAGTCAGTCTATAAATGTTGAAGTCTGTTGATATGATTTTATTATACAAGCCCAGTCAGTCTATAAATGTTGAAGTCTGTTGATATGATTTTATTATACAAGCCCAGTCAGTCTATAAATGTTGAAGTCTGTTGATATGATGTTATTATACAAGCCCAGTCAGTCTATAAATGTTCAAGGTCTGTTGATATGATGTTATTATACAAGCCCAGTCAGTCTATAAATGTTGAAGTCTGTTGATATGATTTTATTATACAAGCCCAGTCAGTCTATAAATGTTGAAGACTGTTGATATGATGTTATTATACAAGCCCAGTCAGTCTATAAATGTTGAAGTCTGTTGATATGATTTTATTATACAAGCCCAGTCAGCCAATAAATGTTCAAGGTCTGTTGATATGATTTTATTATACAAGCCCAGTCAGTCTATAAATGTTGAAGTCTGTTGATATGATGTTATTATACAAGCCCAGTCAGTCTATAAATGTTGAAGGTCTGTTGATATGATGTTATTATACAAGCCCAGTCAGTCTATAAATGTTGAAGTCTGTTGATATGATGTTATTATACAAGCCCAGTCAGTCTATAAATGTTGAAGGTCTGTTGATATGATGTTATTATACAAGCCCAGTCAGTCTATAAATGTTGAAGGTCTGTTGATATGATTTTATTATACAAGCCCAGTCAGTCAATAAATGTTCAAGGTCTGTTGATATGATTTTATTATACAAGCCCAGTCAGTCTATAAATGTTGAAGTCTGTTGATATGATGTTATTATACAAGCCCAGTCAGTCTATAAATGTTCAAGGTCTGTTGATATGATTTTATTATACAAGCCCAGTCAGTCTATAAATGTTCAAGGTCTGTTGATATGATTTTATTATACAAGCCCAGTCAGTCTATAAATGTTGAAGTCTGTTGATATGATTTTATTATACAAGCCCAGTCAGCCAATAAATGTTCAAGGTCTGTTGATATGATTTTATTATACAAGCCCAGTCAGTCTATAAATGTTGAAGTCTGTTGATATGATGTTATTATACAAGCCCAGTCAGTCTATAAATGTTGAAGGTCTGTTGATATGATGTTATTATACAAGCCCAGTCAGTCTATAAATGTTGAAGTCTGTTGATATGATGTTATTATACAAGCCCAGTCAGTCTATAAATGTTGAAGGTCTGTTGATATGATGTTATTATACAAGCCCAGTCAGTCTATAAATGTTGAAGGTCTGTTGATATGATTTTATTATACAAGCCCAGTCAGTTTTAAATGTTGAAGTCTGTTGATATGATTTTATTATACAAGCCCAGTCAGTTTTAAATGTTGAAGTCTGTTGATATGATGTTATTATACAAGCCCAGTCAGTCAATAAATGTTGAAGTCTGTTGATATGATGTTATTATACAAGCCCAGTCAGTCAATAAATGTTCAAGGTCTGTTGATATGATTTTATTATACAAGCCCAGTCAGTCTATAAATGTTGAAGTCTGTTGATATGATTTTATTATACAAGCCCAGTCAGTCTATAAATGTTGAAGTCTGTTGATATGATTTTATTATACAAGCCCAGTCAGTCTATAAATGTTGAAGTTTGTTGATATGATTTTATTATACAAGCCCAGTCAGTCAATAAATGTTGAAGTCTGTTGATATGATTTTATTATACAAGCCCAGTCTGTCTATAAATGTTCAAGGTCTGTTGATATGATGTTATTATACAAGCCCAGTCTGTCTATAAATGTTCAAGCTCTGTTGATATGATGTTATTATACAAGCCCAGTCAGTCTATAAATGTTGAAGTCTGTTGATATGATTTTATTATACAAGCCCAGTCAGTCTATAAATGTTGAAGTTTGTTGATATGATTTTATTATACAAGCCCAGTCAGTCAATAAATGTTGAAGTCTGTTGATATGATGTTATTATACAAGCCCAGTCAGTCTATAAATGTTGAAGTCTGTTGATATGATTTTATTATACAAGCCCAGTCAGTCTATAAATGTTGAAGTCTGTTGATATGATTTTATTATACAAGCCCAGTCAGTCAATAAATGTTGAAGTTTGTTGATATGATTTTATTATACAAGCCCAGTCAGTCTATAAATGTTGAAGTCTGTTGATATGATTTTATTATACAAGCCCAGTCTGTCTTTAAATGTTGAAGTCTGTTGATATGATGTTATAATACAAGCCCAGTCAGTCTATAAATGTTGATACAGTACTACATTAATTGAAAGATGATATTGCACATATATATGTTGAAGTGTACAAAATACATGAATGTATAGCTTGTAAATATCAACCTGATCCAGACCTTTATTATATCAATATTAAGTAAACTATTCCATTGTCCTTAAGCAAATTGTGCAATACATGTCCCTCTTATAGTTTATAGAATACACCATTCATATTCATAATACTTAACACATAGAAAGCTGGAGATACATATATAAACTGTGAAATTATGCTAATACAGGTCAAGAGGATCAGGTATTACAAGCTATATCAGGGTCCTATATTCATGTACATCAACTTGTGGCTTACCTACTTACTCCTAAAGGAAATGAAAACTTTACAGGTTTTATCAATTCCAAGAAGAACAAGTCAAAGGGGAGGAAGCTTTTAACACTTGAAATAACAATAGCAATTAACACACCAACGATTTCCCTAATTGTTTAAGACTTACTGAACAAATCTTAGCAAAATTGACACATGGCAAAACTCAATTCAATGAATAGAGATCATAGCTAGAAATAACTTCCCCGTCCTACTTAATAACTTTTCAACATAATCACTGGTACAATATACTTGGGTGTATAGATAACTGACTTGTATATGAGTGTAAAAGGTATGCCTATATTCCTAGCGTTATCTTGTAATAGTTTAAAGCTAATTTATAACTGTAAATGTCAGTCTGTATAAACATAACCCAGTATTTGAGAAATTAGTTAAAGTGAGTTTTAATGAACAACTTGATAAGGTCACCATGAAGAAACAAAATGCTTACATTACTTTTTATATTTAATAATAAGTGAATGACAATCAACTTATTTCAGGAAAAATATGTCAAAAACCCAGTATTTGACAGCACTGCGGGGTTCAACAGGATCTGGACTGTTTTATACCTGAAATATACTTATTTATCAACCTTGATTTTGATGGAAGTATTATGCATTTGAACCATCTTTGAGTCCATTTTCTTGAAAAACCAGCCATAGAGTGTTATGGGGAAGGGTAGTTGTGACCCTTTTAAGGGCCCGACCCAATACTATGAGGGCTGAAATAATGTAGATCAAGTACTGTTAACAATAAACATGTCAACTTACTCTGACAGGAATGTAGTTCACATTGATGTATGTAAATAAAGTCCACACTTTCCAGTTCATTTTCAGGATCATCCAGAATTGGGTTTTGATCTTCTCTATAGCAACTGCTGAACCATGACCCTGAAATATACAGTATCAACAACATTTATATTATAACATGTTAGACAACTCTAGCAAGGTTTGTTATAGTAGATCATTAGCTTATTGAGATAAAACATAGCTCAACCTGTATCCATAGCAACTAAGAGGTCAAGGTAAAAGAATAACAAAATCATCTACAACACATCACTAAACAGTTGTAGAGCAACAGAAATGTTGTCATGAATCAACTCTGTGAGTAACAGATACACTAAGTACTAAGAGGGTATTAAAAGACCAGAATTAGAAACGAATTTACAGGAGACGAAAACCCTGATTATTGATTTATAATTGCCTCTGTGAACTCTTACCTCTAACATAGTTACAACATACAGGAACAGTGCAATGAATGGAGGTGTAAATAGGAATCTGTCAATTAACAATCTCTTTAAATTATCTAGCTTGCTAGGCTTCTCTTTCTTTGGTTGAATCTTTTCAAGAAATATGTAGAAATGATGAATAACTGGTGCGCTAACACAAAAACTGAAAATATAAATACATGTACATTCTTCAATATGATGAAAAATCAGGTCATAAATATTTACTGCGAAAAACAAATATAAAAGAACAATGTATAAATAATTCTGAAACAACTCTGGTATGTTACACTGATGAATGTTCACAATTATTTAAGTTAATAAAACAAGCCTAGAACTTACGCGAATGCAGCATATGCAGCCACACTTCTCCACACTACCTTACCCCCGGGTGGAGGAGCTATCTTCTGTGACAGAAAGTTGCCAAGCGCTGACACTGATCCACTGAAAATAAAACAACTTGAATGAATTTTTTTGTTTCAATGGTGAATTTATCTCGCTTCACTGTGACAGGATAAATTCATACATTATTCTAAGCAAGACAAAAACAATGAATACAAGATATTATATGTATCACACTTACTGAAATAAGTACATGTAGGATCAAATCAAATGATGGCTGATGGCTCTAAGTTATAGCAATCACTGAATGGTCCAAAACAGTTCAAAATGTTCTTTTTGAAGCAGACAACATTGTGATATACTTAAGACAGGAAAGCAGCCATACCCTTCGCAAATTAATGATTTCATCATGTTCTTGCCTAGGGTAAACTATGGCTGGTACCCAGGTACCTGCAGGTATATGACTGCAAGGGCGGATTCAGGGGGGGGCGGAAGGGGCGTACGCCCCCCCTAAAATCGTCCGTGCATACGTAATTTTATTTTGTTCTGAATGAGAAAAGGACTAAATGTGTATTTTTTTCTATTTGGATTGATTTTGCCTTGAAAGCTATCCTTTTTCAATACAAAATAAAGTATTTCTGAATCCTCAGAATGCACCAGATGGATCCATTATTTTCAAAATTTTCCGGGGGAGCATGCCCCCGGACCCCCCTAGACCACTTTACGCCCCCCCTAACCCAAAATCCTGGATCCGCGCCTGGACTGTGTGAGAATGCTAGAACAAACCACACTTTTATTTAGACTTATACATATCTTTATAATAAACCATTGCCATGTGTATTATTATTATTATTATTATACCAGATTTATAAAGCACTCTTTTCATATTACAAATATGTTCAAAAGTGCTGTACAGTAAATTCATATAAATAAATCATACATATCAAATACATTACAATTCATAAATTATCACACATTAGTTAAAAACAAGTTAAAAGTTAAGAACACAACAATGCTAAGATAATAGAATTGGCAAATCATATGTCCAATAATAAACATAAAAAGTGACTCAATTTAAAACTGCGTAAAAAAGTTCTGCTGCAACAATAACATCAGTAATATCAGTTACCATAATGGTTTATGAATAAATGCGTTTTCAACTGCTTTTTGAAAACATTTAGTGATGGGGCACTTTGAACCAAGACAGGGAGGGCGTTCCACAACCTTGGTGCTGCCTGGCTGAAACCATTTCCAAATGTCACAGTTCTTGTTTTCGGCACTACTAATGTCAGTGTACTACTAGAACGTAGGTCTCTAGATGGTTTGTACACATTCAGAAGCTCTGAAATATACTGAGGGCACTGATTATGGAGTGCTTTGTATGTGTACACCAGAATTTTATAGTTTATCCGTTGGCACACTGGTAACCAATGCAGATCTTTAAGCACAGGTGTGATGTGATCATAGCGTGAGGTTCTTGTAATGATCCTTGCAGCAGTGTTTTGAACAAGCTGTAGTTTACTCAAAGAAGATTTGGAGATACCGCAAAGCAGTGAGTTGCAGTAATCTAGTTTTGAAGTAACTAGAGAATTAACGAGTGTTTTAGTAGCATCAAGTGTAAGATATTTACGAATACGTCCAATATTTCTTAACTGGAAGTAGGCAGATTTGCAAACAGTGTTCACATGTTTCTCCATATCCATATGTGGAGTGAAATATGCACCAAGGTTTCTGATACAGTCTTTTGATGTTATAGGGGATTCACCAACGGTAATTGTAACATTCTCTATGTGTCTACGATTAGATTTGGAGGAAAACAGCATAACCTCTGTTTTTTCGACGTTGAGTTTCAACATATTGTTGTTCATCCAAGTAACAACTTCTGACAGACAGCCTTCAATGCGGCGGATTGCTTCAGACTTTGACACATTGTCTATGGGTTTAAATGAAATGTATAATTGTGAATCATCGGCATAAAAATGATGCAACAGTCCATGCCGTTGACAAATCACACCTACGGGTTTTGTGTACATAGTGAAGTATTTCGGGCCTAAGACAGATCCCTGTGGAACACTATATTTCATAACTACTGGATCCGAAAGTTCACCTTCGACACATACAGTTTGAACTCTATCATTTAGATAAGAAGATATCCAAGAATGGGCCTTTCCCGAAATCTGGTAGTGGTTCTCTAGTCGACCAAGCAATGTATCATGATCTATTGTATCAAATGCAGCAGACAGATCAAGTAATACTAGGACAGTTACACAATTATTATCCAAAGAATGAAGAATGTCATTTTGGACTTTTAGCAATGCAGTCTCAGTTGAATGAAACTTTCGGTATGCAGATTGATGTGGTTCGTGTAATCCGTTTTCTGTAAGATGTGTTTCAATACGTACATCTACGATTTTTTCCAAAATCTTAGATAGATAAGGAAGGTTGGAGACTGGTCTATAGTTTTTCAGTGTATTCGGGTCAAGTTCAGGTTTCTTCAGAAGAGGTCTTATAACAGCACTTTTGAATGCCTTTGGCACATGGCAAGAACTGAGTGAAATATTGACAATATTGGTAATCAGGGGAAGCAATTCATCTAGACATGATTTGAGTAGCCACGTAGGTATCGGATCAAGCTCACAGGACTTATTAGGGGATTTTTCAATAATTTTCCTCACTTCTTCCTGTGTGGCTGGTAACAAAGTTACAAGTTTAGAGTTAGTATTTATATGTTTTATATGATCAACTGTACTACCAACTTGGTTCTGTGAGATTTCTTTACGAATGTCATCTATTTTAGATGTAAAGAAGTCGCTAAGCTTCTGTGCCGTGTCCTTAGGCGAAAACCCAGATGGAAGAACCGGGCCAGCATTTGTATCCCCAAGAAGATGTTTGGTTATTTTGAATAAACTTTTCGCATCTTTTCCTGAAGCTTCTACCTTCTCTGAGTAGTGTGTCCTATGTGCGTTGATCAGCATGTTATTAAACACTGAACATTGATGTCGATAAATGTGATGGTCTACAGTCAATTTTGTCGCACGCCATTTACGCTCTAGCTTTCTTTTTAGATGCTTAGCAGAATGGAGTTCATCTGTGAACCATGGACTTTGAGGACGGAGCGTAATTGTCTTTGACTTAACCGGTGCATGAATATCAACCAGTTTGGTAAGTCCATCGGTGTAAACATCAAGCAACAGGTCAACATCTAAAGCTTTTGTATTAATCCAATTTGATTGAGCAATATCTTGTTTAAACGTATGAATGTCGATAGCTCGTAGCTTTCTGTATGTCACACTTTTTTTTACAGGTAATGGTTTTTGTACATTAACATTAAATGTTATAGCAAAATGGTCTTTTTTCATGTTTCCTAAATGGTCTGAGAGTCCAGGATCACTCACTACAATATTTGACAGAATAGCACTATTGTCTCTCACCATAACAACATCTAAAGTATGACCCTTAACATGCGTTGGCTCATTCACAAGTTGTTTAATTCCACAGGAGTCTAAAATGCTATTGAAGGTCATTGTATCCCGATTGGTTGGTTTATCAAGATGAATGTTCAAATCACCGACAATGACTAATGTTTTGTCACTTGTAGCATACTCACTGAGAAATACAGGCCATTCATCATCAAGAAACACCCTAGTCTTTAGACCATTGTCCTTTGAAGGCGGTGGTCTGTATACTATTGCCAGTTGAAAGTTAAATCCATTTATATCTAAAGTACAATCTAGCAACTCGAATTGAGAAAACGATTTAGTTGTTTTGGAGGTTTTCACAGTTATGGGTTGTTTATAGATTAGCGCTACACCTCCACCACGGCGTGAGTTTCCGCGAGCAACATGTTGTAAGGTATAACCATCGGGGATGAGTTCACTGATACATATTTTGTCATTACTTGTTCCAAGCCAGGTCTCTGTGAGGGCAATAACATCAAAGTTATTTGACACTATGTATTCACGTATAGAGGTAGTTTTATTTCTAACTGACCTTGCATTAAAGGAACATACATATAACTTTTTGTTCAGGTTTTGATTCAAGTTGTCATTTTTATTTTCACGTTTAATTTCCATCACATGTCTAGGTAATGTATTCAATGGTTTACTGTTAGAGGTACATGTGCCTCTATTTACATTTACAGTTGGAATCACCTGGGGCAATGTTTGTAGGTTACTTAGATTAACTCCATTGTTAGTATCCCAAACACGCCTAATTTGAGTTTGTCCACCACGAAAACCTCTGTACCTCTGCACTGCATGTATATTTAACTGTTTTAATCTCCTAACAAGTGAAAGGCTAGGTATACCACTGTTGGATAATCCAATAGTACGTAAGGTGTCATTGTCATAATGTGTAGTCCGTGACAACTGTTCACTCAATATAGCCATAGGCAAGCTACACAAATAAAATATATCCAATTGAATTTCAGAATATTGTTTTAAAATACCGATTTTACCAGAAAATCACAATAAAGTTCCGAAAAATAATCACATGTATCCGTTCACAATACATTCATAAATATCCTTGTTAATTTTTAGCACTGTAAATGTCCAAATATCAATGTTATGCAACAATTATTCAGGAGCACATTCAGATGCAGCCTACACCTGGCGCATAACGTGTACATAATCAGTGAAAACTGCAATACAAAACAAACAAAATAAACTATAACTCCTATTTTTCTTTTAATTCATTTTATGTTATTACATATATTTACATCATTATTCTTTAATCACACACATTTCGATAACTACAAAACATAACAAAAAAAAATTCAGAAAAAACAGTTCATTTCACCACCAATTAAAATGCGTCGCACATGACATTTATCAGGTAAGCAAGGATAGTGATAATTGATATGTTCACTGAAGTGGACAACTAATCGACATAAGTCTAAAAACTACAAAAATACAAATAAACTTTTAAAGCAATAAACCTTATTTACATCATAAGGAAATACAAATACATAATCACAAACAATATGTCTATCATCCATAAAACATAAAAGTTCTGTGTTATAAACATGAATCAGGGGTCGAAACGTCTAATACAAATGATTGGTCGAAATGTCCTAGGGGTCGAAATGTTTTAGGGGTCGAAATGTTTTAGGGGTCGAAGTGTCGTGGGGTCGAAGTGTCGTGGGGTCGAAAAGTCTAGGAGCCGCTTAATTAACAATTAATTGACAATCCAACTTCATTAATCACAGGTAGAGGATATAATCAAACCAAAGACCTAAACACTAAATGGTATTTAGGTCTTTGATCAAACAGACATTGCGATTTAGAAGATACCCCACTAGTATGAAGTACATCTACATAAACATTAGGACATGAGAAAAAACCATAACATTTTACTGAATTAACAAAACAAACCGAAACAAAAACCACCAACCTTGTACATGATTTAGTTATCAAAGGTCGTTCTTGTAGCAACTTCAAATACTTGTTGAGAAGATTCTCAAAGAAATTAGGATCTTTGCTTTCTTTGCTAAGACTCATTTTTCGTGTTGATGTGTTCAGTAACAGTGATGAACCTTGAACTAAATCGCTTCTTGCGTTCAAAAATTAGGACTATCTGTTATCTTCCATGGGCGCAGACATCTTGGATCTCGCTTCTTATCGTTGTACACGCGAGTTAACGCGAGAGCGAAAATCGTAAATTGACAGATAAATGGTACATCCTCTTGAGATGGATTTAAGACAATTGTCATGTAAAGTAACACAGAACATGGTGCACCTGTCATAACAAAATGATTTTATTTATTCTGTCAATCTCGGCGTGCTTTCAATGTGTGGGTAAGTATCGTTTTCTATGTGCTAATTGCCGAGTTGATTTTAATGTGGGTGGGGTTAGTCTTAAACTTTTTAAAATATTACATGGTCTGATCGTGTCTCTTCCTCTCCACATACAGTTCTGATATGAAGAAGTGGTCTAGATCATGTTATTATAAACTAGTTGAAAGTTTGGGGTGTAATTATCACCTCATTCAAGTCTGCAGTATATTCTGTTAGGTGTGAAAACTTACTAGCCAGTGTAGGTATACTAAACCACGATAGTTTCAGTGATATTAAATTAATACTTTCTGTCATAATTGTATGACAATGGTGATGTGATTGTCTTAAGCAAACACACAGCTTAATGACAGACAGTATAGATTTGACTTCAACAATCATTGATGTGTTAGTATGTACATGTATAGTTAATTAAAATCAAATAATTTTTGTGCTCCCACATTAAAATGGGGCTCAGATATGTACATGTGCATTCATCATTGCCAGAGGCTTGTGTCATGCATAATTATGTAAAAATATAACATGGAGAGTTTCTAAAACAAATGTTCATGGGTGCATTAGTCATCAGTGGAATTTGTTCTTCTGTAAATTACTGATGGAATTAGTCATAAAGAATTAATTATAATATTTATTTATAATTTATAAATTTGGTATAGATAACTCTGTTATTATGGAGTTATGACTTGATATCAATTTTAAAACAGTCTCCCTTTCCTGTACCAAAACTGTGTAAAAGTGGGAACATATGTGTCCTGTTGTCAATATTGGCTAAATTCCCCCTGAAACTGCCACAAATTACTACATCAATTGGGCAGTTATGATAGAACATGTATTCATTCAATCATCAATGCTGCAACAAGTGATACATCTTGTCTAGTCAACTAGACTTTGAACAAGTGGCCATTATATATAATATAAGGAGATAATGTTACAGTTTGACAGACATGATCTCTAGGTAATGATTTATGGTTGTTTATATGTGACATATTTCATAACTTGTTGTTTTACACTGGCTGCAGTCCATGCATATATTATGTCTTGATGAACCTGTTTATCTTATACTGGATTAACGTTTCTAAATATTTATTCATAATTAGTTACACTGTCAAGGTGTGGGTGGTGCCAGATTTTTATTTGAAATTAAACATCATCCATAAATCTGGATTTTCCAATTCTGAGATTGAAGAATGAAGGGACTTAGAAAATTTCATGTAACAGAACAGAGTAAGTAAAAAACTGTGAATTTGTATTTGAAATACAATAGCACTGTGTTTATTATTTGACCTTATGATAAGTATTCAGTCAATATTGTTTGATTTTCAATTAAACCGTTTTCTGATAATGTCATATTTCACAATCATGTTCAGAGTGTTCTGAATAAATTGAATATCAAATAATAAGGCTTTGTTAGATCGCATTCAAAATGTTGGAATGTATTACTTGAATCATGTTATTGTTCACTTATTGCTATTTCTTATTCTTTTATTTTATAAGGAAGGTCATTATTCAAGGTTTTATGTTTTTGGGAAGATGACCCCATACCCTTCAAAGTTGGATTTTTTGCATGTTGAACTTAAAAATTGGGGAAAAGGTCTAGAAATTACAGCAACGTTTTAGGAATAAAAGTCAAGGATGTAGTGATTAATTAATCAACAATTGCTATTGATATAAACTGCCTGTGAAAGAATCCTCTTTGCCAATTTTTGACTAAATTGTTGAAACCTAAACTTTTTTTGCATATTTATTTGGAATTGTTACATTCAAATTGGGAAAAGTATATACTTCATGGCATTGGGAATATAGCCGAATAATGGCTATAAAAACAGCTGAAAAAAACAGGTATTGTTTGGTTCTCTGAACATTTACTTGAAGAGCAAAAACTTTACTATGTGTTTAGAACTTGCTTACACCAAAACACTAAAATTCTCCATTTAGTCAGGTAGTATTATGTAGGAACTCAATTATCAAATCTATCAATGTCTATGTTCATTTGAAATGTTGTGTTATGACATCAGATATAACAAGAGTTTTTTATGACTCCACTCTGGTGGTAAGAAATGTTGTGTTATTACATACTTGTTAACATATTGACTGTAATGACAATTAAGTAGTGTAGACATTGTTTATATGGTAGCCTGTTGGCTGCTATTTTCACGGTACTAACAAAAAAAATGAATATGTGTTATTCATTTATTTTCATTAGAACTGCGAAAATAGAAGCCAACAGAAGTAAAACTTACCTCAATTTTCTTTTGTGTTCAGTTTCTTCTTTCAAATCTTTTACAGTTGATCAGTTCTGATTTTATAATAATATTTCTTAATATTTTTTATTACCCCGAGGATTTTATTTTGAAAATGTAGACCGACTTAACTGACCAAACCTGCCAAAAGCATGGTTATGGTATACGGACAAAATCACCTCTGGACAAAATCCCCTTAGCTCATTTTGCACAAAGCAGACAAAATCCCCATCGAGAATTTTACAAGTAGGAGGATTTTGTCAGGAGGGGATTTTGTCGTACAAAGTAGTCATTGTAGGACCCTTGGTCAAGTTGGTGACCAGACCAAAACCTTCATCATGGACTGGAGTTTTTATTTTGTGCTGATAGAAATTCCTGGATGCCGCCATGGGCTCATGCTTTTTCATGTAAAAATATTTTTTCATGGAAGTAGAGAAAAATCCATCACTGATTTTCACAAATTTTATATTGGTAGATAAATAGTTGCGAATTAATGATTTTACAATATCGTAATGTATGTTCCAGTCAAGAGCTTTGCAGCATGTGCACATACTACATGAATGAAACCGGCTTAAGTGCAATAAAAGTTTATATTGGATGAGGATTGAACCATCAAAAGTTTTCATTTGATATTTATATGACATTAACCTATCCTGGAAATTTCATTCATTTTTTGTTTGTTTATGTTTTGAGAAGCTTGATATTTATCTTCACTTGGCTGTAGTGTATACATTTATTGCTACAATGTTATTGTATGTCAAGAAATTTGGATACATTTCAATATTTTCTAGTATCTTGTTACACTGTTTTGTGTTTCATATTTGTTATTATTCAATTGGTATGTAACTGTAAGCTGTTTACTTTACTTTACTTTACTGTAGCTAAACAAGGGCTAGTAGTTAGTCAAATGGCCATTTATGATGAAAACTTCTAAATTTTGTCCAAGTTCAAGGGTTCCTCTAAGTGCTGAATTTCAAGGGTCATTTTGATAATTTTTACCTGATTTTTAATTTTTACCATTTTGATAATTTTTACCAGATTTTTAATTTTACCATTTTATAGTCAAAATACCTATAATTTAGAGAAAAAAATGACCCTTCAGCTAGAATCCTGAGGGTCAAAGTGTGGCTTTTTGGAAATTTCAGGGTCAAAGTGTTAACTGCAGAGTCAAATAGAACCTTTGAAGTTGTCTATAAATAACCTGTTTTATTATAAAATTGCAAAAGAAATCTGCCTTACATTTGAAAACTAGCACCCAAATAGCTGTAGAATATTACTGTGAAAATATTTTCTCAAACATTGTTCAATAATATCTTCAGTATCTTTTACTGGGTCACTGACCACATAATTGAATAACCAGTATTTTATATTTGTTATTTCTTGACAGTTATTCTGTTCTATATTTCTGATTGAATGAGCATTCACTTCCTTGCCTGAATACTGTCTGTTGTATTTATAATGATGTATGAGAAATGTGTAGTGATGGTTTTGTGGTTATATTACACATCCTTTCTATAATTATTTCTTTAAACAGGATGCTGTAACCATAGAGTGTTATTACCTCTTATGTGAAGAGTTTTCTGTGTACAATGTACACTGTGCAGTTCTGTTACATCATAATGCTCTTCTCTGAGGAGGTAATATAGAGTGTGCTAGTTTCATTTTATGTTGTTCTTTTGAAATACTATGTCCAATAACATTATGACTTCAGAAGTTGTAATATTTGGGTTCATTCCTGTGAACTGAATTGACAGAGATAACATTTTCTAAACAATTTGTTACAATATATGGCAGAGATTCATAGATTCATACATTGCACAATGTTCTTGAAATTTCCCAATTTGGAGAACTCCCAACTTCTGTTCCAGGGACTCCAATATTTCAACTATTTTATCTTAAAACATTACTTGGTACGCCTTGGCTATTTCCCCCGAAACTCTTAGGACTCAATGTTTGTCAGCATGTTACAGGGAGCAGACATGTTTTTCTAGGTTTTATGAACATTTACATATAATCTGTGTTGACCAGAAGAGTTACTTGAATCAAACTGTACTGTTGAGTATACAAAATTTATTTTTCTGATTTGGGTGTCAATGCCTTTACAGTCACCAATAATATTCTTATATATGGAGCACTGCTCTCACTTGATGAATGAAATTTAATCTTTAATGATAGACAATATGGTGTTAATTGCCTCCATCTGAAATTCTTGCAAATTTGTTTTGTGATTCTGCTAAAAGCCTCAGTTTGACGACAGGTCTGTATATTGGAATCCAGATTTGATTGTGTACGGTAGTTATACCATAAATACACTAAAATGAGCTCCAATTTGACGACAGTGCTGTATATTGGAGTACAGTTTTGTTTGTGTACAGTAGTTATACCATAAATACACTAAAATGAGCTCCAGTTTGACGACACTGCCATATATTGGAATCCAGTTTGGATTGTGTATGGTAGTAATACCGTAAATACACTAGAATGAGCTCCAGTTTGACGACAGTGCCATATATTGGAATCCAGTTTAGATTGTATACGGTAGTTATACTGTAAATGTACCAGGATACAATTGAGTCTGCACAATGAATGCACAGTACAATTGAACATATGGAAGATAAAATAGTAGGAAATATCATAACAGTTTTATCTCCTCAAGGTTTTTCCTTCATTTTTTATGCTCGCAGAATCATCCCAGTTTTAAGTACGTGCTGTGAGGAATACTGAATACGAAGTACGTAATGTAATTCACACCCAGTCTCCCGTATGATATGCCATTTATCTATTTAATGTAAAAAAATATTTGGATGAAGTTTTTTTTGAAAATCTTTCCTCATAACCGATTTAATGATCTTCACAGAATGTGGTGGAATTTCGATGAGTTTGTTTAACTCTCTCAGTGATAATAAGCATAGTAGAATCTAAGCATAGGAATACTTGAATTTGTGGGGTTGTTTTATTAAATATTACCTCAGTGTTTATGGATTTGTACTTTCATGCTGTGTGGTTGCGGAAAATATGGACTATAGGAGAAATTTTGAATTATACTTTAGGGTTGCTTTTCCTGTGATTTTAAGATATGGGTAAGCTTATATTTCACTTAACTCCTGCAATATCCAAGTTCTAGAACTATAGTCTCAGATTTTGAAAGGTTAAAATGATTGAATTATGTTGAAAATAGTTTTACATTTATTTCATGTTCATGTTTTTTTGTATACCGAATTTGATAGATCATATCATTAGGCATTTTGGGGTCACAATACCGGGAATTTTACCAAAAAATCAGTATGTAAAGGCTATAATAAACCTCTAAACTAATCCATTGTTGAAGTGTTGTATCATATAATATTATCAAAATAATTTGGGATATTGTATACTTTATTTAAATAATCCATTAAACTACTGCTTACACTTAATCCCAATGGTCATTTTTGACCATCATTAAAACAATTCTGACTCCTCTCATACATCTAGTTACACTGCTGGATGGATGTTCCCAGAGTATGTCTGAACTATCCACATCATTGTATGAACCTCTCAAATTTGTTTAAATGCTTTATTTTTACATTTTTTCCCAATTCACTTATAACTTGTTATAAGTGGAAAATCATTTGTAGCAATCATCTTAATCAGAATAATAGTTCAAAGTTTACTTCACTAGAAATTTTATTGGTATCTTGTACAACTGGGCAATGTTTGCAATATTTTTTTCTAGACTTTGATATTGATAGTAATTTTGGACAAAAAATATTTTGGATACATTTTTAGAAATCCATGAAAAATTGAGTCGGGTAAATATTAAAGATTTTAAATAATAATGTGTCTCATATCATCTTAAAGATCCGTGAAAAATTGGGTCGGGTAGAAGTAATCATAAGGGTCAGCAGGATATCCAGAAACAAACACTATTTAAGCCTTAGAATGTGTTACAGCACAAACTGTTACCCATTTACATGGCTGTTACAGGTAGACAATATATTACATTGTTGCTACAAATCCAGGATTAACTCCCCATTCACGTTTACCCCATGATAGTGCTATGATAGCTTGCTAGCTTTAATGCTGTCTATGGATTTAGATTAAGAATTTATTATTAAATATTTTTCAAAGCCTTTTGTTGCCTTAGTTACAATAAATTGATTGGTTTATCATAATATTTTGTATGATATCTCGGTGTGGGACATTATGATTGATATGAGAATTCCGTTGGTTTATAGTTAATATTTACTGTAACATTGTTGACTAAACTTGTGTGAAAATGTGGTAACTTAATAGAGAAATTGTATTAATGTCACAAGGAAATGGTGAACTTTATGAAAATTATGCAATGGTCTCACGGATCACCGGATATTCTTCATTGTGTTTGTGTAAAATGAAATAAATCTCTGCAAAAAAAAGTAAGTAATCTCATGTCTCATATCATTATGTTATCATCCTGGAAGTGAATATCATGGCACATATTTTTATTTTATTCAAAACTTATGTAGAGGTGAAGTGTGTTATATATATATGATTTATAATTAGTTGTATGTAAACTTAAAGTATGTGTATCTTGCAACGGCCGACTGGCATATTGTAGATCAAGTAATTTCACCTGTAAAAGGAAACATGGAAATGAACAGTTTATCTAAATCTTATGCGATTTCTTAATTTTAAGAGGCTTGCAGGGAAGATTGAGCAATATTGTTTAACTGCATTGTCTCTATTAATCAAGTATTTATTATTATATATTAGTAATTAATTTTAGTGACTTTTCTACTTTGTATACTGTGTGTGCTATAATGTAGATTCCTGGAAATTGTTAAATATTTGATTGATCTTGAGCGACCTTTGTACTTATTATGCAATATTGCTTGGTAACATATTTTTACTGATATGATAAACTTGCAATTTTTTTTGATTTTTTGATTAATTTGTATTCGGGTTCCAAGTAGGATATTTCCATTTAATTTTCATTTATTTATTATACCATCGCTTAATTCTTCTTAAACACCGGGGTAAAAGTATAAAAGGCAGAGAGGCACAGAAAATGTCTACTTTCCAGTTGAATACAGTACTGAGAACAACAGAAATCTACAAGATTTTTTCTAAATATCTTAAGTTTCGTTAAACCTTTCCCTTTGAAATTTGGTACAAGTGTTCTCTAGCATATAGTTATCAAATATGTAAAACTTCACTAATTTATGTTTAGTAATTATTGTGTTTCAGAAAAAAATATTTTATTGTCTGCTAAAAATTCAAATTTACCTCCAACTGCTAAAGCCAGCCCACATAAAGGTCACGACCTCCCTCTCAGCCAATTACAGAGCAGATTAGTTTGCATGTGTAAATAGTTTATCTGTTTTATAACATACATAATGTCACTATCAGATTCCTATTTAATTTATAAAATGAAAATAAACATATAATTTAAATAAATATTTTAAATATGGTTGAATATTTAGCTACAATATTATATACCAAACACTTCTATAAGATTCAAAAATATCAGATTGTTTCTGTATAAACACA
Source organism: Mactromeris polynyma (assembly GCA_032209605.1). NCBI lineage: Eukaryota > Metazoa > Mollusca > Bivalvia > Venerida > Mactridae > Mactromeris > Mactromeris polynyma. The sequence continues at coordinate 1,010,973 of JASFXZ010000021.1, read as the reverse complement.
CATGTGGTTCTGTTTACTAGAGATTATGTTTCAGTATTATCATCCATCGGTCAGATAAGCCCAGCCTACTCTCTATATATGCTTAATGGCTTTACTACCGCTGTATCAGCCAGGTAGAACCCGGCCTTTAAGCATGTGTGTAGTGTTTTGTCTGTAATTATGAATACGCATGGAATTAGTTACGGAATATGATATTTACTATACAGTTGGCCCTCTTTCATTCGAATTCATCGGGTCCGAAATTTTATTTCAAATAATACATTGTTTCCAATAGCCCATTTCAATTTGACGTGCCTTAGAAGATACATCGGGACCTGATCTTTATTTGGGATGATACAAAATACTCAAATAGAAGATTGTAAAATAAACGAGGTCCGACTGTATATTAAATTTTTATTTTATTCCACGGTTTATCTTCTTTAACACATGTGGGGCTGTGGTACATCAGAACATACCCCGAGTATATACATGTTGAATGCATTACTCAGACATCTTACGTCTTGTTAACACATTGTATTTATGTGTACATGTATTTTGTACAGGAATTGTTTTGAATCAGGGGAGTCTGTTAATCCTGTCTGGCAGTTTTCTTAATTACTCTGCCACATTTTTCTTGTGCAGTCTTAATGCTTTTCTTTTGTATATATTGTGCTAGCAGTAGTGAAATATGATATTTCCCTAGCATGAGTTTGTACCTCATCTTGAGTTAACATTTGAATCATCATTATTGACTTATGAATGTAAAAAAATCACTACCATATGGCATCTTCTCTCATTTAGTTCCTCTCACTTAGATCGTTCATGCTGGGGGGAGTTCAGGTGAAAAGTTTGATTAGGTAAACTTGCATATTGAATAACAAAATACGATGTAAGGAGCAGTTTCTTTATAGCAGTTTCTACAGTTTTGGTGATTAGGTATTTTTTGCTTTTTTCAGAAGTAATGGTTATTTAAAATTCCATTTAGGTCGTTGGTTATAATCCCGCAATGGGCAAGGTTTGACCTCGAAGTTTCTCAATCCCTATATAAGTTAGGTGCGAGTATTGATTAGTTAAGAGTGATTAATATACTGTAAGGTGCAATAACATGTTTCACAATTAATGTAAAAACCAAATGTTTATATATTTAAAAACACGAGTGTTAATTACTTAAAAATATCATGCAATTATGTAATAATTATAATCAAACCATAAAGAATATCATAGGCAACATTCAGGTGTTGTATAAATCAGGGTATATATTGTTATATCTGGATGTGTATATTTTGCATGTAAGCATTTTGAGTATCTAATTGTTTTTCAATACTGGTTGTTTTTGCTTGCGAACAATATGACATTAACTAGAGGAACATGATGTAAACTCATCATTCCAAGTACCACAATCTGCAAGTCTTCGTCAGCCACAACTTCTGTCTTGTCACTTATTGTGACTTAATGATCAAAGTTTTCTGCATTCAAGTGTACGTCCTTTGTTTTTTCTTGAAGTCAGCAAAGAGTTTTAATGCAAAGGCCACATTCACATAACAGACCCCTGTACCTCTCTAAAAGACTGGTAAATGTGAGATTGAAGAGGAAGTGTAACGCAGGTCTGCACCAGAATTGTTGTGAAACTTGGCAGCACAAGGGTCTCGCTGCTTTAGAACTGTCTGTATAAAATTATAGATAATTTTAATAGAAATAGGCAACATATTGTTAGTAATGTTATCTGGTAAGCACTTAATTGTCTGTCAGTATTATTGATGCTTGGTTTGATTCAAAGCAAAATGATGTATTATGTAATAAGGTAAAAACCCTTTGTATTTTTTTCAAGAGATACGAAGTATGAAATGTATTATATTTTCTAATTTAACAGTATAGTAGTAACATGTTGTATGTTTTAGATAATAGATTGGTTTTCAGTAAAATGTTATGGAAAATCAGATTTACAAGGTCTACCTGAAGGTACAAATCAGTATAATACGGGGGGGGGGGGGGGACATGAAAGTCGAGAATTCCCTGCACATTTGTTTCCTTCAGATAGGATTTAATCATGTCAAAAACTTCGAATAGATGTTCAGTTAACTGCATGCTTTTATTGATGCATCGCATATGTTGATGGACTTTATTTCAATTTCAGTGCATACATATCTGATATATTATCTTGTATATAAACTTCTAGTATTTAATTACTGTAGATGGTTCCCACTTTAACAGATATGCTGTCATGTTACCTAAACATTGGCGGAGAATTATGGGATTTTAATCAGTTGTTAATGTTAAGGTTAGAGATTGTGATGCTAGTTTTGTTAAGATGGATTTATTTTCTGAAATGATAATTTTAATTTGTGTATTTAAATTGACAGTTTCTATTCCAGTTTTTGTGAAAGTTACATCTTATAATGATGTGTTAAATTTCTATTTTACGATGACAAATCTGATTTTTGATCTAACATGTTACGTAGTTCAGTCTCGATCAACGCTAATTATTTTATTTGTTTATGTAGGTTTTTATGTTCCGCCAGCAATTTTTCAGTCTTATGAAGACTGTGTCTAGTTGTGGTAGAAATGCTGGTAATACCTAGAAACCACAATGTGATACCACGCCATAGACTTGTGGCTTGATTCCACGCCCAGTCACGCAATGCAGGCCTTAGGGAAACCTGTAAAAATCCTTTAATTTATGGAAAATCCTTTGAAACCTTTATTTTTTATCATCTTATTCACCTCTAAATTAAGAACGCAATTTCAAGTCAATTTTCACTGTTTTGCTCTTTATTCAACCTCGATATTAAAACCATCTCATTATTAAAACCAGTTTTCAAATTAAGGGTCCCAAGGTTGGTCTTATTATTGAGGTTATACTGTATTTGTGAAGGCAGTCTCAATCGCGCCAAGGCTGGATCCTGGCTTGAGTTCACACCCTGAGTCACATAGTGAACTGACACAACCAGTCCTAGCACTGTCCTTATAATGTGGAGTGGGCTTTGGGCAACGGAGCTAACTACTAACAGTTATATTGACTTTGGTATGTTGTGACTTGGGATCAAACCCTGGTGACCTCCTGTTCTGACTGCAAATGAGAGATTGGTACTTTTGAGAGGTATTATTTATTTTCAGGATGTTGTTAAAAATCAAGTTCATCACCTAAGCATGAAAATTAAAAACATAATCAATTTATAAACTATTCAACAAATAAAATTATCTATATATGTATTACCCTGCAAACAGATGAACCGTTCATCAAGAAAACATTCACACCAGATGCGTCAAATATTTTTCTATTGAAAACTCATCTACATTAATGTCACTTGTGTATTAGTTTACCAAGAAGTGTGTAGGATTTAAGCAGATTACTTGTGGCGTAAAGCTAGAACTATTTGTCTATCTAATCATGTCATTGACAAGTCTACACAACAGGTACAAACATTTCATCAATCTTTGATCTGAAGTCTGACTTGAGGTGTAAAACTCTCTGGTGTATCTTGATTGTTTTTTTGCTGAATGTGGAAGTTTTAGCTGATATGTTGAGAATGTTTGATGAGTTTTAAAGTTTTTAGTTTGAAGTGAAAGATGTTGAAAATCAATTATTGAGTTTGCAAAATGTACAAATGTTTCTATGAATACCTAGCTGACTTGTCATGTAAACATGTGTACATTTCAACATTTGGTTATTTATTTTTCTAGGTAAACTCAGCAATTAACTTCACTTGTTGTTTAAGTTGGCTCCTCAACTGAATGGTGTCCATGTTTTGTATGTACTCCTTGGTTTGAACACCTGGTGTACAGATAGCTAAACTCGAGCTTTGTTTTGAAAACAATTCAAATCTTCAATTTATCAGTCATAATTTGTTCTGTTTCTGTGTCTCTTACAGATTTTGTGAACTTTATGATTTAATTAAAAATAAGTTATTAATTTGGTAAAGTTATGCAAATTTTATCATAAATATTGCCATTCTGAGACAATTTCAGCAAATTTTAGTGGCCAGATTTGAGTTAAGATAGTCAATGGCTATTTGGTTTCCTACTTATCTAGATTACTGATGTTGTTTCACATGAAGTGGGTGCTGCTGGTTTGTACCCTTACCCATGAACAATTTAAATAATTAATTGATTTATAATTAAAGTGTTCTATGTAGTATTATTTGTTAACTCAATGCAAATATAAATGTAATTGTTGTTGATAATGTGCTAGGAACTGTGAAACACATATTTATAGAAATGTGTGCCTTGATTTATTGGATGAATTCCTGTGTCTGACTCTTGGTTGTTGTAACACCTGGTTTTGAGATAACATTACTCCACTATTTGTTGTCTAAAGATTTCAAATTGACTCAATTTCTTGTGTTTATGTATATATTGTTCCTGACTTTAAGTTTTGTGTTCTTCTAGTTATCATGATACTTCAGCCTCATAGTGTATAATTATTGCAGTAAATGTGCACATATATGATATTATATCCATTTATATGTATTTGAGAAAGGTTGTAAACAAACTTTGGACCAAAGAGAATATTCGGCACTCATTTGACATTTTCATGCATTTTCCACTTGCAAAAATCCACCATCAGACTAATACTACCGTAAAATCCCTAATTAACACCCTCGGGGCATTACATTTTCTGAATTGGGATTTATTAGAGGCCATATGGTAGTTAAATCGATCATCATTTCTCTGCCTAAAAGTTCATGCAAGTACATTTGTGCTATTCACTAGTGATAAACTGCAAGTGTTTCATGTTACATACTACAGAAGAGAATGGTATTTAAAACTTTTTTTTGCTGGTTACTCAGAAAAAATACAGGGCAGAAGGGCGTTAATAAGGGTGGGGGCGTTAAATAGGGGTTTTATGGTAGTAAATATTGTGATTTGACTGCTGTGTGTAAGTATCTGTTATAATCCTAGGCCCTGTTCCCAGGAGCTATCAAGGCTGTGTAAGTTATAAGATTTTGAATGCAATTTCTGTTTTAGCTGTATTATATACAAAGCTCTCATTAAATTAATCAAATATAACTGTACCAATAATGATCATGTCCTTGCTTGATTAACATTTGAACAAGTGCTCTATAGAATATACCATATTTATCTTCAAATAGAGTCTTTTATCTACTGGTAACCTTTGTAAATGAAATAGTTTATTTGTGTTTAATGTAGCTAAGTACCTTTTGTAATCTGTACTCAACATTTTTGTGCTATCTATTTTTGAATTAATTACACATTGTTTGTCATACTTGAACTGTATAGAGTACACTATATACCTCATTGTTATAGATTGTCAACTCGTTATTTGATGATAAATACTGTCACATTCATTGATTTGTGTCTATCAGAAATATGCCAGGTCAAAATTGTCACAATGTCTACATACTGATGGGCAATGGTAACAATTATATTCAAGTCAATTTATGTAAACTTATTAAGATTTCTTTCAGTGTCTAAATATGTTAATTCATTGTATCCTCAGTACATTTTAAAACACGCAGTTTGTGACCCGCAAAATGTTTGTAAAGCGTCATTTTACTGCATTTTTACTTATTTTATATGAAAATACCCAATATTTTCATTGAAATACTGTATATGTTGCGCATAAACGTGAAATAATACAATGTACGGTTCTTTTCTAGTATCCTTATGTAATTAAGCCCTAAAATCTTGAGAAAATCTGTTTTGTACGTTTTGAAATGCACTGAGTATAGTTATGTATTATCGTCACTTTTTTCAATTCCTCTTTACTAGTGTAACTATTGATGTACAGGTTGTGCAAGTGATTATAAATATTCTGTTCTGTTCAATGAAGTCAGTTCAAAGGCTGCTCTGTCCTTTGACTAGGTTAAATGGCTTCTATCTAACTTTGTATACAACACATTCAGTGAAGACTTTGTTTAGTGTTCAAAGTTTTATTCTTCCCTAGCTGCATACTATCAAATAATTGCTATGTCATTTGATTATGAAGATATTGAGGGATCAACGCAAGACTATCGTTACTCCTATGTATTTATATATAGGAGTTACGATAGTCTTGCACTGAACCCTCGATATTGAAGCTTGTGCTTTAGGAATCAAGAGGTTACCTGTGTTTATGTAAACACTTGCATAACTGTTACTTTAATATTTTCAAAATTTCTTTAATAAGTAAAATATAAAGAAGAATATGGACTATAATTATTCTGTATTTGTCCTACAATTTTCTGTATGAAGAGTTTGTTGTTGGAGGTAAATAAAGGTGTGACTTAAATGATTCAACTACTGAACTAGCAGTTTGTCTAGTACCAGTATATACCGAGCAGCTGCTGATATTGGAAGTTTTTTTTGAGAGAATGAAATCATTTTGTGAGTTGCTGGGAATTTACTTGTTACTACAGTATGTGTAAATGTGTACAACAGTAACAACTGCAGGTAATAAAATGTATGATTGATGCTGTAATGTGGCTTAATTTATCCTGCTTGCAATAAAATCTTCTTCTCATAGAAAAGGATAAAAGCTAATGTGCAAATGTTGATTGGATGAAAGTGACTGGCAATTCTGGCATATTACAGATTTTATGATGAAGGAAACTGTTGCACATTTAATTAAATTTCAGCACCTATCACTCATCACTGATAAACATAATGGTTTGATTTGCTTTTGATGGGGTAAGACACGGAGGGGGGGGGGGGGGTACTACTGTATGGGTTCATAAATGTTACTCATTAATTTGTATGAATATTTCCAACCACACCTCACAAAAGGTAGAAAAATACTGTATAAAATTGTGTTTGAATCCACAGTACAGTAAGACCTCACTTAAATACCACCTCAATAATAAGACCACCTCAATAATAAGACCACCTCAATATTAAGACCACAATTTTTCAAGTCCATTTTCACTGTTTTGCTCTTCATTCAATCTCACCTCAATAAGAAGACCAGTTTTCGAGGTTCCCAATGGCGGTCATATTATTGAGGTTTTACTGTATGTTGTATGTGTTGGGGTTATGTTGATGTATATTGTTTCTGTGTTTTCAGTGTTGTCCACCTTGGATTGTATAGACGGGCAAGGTAAGAAGATATCGGACGGTGAAGAATTCTACCCTAAAGCGAATGATCATTGTTTCCTTTGTCGATGTCACCAAGGCTACCAGACGATGTGTAAAACTGTGTCATGTGCGCCACCAAGTTGTCCACACTTGAAGATAGAAGGTGAATGCTGTCAATTTGAATGTTTGGACAAGAATGGTTTTGGTACCGGAATGGATAACATCACTGGAGTGCCACCTGGTGGAGGAGGTGTAGAAGGTGAGTTGTGTGAGTCCAAGACCCTGTGGTCTTTCCCTGCCTGTTGAGTCACTGACAACGGCTCAAGCTCTCCTTGGTACTCTGAATACTGTTGCTAGGGTGTTGTTTATGTTTACATTGCATAGACATGTCATTGCTTTACTTAATTTTGAATGTTGCTCTGAACGTAATGTAAGTCTTCTGACACCATAATAGACTTTTGTTTGACTTTAGATACAGGAGTCTGGTACATTGACCTTAGACACAGGAGTCTGATACATTGAACATAGTTGTAGGAGTCTGGTACATTGACCTTAGACACAGGAGTCTGGTACATTGACCTTAGATACAGGAGTCTGGTACATTGACCTTAGACACAGGAGTCTGATACATTGAACATAGTTGTAGGAGTCTGGTACATTGACCTTAGACACAGGAGTCTGATACATTGAACATAGTCGCAGGAGTCTGGTACATTGACCTTAGACACAGGAGTCTGATACATTGAACATAGTCGCAGGAGTCTGGTACATTGACCTTAGACACAGGAGTCTGATACATTGGCTGTTATGACACTATAATATGATCGCTGGAATGAGAATTGTAAATAACTTTTGATACTTTATGGGTCTATTAGGTCATACAATATCAGACGTTTAGCACCTAGGCTAATCCTAATCCGTATTATGCCTCATTATATGTTAGACATATGTATCAGTGTGACATGTTTTGTATTATCCTATGTACTTATAGGAAATTAACTAAAAGCTACTTCACTTCAAATAAACCTCTGAAATATCCTGCTTGTCACTGTCAGTCGATTGTATTGTATTTTAATATTATATTTACACATTGACATTTTTCCCCATAATCAAATATTGTGTGAATGTTTACATGCCATATGTGTGATCACTGATATAAATTAAATCTGTGGCATGTTTGTTGAAGTATCAAGATGTATTATTATGACACCGGAGCCTGAAGGCAAACTGACATTATTGCTGGGTAAATTGTGTGTCAATTTGTTGTTGCAATTTATAAAATTTGTTTTTCGAAATTGAACAGTTAATTTTATAGTATTTTAATTGTTTGCTATTTGATTTCTGTATTATTGTGTCGTATTAATTTATCCTGCTGGTGTATAAACTTGAACAAGATATTTGTATTTATTCTAACAATGTTTTATGTAACAGTAAATCATTAGCTCATAAAGTGGGTAACTGATAAAGTCCAAGGGGTCTAGATACCTTAGTTGTTGCATTAAACTATTCTATGTTATCAGTATAATATTGAAGTGAGTTACCACGGCTTTGTGCTTGTACTCTTGGTCTGTAAACATTCTTAAAATAACAATGCTCATTGTAATATTAGACTCATCTATATCTTGCTACTCCTGAACTACACCAGGGGTGTCACTAATTTTTGCCTTAGCAGGGAAATCATCAAAAGTAGGCGTGGGTCTGGGGGTACTCCCCATCATTATGATTATGCATACAAGAAAAGTAGCCGGGTGACGATGCTTAGGTCACCGAGTAATTACCGGCTCTTATTGACATCCCCTGCTACACACATCTGCTAAGAATGGTGTGTGTTGTATGTAGTGTACCTGAGCATACAGTCTGCATTTATATGTTTGAAGCTCTCCACTCCTCTTGTATTTATATTGCATAACATAGCTCTCAGATACTTGATTCATAATGTTCATTGTTAAGTTGCTCAATCCAGTCAGAGAATTCAATACAACCCTCAACATGAGCACTGCTGTGTAACAGATAGACTGGCAACTTCTTTGATTATTTGTATAACTGTAGCATATATAAATAAATGTAACTGGTTTCTGTCGGAATTTCATGTGCTTTCTTTGACTGAACTACTCAAGATTTTTTCATTGAAATTACAACCCCAATGTATGTGCCTTTTTAATTACTAAATAAGAGTGTTGTAATTACTGGATAGATATTGTGATTGTGTGAAAGCATGAAATATTATCAGCTTTGATAGTTGGTCTATTAGATTGACCATGAACAGGTGTATGAACTTTCAGGACTGATTCATGTCAAATTAGGTAAGGAAATGTCCTCGTCCATAAAACTATAACTGTTGTTTGGATTGTGTGTCTATCAAAACACAACCGCAGCTTTTTCTACGACTAACAAACGGACAAACACGAACATTTCAATACACCTATTTGGAAATGTAATGATCCAGTTAATATACTAAAATCGCACTATACTAGACTTATAATGATATTATGCAATATGATGTAATGGGAATAAATGTATTAATTACCGAGATATAGGTATTATATTCTCATGTATGTAAATTTATACATTCTCCATGTACAAGACAATGCAGTCTACAAATGTACTTAGATTTGTGTATAATACTGTATGTATCAATAGTCCCCCTATTATCCCACCCACCAATATAGCTATCAATTTACAATAATCCTGGTTATAATGGTTACAATCAGATGATAATAGATTGTGGTTAGATTAACTCAGGTAATAGAGAATGGTTAACACAGATTGTGCACAGATTACAAATATTGTGCATTTAAGTAAATTAGATACCAGGTGTATTGTTGGAAGGCTGCAATGTTGCAACAAGAATCTGTTAATTGATAATTAATTGTTTATACCTATTGTTTGGAATCTTATTATTTCAAGTTATGAGACGTTAAATTGTGAATATATTGCTACTACTATCATTTTACTGCAGGAGTATCTACTGTCAAAGTGCAGTAAAACCAAACAATAGAGTATAGATATTTATTGAATAAGTGCTACTCTATGTTATATGGTAGCTAAGTTTGTGAGATGGGTTTTGGTTACTAGTGTATTACACTTTAGAAGGTTCTATGGTCGTTATGTCTGCCATTTAATTGTATTGAGATACTCCAGTCACCACTAAGCTATTGGATATCTAATGATGTTCATTCAAGTTGCACTATTTCTGCAGAAATATTTGATTAGGAAATAACCCACGTCTGACAGATGCTGCTATTATATCGCATAATGTTATTATGTATCTTGTCTCGATTTTACACTTTTGATATTGCTCCAAGCTTATAGTCATGTCAGGGTGACCCTGAGAATGTCTTAAAGAATTTGTTTTAATAAATAAACGTAATAATAACAAAGTGTCAGAATTGCTTCAGACATGTTTTCCTGCTTACATCTTATTGAATAAAAACGTCTGACTATAATCCTTTCTCACATTGTTCTTACAAAATTTTGCAAAGTGTTTTCATTACCGATATTTACCACAAATTAATGACGGTACAATTAACACTGCAAGGAAGCAAATTCAATGTTGATTTTGAGTGACCAGAGTGATGAGCAGATCTAGGCTGGCCTGGTTAGCTCAGAATTAGAGGTAAATGAGCTATTAAATAGTAAAATCTGGTCAAAAATGAGCAAAATGACCCTTGAGATTCAGCACATTGTAGACGCCGATGTAATATGAGATTTGTGTTATATATATTTCAGGTTCACCTACAGATAGCACGATGACAGATCTAGGTCTGAGACTTGTAGCCAGTACAGTCACCACATTTCTCATTCTTGCGTTACTTCTATTCCTGATTCATAGATTCCGACAGAGAAGACTTCTTATGACTCTTAGAAGTAAGTATACTAGAAACTGGGTTAGTGATATGTTGAGAGAATCTAAGTAAGGAAATAGTGAACCATTAGTTGAAAATAATAGCAGACATGCTTTTTGCCATTCTGGGAACATGATGCCCTTGAAATATGAAGTTTTCATGTGAAAAATGTCAAAATTTGGGAAAACAGCAATCACTTTATAACTATGATAATTATACCAGTAATTCCAACACACAAAACTCATTTTGAGATCCATCTCTGTTTCATTGAATTGGAGTTTCCCTGTTTACTGTTTTTTGCCTGATCTGCGTTTCCTTAGAATGACTTGGTTAATACTCACTATGGGCAATCTGATCTTTTTGTCTCTAGGAATGTAACCAAGTAACAGCTGTAAAAATAGGTGAAAAAACTGATAGTATAAAGTATTTATACAAGGTTGTTGAGATGGTTGTATCCACACTGAAAAGTAAACACTCCTGTTTTTGATAAATTGGCTTGTATATGACATAGAGTACTATATCTGTTCTTCACAGGATATTTGTTTTGCCAAACACAGCAGGAAATTAATGAAAACTATGAATTCTTAAAATCAGGTGTCTTATAAATATGAACAAGAATTACAAGATGTGTTTGATAGGAACTGTGTACTTATGAAAATGCAGCCAAGTTATTATTGCACAGGTTCATGCCTGTGTTATATCCAGATTGAGTTACTGTAGAAGTGCCAATGTATTCTACATTATTTGATCATAATTCACACGCATCTGCATCTTATTTCCTGTCTGGATGCCATGTTCAAACTTTTCCTTCCAACCTTATCATGTCTGCTTGTGTTCAATCCATATAAAAATATCCTTTTATCCCGCACGCATCAAGTCTTGATATCTGTGCTGTATACTGTTACCATCTTGTCTTTTATTAGAATTCTAACATACCAAATGATACGCTGTTGTTTATTCATACGGGAGACATTGACGAAATGTTAGCATGTTCTATAATTGAATGTCTTCCAGTAGACGCTTCAATTTTCTCCAGGCTTTGTTGTTGATAATTAGATTTATTGTTTGTCTGGACTGAAGTACACCTTATGTATCAGTGTATGAGTGCATGGAGGGAAGTATGTATCAGTGTATGAGTGCATGGAGGGAAGTATGTATCAGTGTATGAGTGCATGGAGGGAAGTATGTATCAGTGTATGAGTGCATGGAGGGAAGTATGTATCAGTGTATGGGTGCATGGAGGGAAGTATGTATCAGTGTATGAGTGCATGGAGGGAAGTATGTATCAGTGTATGAGTGCATGGAGGGAAGTATGTATCAGTGTATGAGTGCATGGAGGGAAGTATGTATCAGTGTATGGGTGCATGGAGGGAAGTATGTATCAGTGTATGAGTGCATGGAGGGAAGTATGTATCAGTGTATGAGTGCATGGAGGGAAGTATGTATCAGTGTATGAGTGCATGGAGGGAAGTATGTATCAGTGTATGAGTGCATGGAGGGAAGTATGTATCAGTGTATGAGTGCATGGAGGGAAGTATGTATCAGTGTATGAGTGCATGGAGGGAAGTATGTATCAGTGTATGAGTGCATGGAGGGAAGTATGTATCAGTGTATGAGTGCATGGAGGGAAGTATGTATCAGTGTATGAGTACATGGAGGGAAGTATGTATCAGTGTATGAGTGCATGGAGGGAAGTATGTATCAGTGTATGGGTGCATGGAGGGAAGTATGTATCAGTGTATGAGTGCATGGAGTGAAGTATGTATCAGTGTATGAGTGCATGGAGGGCAGTATGTATCAGTGTATGGGTGCATGGAGTGAAGTATGTATCAGTGTATGAGTGCATGGAGGGAAGTATGTATCACTGTATGGAGGGAAGCATGTATCAGTGTATGAGTGCATGGAGTGAAGTATGTATCACTGTATGGAGGGAAGCATGTATCAGTGTATGAGTGCATGGAGTGAAGTATGTATCACTGTATGGAGGGAAGCATGTATCAGTGTATGGAGGGAAGCATGTATCAGTCTATGAGTGCATGGAGGGAAGTATGTGTCACTGTATGGGTTTATGGAGGGAAGTATGTGTCACTGTATGGGTGTATGGAGGGAAGTATGTATCACTGTATGGGTGTATGGAGGGAAGTATGTATCACTGTATGGGTGTATGGAGGGAAGTATGTATCACTGTATGTGTATAAGGAGGGAAGTATGTGTCACTGTATGGGTGTATGGAGGGAAGTATGTGTCACTGTATGAGTGTATGGAGGGAAGTATGTGTCACTGTATGGGTGTATGGAGGGAAGTATGTATCACTGTATGTGTATAAGGAGGGAAGTACACCTTATGTATCAATGTATGGGTGCATGGAGAGCATTGTAATTTATATTTAAGAATGTTTATTGTTAGTTTCATGTGCAACATTGTCTGTTATTGATTACAAAATCTATGCTTTCTTGGTATTTAGTGAAATAGACAATAATCACTGATTTTCTCATATTGTGTCAAATGAATAAGACTATGTACCTTAAAGCTGTATACAATTTGATACCAAATAAAAAAATTCTAATTATAGGATACAGTCGGCGACGAGACCCCCTTGATGACATGGATAGTATAAACTACACCCCTGATTTCTTTGGTATCCAGTGTCCGCCGTATGAAGATCCTCCTCCCCCTTACACTCCCCCTAAACCTCAACCAGGAGAGGAACCACCACCATACGAAGCTATAGAAGGTAGTGGGGACCAGCAACAAGGAGGGGGTCAGCAGGGGGAAACTTTTACCTCATCAAACTGTGATCGAAATTGTCATAATGCAAACAGGAACTTGCTTCATAGTGATAATGGAAATTCCAACTCTCCTATACATGAAGTGTCTAACTCAGTGACTGGTGTAACAAGTTGTTCCAGGGGTGTAATAAATCATAATGGCAGTGTAATAACATCAAGTGGTAATGTTATAAATTCCAATGGGAATGTCATTCCTGCAAATGGAAGTCCAAGAAATGGTACTAACTTATCTACTGGACATCAACATGCTATGTGTGGTAGTAATTGCTCTGGACCTAGAAATGAAAACAATCAAGTAAGCCAACAAGTCACAAGGGCAGATAACTCTTGCAATAATGCTATAGATCATAACTCTTTCCAACAACATGCAGGTGCTTGTCGGCTGCAAGGATTAGAGCTAACCAATACTGCTGACAATAATAATCATATGAGTGTTCACTTTAGGAATTCCAGTAATGGACCGCCTGGTATTACAATGGGGGTGCTTAACAGGAACAGAAACAATAGAAATCGTTATTCAGATGGTATTTTTAATTCCAGTCCTGTGCGCAATACTCCAAACAGAAATACATTGAGTGAAAACACTGCTGCTCTCAATTTGGAATTGAGAAATTCTGTTAAAAATTTTAGATATAGGAATCATCAGACAAGTAATTGTTCCCACAGTAACGGGATGAATACTGGTGATTTATCATCAAGTACAACCGATATCGGGGAATCAACCACCTCAGCCGAGTCATTATCTAGCAGCCCAGAATCACCTAATTATGAAACGGATGTTAAAAGCATTGAAAGGCACAGTGTGGATATATTAGGTGATGATGCAAATTCCACTGTAAAGAGATTTCTTGACAGGCAGTTTGGACCAGTGCAAAAGAATCGTCGATACCCGACAACAATGTCACAATCATGGACCAGCGCTCAAGTTTCACCGACGGGTCAAAATGTCCGACAAAGTATTTCATTGGGATCTTTCCCTCCAAAAACTGAATCTCAGACTGTGAGGAAGAGTTCTAGTGTTGTGACTGCTGCTCAGCCAGTAAACCATCAAAATTTGTCAAGGTCCAAGTCTGAGCATTTGAAAACTAACGGCAGCTTAATCAATCAGCCATACAAGGGTGCCATCAAAAGTCCATCTCGTACGGTGCCGTATCAAAGTCACGGTGCGAGGGTGGCTTACAAAGAACCAGATGAACTAAGTCATACCAACAGACATAGTAGAAACTCGTGTAATTTTAACCTTAATTCTACCAACCGTAGTCTGGAAAACATTGTAGATTTAAATGTTAGTGAATATTCAAATACATCCATGGATTCTGCAAGGCTAGCCACAGCAATATTAGACCCTGGTGACATAATAGTGACCAGGCGACAAGATGAACTGAGGAAACTTAGACTTACTCATTTATTGCATAAACCAATGCACTCAGTTGATAACAGACACGTTGACAATTCAAATTCGTTTTTACCATCATCGCGACCTCTGCAGAGGTCATTGAGTGAAAATTCTGTGAATTCTACAAGTGTGTGTTCAGAGACTGGAGAACGCCATGGTGGTGATGTTGCTATCGGTAATGATTCTCAGTATCCAATAACCTCTTATAAAAATTTCTTATATTCTTGTCTCGCGAGTGCTGGAAAGTCAAGTGTGCCAGAAACTAGGCCACAGCCATTGGGTAGTTCAGAAAGTAAGAAAAGTAATGTAGTTGTTGAGGACTTGGCTAGTGGTAGTACTAGTACTCAGTCCAGTTGTAAGTCCACTCCAAAGAGAGAGAATGCAAAGTTGGATGTGAGAAGAAAGTTGCCAGATGTTTCTATGATCCACAGCTGGCATGCTGGACAGGTGGATTCTGGTGATGAGAACGTGTCTCTTGGTGGTTTTAGTATGAATACAATGGGTAGAAATGTTAATCGGAACTTTGACAAGAAAACATGTATGGATAAAGATGTGTCCAATATGTTCTTTCCTATGTACAAACCAATTAATGCTGATATTGAAATCGATAGAAATTCTGTGCCGAGCAGTAAAATGAGGGCCTGTGCTTCACAGTTGTATAATTATGAAACTGAGGATAGATCGGGGAAGAAAGATAAAAAGCGTAACCTTTTTAAGAGACATTCAGCGGGATGCTTCCCAGTTAAGCATGATTCACAAGTGTGTTGCAACCAGTCACCTAGAATTTCTCAAAAACAGTATCAAAGACTGAAAAGTTCGAGGCCGCAAGATAGACAATCTAGTCATAGAGTTTCAGAAAATAGTCAGAAAGATTCTCCAAGAAGGAGAGTGTCTAGCAAGGACAGAAAATCCAGTCAGAAATTACTTCAGAATTCCAATAAAGACACTTCTCCAAAGGTTACCGATTTAACTCCGCCTTATCTCGTGCAGAGTTACCCCCCGCCCGATCGACCTAAATCACTTAATGTTCATACTATAGATGTATGTGATTCAACAGACTTACTTGCTAGCAATGCTCAGACACAGACTGGCAAAGTCGAGAAAAAACGTTCTAAATCTCTCGGCCGAAATGAATCCCATTCAACTCATCGTAGTGCTAGTACCAATAGAAGCTCCCAATCTAGAAAAAAGAAACATTCTAATCGCCAGGGTGTTTTAGAGACACACTTGTTTCATCAAGAGTTAGAACATGTTCTGTGTCAACATAAGTCACCAATCAAATCAACCACCTCACAGTCGAGATGTCCGCCTGCGGGTGTGGACAAAAAGTGTGCAATAACTCAAGTGTAAAAATAAATATTTGAATGCATTTAAATGTGTGTAAATGTATCTAGTTTATGAATGAATATGTTATGAATGTTTTTTATTAATTATAAGTGTTTTTGATAATGTTAAAGTGATTGCATGATTTGATGAGAATATATGTCGCAGAAGACGTTCTGGTCACTAAAGTCTATGAATTCCTTACAAGGTCTTAACTTTACATTAAGATAGGTGATATTATAGTAATATCATACTGTGTTCTATTAATATTTATAAAATGTTTGTGTCCATGTTTTAGCAGCTTTTTTATTCATGATTTCATTTATCCTCCTTTTAAGGAAAAGAAACATACAATTCTAGATAATGCTCCTATTGAAAAACACCATCACATACAAGTTGTGCTGTAATCTATATCTTACATGTTGATCTGTTGACATTTTCCTCAACATAAAGGGCATTTGAAGTGATATTTTTAAGAACTTGCCATACTGCCACCACAGGAGATTGTCATGAGTTCTCTCCCTTTAGCCCATCAAGAGTTCTCTACCTTTATCCTTATTATAGTATATATAGTGTAGTACTGTATAGACTATACTACAGAATGGATAAAGAGAGAGAACTCTTGAAGTGATAAAGGGAGAGAACTCTTGAATGGATAAAGGGAGAGCACCCTTGAAGGGATAAAGGGAGAGAAATTGTGAAATCTCCTGTGTTGCACACTATAGAGTTAGTGTTTACGACCTAAGAAGAATATTGATAACTTACTGTATTGCTTCATACAATGTTTATACCTCTATGAGAGTATCACTACATGTATTACCTCCTTAACAGTATATGCAATGTTATTGTATCATGTTAAAGTTTATTTGTTGGTGCTTGATTTTGTCTTGTTTGATTTTTTCTATAATGAACTATAGTAATCATGTTAGCTCGAGTGTTTTGTGATATCTCGGAATGAATATGCCAGTATGAATACCATCGAAACACTACAACTTTTTTCAGTCAATTTTGTTTTCAACTATTTTACCAAAAATCTGGTCACAAGTGTCCGATATTTGGAAACTGAGATACATAAACTGCCCTCCAAAAGTTTCTTCACACTTTGACAATTTCCCATTGCAATTAATGTATTTTTTATATTTGTTTCACATGCTTTTTAAAAAAATGCTTTTTAACACGGCGATAATTTTCTGTTGAAGTATATATAAATTTGTACTAACAAATTATCTTATTTTCTGTGTCAGATCGATCAGTTTCACACATTTTGGACCGCCGTATATAACTGAAATAACGTTGAGAAACGGCGTTAAACCCGATGAAACAAACAAACACATTTTGGTTTCGGATGCAGGCCGATTGATGCTGCTGCCGAGATGTGCAAATTGTTAATTCTTAACTATCCATCACAGAAGTGGGATGAATCATTTTACTTTATGG
Organism: Mactromeris polynyma; assembly: GCA_032209605.1. Lineage (NCBI taxonomy): Eukaryota > Metazoa > Mollusca > Bivalvia > Venerida > Mactridae > Mactromeris > Mactromeris polynyma. The sequence continues at coordinate 993,193 of JASFXZ010000021.1, read as the reverse complement.
TCATACATGTTTAATTTGAAATTCTGTAAGAAAAAGTAACAAAATTCAAAATATTCAAGTGTAAAGAAGTTTTGGATGGCAGTGTATGTGGTGTACTCCAATGCATATAGTGCAAACTTTATCTGGTGAACCAGTTCACTATATTGCTTATAGTTATGTTTATAATTTATGAAACCTAATTTGGCCATTTGCTTAAGACGGAATTAATTCTTGAATGTTATCTGTAGACCAGTGTACATCAGTTTGATTTAGGGTATAATGTCGATGATTATTTTGATATAATGGGGTAATTATTATAGATTACAATGTGTGCGTGTTCTCTTGGTAAAAATTCTATGATTTATAGATGCACCTGATGGAATGCTCTGGTGTTAGTCCAAAGTCTATGGTAAATATAGGAATTGAGAATTCTTAACAGATATAATTGTATTTTGTGATTATAGAGAATTGTTATATTATGGCTGTTCAAGTCATTTATAATACTTTTAGTAGACTAAGATACTTGCTCGATAGTTTACAATTGGCTTGAGTAGATAAAAAAGTGGCATTTTGTTGTACGTGTATTTCCGATCTGTTTTTGCATTCATTTATGGCGTTATACTTATAAGGCACAAAATATTTATCTTGAAAATTATTTTAGCTTTCTTCAACTTTTTTGAACTTTGGGTATTTGTTTTTAATTGAGTCAGTGTTTGCTTCCTTAGATAAATGAAAGTATGTCACATATTTGTCATGTTTAGTCAATATTTCAAAAACAAACAGAATTAATCACAGGAGAATTAGTCACTAGTTCTCTCCCTTTTTCCCTTATAAAAAATATATATCTTGGCGAACTAGGGATAAAAGGACAGAACTCTCTACTCGATGACATATTTACTGGTAATATACAGAGTATGTTTATTTTTAGCAGCAAGACATTGTTTAGGCAACTCTTAATTATACAAATTTATATGTTTTTTACAACTTGGCCATATTTGTTGAATCTCTTCCTTTTTCATATTTGCTATTTATCTTTCAGTCCATAGATTTTATATGTTTTATAGACTCTTGTTTTTTTTAGAATTGATAAGTGGATCAAGTTCATTTTAATTTGATAACAATGCCCAAGTACCTCCTTATAGTCCCATGAAAATATTACATAGGGCAACATTTAGTAGTGTGGAAATATTGCATTTTTGTGCACGTGTTCAAGAGTACTAGGATTAATCAGTCCTAACGAGTAGAACTTGTGCAGTCTAAATTATGTAAAAGGAGCACACACTTGTTTTCCGTCTCAATATTTCGTACACCTCATCTTTTGATTCATCTAACTTATTAAATAACTTTTTGTACATTGTTCTTTACTGGCCTCCATTGGATTATTATTTATATTCAAGAGAATATGTTTTATTAAATGGAGAAATTACACATTAAGTAATATTGTACTTTTGCATAATTAAAGTGAAAATCCATATTTGGTGGTGTTATTTAAACTTTCAGTTGCCTAGGCAACTTTCATTTTGATTTGTTGATTCAGTATCTTGTGTGTGTATCTGTTTGTCTAATGTTTGTCACTTTTAACCAATTTGTTTTCAAGTCGATATTTTATTACAAATGAAAACATTGATGGTACATTGTATTGACATATTCTGTCATAGCTGCAGTGTTAGCAGTTTAGATATGAATGCTCATTTATTTGTCCTAAATTTTGTATTATTTTTGTTGTATGTTTATATACTAGGTGTTATAAACACTCGTGAATTTAGTCCATTTCATTAAGAACTGTATTGAAATGTTTTTAAGTAGCCATGTGTCATATTTAACAATAAATATACTACAATTTCAATTTAACTTGTTTGTTAATGCAATATCGCAGTCTTTTCCTGGTAAGGTGGTGTTGTTACCTATGTTGTCTACAGTTCCGGGGTAGCATAATCTGGAGGCAGCCAATCAGAATTCAGTGAAGGTTCGTGTTCTCTGTGATGATTTGACTTAAGATAATACAATCTCTGTTCATCTTCAGACTCAAAATCTGTGAGAATGTTAGCAGCATGCACAAGAAGGTTGTACTGTGTGGAAGCCCAGAAGTTCTCTCCCTTTATCTTTTCTAAAGTACAGTAAAACATCAATAATTAGGCCATCCTTGTGACCCTAGGAGTGGTCTTAATATTGAGGTTGAATATAGAACCAAATGTTGAAAATGGACTTGAAAATAGTGTTCTTAATTTTGAGGTGGTCTTTAAGTGAGGTTTACTGTACATGTATATACATGTTGTACTATCCTGTGGCAATAACCTGCAAGCACAGTATGAGCTGAGTGTAACTCGCACAAAGTGTGCACCTGTTCTGTTGCCATGTTTATTTCTACTTGCTTACCTCTTGGAATGATTGCATGATTTCTCAAGTATTTTCTATCATATAAAATCAAACCACATACAGAGAGTTTGAGATTGTGGATACACAGAACAAGAACCATATACGATATCACTACATTTATATATCATGTATCTTTCATTGTTACACAGCAAAAATGAACAAATAGCACAAAATGTTTGACTTGAAGGCTTTGAAATTAGGAATAGTTTCCAACATATACTGGTAAGCACATAAGACTAAATGAAATTAAATGTTTGCCAGTAAATATTAAGCAATACACATTGTAATTGAGCATCTGAAATGATTAAAGCACAAATGAATTAATCAACCAATATTTCTAGCAGCATCAATACGCTCCTCTTGTATCTTGTATGACATGATCCAGCAAAACAGTTCCCAAATATTGTGATAGTAGCATAATTTACATTCATATCTGCCCAAACCTTCCAGTAAATGAAATGTGTATCCTGAGTATGAGTATATCAGTATTCCATCATCAAGATACATGTAGTACTTGCGTACTGGATGAGATATCAATGGCACTGTTCTAAAAGCCAGTAACTAGAAAAAATCACAACTTATAGCGTTTAGAAAGTGGATTTCGGTAAATTCATCGAAATTCAGTGGATTTTGGTAAGACAACGTACACATTATCGAAAGGTTAACCAATCCGCATCAAGGTTACAAGCTTTGTTCGGTAGAAGAGAAATTGCCTTGGTGGATAACGTAATATTTGATTGGCAAAACCATGTTAGTACGGCTGCTCCGAATAATGGCCACTTATAACTTCCAGAATCTGCATGTTAGGTTTTCAGCATGTAACTGATCTAGTCATATTGGAATTACTTATTTTGTCACCAGACAATTTTTCAGAAATCACACTCGGTACAAGAACAGGTGTATTCGCAAAAGACAGAAGATAAATACTTCCCAAATCACAGAAAAATGATTTTGTGCCAAAATGCAGTTATGATTTTTAGAGTGGTGCCACTGATATTATACACATTGGGTAGCGTAGGTAAAATCATCCAAGTTTGAGTCAATCACAAGTTCCTAGTTAAATTAACACCGGACAATATAAATTTACTGCTGAACACAAACATTTAAATAACTGGATGAAAATGAAGGCTGTCAGACAAACAAGATCACATGTCACACTCGAATTAAAAGCAAATCACCAGTGCAGGATGTGGGAGGATATCAGTATTGAAGCACTTGCAGCACATAGTCTACTGTTGTACACTATAACCAAAGCCATCTGATTGCACTATACACATACAGTCACATTTATAAGTATTTACTAAGAGATCATACAAAACAATACCAGACTACAATGCCAGACAATGATAGTTCCACTGAATTCACAACGGTGTACAACTTACAACTCATCTAACGCATCAACTGATCTGATTAGATCTTATACAATGCAGTACATGTACTAGCATACACATATAATAGATCAGGATAATCAATGCCAGGCTCAGTGGATATAATTTTTCACAAGTTGATAATCCATATTGTCACAATTGCTGCCATATTTGTTTCATTATACCGAATACAATTCTAACATTTCATATGTAAGAGGCTGATGCAAATAATAACCTATTTCTCTTCATAATGCAATGTTGTCTGGTTCCGTAACCAATGGAAACTTTCCAAGTTTTGCTTCCAGTTCCGCTTAATATCATGATTTAAGTCCATACTCAACATTGGAAGAAATCGTGGAAACGTCGGATGCAACTGATAAACTCTATGATACCTCTGATGCCGGCACGTTTTGTTACTTCAGCCTTGAACTGTTTCATACCACACGGGTATGTAAATGCAAACAGACAATGTTTTTGAACACAAGTTGCTCACGATTGTTCATCATCAGAGAGGGTTTCATACTGTGACGATAGGAGTAATTGGGGCTCCAGTTCTCGGGGTTCAGATTCCCCATCTGGGCCCCTTCGTGAATATTGCACACTTGAAGCTGGCGAAACGTTTGATCCTAAATCAGAGCTAGATTGGGGATATGATCGGGGGCTACGTGACCTGTGTCCTTGTCGACTATGACTTGAATGTTCTGCAGAAGTTGTGAAATCAGTGGAAGGGTGAGGGCTGTTGTCACTTTCCCGGGAAGATTTGGAACTGCGACGACTACCACCAGCCGATGTGACCTCTCCAACAGCTGAACTATCAACACTTGCTGATTCATCTACCATAAGTCTTTCAGTACTATCAGCACTTGTATTGGAGATGTTAGAGCCATCATCAGCCTCAGAAGATTGTTTCCTAAGCGATGAACCTGAACCATGTCTACTTGAAACTTGACTATCATCCATTTTCCGTCCATGTTCCATTAGCTTGGAACTCTCAACCATCTGATCTGAACCAAATCTTTCAAAACCTTGTGCTTCATTATCTTTTCCTGAACCACCTTCACTAACCTTAGCATCAATTGCCCCAGCATTTTCAGAGCTTTCTACTTCACCTTCTCTTCCTCCATCACTACCACCTTGAACCCTGTTTTCGGAGCTGTCAACAATTCCTCTCCTAGGACTTCGGGTACTGCTGGACAATGCCATGTAACTGCTTGGTTTCCCTCGAGCTTCGTCATCTGGACTATCTGGGAAGTCATATTCAGACTTTGGTCCTTTTTTATCGGAGGAAGCCACAGCTCTTCCACCCTCCTGTACAGACGCAGACGGTGATGCTCGTTGTAATTGTTTCATACTTTCCCTAGGTGGCGCCACTGCAGGCTTTCTGTCAGGTTCTTCCTGTTCCATTCGTGACCTTGGACGTGAGAACATACGACCTTTTCTATGTGGATGCTGAGAGGAATGTACCTGGTCTCGACTATCACCAGCTGACGACACAGGTGACTGAGCTTGGGAACTTAACTTCTGATAGTTACCTCCTCTTGGATCTTCCTCCTGGAAGTATGAATATCATGCATAAACTTACAGCATAACAAGTAGAATAAACTACACAACTATAGATATAAATCAGTACTGTATTACATAGTGGAAATGATTATCGATAACTGCATTGGTAAAGATGTAAACAAAGAACTCATACAAATTGACAAAATATCTGTTTAATTTAAGAAATAGAAAATAGGAAATCGCAAAGAGAAACAACATAAACATAATCAACGTAGATATACATCCAAAATATACAAGTATAAAAGTTTCCAAATGTCTCAGTTAATATACAGTAGAATCTCCATAATAAGACCACCCTTGTGACCCTTGAAAACTGGTATTCTTATTGAGGTGGTCCATATATTGAGGTTGAATAAAGAGCAAAACAGTGAAAATGGACTTGAAATTTTGTTCTTAATTTCGAGGAGGTATTATTGAGGTGGTCTTTAATTTAGGTTTTACTGTAGATAAATTGACTAAAATAATGTCATGTTTTGAGGAACACGAAAAATCGGCCAATGGAGCTACCAGGATTCGAACCCGGGTCTACGGATTGCCGGTCCGTTATGCTAATCAATACACCACAGCAACCTAACGTCATTTTCGTGCAAATTTGACTTGTACAAAGTTAATTAAGGTTAACTACACTAAGTCACATTGTTATTCACTGCATCATAACAGCCATCCTGTATTTAGTAATGGACAATTAGTCAAAAGGACATTTTGAACATTACAGAATAAAACTTCAACATGAAACAATGTTACTCAAACATAAACACAAATAGCATAACTTGAACAAGAAGCATTGAAGTTGAACACGGAAGTATAAGAACATGAAACAATAGAACTGAAACAAGAGGAAAGAAGATAACTTGAACAACAAGAAGCAATAAAACAAAATTTACCTGACCATGTTGATCTGGTGAAGGTTGAGAAGAACTAGAAGGTGACACAGACGAGACATCCTGTTGGCGGGCATGAAGACCACCTAACATTTCCACAGATGTACTGACAACAGGTCCACCTTGTCGCGGTTCTGGTCGAGAGTGTTTGTGAGAGTTCTCCTTCGACATTGCCATCTGTGAGGACACAGGAGACTGTGTACGTGACTTAGAAGCTGAATGAGTTGGTTGTGGCATCATCTGTAATTCATAGAATGTGTGAAAAAATAAAACACCTTCTCTTTGTTTGTTTTTATACATGTATATTTTACCGACAGATTTTGATTTCAACTAGGTGATGAATCTCAAGGGTCATTTTGATAAAATGTGGCTGGATTTTACCATTTTATAGCTAAAATGCCAGAATCATTAGGGTAAAAACGAGGCTTTCTGTGAATTCCAGAGGTCATGTTTTTATCATGAAACTCAATGTCACAGTCAGTTGTTCAAAGTAAATTAATTATCTCATGAAGTGATAACAATAAAGAACAATTTAACTGAAATCCTGCAATACTCGTCAAACAACCATTAATACCTTGTAATGCAATTTTTATACATATTGCTAGACTGTTGACCTTCAATCCAGACAATCAAACTGTGATATGACTGCTTTATATAATACCCACACATTATAACAGTTACTGATAAATCTATAAACAGACAAACCTGAGGATGTGGACTTCTGCCAGACATGGGATGTTGAGACTCTGGTGGTGCACTAGGTTGACCTTGTGTGTGACCTTGACTGAGTTTTGGATCCATGGTATCATCCTGTAGACACTGAGCAATCTTATTCTGAACGTATTCAAATCGGGAAACTTCAGAATCCTGGATTCCCATACCTTTACGTCCCCCAGATTTAACATCTACAGAACTGGTGGACATACTACTGCTACTGCTGTCAGCTTGACCTATGTATAGGAAGAAACAATGGCTCCTTAGTATAAATCCAAATGAGGAATTGATAAACAAATCATAACTGGACTTAAAAGCAATCACGCAGTCAGCATATTGTTAGAAGTAGTTATAATGAATGTAATGGTAATTTGGATCATAAAAAATATGATCTATTGATACTTTTATAATACATTTTCTTAACTAATTTTTTTACATATTTAATATTATCACAAACACTATCAAATATACATGTAAATATGTGTTCTATACATCGGAATTGATATGTCATTGACGAAGCTGGAAACATAAAAACCTGAGGAAAACCACAACACCTACACTCAATGTTACCATTTTTGTACAAATCCGAGAAAAATCTACTACATTGTACTACTATTTCACAATTTTTTTACCAAAAGAGGAAAAAAACTTGATAGAAGGAAAACTTTTACCCCTGATACATGAAAAAGCTGTTGAGAAAGCAATTCTGCACCAGGATATTACACAGGGTAGTCATGAACAAAGTATTGATACCTGGAGGAGATGTTGGCTGTCCACCCGTTACATTGGGAGAATGCGATTGGTCAGGTCGCATCTGCCTAGTCCAATCTACTTCTAGTGATCTTGACCCTTGGTCATCAGGCCCAGACTGTGATACTGGACCAGATGTGTCCATAGGATGTCCACTGCTACTGGCTTGTTCATTGGCCTGAAAATAGCATATGCATGAACATGTATTCCCAATTACAATATATCTACTGTGGATTCATTAATTTTCGTTGGTACCAAATTTCGTGGTTTTGTCAAAATGGGCATTTCGTGGGGTACTTGAATTCGTGGTTTTTTGATTTTTGAAGCATAAATTAAAAAAGTAGTCTATAAGTCCAAAACAAATAAAATATATATGTCAATTAGAAAACAGTGACACGGACCCGAAAGATATACAGGTATTTTCTCACCTTTCATTGTTATCGATGTTACATCGTGTGGCCCCGTTCCCTTAGTTAGCCACACTATGCAAGTGTCAATTAACACATTATATTGAGAATTATCTACCTATTGTTTACATCACATGTCATTTAAATATGTCAATTAAGCACCAGTTAATCTGGCGCTAAACGAATTAACAATCAGTCAATAAAAGTTAATGCAAATCATCTTCGAAATCACTCGCTTTTGAGAAACCAAACTATCGTCTACACACAAGCTAAATATAGAATTATGTTGATGTCGTGGCTAAAGTCCGGTAACGTCGTTACACGGTTACCGTCAACTCCGGGGTTACCGAATCCAGAAGATGCTGCATCACCAAGAGAGGCTCGTACATTTCAAGCAGCCAACGACTACGTAGATATACAATCAGAAAGTCAGAAGCAGTCCAGAAAAAGAAAGCGGGGAGATTACGGCCACTACGATGACGAGTCAAGGGCTAAAATTGCAAGATATGCAATTGATAATGGGGTTGCTAAGGCCTCGAGGAAATTCTCCTCTTTGTATTGTCGAAAAGTAAGCGAGACCACCGTGAGAAGTATGAGGGACCAGTATGTGAAAGCAAAGAAGAAGAATGGGGAAGATACCACAACGTTACCCCGTTCACCGAGGGGTCCACCATTAATGCTAGGTATCGTGGATGAAGACGTACAGGCCTGGGTTCGAAGAGTAAGAATTCACGGAGGGGTAATTAACGCACGGGTTGTCCAAGCAGGTGCGGAGGGAATAATGACTAAAATCGCCCGCCAGAAATTAACGAAGTTCGGGGGCTCAGTAGAAATTACGAAGTACTACGCCAGATCCGTACTTCGGAGGATGGGGTTTGTTAAGAGGAAGGGGACCAAGAACGTCAAAAACCTACCCTTAGACTTCGATGAGATTAAGTCTGCGTTTGTGGAGAAAGTGAGCAACGTTGTAAGTGGACACAACATTCCTGACTCGCTTGTTATCAACTGGGATCAGACGGGATGTCAGCTTGTACCAGGTGGACAGTGGACCATGGACCAGTGTGGTTCCCAGCAAGTGACCATTGCTGGGTTAGATGACAAACGCCAGTATAATGAATTGTTTTCCAGGTAATCAAGGAAGGTTTAAAGCAATGTTAACACAATGTATCACCAAGCTAAACATAGCATTATCATGTCATTAGTATTTTGATCAACTATCAACATTTTAGGGTGCAAACAAGTCTATTACACTCATCTGGTAACCAGATACCTGATGCTGCTATGAATTCAATATGTGTATAACCAGGTATTTGCAATCCTTGTACAAATTTCAATATAACATACACCTGTCATTAACTATACTATATGATGGCCATTTTACACTAATTATGCAGATTTTTCCAAGAGCAAATGAAACATCTGAACAGTTAACCAATTGATTGAAAAATGGTTGAATCCATACAAAGTTTGCATTAATTTCAAAAGAAGGGAAACTTCATCAAGACAAAACAAATGTTGGACGAGTCCTTTTTTGTAAGTAAGGGGGCTTTAAGTAACATGATAGTTCATCAAAACAATAAAATACTTTGTTGGTGGTGGCTGTGGATACATCTTTACACCAAGGGAAGTAACTACTGCAAGAATTTGTTGGTGGTTGCTGTGGTTACATCTTTACACCAAGGGAAGTAACTACTGCAAGAATTTGTTGGTGGTTGCTGTGGTTACATCTTTACACCAAGGGAAGTAACTACTGCAAGGATTTGTTGGTGGTTGCTGTGGTTACGTCTTTACACCAAGGGAAGTAACTACTGCAAGAATTTGTTGGTGGTTGCTGTGGTTACATCTTAACACCAAGGGAAGTAACTACTGCAAAAATTGGTTGGTGGTTGCTGTGGTTACATCTTAACACCAAGGGAAGTAACTACTACAAGAATTTAGACAACTAACTCAGCCCTGTGTTCAGTTACTGCTAACAGTTGCGCACATTACAAAACTGTTTTGTTTTGTATCCCTGACCCACCATATCGCATTCACTGCACACGGGGAACCAAATTCAAATGTTAGCGGCAAACACCTTTGCTGAACGCAGGGCAGATTTCTAATCTTGGCCAAAGAACTACATGCTATTACCTGTCTCCATTTAAATTTCTTATGTCCAGAAAAAGATGGTGGCGTTAAATTTTGTCCTTCAGTTTGTTGACTGCCAGTAGATGATGAGGCTGTGGACCATGTGGTTGTATTCTCTGATGTCGTAGATGTACATATACCAGCTCTAGGTACAGGTGATGGCTTACCAGCTGAGTCTGTGGTACAAAATGTTACATTTATCTTGTAAAGTTACACATTGATGGGTGAGAGAGACACCAAAGTTAAAAAGATCTCAAGGTCAAAGTTCTACTCTTGACAAAGGCAAACACTGAACACAAATCAATCTACTATTCAGTCACCTTAAAACGTTTTAATTACCAAATAATACAACCTGTCCTTCAACGAATAATTGCAGTCGTTTCTTGTATAGTTCTACATTTAGTACGATACCCATCCGTAAGAATAAATTATTTCACAAATAAATATATAGAAATTGTCGACCATAATTCACCTGACTGAATGGAACCATTAATTTGACTCAGAAATGATTTCCCACCTGGAGCTGGACCTGCCTCTTTCTTCTTCTCATAATCCATCAGTATGATAGAGTTTATAGTATCACCAAGCGTCATCTGTTTGGTATCTGTATTACCTAGAACAGCTTGACGTAAGGCTGAATCCTACAATATAGACAAACCAGAGTTAGGACATACTTCAAATATTGTATGTTATTGTTGTACTGGTGCCTTGAAAGTCACAACTCTTTTGTGCAGGATCTTTGATATATACCCACTGCAATAGGTGTAAACAGAAATACAATAGACATTGTTCCAAAGAATCTAATCATTATAGAAGGTACACACTAGTTGTACTATATAACCATTACCTGTGGTCTCTGTGGTGCCCCTCCAGAGCCTCTACTTGATGGTCTGGAGTCAGGTTTACCCTCCTGGTCCGACTTGTTCGATGCTCCAGGAGAATAACTAGATCCTGCTGAACTGGGTGGGGTAACTGGTGACGTCATCCAACGTTTCTTACCTGTAGCAATATTAATAATAATATCTAGCGGAAACCAAGTTTACAGATTACTGCATAAGGAGTCTGAGTGCATGAAAACATTGGTTACGGTCAAGTTTTGACCACTAAACTTCAAATTAACACTAATGTTATAATGGAATTAAGTGACTTTTCATCAAAGCAAAGTATGCCACAAGTTCAGGACATGGGATCAGCATTAAAAATGTACACTACTGTTCTTCTGGAGTGTGAAGACTGCAGTCCGTAAAGTAGACATATAAAATGTACTGAGCACCGAGTATGGTTGTGATCCACTTTCTTTAAGGGATAATGAGAGATTTCAGATGTGAGAGTATCAGGTACAATCCTTGACCCTAGTCATACTGTAAGTACCAGTTGTTTGGGATATATCTCATTATTTCAACAATTAATCATGATATTCAGTTTTACTGCAGAACAATTTCCATTAAACATTCAAAGTTATTATCAAAATACAATGTACATGCAAATTTTCAATTATTCCTCCACTTACCAGCCATTTGTGCAGGTGGAGATTTACTCTCTTGTTGACCTTTCTGACCTTGGTATGGTTGTCCTGGATACGGCTGTACTGAAACAGGGGGTTGACCTTGTGGCATATAACCGTGACCTTGGCTAACATGACCTCCAGGTGCATGACCTTTAAAAGTAATAGTAATAAATAAGTAACATCTTTTTTTTTCCATTGAAATTTGAGTTGAGAATAGAAGGTTAAGTATTTCCCATACAGTAACTACCAGTAGATGTTGTATCAACAGATTGACAAAATGCAGTACACTATTTATTCAATAATTTCATAAAGATCTAGATCAGTTTAGAAAGTAATTCAATCAAAGCTATCCAGGCACACAGAATTACAATGTCAGAGAATTAAGGGTAGATACACACACACAATTTCAATTCTTTATAAGAACAATACTGACAATTTTAATCACAATCCCAGGAAAACTGAAAACACAAAGACAATGAAGCAGAAAGAAGAGTTTCACCTTGCTGTGGGTAGGGTTGCCCAGGTTGTCCCTGTCTGTACATCTGAGAGACTGCTGTTGATTGAGACGCACTTGTCTTCACATCCTGTTTCATTCCAGATTTGATTGTTGACTGACTCACAGATGTACCAGTGCTTGATGTAGGCGTGTCCTCGCTAGATTGGTTAATTTGATGAACAATTATTGCATCAATCAAGCAAGCCGCCGTCATACTTCTGTTTCCTTTTCCGGCAGATTGATCGTGTGATGGTTTTCCAGAATTCCTCTGTGGTTGTTGAACATCGGGAGTGAAAGCTTTAAGCAGATCACTTGGCTGTGTTAGTTTGGGAGATCGTTTGTTAGGGTCGTCTGCTCCGCGTACTTTCTGAAGATAATCTTCTCTAGCACGATCAGCTTTATGTTCAGCTTCCTGTTGCTGCTGATGTTGTTGTTGTTGCTGTTGTTGTTTTAATCTCTGTTCCTCATTGAACCTTTGAACACCTTGGTGATATTGCTCCCCTATAAAAATAGAAACAAAATCAAATGTATTTAACTGTATTATTATATAAGAATTTCAAAACGTCACATTCAATATTTTAAAACTTTAAACACTACTTGTACCACCTTAAGCAGTATTTTCAAGGTTCACACATAACCAAACAATGAAGAAATGCAAATCATTTAAATCATGGTAATGAACCAGGAATAAATTAACCCTTTACTCCATAGATATTTCCTTGGCACATTTATTCACTTTTTTGTAAAGATCGAGCATATTAATTTATTTTGCTGAAAAGATCACTCTTTTTATTAAGTAAAAGCATATAAAAATAATAGGTTACTACTAGTATATAAAGTTTTTGCTTAAACAGCATTCAAAATATCACATAGCTGCTCACACAAAAGCCTCATTTCTTTACAGACTCTCACAGTAAGTTTCTTCTAAAATAATTCATTTTCATAAGGCCTAAATAAAACATATGTTTGTTTCAGGTTTCAAGCCCAAAATAATTTAATAGGGTAAGTTAAGTAGGTTGGACAAATTTTTTTTTGGAGATTTTTTTATTTTTATTTTAACGAAGCAAATTAAACATAAGATTTAAATGAATATATGATAAAAGACAAATCCCCTTTCCCTTATAACATGGATAATGTTTAATCAAGGTGATTATAATGCTCTATAGCTGGAATACTCGTAAGCGTCTAATAACTGGGCAGAAATATGAACCTAAACAAAAATTCACACAAAGAACTTTATACCAAAAAGAAAAAAATGTTCACACACAAAAAAATGTTCTAGGGTCAGGGCCAAAAATTAGGGTAGGGCAGGAAAACTGAGACAAACATTTTTTACTCCTAATGAGTATCATATATTTAAGGGAAAAAAATTCTGTGAAAAGGTTGTATTCATGAAATGCTTAGAATTTACATACTTGCAGCCATCATTGCCAACTTTTCCCGATCCTTCATTTCTTTCTCCTGTCTTTCTCTCTCCATTTGTTGTCGGACATATTCCTGTGGTACTGCGGGACTACGACGATGATCGCCAGTCTGACTGGGTATAGGGAGATAACTCTCAGCTTGTCCCATACGTGGTGAATGATGGGCACCAGAACTATCAGGCATGTTTCTATATCTAAATTTAGCAAAATGGAGATTATTTCAACAGCTAAAGTCTAAAATTCATTTACTTTACTTCAAATGTGAAACAATATTTTACAACTTATATAAGTCTCTTTCGCCGAGTGCCATTTGGGTTTCCTACCCATACTTGCATGTTATTCAGGGAATGTAAAAACCACAGAAGACCGTCCATGGACAGATTTTAACCCATGTGCTCAGGATCAGGAGCCAGGCAATATACCCAAACATCACCTCAGTTATATGGCTAGAAATACTACAGGAGGAAGTCTTAGAATCATGATGTGTTGCACTTTAAATTATAGGGATAATACAAAATACAAAATGTAATACAAAGGTCATGGATACCCCCGCTAAGTATAAGTTATGCCAAGTCAAGCCAATAAAGACAACAAAGTCCTGGGTTGGATACGATTTTAGGAACATGAACAAAGATCAATCCTGCATCGTGACCTCATAGATATGGACACAGTTTTTGCATGCGGCATGTCATCATATTATTGAGATAATTTGGACAACCAGGCTTGGTATCAATAACTGATGTGACGTTTCATTGAAATCCAACCATTGGTTTAAGAGAAAAAGCGCAGACAAACTTTGTGACATCCAGACAGACATCAATATGTCTCCCCACAACATTACGTGAATTATTGTACATGACATATAAATTTGGCTATTTATAGCCTTACTTTATAACCTTCCAAGAAAAAACTGAAACCATGTTTCTTAAAATCTTGTTGAAATATCCCCAAAAGGGGATCAATGTAATGTCTGGTAAGCTTGAGTGAATTTTTACACCAGAGATGTTTCTTATATGATATAATTTTGTTACTTGGTAGAGAAATCTTACAGGTAACATACATACCTTTCATCACTTCTTGAATCTGTAATCACAGACTGTCGTCCAGTTCCCTGTGTAATACTGGGTCTACCCGGAGGTCCCTGATACTGGTGCCCTAGATCCATATGTGGCCCTGGATGTGGCCCGGGATGTGGCCCAGGATGTGGCCCGGGATGTGGCCCGGGATGTCCCCCATGACTTGGTCTCTGGCCCATCATCCAAGGGGAACCACTCTTGTCATCCCGGGGTGAAGGCATACTTGATGTAGGTCTAGGTGAAACTCTGAAGTGAATGAATTAAAACTCAAATAACCTATATTTGTAAAAACATTGAACACTGAAAGACTGAATGTAAGACAAATGTTGTAAATTTATTAGTGAAAAAAGACAGGAAAGTCACAAACTGTGAAAGAAGTGAGCTGAATAACAGAAGAAGAAACTTCCAGAATGGGAAATCGGGATTTCCCGATCTTAAGTGGATTAAACTTATCTTTAATTTCCACTAGATAGCTAAACACTACTTTTTTAAATTGTCTATAAGTGCACTTTCCTATCGAGCAAGGCTGATTTAACTTCCAATCAGAGAATCATTTCAATATTGTCTAGTTTGTATTCATTTCACCAAGATTTCCCTTCAGGGAGTTACTCCCATTCAAAAATATTTCTCACATTTGGAGTGTAAAACACCATCACTAAATTTCAGCACACTATAACTTTCTATCAGGAAACTCACTTTCTGTTCTGACACAAAGACTAATACGAGCATATCTTATTTCCATTATTTTCCTTATTAATCAAGTTGAAAGAATGACATAAACAATAAGTAAAGCTATCACTTACTGCACAATTTCTGATAAAAATGACAATGGAATAAACATTGGAAAGGCTGGTTTGAAAATGATGAACAAATAGTCACAATGTTCATTGCTGGTCTAATAACAAGTAAATATTTATTTAGTTGACCGTATATCGAGGGTTCAACGCAAAACTGTCGTAACCCCTATATAAATACATAGGAGTTACGACAGAGTTGCGTTGATCCCTCGAATATATACACACTGACATTGCATACCTTGAAGATGAAGGCGGTGGCTGACCCTGAACAGGCTGCATATACATTCCTCCCGGTACAGCATGAGGGTAGCCAGTCCTTGGATCAACAGGGTATCCCTTGGGACCAGGGGATGGACCAGGTTGATGATCCGGGGCACGGGGACTTATACTTTGATCTCTGGGATCCCTCGTGTCTCTGGGATCTCTGGGGTCTCTAGCTTCCCGAGGGTCCCTCATATCTTTTTCTGTAGGCGAGGTCTGATGCCGACCCATCTGCCGTGATGTGACATAGTCGCTCATTATTGTTTGTTTAGAACTGTATTCGTTTGGTTGCGGGGGTGGGCCCTGTGGCCCGCTGTACTGAAACGGTGGCTGTTGGTAGGCGGGATGGTGCATGCGTAATTGTTCCATGGCACGTGGGTCCATTGCACGAGGATCATAAACCTGTTGTGGGTGAACTCCACGCATCTGTTCCATAACATGGATATCATATTGACCTAAATAGATATAAACAACATATTTCATTAACAAATATCCAATACAATTATACTGTAGTTTAATGCCACGTAATTATAAGATACCTCAATATACAGTATTTCGTAAAAACTCCAAAATTCACTCAGTTTTCTAAGTCTGAGAAATGTTAGGGAAACACAAGCTAATGGTCATCTGCAATAAGCCAGTCTGAATTTCCTTCAACCAAACATTATTTAACAATGTCCAGATAGAGTGGTTACCTGTCATCCATAATCAGTAGTTACCACTTAGATTGCCATTTCGGTCATTAATCTCCAAACAATTGTCACTCAAAATTTCAGCAACTGATGTGTAGTTTTAAATGTTTCAAATAACTTCAAAAAGGGCCCCGACACAGTAGCATTACTGACCAATGTCACATTAAAGCTGGCATCTCAAAACTTGAGAAATTATCTCAGCTAGATACTGCCCTCGTCTTGGTGTATATCAATTGGTCAATAGCTTACACTGACTTAATCATGCTAATTGTGTCCATTCCTGCATAGTTATATCAATGATAACCTCAGAACTGAGGGTGTGTCCATTCCTGCATTGTTATATCAATGATAACCTCAGAACAGAGGATATCGGTGAACATGACCAATTTTTGAGAATTCTCTTTACTGGCAACAGTTCACACGACTGACTGCATGTGTGGATATCAAACAATGTTATGTAATCACTATTAAAATGACACAGATCTTGTATAATTTAATAAAGAATATAAACATAAAAACCTACCCTGACCCCTAGGGACCCCTTCTTGATGCATCATTCCTCTCCCCATACCAGTTTCCCTTACCGGTGTCCCTGCGGTGATAGATCCTCGTGCTACAGCAGGTCCTGGAGGCCGTACACCTACAATCAGTAATCAATGACAATCATTACATATACCTTAAACACAGCAAGTTCATTACCAAAAGCACTGCACGAAACTTGTAATGAAACTAGAAAAGATATTTCCCAATTCAATTAACTTCATCCATAAATTAATTACAAATGTGTTCATCAAAAGTAATCTATACCTTGACAATTATAAGCAATTTTATCAACAGGTTACATATAACTATACTAAGCTGCAGACTTCTATGTCAAAGAATGGCTGTGCGTATTTATGCGTATTATACTTTATCTTCAAAGAAGCTTTAGGAATCATATCTAAGTTTTAGTCAAAGAATTTTTTTTGTACTTTTGGTTATAATTGACCAGAAGCCAGGTAATTGTGTGTTGGAGTTTATGCCTTTTAGCAACATTTAAATACAGTGTTCCTGGATTATCAACCAGTACTGCAAATAACTGACCGAATGACCCTGCACGAATCACAGGTGAAGAACAAAATACTTTGGACATGAAAGACAAGGTTAAACAGACTGGTAAATTTGTGTAAAAGCAACAACTAAAATTGCACACATTAATTAAAAAACAACTGTAAAAGGTAAAACTGTGAGTAAATATATTAATAACCATTGATAATTCTGAACATTATGTTATAAATTAAATAACAGCAAATATCAAGTGGATTATTTTAAGCTCAGAAATACATAAATTCATTAATGTAAATACTGCAATGCTCAAAATAACACGACAGTTAAATTGGTTGGTTAGTAGAATTAGAGAAAGTATACATCAAGGGTGAAAGCCACAGGAGATTTTTACAAGTTCTCTCCCTTTATCCTTTCAAGAGTTCTTGCCCTTTATCCCTTCTATAGTTTATCTATATAGTACTGTATATCCTTTCGATAGAACATAATAATATCCTATAGAAGGGATAAAGGGAGAGAACTCTAGAAGGGATTCAGGGAGATAACTCCTAACAATCTCCTGTGGTGAAAAGCGAGCTAGTCTGCTTCTTTATTCATATGCAGATAGACATGTTTCACTTTCACCCCTCAATGTAAGTTAATATCATTGCTCAGAGTAGAATAGATTTTTACTGACCAAACCTAGCATCAGTATAACCTTTTAGCATCGCTAGTTTTAAAATTCGAAGTGCATTACAATAAGAGAAAAATGTAGCATCAGCTCTAGGGATATAAGCACTGAAGACCCAAACAGACAAAAGTTCAACTTCACATACACTTAACAAAACCTGTGATATTCTCAGAAAAAAAATCATCAAAAACTTACCAATTGTTGATAATGATGCATTATTTGTTTAATAAACTGTATAAATGTTTATCATCAAATGAAGAATAAAGAATAATTGTATACAAGTAAGAGAAGCAAGAGTATCTATGTTCAGATTTTAGCAATATAGGAAGTATTACCCATAGAGGGACTGGTAGTTGTCAAAGAGTGAGGTCCCACTGGTGTGCCATGTGTAATGGAACCAGAGGGCGGAGCTTGAAGGTGACTAGTAGGCGGTGACTTGGGTAGTCTAGAACTTGTGCTGTTAATAAGAGGTGGTGGGGGCGGGATGCCTTTACCTCCATGGGGACTGTATGGCGAGGAGGCCGGGGGCAGTCCTGAAAACATCGGTTAATACGGTAACATTGACCACACATTCATAAGATACAGTCAGCAAAACCCCACTAAAAGACCACCTCAATAATAAAACCATTTTTTGGACCATTTTTTTTCTTTTTTCTTCCATATTTTAACTCAACAATCAGACCAACCTTATAAATAAGACTGCCTTTCTTCAGAATCAATGGTGGTCTTATTACTGAGGTTTCACTGTACTGTATGTACCATAAAGTCACAATTATCACCACTTCATTATTCAAAATCAACCCAAATACAAGCATTTCACTAAAAACATGTATTATTACAAACAAGAAAATATAGCAGTGCCCAAATACATTTTTGTTTTCACAAACTCAGTCTGTTGAAATTACCAAAGCTACAATTTGTGATATTTTTAATATTTTACACATTTTATGACAGAAATGTGATGAAATGTTGGATACAAAATACTCAGTGATGTACGTATATCTTAATCTACAAATGAGCTTTGCTATGGGATTTACAACCTCTTCTGTAAGTGACATCATTTCAAGAAAACGCAACATGTGATGTCACTATTTGCAAGCAGGAAGCAATATTTACTCCATATGGTCACTTCGTTTTCATGTTGCCATATGCAGCAAATGTATAATGTCAGTACATGGTGATGTGATGTTTTCTGGAAATGACATCACTTAAAGAAGAGGTTGGAAATCGTACAGCGACGCTCAAATGTACCATACCAATAGAACACAAACCTAAAGGACATATACTGCATTGTTTACTTAATATTTTAAAAGGAAAAACCCAATCAAGTAAGAAATCAGTTTAATGCAAGTCACATCACCATGTATATTATGTTAGTTGCAAACTGCAATGGGAAAACAGGCAAACACACAGATTCTTTTTATCAAAGACAATAAGTGTAAGGAATGATTAGCAAAACCAACCACTAATACAAAATTTCCATATTATTGTGCACATTATACACACCATTGTTTAAATATTTTATACCATATTCGGAAACTACAACACCAACTTTGGTGTAACAGGCAAACAGATAAGAGTAAATTTAAATACAGACCCATTTTGCGGGGGCAAAAAAGCTGCACAAAATGAATCTTGCATAGTGTCTAATACAGAAACGGACATGAATTCTGATTATTTTTCTATACAGTGTCCTAACATCAGAGCTGCAGGTGAAAGTTAACACTATCAGCAGAAAAGCAGCAGTATAACACTAACAGCAATCCAACCATTGGTGATAGATTTTGTACAAGCTTACCTCTAACATTTGGGGAGTGTCTATCCTGATATAATCCAGGTGATTTCTCCATTCCTTCAGGACGACCTTTCAGTGGCCCTGGTTCTTGCATTTGAAATGGTGACCTACTGTGTGAGTGTGCTGGTGGTGGTGTTGCCATGGTGATGACCTTCCTTTGCTGAGGGTCTTCCATCTGACCTCTGTAGGGGTCACCAGGTCTATGTGATCCGTGAGAGTCAAAAAAATCCCTAGGGTCACCTTTGTAACCATGAACAACTTTGTCCCCTTCGGACTGCCTCATGGACAAGTCCATCCCTCCAGGCTGGGGTCCACGATGCTCCCTTGGATCTCCTCTCATATCTCGAGGATCTCGACCTGGCTGCATGGGGTATGGTGATCCTCTGGGATCATATCCTGGCCCTCTAGGGTCCTTCCTCAAATCTGTTGCTCTTAGATCATGTGGCATGGGTTGACTCCCAGGTCGATACCCAGTATCGGTAGATTCTGGAAATGAAATCAAGCACATTTGAGGTTTATGAACTCATGAATACAAATTGTACTGATCCTCAGACAGGTACGATAACAGGAAGAAAACTTATGCTGTACATTTTGTATAAGTTATTAAAAATTGTCAATGCTAAATGCATTATATGGATGGGAAGCAAATGAAAAAAATATAGAATTTCAAAAATATCATGTTCCAAATGAAATACATTACAGGAAAATATCTCATGTGATCAGAGAACTTAAACACTCTTTGATTATTTACCAACAGCCATGTAACCTACAGATTATTATAGTCTGTGTAATGACAAAGAAGCCAATATATCAACATTTGCTTTCTGTAAATCGAATCATAGAACAACCTTTATTCTACATATAAAACAAAAATAAGGCACGTAACAGGACATAAATCTCGAGGCAACGTATCTGTACATTGTATTGTGTTTAAGCTGGAGCCACAAGATTAGATGTAAGAATATGTATCATATACAACACACAAACAACATGATACTAACTTGGTCTATCTTGTGTAAGGGGTCTCTCTGGCTGGGCATCTTGACTCAGATTTCTCTCTATAGCCGAATGGATTAAATCTCTCACACACGTAGCGGGTTTGAGAGGTTTCTTGTCTTGAGGTGGAGTTCCAACGCGAGAAGGATCCAAACCTACAAATGTATTAGGTATGTTAATCAGGTGTTAGCAGCGAGCATTTCATTTTTGTTAATACAGTAAACCAAGAATTGTTTGCAAATACAATGTTTTGCATTTTTTATAACATCGCAGCTATTAGAATTTGCAAAATTAAATCAATGTACTAACAATTACGTTACAATGCCAGTTGAAATTGAGCTTGACCTGTATTTTATTATTATCCTATGCTTTTGTGCCCAGTATGAATTGAATCGAATCGAATCGAATCGAATCGAATCGAATCGAATCGGATCCATCCATCCATCCATCCATCCATCCATCAAGAAACCAATTTATCGCATTGATGGACACACAGACGTATAAGGGTAACACTTAATGCCCCGTCGCCATTCATTGAACGGTGGGGGCATAGAATATGCCATCCACACAAACTGCTCACTTAAAAAATTTAAGTGCAAAACAGATTCTAAGTTTACAGTACAATGTACCACACATACAATAACAGTCTCTTTCACTCCTGACCATGCTGATAATTCTAAAACAATTAATCATGTAATTTCCCTTCTGACCAACAATCATACATTATTGTAACAGAACAAGAATGGCTTTTGTGACAAGATGTCCATCATTTTTATAGAGGAAATTTTACGTACGGGAAAATATTACTTTATGCTTAGAATTACAAACAGAAATACTGAAGTAGACATAAATATCTCATCTATACCTATCAGCATGTGTGGTTGTGTTCCAGGAGGCAGATGAGGAGACAAGGCTCTATGTGTGGACATCCCAGGTTCCGACATGGCACTATTGGGTCGTCTCGGCTGTCCAACGGGGTCACGACCTTGTTGGTAAGCTGCGAAAGGTTTTCCTTGTGAGAAATCTAAAGCATTTGGATTGGCTCCAGTTGGCTGATTAGGGTTTGCCTCTCTGAGGATAGGAACCTCATGGCTACTGGATGGGCGTGAATTTGGGCGATTATCTCTGTGACCTTGACCTTGAGCAGCTGGGCTTGTCCTTGAACCTGGTCTTGATGGGAAACCTTGATTAGAATTTCCAGGGCTCTGACTTGGGCTAAATACAGGGCGTGGCACCAGACCTAACCCCATGGCACCAACCTGAGCAAGTCCTCTAGTGTTCAATTGTTCTGAGATGAAAGAGAAAAATGTTAAGAATCGTGCATATGAATACAAAGAGAAATTTTACAGGGAAAAAATATATTTACACGAATGATGAGAAACAGAAGTGGCATATTTACCTCCTATACAAATGACCAAGAAAACAATTAAAATATAGGAAACACAAATTTGTTAATGGAGTAGAACTGAGCAGCAGGCTCTAACAAAAAAAGGACTAGTTGAATATTTAAATGGTCTACTGTATAAGGGAATATTGCCAGGAATCAAAGTTTTCAGGATTTGGTGACTTCAGACGTTTTGAGGGCAAAAATAAGTGCAAATTGAGAAAATGAGCATCGTTATTGTTTAATTGTTAATTGCATAAAAATGTACTTTTGACAAGGAGGGATACAACACTTGCTGATTCTTGATTTCAAAACATTTGCGAACATTTCCAGATCTTATTCTTTACATCTTTTACAATATATAACAATAGACAAACCATTACCTCCAGGTCTAGCAGCAGGTAGTACAGATGCCAGTAAGCCACCAGGGTACAGTGTTTGTTGCTGAGCTGGTGCAAGAGCAGTTCTCTCCCCTTGTGTTCCCTCGTCAGCACTTAATGTTGCGGTACTATCATTGTCTGGTATACTTCTAAGACTGCCTTCTGATGTACTGTGAGATTTATGTGTCATCAGACTGGTTGTTACTTCTGAATTAGACTCAATACCAGTCTGTCTCGATGAATCAGGTTTCTGGTCTAAAGACAAGTGGAAGAAAAAAGTGATCATTATTTAGCCAGTTTCAAGTAAAAAGTTTATATAAAAATAAATAAACGATACCCTATTAATTTATAAGCAGACTGGCCTATACTCATATTGGGCTACGTTAAAGCATTCTCATACTCTTGTATACATTTGTATAAAATGTTAAATATAAAATTACCACCATTAAGTACAATGTACTGTAGACAGGCAAAAAGTTCGCAAATCAGCAATGTTTTGCCAATCGCAGATATGAGTTTACTCTTTCTAAAACAATTGAAGGTATACAGATTTAGCAGAAATAGTCCAATATGACAGAAAATAACTTTTAGATCCAAGATAAAATAAAGAGAAAGCAGAATGAATCCACCGTGTGAGCCAGGAAGATATTTTACCATATTCACCTCTTTCATCAAGAGTGATAGGTCGAGGACTTGGCGCGCTAGCAGTACCGCTGTCATCAGTATCGCGAGTCTCTTCATTATCAGAGAAGATCTGTTCACCGTCAGATGGCGCTGTTACTGTCGAGGCAACACTCTCACAGATTGATACGGTACGGTTATCTTCCTCCTGAAGAACACAAAGAGAACACTGAGTTATCATCTCTCAAAATATTCAGAAATCACACAAACTGTCGCTATTGATTTTTTTCAAAAAAGGACTTAATATAGAAGATATTTACAGCTCAACTTACAGAACACAGCAATTCTAATCAATCAATACATAAAAATAAGTCACAAATTTATAATGTATACAAAAGATTGCGTGTATAAGATGCTACTTCACATATATGATACCCTGGGAAAACTGACTGTAAAATTCTAGTACTCATGAATAATCAATTAGGTGAAATCCAGCCGCTTGATTGGTCGCATGACACACACCTAATGTGATAAGGAAATTGCCGAGGAGTTACAATGATATCGCGGCTTTCAAATCGTGTTAGGCAGGACATCAATAGCTCTTCACAAAGAGATTGCTTTTATTTTGTTATTGTCCATATCATTGGTTGAGAAATGCTAATGAATATTCATGCATTATGAAGTTTCGCTTGCCAATTTGCCCAGGGTATCATATATGTTATGAATAGCCTGGGTACCGAGGATGTATTTGATATGTCACTTATAACATGGAAAATTTACTTAAGTATGATTAAAAAATTGAGAGACTGAGATAGATAATGTCTCACAGGAACAAACACTAACAAAAGTATACCTCATACTGAACTATCTGCTATATAAATGCTGCTATATATATTTATATTAAAGCTTGATATAAAGTACTTCCCTAATATTGACCATTTCCCAAAGTCACAAGTATGTAACCACATTATTATACAGTTACTGTTTGAAGACTTGAAAGTCTGAATACCGTCGTATTCACCTTAATCGACTGAGGGCTTACTGTTCAATCTTGAACGCTTTTTAAAGTTATGTACAAAGTTTTAGTGTGAGAACATTTATGTATCAACATTGTTCATAGAGATAAGCACATGGTGTAGGCTCCTATGCTTCCTATCATGTAATTGATTTCCACCTTTTTATAACAAACATTCATACAAAGTAACTTGAAAACCTTGATACAATTTTTGTACCAACAGACCAAGCAGACAGACTGGACTGAACAACAGTGTTTTCCAAGAATTTTGAGAATAAAAAGGCCAAAAAAGGCAAGTTAGGCAATGAAGATCATTATCTGTGGTAAGTAAAATATTTTCTTTCACATGTTAGCCTGAAAATTTAGTAATAGTCCTATCTGATATACTGGCATAGTTACAGAAAATACCGGAGAGAATATTGGTACATTAAAAATGTCCTAATATTTAACATGTTTATTGACAAATAATTGATCCATTATGACTACATACAATGTTAGCATAGAAAAGACAAGTCCAGGCATGCCAAACTTAAAGTGTCATGATATGAAACGCAGACAATACGACATATAACTTATCATGCATTGCGATAAAGCTACCAAAATAAAAATAGTTAATTTTATTTAGTAACATCAACAACAAACTATAACAACAGACTGGAACCTGATGGAAAATGGTCCATTTGGGAATAAAATGTACAATGGTAAGAATAAAACTACACAAACACTCTTTAATCTACAAACAACACCATTTGATCATTTCTGTGCATGACTAAACCCATGTCGTGAGACATTTCTATGCTAGACATGCCAGGGAGGCAGAGTGGTCAAGGGGTAGCGAACCTAACTTCTGATCCGTAGGTTGTGAGTTCAAATCCCATCTCGGGTGAGACTGTACTGTGAATTTCGCAAACTTCACAATCTCAGAATAAGGTATGAGTACTTGTTAGTAACTCAATATGCAGTCATAGAGAGATTCATATAACTTGTCAACTTGTTTCACATTCCATGTAAAGTAAATAAGCATAAACTACAATCTGATTTGAACAGATATTCAAGTAGTTACCAGAACATAATTCAACTTTGTGACCAACAAAGAAAATTACTGGTATTAGGGATCAAGCATACCATAAAATCATTGTGTATGTTCCATGGGGAATTTTCAGTAAGACAAACATGGTAAAAAGTTACACTACAAAATGAACAATAGACATACAAATACGAATGCAGCTAACTATATGTAATTAGTTCTGATACAATGTATAAAATATTCAGCAAAATGATTATATTGGTCTTCCTCCAACAAAAGCGACTAAGTATAAACAACACATGTGCTTTAGCATTAAAACAACAGTAGCAGAAAAAATGAATACAAAGTATTTTGGCTAAAGTTTAAGGTTTGGACATACCTTTGTGACACAGGTATACTTCTGAAGTATGACTTAATATTATACAAATACATAAGAATAAGACACAGTTTTCCGTAAAATGTTGAACATACTACATGCATCGCTCCGAATGAAAAAATATCATATCATGAAAGACAAATACAACAGACAAGTGTCAATCAATCCTGTATGAACATTCTGCATACTAGTACAACAAAGGCAAGCCCAAACCTTAATTAATGTTCAACAAAGTGATACAAAGGGTCTCGGTCTAACCAATTATATAAACTTACTTTGATTTTAACCACTGACTTTTGTCTAGGCTGTTAAAAGGACAAAAAGGTATTCAATATACTACTTGGACATTACATCCAAAACAGATCACACCGAGTGAGCAGAGCAGTACTAACCAATGAAAGAAATGTCGGACAATTTGGGATGGTCGAAGCAACATGTACCCAGATTTCTTCATTCACCACCCAGGACATGTGTTCATGTACATTGCTAGTTATATTTTCACATTCACACCTAAATGTACATCAATATTAATTGCCACTTTCATCAATATTCTCAATACTGAAACACTCTTTTAATTTTGTAACAATTCAAGACAATTTTACAACAAATTGTTAATAGCAAATGTCTATTGCCAGGCAGGTGACAAATACATTAGAAGTGAAAACACAAATCAATCACAGACATAGTAAGTTTATCAAGGACACGATTTGTTCGTGCTAATGTTCTCAAAAACGGAAAGCTGCTTTGAAAAATGCACACATGACAAACTAGTGATAAAAACAGGAAAGGTGGACCAAATATCATTTCCACATTTTTCCGTTCACAATTAAAAAATACCGAATCGAGGTGTTTTTCAAACTAAGTAACACATAGGGATGCATCGCACGCATTTGTTGATGACATACAGTACGCCCTTGAT
Source organism: Mactromeris polynyma (assembly GCA_032209605.1). Lineage (NCBI taxonomy): Eukaryota > Metazoa > Mollusca > Bivalvia > Venerida > Mactridae > Mactromeris > Mactromeris polynyma. Next base: position 966,549 of record JASFXZ010000021.1, on the reverse strand, counting down.
AAGTCTAACAGTAAGTTATCAAACAACTGCCATCTCACCTTCTCTTTATCCACAGAAATCGTCTCCAGGTTGTATTTCTTCTTAAAGCTGTTATAGAAATTCAAACACTGGTTGTCAGACTTGGTACCCACAACATTAGCAATAGCCACCCAATCTTTACCATGTTCACGTAAACCTAAAATATATCAACAATACAAACATATAAACATTCTGTCATTGAACAGTCAAACAGTGAGCCAGCATGCAATGCAAGTCGGTATTTCATTATTGATTTTACAGAAACATAATATCTCGACTTAACCTATAGGATTAACTGTACACCAATACAAACATCTTATAACATCACTAGGAGCAGATAGAGGATATACGTATGTTTCGGTGTAAGATTGAAAGTTATTTCACCGAGTGAGCAGCAGATGGAATATCTTCACGAGTGTGGCATAGCAACAAGTGAAAATTCAAGTCAGATGCTCACATGAAAAACCTAGATCTTACACAGACACATACAGAATTCTATTTATCACATTCTTCATTTAGGTCCTTTTTGTATTTTTACTCGTTAGTTACACCAAATTTTCCTGTTGAATGACTCAATATTTTATATGACATAATTTTCTAATGAGTATTATACTATATATCTGCCATTATTGGTGAGAAAACATTTCACTGAAGTTTTTTAACACCTCATATTTAAAGTACGGAACATAAAGGTTCACGTAAGTCAACAATACCTTTCTTAGCCAGTTCAATTTCTTCATCAGTCCATTTTTCTGAGCCTGTAGTTTCTTGAGCTGTACAGAGAGAATTACAATACAGTTATATATTTGAATAAGGCAGCCTACTGTCTATCACATGCAGAGAATTACAATATATTATAATATTATCTCTGAATTGAATCACTTGGAACTGATTTTCATTTGATATTCACATTAATTACAAAAATCTATCTCTGATTCCTTACAATAAAGAATATTTATGATTACGTACAGTCCAAACAAAGTAACCCGCTCCTAAAATTTCCATGAATATGTTTCAAAACAATTACACAGAATATATCAATTTACGTGAGCAAAGTAATGGTAATAGGTCTGTAAAATCAGGTAAATTTGTCAAAGAAATCACACAGTGTAAACCTGTAGACATACTTTCCATTGGTTCCTCTGTTTCTTGTTGAGCATCTGATGGCCCGGGAGCCGGCGCTGAAGTTCCTGCTACAGGTGGTTGTGTCGTCCCCATCCTACGTGCGATCCTGTTGAAACATGCCGAGCAACATTTCATTGTTTCATCCGTTATCTCTGTAATAAAATGGTGATAAACCAAGATATAGAAAGAGCCAGAATGTATGTACTGATCCAAAGGTGAACTTGAAATCAGCTTCTTTATTTACATGAGGATAAACCAGTTCCCCATGTGTCCCTTGTCATCGCTGTTCAACACTTCTATACAGAACACCCATGAATGCAGATTTTATCCGACACAAACAGAAATATTAATTTACAATTATTTAACACTAAAGGATATAAACTAGATTCAGTATCCTTATCAACATCATATAAACTACATATTAATCCCCGGATAATAAATATCACAAATTTCATAAAACAATCGATAAATGGACTTCATAGGTCAAGCTCACAAGGAGATTTTCAAAAGTTCTGTCCCTTATCCGTTCACGAGTTATATACAATATATACATTTACTATAGAAGGGATAAAGGAAGAGAACTCAAGAAAGGATAAAGGGAATAACTTGTGACAATCTCCTGAGGTCTGGCTAGAAAGACAGGTAATTAGACTAGATGTATATTACAGGCAGTGGGTCTGAAAGCATTATTAGTGCAAAACAAATACAAGTTTGTTTTTACTATAAGATGCATGGCGAAATGAAAAGCATATTCATTCTGGCTGGCTGTTGGTGTCTAAAGTGTTTATTCATAAAATATCTCCAAATTGTATCTCAAGAAACAGTCAAGAAAGTAGATAAAAAACTTACGCAAATCTTTCATAATAGGTTGTTTTAATTCAGCAGGCATCTCCGCCCACTTTGTAGGTAATGGTCTCAATCGTTTCACTTTTCTTTTAGGAGTCTTACATGATGGTACTGGACACCTGAAAATATGAGATAACTTTCATTTCTTATATAAATACAGAAAACTTAGAAGTCAATATTCAGTTAAACGATGTAATTGTTGTAATAATTTCATCAAAATTAATTGATTCCACCCAGGATGTGTAACTGTGTGGTTCTCAACTATGATGATTCAACATCCATGATTTCTAACATACTGGCATTCACTGTATGAAGACTTACTGTTATGTTTAGATAGAGCAAGTAAAGAAGATAATGTTTATATCATTGTAAGAAGTGTTGTATTTCCCACCCTTGTATACCAGGTATAAACCCTGTATTATTATGTTACGATATTGCTGATATTAACTTGTTTTCCCATCACTGAGTCAATTAACCAGAGACACTTTCAATAGGAAAACAATATGGATTAATTTGCCAGTAGTATATGTGACAAAAATCAGACTTTTTACATAAAAAATAAAGAGAATAAAGACAACACATGGGCCATTATTCACAAACACAAACCAGTCGGAAACTCAGGACTTAGACTTTAAATTTGCAAAATTTATATTTTTCCATCATTTTATTTTTCCTTAAATCTAAACAATGAAATTCTGTCCAAATAATTGTTGTTTCTCTGTGTACAATTTAGCAAATTTTTATTAAGATCTATCTTTTATAACAAAATGGGAGCAAAAAGAACATTTAACATTTTAAAGTCGAAGTTGGAGTTTCAGACTTAAAATGTTTATGAATTAGGCTCCTGTGTCCATGGACTAGATTTATGAATCAAGTTAGAAGATTGAATCATCCAAACATAACAAACGATAGAGAACTTACTGTGTATATCTTCTCCTCACAGATTTACACCAACAATTACTGCACACCCTCATATCAACCGTTAGATCTGATTGTATAATACCATACAACTCACAGTTCTTTGTAGTCAACGGTCGACTCAAACCATAGTGATCTAACTGTGTCTTGCAGATGGCACATGGATGTACGCCTCCTGATAACAATAACAAATGATAAAAAATTATGAATGTGTTAACTAGTACATTAGAAATTGTAAAATGTGCCTGGCAACCTCACATACCGAGTTCAAACGGGTTAACAACGGTCATACCTGTCAACCCTTTCAGATTCAAAGTAGTATGACTTTGCAACAAGAATTATTGCAACACGCAACAGCATCGCAACTAGGATATTGGTGATTTTAAAAAATGAATTTGGAATAAATCAGTGATTTTTTTGTAATATATCTGACTGTCTCATCATGGTGTACATTTGTGCCAAGTAATTTGAACATGATGAATGTAAGTACAGTCTTTTTTCCAATAATTCAAATGGTCAAAGAACAATTGAATATATTAAAACAATTGCATATTCAAATTACCGCATCTGTAATGAAAATAACAATTTTACTTTCTGTCACATTAACAACATTTTCATAAAAATATCCATAAAACACATGCATGTTTTTAGTGTCAGTAAATTAAGAAATAACAAACAATAATGCCAATACAATGACAAACAAAACTGTATATATTTACATGTCTTTAGAATTGAAAACCAATTATACTACACTGGTGGTACATTTTCCAACCACAGACATACTAAGATAGACCAGTTGTTGCTTTACCTTCACATTCTCCACCTTTAGCATCATTATCATCAGATGAGTCATCTACTGTATCTTTATCATCCTCTTCTTTATCCTTAACACCAGTAGATGAGACAGTAGCATCAGGTCTTAATGAAATATCACCACCCGCTGATGATGTCACACTAAAATACAACAATAGTCAAACATTATATAATCCTGCCACAGGTACCTCACTCTACTTTGGGGGAAGGGGTTACTATTATGGTGGGGGGAATGGGACCTATATTCAGCCCCTATTATCGGCCCATATAACATAGGATCAAGGGCCCTGTGTCTGTAAGACTGACAAAATACATTTAAGAATGTGCTCAAGTATATTTTTTTGTTTTTCCTCTATAGCTTGCTTGCCTGTAGATACTGCTGATTATTTTATATTAACAAAGCAAACACCTATTGTTTGCTCACAAGGAAGTCAAAACTTTGTATATTTTGGATAGCACATGCTGAAACAATTGATACATATATTTAAGACAGTTACTGACTTCATACTGAAGTATTTTCATGAAATCTGGACCGGGTACCTAATGAGTACAAACAAACTTACATGTTGACAGCATCATCAATTCCAGATGATTGTGATGTTACCACATCTGACGTTGATGGTATCTGGTCAACTCCTTCCTCCTTTATGACAGTTTGGGGCTAAATCATAGAGAAAACACAGACAATATAAACTGAGGTTCCAACATAACATCAGCGTAAACAGGGAAATCAACATGATAGAGGGATTCAATGAATCACAGCAAGTGCCATCTAACAAGATAAACAAAAGTGGACGACTGAACCTCGTATCCGGGACGCAAAGTGAAAGCTATTAAAGAATGAAAGAATATCATTTAATCAGGACAGCTGAACTCCTTATTGCAGAACTCAGCTTACTCTTCGAGCTTACTTTAATGCAATAGAAAAGGGTTCAATGATATATATTTTAACATTACCGGAGCTTTCTGTTGTTGTCGTTTTTTCTTCACTGTTTGTTTTCTCAACATCTGTTTGTAATTCTCACTTTTCTTGGATCTATAATAGTACTCCACGCAATCCATGGTGTTCTACAATTGGACAAAGATATGGTTATTAATTCAGACTGGTTTGATCTGTCTTACATTTTGGTGTATTAATTCAGACTGGTTTGGTCTGTCTTACATTGTGGTATATTAATTCAGACTGGTTTGGTCTGTCTTACATTTTGGTATATTAATTCAGACTGGTTTGGTCTGTCTTACATTTTGGTGAATTAATTCAGACTGGTTTGGTCTGTCTTACATTTTGGTATATTAATTCAGACTGGTTTGGTCTGTCTTACATTTTGGTGAATTAATTCAGACTGGTTTGGTCTGTCTTACATTTTGGTATATTTATTCAGACTGGTTTGGTCTGTCTTACATTTTGGTGAATTAATTCAGACCGGTTTGGTCCGTCTTACATTTTGGTATATTAATTCAGACTGGTTTGGTCTGTCTTACATTTTGGTGTATTAATTCAGACTGGATTGGTCCGTCTTACATTTTGGTATATTAATTCAGACTGGTTTGGTCTGTCTTACATTTTGGTGTATTAATTCAGACCGGTTTGGTCCGTCTTACATTTTGGTGAATTAATTCAGACTGGTTTGGTCCGTCTTACATTTTGGTATATCAATTCAGACTGGTTTGGTCTGTCTTACATTTTGGTGTATTAATTCAGACAGGTTTGGTCCGTCTTACATTTTGGTGAATTAATTCAGACTGGTTTGGTCCGTCTTACATTTTGGTGTATTAATTCAGACTGGTTTGGTCCGTCTTACATTTTGGTGTATTAATTCAGACTGGTTTGGTCTGTCTTACATTTTGGTGTATTAATTCAGACTGGTTTGGTCCGTCTTACATTTTGGAATAATCAAAGCTGCTTCTTTTTATACACATGTTTAAACCAAGTAAAATAATCTGCTGTAAACCTTTTGCTTAAATGTGTTAACCTTCAACTACAAGGTATTGAAATATTATTTTTCTATGAACAAAAGAACCTGTTCTAAGAAGTACAATATTTACAGACATAAATCAAAATTCTGCAACACTACAATTGTCTAACAACTAGGTTTTTAACACCATAGCTATTGAAACATTTAAACAAGACACAGACTTCAGCAATTATATAAGTATACCACCACAGTACAGTGGATATAAATGAACAATATGACCATTGCAAACAGTTGATGGCTGTCTCATAGTACCCTTCATATATAGAGATATGCAAATGTAGAGTATGCTACTAATTGAGGGCTGAATGCATAACTGTTGTTAGTGTACATAAATAAAGATGTGACAGTTTTGCATTCAGTCCTTGAATCATACACTGCTGGTTCAATGATGTAATATTGTAACTGCTCTCTGCATACATAAACAAACCAATCTAATCTGCACTTGTAAATAAATGGTCTACAGCTAAATCAGGGAACTAACCGTACCTTTTTCTCCAGAAATGAAGCAATCAGTCCGAAGTTTTTTGGGTGCTGTAAGTACTTCTCCTTGAATATTTGTTTCTCATGCGCAGTCCACACATTGTAATATTTCCTCTCCTTGTATTCCTCCATGCAATCAGTGATCAAACCATTCTTGTTAACAATCTTCAAACTACGCTGTCTGGCATCTAACATCATTGGTGGAATCACGGCGAGATTACGCATCTTTCTGTCCTCTTCCTGCTTGTCAAATAATGCACAATAAGAAATATAACTTCAAATGAAACATGTGCCTGTCTACATTTAAAGAAGAAGTAATATATCTCTCATAGTTACGGTGAACAGATTTAAATGACCTCACCCAAATGTACAGACTCTCCTGGGGCCTAATACATAAACATTATAAGTCTTAAAGTTGGCTTAGACTTTCCCAAAATAAATGTTCCTTTTTTATAACATAGATTTTAATAAATATTGGCAAAAGTATACAGAGGAAACCAACAATAATTTAGATAGAATTTTGTACATTTAGATTTAATGAAAACAAAATGTTGGTAAATATGAATTTTGCTAATTTAAAGTCTAAGTCCGAGTTTCAGACTAAGAGAAGTGTTTGTGAAAAATGCGATTGTTCTCACTGAGAACAAGACTAATGGTTTCATTAAGATTCCTCAAATAAACCCTAAACATTTGTGTGTCTCAATGCATAGTAAATTTTCACTGTTTTGCTCTTTATTCAACCTCAATATTAAGACCACCAGTTTTCAAGGGTCAACAAAGGTGGTCTTATTATTGAGGTTTTACTGTATTCTACATGAGAACTGTCCAAAACTTCACCCACAAAATATATCATGTACTACATGTACTAACACAATACATCTGAGAGCATGTATCTCCTATGACATTTAGGCATTCTAAGGACCGTCCCAATTATTTTGTCTAAATCTATCTTGGGAATTTCTGATATGTGAATGTGACTTACCCTGCTTTGCAATGTTCCATATATTGACATATTGAATGATAATGAAGCAGCAAGGAGCATTATATGGTTTTATATATTACAACAAACATGTAACAGGCAAAAGTAAAAAACCGAGATGGAAACAGCATTGATACAACACATCAAACAGCTGTGTAAGAGATAAATGAGTTGTGAATATAAAATTGACTATGATGCTTGTTATAAACACATCAATTGAATCAATGATTGTTTAATGAGCCCACTGGAGGCTAACATTTATCTGAGCCAATTATGTAATTGTTTATTATGATGGGTGAAAACAAAACAAGTCTATCTGCTTCTTTATATACCGGAACATGTAGATAGCTTAGTTTCCCTTTCACCCTCCCTATTGTAGATAGCTTAGTTTCCCTTTCACCCTCCCTATTGTAGATAGCTTAGTTTCCCTTTCACCCTCCCTATTGTAGATAGCTTAGTTTCCCTTTCACCCTCCCTATTGTAGATAGCTTAGTTTCCCTTTCACCCTCCCTATTGTAGATAGCTTAGTTTCCCTTTCACCCTCCCTATTGTAGATAGCTTAGTTTCCCTTTCACCCTCCCTATTGTAGATAGCTTAGTTTCCCTTTCACCCTCCCTATTGTAGATAGCTTAGTTTCCCTTTCACCCTCCCTATTGTAGATAGCTTAGTTTCCCTTTCACCCTCCCTATTGTAGATAGCTTAGTTTCCCTTTCACCCTTCCTATTGTAGATAGCTTAGTTTCCCTTTCACCCTCCCTATTGTAGATAGCTTAGTTTCCCTTTCACCCTCCCTATTGTAGATAGCTTAGTTTCCCTTTCACCCTCCCTATTGTAGATAGCTTAGTTTCCCTTTCACCCTCCCTATTGTAGATAGCTTAGTTTCCCTTTCACCCCTCCCTATTGTAGATAGCTTAGTTTCCCTTTCACCCTCCCTATTGTAGATAGCTTAGTTTCCCTTTCACCCTCCCTATTGTAGATAGCTTAGTTTCCCTTTCACCCTCCCTATTGTAGGACTACTCTACCTCCTGTTCATGTATGCCATCCATGATCTGCTCCAACTCCGCTTCACTTCTGGCGTACACATTCACTCTTGTACCACTTCTGTAAACAAGAATCAACCAAAGCAAAATGAAATAATCCTGATTATGCCGATGTTTTTATATCAGACACTTTACTGTTCCGACGATACAATTTTGGCAGTTTTTCAAAATAAATATAATTGAAAAATGACTGTTTCCGTCTTTCCACATCTCTGTTAAGGGCTGTTTAGCTGCGTTTAAAGCTAATACCCACAATGCAGTGCCTGTCTACACTGTATAAACACCATGGCCTTGAATTTAAGTTTCAACGAAGTGAAAGTTCGATGTTTTAACGACACATTGAAAGACAAGAGCTTGTTCCTGCACGGCAAGGTGTATTTCATAAATAAATGTAACCAATATTCAAGAATCTTTATATTATTGCTGTAGACTGAGCTTCTTGCATTATTTGAAATCTTTAATTCGACCACAAAATGGGTACTTTTGGTAGAAAATCCATGCAGCAACTTATAGTAACCACCAAGGGCCTTATCACAAATATTATAAGACTAAAATTCAGACTTAAACTTTAATGTTCATTTTGCTCCAATGTTGTTGTAACAATAGAGATTTAAATAAAAAATGGCAGAAGTGTACAGTGGGTTACAATAATTATTCAGACAAAATATCATTTGTTTAATTTGAATAAAAACAAAAGGCTGGTAAATATAATTTTTGCAAATTTAAAGTCTAAGTCTTAGTTTTAGTCTTAAAATATTTCTGAGTAAGGTCCCAGGGGATGTCACAGCTGCAAAGAGTTTGATGTGTCATAGGCAGAAACATTATACAAGTGATAAGGCAGTAATTTCAATTTAAGTGTTCTAACATTACAACCAGGGATACTGGGACACTCTTACAAAAACTGAATACTCTACAAACCTGCTCAATCTGTCCTTATCATCTCGCGCTTTCTTCAGCTCTGGGAATATCTTCTCATAATATTCACGCATCTTGGCTTCTTTAGCCCTAAAAGTTGTTAAAAAATCAGAATATGATACCAAACAATCATATCACAATAAAATCAACAATGTGTAGATCAGATGAACTGACAGCACAGATCACCTCAGAGTTTCTTCTGTTAGATACATATGTTTATACTCCTTAAAACAAGACTGTTATTGGTTGGTGAAATGGTGATCTAAGATTTACAACATATAATATGACTAAACAAATAATGCTGATCCCATTTCAATGAGATCGAATTCCAAATAATTTCTTTGATTTTCCTTTGAAACAGAATCTTTCAGACGACATTTTATGATGCTAAATTTAAACACAATATGTTAATTTCTATACACTGGATATAAGTCTAGACGAGTTTCTTACTTTCTCTTCGGATTATTTTCCCATTTCTCCACATTCTTCACCCACGTCTGCATTAACTGGTCATATCTCTCCGTCAAATAACGTTCCTGAAACACATTACACCACATACATACATGCTACATGTAATAGCTGAATAAATGTGATGATTATTAAAAAAATTAGATTTTTAAATTTAGTTAGCAAAAAATTGAGCAAATCGTGAACTAAACTAAGACTTGGAAGCACACTTAATCAACACCAGCATTTAGAATTTATCCAGACTTCAAAATATGAGAAAAGAAGTAAATGGAGAAAATATTACTTCAAACTCAGCGAAATGTCAGTGACCCTCAATTTACAAAGGAAAGCCAATAATATACATCACATCAATAACAGACGTAAGGAATGTAAGACATAGTTTACCCTTATCTTCCGTGCTTGATGTCTCTTCTTAAAATGTAGAATCAATCTCGGTTTGAACAAAGAAAATCTGAAAGAATAGCACACATGATGATTATGTCCACTTGCTTTCTATACAACATCCCAACAAGCATCCATGTCCAAACATGCAGCCTTTTAAATGATACATCAAGACAGCTGTAACAACCATGTTGTTCTACAATCTTGTAAAAGCTGACTACTGATTAGTGATATCAAGTAAACAATTTTGACCATTTGTCAGGTAGATTTATTCACAACAGATTTGAAAGGAAAACACATCAAGCAACTGTAATATTCCGAATCAAAATCACATACAATTGTATTCATTCAGAGTTATCTACTCTTCATTGGTACCCATTTATGTGTACAAGATCTGGAGTTAATGCATTTGAAATCTACCTGTACTTGTTATACAAAGATAAAAAACTTACAAGTTTTAAACAAATATGCTCATGTTTAGAGTAAACAGTGCATTGGTAACAAGCTGAATTACTTTTTATTGCGTACAAAATGAGAAAAAAAAATCTATATAAATGGGACAAAAATTTTAAAAAACAAAGTAACGACTCAGTCAGCTGAGCAATGATGACCTTGTTGTCCTAAGATTTATTACAAGTAAACAATACTTACTTCCTCTTATTCTCGTGATAAATCGGGGTATCAGACGGCTGATTGTACATCGGCTACAATATACACATATAAATATGTCAAGAATTTCATAATATGTATACAGGACCATAAATTCAAGATTAGCTGGGACATGAGCTGAATAGAGATAAAGTGCTTTTCAAGGTTACTACAATGTATAGAGAATATTAAGACAATAACCATTAACAAATCTAATTAATGTATCAAAGTTTTTATTATATTTCATACCTTTCACTAACAGTTTCATAGCTTCAAGATTTAAACCTTATACTGACCCACATATTTTCACAGTAAGGCAAAGGACTTTGGGGAGACGAGTGTTTGGACAACATTAGGGGTCACTGTTTATAAGGGAGTTATCAGCATGAAACTTTGTAATGGAGCAATACAGAATCAGCCAGAAAGAAATTGATTCCTATACACACAGTGCAAGGTAAAGCCAAGTTTCATGGCAATGGGAATTAACACTTATTCACCAAATAAGTTGAATGCCAACTGTAAAATCCTACTAGAGCTGAGCAATAACAAAACCATAACGCGGCTAAACAGCATCTGAAGCTAAAATAAAGTGATGAAGCATTATATGACAAACAAGGGAAAGAAATGCCTGAAGCTTTGTTCACACTTACCAGATCAACTCTAGGTCCCAGTTTGGATAAAATATGGTGAGCCTCTGTGGCCTTCTTCTAAAATTGTATATAAAACCAAACTGTTGATCATTATAAGTATCTACAGTAAAACAGATCTGACCTACTCTATCTCTTAAATAGCAAGGCTAGAGTGCTACACTGCTGAAGGGCTTTCACACATATAACATATAATCTGTATCATTGACAAACCATTGCCTCTAACTTAAGATAACATTGGTATGATATAACTAAAACAAAACCACATACAAGTCATTAAATTTTAGCATGCATGCATGGACTGTGGCAGAAATCAAGCAGATAAGAAACATATTGTACAGAGGGAAATATAATTATATAGAAATACATGTATATTAATCTACACCAATCATTTAAATGCATTTTTTCATTATCCCAAAATTTTTACTTGCAAAATTGCAGTTTTGAAAAAAACGAAAGTAAAAATGTCTAGGCTGCTGCTACCGTATTGTTTACAATTCAATGAATGATCATCACACGCTTGTTGTTTTACTATGACTACAGTATAATCCAAACATGCTATTTTGACACTTGTTGATAAACATAAATGTTTTAAATTCAGGGACCATAAACATTAAAGCATACCACACAGTATACACAGTTTTGTATGCTTCCTAAATATGAATTGCAAAAATGAAAGATAAATCAAATTGTACAAAGTTCCGTTTATCAATTTGGTTTATGTGTATGAATCATGCAGAGGGCCGAATTAGGCACAAGCAATATGGCAGTCATCATTTTGACAGACTCTTGTTTTTGTGAGGTTTTGGATGTTCAATTAATTCCTTATTGTTAACTGACTTCTCTACAGATGGATAGAAACTTTGAAACTTTATGACTGTAACTAGTTAAACTGTCACAGGAACCTAACAAGGGGTTAATTCAGAAACCAAATTAAAGCCAGATTTTTGTTTTTGACACGAGATATTCACATTTGTCTAAGATATCATGCAGACATATATTCTGAACAAGTTTCATAAGACGGGATAAAAATCTGTTGAATTTATAGCAGGGAAAAAATCTTTAACACAATATTGTTAGCCACCCGGTTTTAGCCAATCTTTTAGCTGAGATTTTTCACTGAAAAATCTGGCAAAAATGTATAACAAATGTCTGTGATAACTACATATGAATCAGTATAGACATCTCCGTGTATACAGTACATGTGACATACATAAATGATAGTATACATCACAACACAACAACAGACTTTCAAACACTATAACTAACCCTGTTTTCAGCATATATTATTTGTGCAATACTTTGATGTTTCATATCTACAGTTGTTGTATCTGGTATCTCTTCTGATTCTACTTTCTCTTTCTGTTTATTGGCTGCTTCTTCCTGTTGCTATAGAAACAAACAGAACGTAACACTTTATGGACAATTAGCTGATAATCAGAGTTCTTCATGACAAGTGAAACAATTTCAAAACATAAATGTATTTATTGTTTTTGAGGCAAACTGGGAAGCTACCATACTTGAACATATTCACTGTTGTGTGATCCTGTATTCAGTGAAATGACCAGCTGCCTGGTTTAATGAGTAATAAGTACGAGGCTACCAGCATATACTTCATGACATGACATTGTCTCTTATAACCACCGGCTCTGGTCATGCAGTCTCTTATAACCACCGGCTCTGGTCATGGAGTCTCTTATAACCACCGGCTCTGGTCATGGAGTCTCTTATAACCACCAGCTCTGGTCATGGAGTCTCTTATAACCACCGGCTCTGGTCATGGAGGCTCTTATAACCACCGGCTCTGGTCATGGAGGCTCTTATAACCACCGGCTCTGGTCATGGAGTCTCTTATAACCACCGGCTCTGGTCATGGAGTCTCTTATAACCACTGGCTCTGGTCATGGAGTCTCTTATAACCACCTGCTCTGGTCATGGAGTCTCTTATAACCACCTGCTCTGGTCATGGAGTCTCTTATAACCACCGGCTCTGGTCATGGAGTCTCTCATAACCACCGGCTCTGGTCATGGAGTCTCTTATAACCACCGGCTCTGGTCATGGAGTCTCTTATAACCACTGGCTCTGGTCATGGAGTCTCTTATAACCACCGGCTCTGGTCATGGAGTCTATGCTTGGTAAAAATTCATTCTAACCTAACAACCGAGAATAACCGTGGACACAATCAAGGCATGTCCATAGAGATCGAAATGGGACAATTCACATAAATTTCTTCTATAAAATTCTTCTGGTTATTTATACATGATTTAACCATATTCTTAGACAGGTAAGTATCAATTTATCCCACAGTTCAACCTTATCATTCAACATTGCAAGAAAAGCGACACCAACCTGTTTCTTTTTCATTTTCATGCCAATCTGTCCTTCAACAAGTTGAATTTCTCTGTCTATCCTGCTGATATTCTGTAACAATTCATCCTTCACTTTCTGTACTTTGGTCTCTTCTGGTGGTATTGTAGGAGATATAGCTTCAGTTTGGGGGTTGTATGCTGGTTCCTAGATACAATACAACATCATCAGCAACCGAGGTGAGAATTATCATAAGAAAAGGAAAGCTTAAAATACCAGAGGAAACCCACTATGCCCTTAAATGAAATTACCATTTTTGAACTTATCTGACTTGATCAGGAAAGTTTCATTTCACAATAGTTTGTCCCTAACAAGACAACAGCAGATGAAAAGGGGAAGATTATTACCCCTATAGCTATAATGAGGTAAAGTTTTGTACATTTAAATTTATTGCCAAAAGCATATCAGTGTATTAAATATAAAACATATCAGTATATTATATATAAAACCTGTCAGTATATTACAATATAATTAAAACAGGTTGTAAGGTAAGTGAAATAAATGAAGCATACATAAAGTTTACCAGTGATGTATCAATACTGACAACCACTACATAGTAGGTCAGGGACATGTGGTAAGACAACAACTAAAGAGGGTTCAAAGAGTGTAAAATGAACTGTGGAAAGGTGAACATTTTGCACCTATCATTGTTTTGCCCCCAGGAGTGAGCAGTCGACACATCATGGGGACTTAGACAAACAGCAAAATCTGTTTTTAATAATTACTACCCATGGAACAGCTCAATTTGTCAAAATCCCAAGGTTCAGAGCCGTGCATCAAAAAAAAAAAATTCCTCTGGAGTCAACATGGCCGATGGTAGTCTCGCGCGGCCAGTCTAACCCCAATGTGTCAGCAATCATGTGCTGTCTAAAATCCCTTATATTCCTGTTGACCAATCCCTAAGGCAAAATATCGATAGGTGCAGTATACATGATAGTTGTATAACTGACAGGAATGTAATAAGGATGACCTTGACATACCCTTTTTGGTTCTGATTGACTGACATCAATACTGAGAGGCTGTGCCAGATTATGATCTATTGGACCAAGTCGTGGACGTTTAGATGCAGTAGGACCAGCAGACTGACCACTACTCAATGATGCAGGTAGACCTCCCTGCAGGTTACCCATCGTGTCTTGTCTGTAGTGTTGTCCGTATGCAGATGGTGGGTCTGGCCTAAATATACAAAGTTGTTTGTTAAACAGACATAAACTGATAGAGCAATTAATATATGACAGACATAGACCAAAATATGATATTTTGTAGATTTTACATGGATATTATAAATTTAAATGTAAAGTTTACAAGGTAACTGTTGGGTCATAATAAAATTTACAAATAATTTAATATATAAGCTACAACTTATCTGCTGCTCATCGTTTACATTGCCTCAATACCCATACATGAATGGTCTCCACCGCTATTCGACGATATTATATACCCATACATGAATTGTCTCCACTGCTATATGACAATATTCTATACCCATACATGAATTGTCTCCACTGCTATATGACGATATTCTATACCCATACATGAATTGTCTCCACCGCTATTCGACGATATTATATAACCATACATGAATTGTCTCCACTGCTATATGACGATATTCTATACCCATACATGAATCGTCTCCACCGCTATTGGACGATATTCTATACCCATACATGAATTGTCTCCACCGCTATTCGACGATATTCTATACCCATACATGAATTGTCTCCACCGCTATTCGACGATATTCTATACCCATACATGAATTGTCTCCACCGCTATTCGACGATATTATATACCCATACATGAATTGTCTCCACTGCTATATGACGATATTCTATACCCATACATGAATCGTCTCCCCTGCTATTCGACGATATTCTATACCCATACATGAATTGTCTCCACTGCTATATGACGATATTCTATACCCATACATGAATTGTCTCCACTGCTATATGACGATATTCTATACCCATACATGAATCGTCTCCCCTGCTTTTCGACGATATTCTATACCCATACATGAATTGTCTCCACTGCTATATGACGATATTCTATACCCATACATGAATTGTCTCCACTACTATTCGACGATATTCTATACCCATACATGAATTGTCTCCACTACTATTCGACGATATTCTATACCCATACATGAATTGTCTCCACTGCTATATGACGATATTCTATACCCATACATGAATTGTCTCCCCTGCTATTCGACGATATTCTATACCCATACATGAATTGTCTCCACTGCTTCATGACGATATTCTATACCCATACATGAATTGTCTCCCCTGCTATTCGACGATATTCTATACCCATACATGAATTGTCTCCACTACTTTATGATGATATTCTATACCCATACATGAATTGTCTCCCATGCCTATTTGACGATATTTGATAAACATACCTGTATTGTCTCCCCCTGTCTACACCAGGTTGGTTATGACTATTATGGTGATAGTCTAGGAGTGTGGGCCGACGCTGTTTATGAAGCTGTGCAGCTTGTAGTAAGTCAGCATCACGACTGGTTGCCGTGGCAACTGGTATTCTATCTCTACTGTACTGTTGTTCTCTCACTTCCCTCGCATGTTCCACAGGCTGAAACGATACACAATACACTGTATGTAATTTAAAGCATAGGACACGTCTTAATTAAACACTACATTGGCTTAATAATCCTGTATTGTCATCTAATAAAAGAGTGCTACACAATGTTTTCTTGTTTTTTTTCCAAACCCATAAATCAATAATCCATAAAAATCAGATTTTTTATCCATTGGTGATTCTGATTAAGGATTTTCAGTATTTTTTAGGGGTCAGAATGTATTTTCTTTCATATTTGTTTTACTGTACAATCATTCTCAAGGGGAAACATATTAACTATAAGTGTATAACAATATCAGTTTCATATTGTATAACAATTTGTAACTGCATGTCATTGGTGACATTTTATTCAATGTAAGATAACACATACAGTATGAATTCATTTGCAGCTCACTTGATATAATTTACATATTCATGAATACATAGTGTCAATACCATCAACAGTCATCATGTACGTCCCTGAGTGAGGAGATTTCATATTTACTCACACTTGCTTGAAAGTAGTGAGTATTTGATTTAAAAAAATATTGTACATAGTACAGCTCAAAGCATCAGGAATTGTTAATTTGTTAATTTTTAATTTGCAAACACGATATGTTTCAGCTTAAAATATGATTTACCTTATTCAGCTTAGTTGAATGTACCATACCTGACCTACTTAAATTTCTCAGATTTCAGTGAATATATATTTATTTCAGTGACTACTAATAATCTTCAAAATGGAGAACCCATTAAATGTTCTATACTGTATTACATGTATACAGTAAACCACCTTGCATATAAACTTGCAGCTATTGTACGCTTACAAAATAAGCAATACAAACAGGTGATTTATAAACTAATTTATTCTGTTTTATCTCTGTCAGTTCAGACAAAGTATAGGTATGGCATGCATTCTAACTGGGAAGTTTCAACCAAGTTAGCCATGGAAGTCTTATTAGCCCGACTCCTGAAAGCACTGCCTGCATGGAAGGCTTTTGGACCAGACGACACATAAGGAGCTGTTATTAGAAAGTTGATGTTAAAGTTATTATAACTCATAGTTTTCTGTCTTATACTACTCTTGAACCACAAATTACTGCAGATGTAAAATTATCGCTCCAACTTTCCTGTAGAACGTAATGTTCGATCCAAACACCACAAGATTGGCAGTAGAGCAGCCTACAAGCTGAATGGGCAGGCTCAAAACTCGATATTAAGTCAAGCGTAAGTTTTTAACTGTCAAAATGAATCAAAACTGAATATCTAGTAAGTTATCAAAGTACATAAACAATATAATCATATCAGTATAAGTTACATTACACAGAAACTATCTTTGAAATCTAGAATATACATGTATATGTAATGTTTGGCAACATGGCATTTATACAGAATATTGACTAAACATTACCACAATACTGGCCTCCGCACAAAATATAGGTTTTAATAAAGGTTGCAATTTAGCAAAAGAGGTTTTTAGTGTGATTTCTGTTAGTGCAAATAAAAGATTTTAACCATCTAATTTGATAAAAGGTTTGAATAGAGAATTAAAGGTTATTATAAGTATTTCAGAAAAAATTACTGTTTTAACAGATTTTTAAAATTAAAGGTAATTACACGTTTTACAATAGGTATCTGGACCCTATTTGTCCTCTACTCCGGACATGTCAAAATCACACTGGACTGGTCAATGTTGCCTGTCCCGTCAGTCCTTGTGACTTGTATATTTTTGGTAGTTTGCTCGAAAGTTAACACTATAGTTTCCTTATATGGACTCCATGGAAACATTTCATACGGACTGTTGAAGTTTTGAATTTCCAACCCTACTGACTTACACATGCCCCAGATTGTTCACATAGACTGTAAATATCTATACCCAAGCAGAGTGCTGATCATAGCCAATGTATTCCAATATATATATGTATCAGATGATATGCTAGACACATTTTTCAAGTTTTTTCATGTGATAATGAAGTAGCAACACGTATATATCAAGTAATTACCAGTTATTATGTTACATTAATCCTTTTATGTTCTGCACCAGAACAACCGCTATCACATACAGCTTGACTCGTATTACCAGATGTAGGTTAATGTCAACATTTTTTGCACAATAATTTGACCTAATTATAAAATGGGTTGAAGAGTCAAGTCACATGGCGATGGCTTGAATTTTTCACTCATGGTTTTTGTGAACAATATTACATGTGCTGTCCCCTTGTGGCCGTGACTTGGAATGGATTAAAATGATTTAGCCCCTTTTCTGTAACGAATGAGAAAAATGGGAAACTTTGAATAGATAACTGGTACAGTGGATTTATATAGTAATGGAGTTTGAAGCAAGAATTCATGTCCAACAGACAACACACAGGTAAAATAGAGGAAAACTTCAAAACTGAGAAGATATACCAGTAAAAAGTACCCCTAAACCCTTTTAAAATTACAATTTTTGAACACATCTGATCAGATCAGTCAACTTCAATTTCATTTTTTTTACCAAAAAAGAGGAAAAAGCTGAAAAGATGCCGATTCTCACCCGATTTTTGTAACTTACTTAACTGCTAATTCATCAAAATCCCAAACTGAAATAACAGTGTGCAAAGTAATGTTTCATCAAATTCATTGACAGGAATTTTCCTAACTCATCAACTAACGCTTCGAAATTATCACAAGCAACTTACATTGGGCAAAAAAATAAGACACTTAAGTCTCTAACATGCTGAAAAACTGCCAAGTCAGAAGATAGGGATTTTATTTTTTTATTTATTTTTTCATACATTAGTATGCAGGGATTGAGATCAGACTTCCAGGTTTTTTCGCCATCCAATTAATGTTAAGGTAAAATATCAGAGTCTGACAGGGGCGGGAAACAAACATCCATGTTATCTAGGCCTAATGATTTATAACAGGTTATATACATTCCTATCAATGTTAAAGAATTAGTAATTCATAAAATGTACACATTATAATAAACAGTGTATAATAATTCACACCAACTTTGTCTAAAAAACTTCAGTGATTACATTAGCAGTTTGCTTACAATTAAAACTTGAGGTAAGGTGTATCATGCACCCTTAAAGCAGGTTTAAGCCCCATTGTTTTTCGCCACTGACCGTTCAAAGGCCCTGCATCTGTTTGCATCCATTTTGCCATTTTTTTTCATGTGTATTTATAAAGATTTCTGGAGTGACCAAATAAACAGCAGCGGAGTGACAGAATAAACAGCTGCAGAGTAACTGAATAAACAGCTGCAGAGTGACTAAATGAACAGCTGCAGAGTGACTGAATATACAGCCGTATAGTGACCAAATAAACAGCTGTAGAGTGACCAAATTAACAGCTGTAGAGTGACTGAATAAACAGCTGTAGAGTGACTAAATTAACAGCTGCAGAGTGACCAAATTAACAGCTGTAGAGTGACCAAATTAACAGCTGTAGAGTGACTGAATAAACAGCTGTAGAGTGACTGAATAAACAGCTGCAGAGTGACCGAATAAACAGCTGTAGAGTGACCGAATAAACAGCTGTAGAGTGACTGAATAAACAGCTGTAGAGTGATCGGATAAACAGCTGTAGAGTGACCGAATTAACAACTCTAGAGTGACTGAATAAACCGCTGCAGAGTGACTGAATAAACAGCTGTATAGTGACCGAATAAACAGCTGCAGAAGTGACCAAATTAACAGCTGTAGAGTGACTGAATAAATAGCTGCAGAGTGACTGCATAAACAGCTGCAGACTGACTGAATAAACAGTCAGTTTAATATTTCAAAACGAAAATTTCAACATTCCCAAAGTACATCATAACTGACTGCAACAGTAATACCAGACATTTGGTATGATTATAGTTTCTTCTTTCTGTATTTTTTTTATATTTTGAAATCCAATTCAATAATGCCTTAAAACAGCTTTTGAAAAGAGAACAATATAATCTTTATATATATAGGTCAAAATTTAAACAAAAACGAACCAAAATTGGGTTTGGAAGTTTGCCAAAAGCATGTTGGATATAGTCAAACAAATATGGTACTTCAGCACTATATGGAATACATGACATTTGTATTTAAATGATAATATTCAGAGTGATAAATTCCACTCTTTTTGTTGTTTGCAACTAAGGGAACATCCTAACTGGCATCTGTAAGCCCCACTGTCAATGATGACAAAAGATGAACTATTATAAATAATGATACTGTAGGCAAGATAAGATTATAGTCAGGATTTTCCCTAGGATATTTCAGCTAGGGGTCTTTGGACCCTCGTATGTGATTAACTGGGAGTCCTTAGTAAATTTGTAGGGTCCCAGATATGCACTTTATACTTGACAAAAGTATATTTTAGGGGTCCCAGGGATGCACAGTAAGTTGAAAATTGGAGTCTCTCAAAAGAAAAAGGAGTCGGGGACTCAAGATTTCTGCGTCAGGGAAAACCCTGTTCAGTAATTCCTAGATTAATGTGATACCTGGAACTTTATTCACAAACATAAGACAGAAACTCAGACTTAGACTTTAAATCTGCTACAGTTATATTTACCAGCCTTTTGTTTTAATTAACCTAAAACGAATGAAATTTTGTATAAATAATTGCTACCCATTTTACACTTTCACCAATTTTTATATTATATATATTTTGTAAATATTTGTATCTTTATATAACAACATAGGAGCAATAGGGAATATTTTCACAAGCAACGAGAAGTGATACAACCCACAGAACACCACATTAACGTAATTTTCCTTTTATTATATACCCACAAACGACAAAAATATACACATTTACGAGAAATAACAATTTTATTCGTTTTAAACGACAACAAAATAGTCCAAACGTACAACAACAGATAAACAGTGGCGTATGAATACAATGTTTCCAAATATAGGATGACGTACCTTGCTTGTCAGCGCGTGAAACATGTGTGTATCGTGTAGCGCCATTTTAAACAACAACAACATTTTAACAATTTAGCGAGTGAAACTCACTCGCTATCGCTGTCTATTACTCGAATTCGCCTTCTCTTCTGTTTTGGCGACCGTTCGTAGTTATTGATAGTTATCTGACAACTTACGAGTTTAGCGTTCTGCAAAATTTGCCATGAAAACATGGATGTTATTGTTTCGGACATGTCACTGACATTGTGATTTTGGATTTGGCAGTTTGAACTGGCGGTTGTCGGAGCCGTATAAGATGTGACGGTGCTTGTACGGGCGGGTAAGTTATGCAAAGTATTTTGACATTTTCTGCTTTGTTTACACGGGAATTCCTTTCATGTACACCGCTGTAGCAGACGGACCGGAAATCTCGTTTCGCGGCGATAAGAAAACGATTTCTGTTAAAAAATTATCGGAGGATATAGAAAAGACTATAATAAAGGATTCTTGAGGTTCATGGGCGTGAAAAAACAACAAAAAACAACGTTTTCCACGTTTATTTATTTTGACATTTCTGATCGGATTCTATAGGCGCTTGGTACCGCCCATTCTATAAATAGCAGGGTTTTCCAATATTCCGTGACGGAAATGTACGGAGACGCACGATTGAAATACACAGAAAGTAGTCCGGCATATGTTACACGTCATACCTATGTGATACGGAATTTGAAAACCACACTGACGTGATACGGAATTTTTATTCCGGCGGTCCGTATTTGTTTAAAAAATACTGGTGTATTTTGGACAGAACATTTATGGGTATATAATAAAAAAGAATATTTAACTCATCAAATTATTTCCAGAACACCATGACTTGTTTTTCATCATTTTCAGAAAAACAACCTTAAAGTTGTATCCTCCTATAGAGAATAGTTACATACGGGGTTATGGAATTGCATTTGATTTAAGTTAAGTGCATTCCAGAACAATATAGGTAGTACAGATAGAAAGAGCTTGGAAATACAGTTTCAACGATAACAAATATTCAAAACTGCCAAAGGGGTTCTGGAAATAAGGTGACGATATATATACAGTCTTTATGTTTGTGAATAAAGCCCCAGTACATTGTAATTACTTGATAATTTATTTTTAACCAATTCATTGAATAAAATCAAGTTCTAACATTACAACTGAATGTACAAATTACTCATAATTGTTATTTGTATGTATAAATATTTTACTACACTGCTAAAAAATATGAAGAATTCATAAACTTTTCCAAAGAACACTTTGAACAAATCAAGTTCATGAACCACCAAAGAAGTACAGTAAAACCTTACCTAAAGACCACCTCAATAATAAGACCACCTCAAAATAAAGAACACAATTTTTCCAATTTTACCATTTTCACCATTTTGCTCTTTATTCAACCGCAATATTAAGACCACCTCAATAAGAAGATCGGTTTTCAAGAGTTCCAAGGGTGGTCTCATTATTGAGGTTTTACTGTATTATATAACAGAATCATTTCATGAACAAATGAGTTAAATCTGAGGCTACAATAAACAGGACACAGTATTGTATTGACTGGTTGGCTGAAACCATTTTAACTAGTAAATAAATAAATAAAACTATATCATTTAGATACATACATGAAAAAATACATTTTTCTCACTTAAAAAACCTGAGTATTATTTATAAAATACATCAGTATCAAATCATATATTTATTAAATCATTCTGAAACATCTTCATGTTTTAATATTGAATTTGTCAAATATTGTTCACTAAATGAGTGTCATTGTAGATTTATGGTTGCTGTTATTATTTCGCTGACCTAGACAGTAGGCCCCTGCTTGGGGCCACAACATCACATCTGAGATCAGTAATATCTATTTGGTTAGACCTAAATTCATAATGATAGCAAAGGTATTCCCACCTGTGAACAAGGAAAAGGTCAGGAGAAAGATTGTAGTCGATAATATCCATTTTCTGATAGATAATTGTGGGTTTACACAAGAACTGATAGTAAAACATATTTCCTTGAAAAAAATTAAATCAAGACTATTCTGCACAGAAACACAATGTTATCAATACACACACACTACACATGCATCGCCTACATGTAGTTGTTAAATCCTTCAAATATTATATCATATATCATAACTTCTCATCAATGTTACATGTTAACATATAGATAATAGCACTCTAAATACATCCCAGTTTGTTTTACACTAATCTGGAGTTCCTTTACCTCAGCGTGACTATAGTTCATCACCAGCACTGTACACTGACCTCAAAAAAAGTTATGAAGTTTTATGAATGAGCTGTATTGGTTAACCCCGTAAGTTCAAGTATTGCTACAGGTTCAAGTGTTGCACTATCAGATAATGTTGTAGTGCTGTGTTTATCTATTCATGTATTTTGTTGATTGAATGATTATACGGGGACTGTTATACTGACCTGATTATACAGCTATTGACTTTACCACTGACATACTTCCTGAACGGTGCTGTAAGGTTATAATGTGTATGTAACTTTTACTTATAAGGTAAAATAAAGGCTCAATATTTTTGTTTGCAAGTCTGATAATGAATACAGACGATATCTGGTTGACATTTAAACATAGTTTAAACGTCAGTATACATTAATGCATGTTGTACACACAGTATACTGAAAGTATAAATAATACCATAATAATTGTATGCAACAGTCAGTTTTTGTGTAATACAAAACAACATGATTCAATACGATGTTTTGTTGCCTGCAAATTAATGTCATGTCCAAGGCTTGTAGAGTCTGGACACAGACATAAAATGGAAACCAGTCTAAATGATAACACTATTTCACTCACTCAAGTCCTTCAATGTCTACATGCTCCCCATAGAAAGGCAAACATTGTAAAAACCTTACAAGGATTATCTTTAATATATTTCCTGAATTTTCCTATTTATATTGTAGTTGATCCGTGGTCCAGTGGTAACGTGCTGGACTAGTAATCCAGGGGTTGACTCCACTAACAGTCTTTCGAAAGAGACAAAAAAACGTGTCCGACGCTTTACATTGAGCATGTTAAAGAAACATGGGTGTTTCTGAAACTGAAGCATCTTCTGTATCATGCACTATCCTTCATATAATCTAAAAGACTAACATTCTTCCGGAGGTGTCGCCCATGTGGGAAACTGATGGCAACGATAAATAAACACAAATACATTGCAGGCACATAAAACAGGCTTCAATGAAAAAAGTTTTTTTTATAAAGGTTGCAATATAGCAAAACAACAGGTTTTTAGGGTGATTTCTATAAAAAATAGAGAGGAAAATAACAGCTAATTTTGAGCATTTAATTTGACGGATCAATGCGGCAATGTGCCCAATTACCTGGCCAATAAGAGTCTTCACAAATACTTAAGATGTTATATGCAAGTTAAGTATCATAAGGCTGCAGTTTTCACAAGTGAACAGTACAATATAAATGTAACATCCATTGCTCCCAAAAGATGCAGCAAACTGAGTGAAAACTTCTTAAGGTAAGGATACAAGTTTTAAAGGTTTCACTAGAAGGCCTGCATAATAAGTGTATTATATTTTTTCAAATATATGTTGCAATTACCCTACAGTGATGACCACTTCTATTATATGTGAAAAAGCAGATTTTTTTCCACTTAAACTGTTAATCCTATTTGCAATTCAGGATATAAATAAAATATTGCACTAAGGATGATAAAATGTTGAATTTATTACACTTGTTTTCAGACAACCACAAAACCTTGCCAGAGGCCTGTTTTTGTTGTTTACGGAAACTTGTTAAACAAGAGGGCCATGATGGGCCTACATCTCTCACCGGAGTACACTGCCATTTTTGGCTGAATTAGGACCATGTTAGGATAATTCCTGTCAAGTTCAGTCAAAATCCACACAGCAGTTTTAGAAGGAGATGTTTTTTATCGTTTCCATTTTATGCATACATAAGAAACAAGGCCCCCCCCTGGCAGCCATGTTTTTTATGGAACTGAATAAATTACGCAATCTTGTAAGAATACTACTAGACAACGCTACACACTAAATATCAAACCTCTAGGAATTATGATTTTGGCAAGAAAATTTTCAAATTTTTCTCTTAAAATCTATTTTTAGCCTCTGTGACCTACTTATACAGCAGAACCGAGCAATTTACTTTGAAAGAGGCCCACCCAAGGATCATTCCTGTGAAGTTTGGACAAAACTTATGACCACTTGAGTAATACTCTGTGTAAAAAGTGAATTTTATTCTGTTATGTCAAAAAATCATTAAAAATCAGTATAAGTTCATTCAATTATTAGCATGACATGACTAGTCATCATATAAAGTGAACACAAAATACTGCCTCAATGACCTTTAACCTCTAAGTATGTCCTTGGCAAGGCATGACTAAACAATGTTTAAGCACATAACATAATACAATACACTAAACATTGACAGAGACAGATGTACCTCTTCACAAACCATACTTATCACCAAAAACTGGAGGAAGACAATTTTATCTTTTACATTAAAGTACAGGCAACCCAGTTACATGTAGAACAGTACATCGGGTCACACCTAACTCATTCCAGCAATATGTATGGCATTATCTGCCCCTCCCTCTCCCCCTGGATTGATGTCTAAATGTACTAGTTTTAAAGGCATTCCCTTGTACAAGGTAATCATATGAACCAACAAAATAAACCTTAACAGTATTTGTTGGCTTTGCTCTGTTATTTACAATGTGAGTATCAGTTTGCATACACACTGTATTTAACTGAATGACTCGGTGAACTAACCTTCAACCCATAACATAGCCGTTATTATAAATTATCCAATGACAACAAAAGCCAATGAACTATAGGAAGGATATGATGGGAGGTTGTCGACCTAACATTGGTGTTTGCATGGTCAATATAAATCAATGATCAAGGAAAAAATCCTTACCTACTGGGGATATGATATTTGATCTATATAATATTATATTAACTAGTCTAAATTTAGAACTTTGTTAATACAATGACCTATCAAAGTTTTACTGCGACAATGCACAAGAGGGGACAATACTCCAGAAGGGACAATGCTCCGGAACTATACTAAAACAATCTAGGTTCAAATTGTGTTCACCAAATCTTCAAAACTAGTATAACAATTAACATAGACTTCATATTTGCAGAAAACCCTTCATAGACTTAGAAACAAGCCAGATTATATGTATTTCATCTAATGATAAAACTGGTATTGCATAGGGCCCCAGAAATCTGTAAGCCCCGAAGTCCCAGAAAAGTATAATATCATATTCAGCCAACAATTCAGTTTAATGAACTTAGTCCCAGGCGAGTCTAAATAACTAATAAGAACCTAAAATAATTGGAGATTTGACAAACTTAACAGAAACAATTGAGCAGATTTCACTAAAAACAACAGGGGTTTTCCAAAAAGGCAAATTTTTACCATAAGGATTCTGGCTGAAGGGTCAATTTTTCTCTAAATTATAGGTATTTGGCTATAAAATGGTAAAATCTGGTCAAAAATAATCAAAATGTCCCTCGAGATTCAGCACCAGTAGTGGAATCTATGAACAAGAACATTTTACCAGTGTAATATTGTGAGACTATATTGGTATTAAATGTACATGATATAAATGAAAGTAACAAGAAATGATGGCAGTTATCTAAGGTTACATCACTTGCATGACATTAATGTACTAGGAAAGTACTCAAATACTTCATATTGAATAACAACCCCTGACAATGGTAGCACAGGAAACACTACTTGGTAATGCACTACAGTGACCTAAATACACTTTGTACCATCCAGGAACAGATATCAGGGAATATTGTATCAAGATTTTTTATGAGTCATAAATAAAAATCTTTATTTTAAAAGTAGATAAGCTTATTTCTTAAGAAATATGTTAACTTAAGTATTAACTTTGAGAAAATGGCATGTTAATGCCTTCATACACACTGCATTATAACTTCCCTGCAACAGCAAACCACGAGTCAAATACAGGTAATTCCGATGCTAGCTCTGCAAAGAACAGGACTAAGGCGGGATTCAACATCACCAAGGCGGGATTCAACACTGGCTCTATACTTGTCAACCACTATTCCTCCAGAGATATATTGTACATAACAGTAAGAAAGTGTTGTTTCACTGTTTACTGATGCAATTTTGCATTACAAATACTATAATTATGAATAATTACCACAGCAATATTCAAACTAATTATCTAAATACAAAAAAATGCCCAATTTTTCTGAGGTGATCAGACACATTTGGCAAACTGAAAGATGCATGTTGCCATATTGTTAATTGACCTTTAACTGATGAGCGCCCCCCCCCCCCCACCTGGTTATTTCAGAGAGCTGACAAGACTACTGTACTCATCAGCAAGGTTTGAGCCTATGTCTCTAATAATGAAATAGGATAAAACAATCTTGATCTCCATCATTGAATCATGCAGGACAGAATGTCCCTTACCTCAGGTAGAACAATAACAATAGGTATAGAATCTCGCAATACCCTGGTAACTATGGTGATACATCAATACCCACATGGTGCATATTATCACTTAACTAGTGTGCAAGTTTGCCTGCTGTATAATCACAAGCCATCCACTAATTGAGGTTAATATGTCAACAATACATAGAACCTATGTAATATATCATGAGGCAAAATTGGCCATCATCATTATAATTATCATCTAACTTTTTATTAGACCATGCTCACAGCAATCTGTCCAATCAGCGGTCTCTATTTCAACCCTCTATATCATATATACGGTCCATGAAGTTCACGAGGTCTATGTCGTATAGACGATCTTGTGGCATTGTCCATATAATAACTCGCTATAACGCACATGTATATATCGCTATGACGATGCCACTTGTATGTTTATCCAATACTTACACCAAACCAAACAGATTATGTTTTTGTAACACTCTTAATATGGAAACTGATCTTTTACAAATCAATGATTATAACAAAACAAGATACCCCCCTCCACGGTATTAAACATATAGCCAATCAGTGTGCAACTTTAAATGAATTACGCAGTATGAAATACCAAACAATGTGAAACACCATTCACAATGAAGGTTCGTGTTTGTATTGGAGCAGTATAGCTGTATATATAGATCTGCAATCAATGCTTACAGTGAAATAATAAATGCCATACATTGCAGTATAATATCTGAATAGTCATCCAGCCAGTTCCATGATATCATATTTACATAGTAATCTAATACTTTCAAAAAAATATGAAAATAATTTTCAAGTGTAAATGAAAATCAAGCATTCATACATGTATCAAAGATTCAACTCAATTCATGATAACGAAAAATCTGATTTGTTTATTTCAAATTCCAAAACATTATATTCATAGCATGTGACTTAATTCATTTTGTTATTGTATAAACATAGACATAAGTATGTTTAACATATTAATTGCTAAACATGTTTAATTTTTAGTTTAGTAACTTACTCACTGAAAAGCAACAATTAAAATAGAAAATTGCAACTTCAGAAAAGATTACTTTCTACTCTGACTTCAAAAAACACCTCAACTTGAGATCAATCTCAAACTCAAATTTTCGAGAACTTTAGTTTTTAATTATAGAATACTAGGGCTGTCATTGACACAATATATATTGATACATCAACATTTTTTTGATGATGGATGAACGTAACAAGGGGTTAATGCCGAAACCCATTTAGAACTGGATTTTTCATTTTGACAAAAGCAATTTGCAGTAGAATGTATGCTTATAGGAGTAAGTAAATGTTGCTTTTGACTACCATTTATTGTATTGTTTGGAACATTATGTAGGTATGACCCATATTTACATTTGTCTAAGATATCATGCAGACAAACATTCTGACAAAGTTTTGTGAAGATAGGATGAAAACTGTTGATTTTATAAAAGGAATTAGAATCTTTAATGCAAATTTTTTCCTAAGATTTGCCTAGTGACCAAGTTTTTGACCCGAGACGACCCATATTCACATATATCCTACATATCATACAGACAAATATTCTGACCAAGTTTCATGAAGATTGGAGAACTAGATGACCAAGGGCAACCTGTCAAGTTTAATGAGGGAAAATCTCAACTAAGTAAAATTACTTACTTTCATAAATCACAATTTTTTACTAACTGATCATCAATTTTAGCAGAAATGAAATGGGCAAAACATGAATCAGTCTAGTATTAATTAATAACATTTCCCATTACATATCACATTCAATTCCATGAAATTACCATAATTAATTACAAGTAAAAACAATTGGATTTTCAATTACTCCATCCCAGGGTCAGGGAGGAAAATTAAATAGTCTTAGCAAATTTAAGCAACTAAGGGATACAACTCAAACTTTTATAAATATTGTATAAAAGATAGTTACTTCCCTTTCGATAACAAGTATATAGGAAATACACCGAGTCACGAAATAATGAAACTATCCCACGCGTTCAGTAAATTTTATTACATCTCCCTTCCTTCCTCCGCTAAGTAGATAAAACACACTAAATACCATTTACAGTCGACTGTCGTTATGTAAAACTCGTGTAAGACGAATTTTCCATTTCCTCGAATTTTTTCAAAAGTCCTGATTTTATCCTTCTTTGTCTATATGAAATTCTGTCGGTTAAGACGAGTTTTTGTCTCAAAGTTTTCTATTATGTCGAAGTTTTTTAGAAGTCCCGCTTTACAAGTTTGCACCTTAAATCTATTGTTTAACAGGAAGTCGAATCGTATCCTGCTGGTGACAAATGTTTTCACACATCACTGATATGAAACCAACAATTGACCTGTATTTTCGCACATTTAATTATTGATTATTTACAGAATTGAAAGATTTGTGCATGTTTGCAAAATGTTAGACTATTAATAATTAGTTCGAACATGTCAATTTGTTCAAAACTGCGATCAAACCAAGAGTTTGTAAAACATGCCAAAATGGCTGATTTAATAATGCTTATACATGAAAAATATGACATTTCTCAGATGATTACACCTCATCACATTTGAATTAAAAAAAGGCAACATATATAAACACATATGTATTATTAAACACATCACTTCTCAAAGAGTAGTACATAAATTGCATTTTTAGAAATTTTCACAAACACATCTTTCTTACGAAACACACAGCCGTGTCACGAAGTTGGCCTTCACACGAAACACTGCCAGTATGGCATCCAGATGTTTAATTCAAATTTTCATTAAGACAAACCATTTTCTACGGTCCCAAAATATTCCACATAACGATTGTCGACTGTATTTTAATGTTAGTAATGTTATAAACATTTTTATTCTAAATTTGTAGTATTTTGCCAAAAAGTGCATGCTATCACAAGATACAATCATAATGATAAAGAACATCAGGCTTTCAGCTGAAGCAACAGATGATTTACAACAAAAACATCAGTAAAATCTCAATGCTACATCCCTGAACAATATATGTTGAAATATAAATTAACTTACTGCTTGGAACGGATCTCGGTATATACTTCCATATCCACCAGCCGCCACTGCAGCAACTGCCATACCAAATCTTGGGTCTTGATAGTATGCTGGCCCAGGTCGCATCTGAGAACCAGAAGGGCTCTGGGGCCGAGCACGCTTATACGGGGACGAATCATGCTGAGATCCACCGGGACCCCTGGAAAATAACCAAAAAAAAGTTTATAACATTTTGCTCAAAGCAATCTTTTAAGTGCCATACATTTTCAGAAAGTGTACCACTGAACAGTTACCAGGATTTTTCTGGTATTTTGGTAAAAGACCTACACGCTTGGAACTAGGAATTTCACAACATTGAGATATTTTTATAAATGAATCAATCATTGTCTCCATCGTCGATCAAAAATCTGGAACTTCTGATCGGGAAATTTAGTTCCGAATTAGGGAATAAATGATACTTTTTTGGATTGGGAATATAGCCGAATATCAGCTATAAAATCAGCCCCAAAAAACCTGGTTACATACATGTATCATTCACAAGCATATAACTGTACACAACACAAAAAAGAATGTAACATTTCCTTCTCAACTTCTGTATTTATTTTCTATGTGTATGGTTAAATCACAAGATTTGAAGCAACGGACAGTTGACTTTGAAGAGGATACTATAAAGTCATTCATTAAATTGAATATATCAATTTATTACCTGCATCTTAAATAACATGAAAAGGTCAAATTCACATTCCTTTTTTCACAGGGTGTACAAGAATCCTGTCTGAATAATCTGAAACTATGTTGTATTACTATTCTACATAAACACCTATATAATGATAACTGAAAGCGCTTTGTTTATCACCTACAATAGCGTAATTGACCACTTTATGGCCTTTTAAAAAAGTAAAAAACAGCCATCCAAAAATTGGTGAATTGTAACCGAAACCAAACTTGACCTGTATTATACTATCTTATAGTTCAGTGCCCATTATGAATTGAAACCTTTCATAAGAAAGTCGCGCATAAAATATGATATTTAACTTGATGTATTCAAAGGACACATATACCCTCGCTTATAATGGACTTTTAAGTTGAAAAAGGGCCATAACTCCTCTATAATTGATGGATTGTATCATTGTAACTCAAATCGAACTTGACCTGTATTTTTTTATCATATACAGTAAAGTCCCACGTTACGACCGGTCCGATAATACGACCGTTCGCAAAATACGACCACTTTTTCATGGACCAGATTTTATGTTCTTTAATTCAATGGTCGAGCGGTCCGATTATACGAATAACCAGCTGTTCCGTTAAATTTCCTGCATATCCGGTCCCACAACCAGTATATTACAGTTTTAGGTTCCACTAATGAGACAATTTAACTTGTGTGTCAATGTTAACACAATTTTACGAAACGAAACAACAATGTAAATTGGCCCTCTATGGATTACCAGTTGTTTTAAATGGGTTGCTATTGTGTATCAAAGACAATGGATTGATAGAAGTAATCAGCCTTAGTTTGCTCAACATAAGATTGAGAATGCTGCAAAATAAAACCGGTGACAGCTTGTGGCACGTTTTCGGATGGTACGTAATTTTGGACAAAATTTGTTCATTGATGTAAATAAGTTTCAGTAAATTTCTGGTTGGAAATTATTCCCCTAGTCGGCTAACAAAATCATTACCTTCAGACGTCTTGAACAAATTAAATAAAAATTGAATGAAACTACTTAAATGAAAATATTATTGAACTTATTGTGCTGGGAAAGCCTAAGATAATACTATGGTAATTTAATACATACTATTTTATTGCTTTAAGTATACTTCGTCTTTTTAAATTAAAAAAACATAGTTTCAGGTTCAGATAATACAAGTTGATGAAAAAGGCTGAGATTTTGGATGATTATGAGACTGATGGCGGTAGTGCCAGAAATTTAAAAAAAATGACATCTGCAAATGATCTCCTGTGGAAGAACTGATGTGGGAATTCAATGTTTATCTTTTCTTATTTGGAATAAAATTGTATCAAAGTTACCAAGCATGTTGCTTTTCTTATTCTGTAAATAAACAAATTTGTGTAATGTGTGCTACATGTTCAATGTCACAACAATTCTGCTTGCTTTCACTATTAAACTTAAAGCTGACTCGATAATAAGATCGCTTTATGTGGGGTGATCTTAATAGCGGAACTTTACTGTACTTACGTGCACAATCCATCCATCCTTTCAAGAGTTATTGATCAAAAACCAATTTTTCACATAGACAGATAAGGGCAACACTTTATGCCCATTATCCATTCTTCATGTGACGGGGGGGGGGGGGATATCCAGTCCTTTTATCATTCATGTTATAAACTTATCACATGAATTGAACCTGCCTAGATAATTACTTGGCTGAAGATGCTAATTGTACAAACACACCTCACAGAAAAACTGCTAACACTGCTAATGAAGTACATGGTAAAGATACACCACAACACCAAGTTACTGAATACAATTTTCACAGTAAAACTACCAGTATCACATGTTCACAATAAGAGACATTGTCAGCTTAACAGCAGCAAAAATAGGAGTTCTGAGAATCTCACTAACAAACTACATGTACTATTATAGACTGGGCTTCTTCTAGCTGTCTCAAGGGGCCATATATGAGCATTATGCCAAACAAGCTCTCATGAATAAATTTCCAATTGAAATCAGATTGACTTTGCATACATTCTCTAAGAGGCTCCCTCGTCCAGGTTTACCTCTCTCACCCAAGTTTACCTCTCTCACCCAGGTTTACCTCTCTCACCCAGGTTTACCTCTCTCACCCAGGTTTACCTCTCTCACCCAGGTTTACCTCTCTCACCCAGGTTTACCTCTCTCACCCAGGTTTAACTCCCTCACCCAGGTTTACCTCTCTCACCCAGGTTTACCTCTCACACCTAGGTTTACCTCTCTCACCCAGGTTTACCTCTCTCACCCAGGTTTACCTCTCACACCTAGGTTTACCTCTCTCACCCAGGTTTACCTCTCTCACCCAGGTTTACCTCTCTCACCCAGGTTTACCTCTCACACCCAGGTTTACCTCTCTCACCTAGGTTTACCTCTCACACCCAGGTTTACCTCTCTCACCCAGGTTTACCTCTTTCACCCAGGTTTAACTCCCCCACCCAGGTTTACCTCTCTCACCCAGGTTTAACTCCCCCACCCAGGTTTAACTCTCACACCTAGGTTTACCTCTCTCACCCAGGTTTACCTCTCTCACCCAGGTTTAACTCTCTCACCCAGGTTTAACTCTCACACCTAGGTTTACCTCTCTCACCCAGGTTTACCTCTCTTACCCAGGTTTACCTCTCTCACCCAGGTTTACCTCTCTCACCCAGGTTTACCTCTCTCACCCAGGTTTACCTCTCTCACCCAGGTTTAACTCTCACACCTAGGTTTACCTCTCTCATCCAGGTTTACCTCTCTCACCCTGGTTTACCTCTCTCACCCTGGTTTACCTCTCTCACCCATGTTTACCTCTCTCACCCAGGTTTAACTCTCACACCTAGGTTTACCTCTCTCACCCAGGTTTACCTCTCTCACCCAGGTTTAACTCTCTCACCCAGGTTTAACATTCTCACCCAGGTTTAACTCTCTCACCCAGGTTTAACTCTCTCACCCAGGCTTAACTCCCTCACCCAGGTTTAACTCTCTCACCCAGGTTTACCTCTTTCACCTAGGTTTAACTCCCCCACCCAGGTTTAACTCTCTCACCCAGGTTTAACTCCCTCACCCAGGTTTAACTCTCTCACCCAGGTTTAACTCTCTCACCCAGGTTTAACCAATTTGATCATTTGTGTGGAAGTACCCGCAGAGCTAGTAATTATTCATAATTTAACCTTAACAATCACTAATTTACATGATTTTCTCCCAGTTTTGAAAATATACATGTTCTGCTAAAACATTTCCAATTTGACTCGGGTCTTTTTCCCAAATCCTTAGAAAATCTCCTGTCTGTAAACTGAGACAGAGGTGATGGCAACTCTGCCTTTTATACCCTTTTTAGAGTTAAAGACATGAGAATTTCAAGCTTCAAACACATAACAAACTGTTTGGAAGATTAAATGGATAACCGGTTAGCAAAAGTACCAAATTTTGACATCCTTAGACTGGGGACAAGTAAGTATTTAGCAGTACATTCCTGTAGCAAATTCATCATCTGTTTCAATGCCATCATGGAAAAATACAGCTAAATAGTTTCTGACAAGTCACATCAAACTGTTGATTAGAGCGGACATAATATATCACATAGACAAGAGTCAACAGCTTTTTACTACAGACTTATACTTGGCAATATATCCATAAGTGGCCAAACAGATCATGAGTGAAAGCATGTATGAAATTTATTTACAGAAAAACAGTAGATAAAAGTATACAAGTCCAGCCATAAACACAGACAAGCTATTGTGAGGGATAATAACATACCAACTTTTCAATTATCACTTGTACTAGTTGTAGAAATTTCAAGTATCATAGGCAAGCTATGTATGTATCATGCCCGCATCACATCCAGTAATATTCTCAACCATGTTTAAGCTTCGCCCAGAATGTAGAGGAAGCTCTCCCCAACTTGCTTGCGGAAGGTCAGTGGTTTTACCCAGGTTCTCACCAATGCCCAAAATAATGCTATTAAGGGCATCTGGGTTCTTCCTCTATCCTAATAGCTGAAATAGTCACAACATGACCCTGGCTATTTACAATTCAATAGCTTACCTTAAGCCCAACAATAAAGAATATGATGTCTCGACTTCCAAAGAAATATTATATCAGTGAAATGCAATAATAACCAAGAAAACAGCAGGACAAGAGTGCAAAATGGTCACATAATTCACTTTTCATGTAAAATTGATTTTAATATTTAAGTTTTTACTGGATTTATTAAAATTATTGAGGACTGCTGACAATTTAAGCTAATTAAAGGGCCACAACTCAGGAGATACAGGTGTAAAATGGCTAGTTATAGAACTTGACCAGAATTTTGTAATAACAAATGTTCTGTATTTATAAGATGAATTCAGTTCGAAGAAAAATTCTCAACTTATTGAGCAGACACCGATTTCATTTGAAATCCCACCAGTATAAGGGTGATTACAATGTAGCTCCGTTCCTTTACTGTGACAGTCATAAAATCCGAAAAGTTTACAGTGCCGTCTTCACTACGTGTTTTGCTATTATTTTATATAGATAATTTTATGAGAAACAAAGGAATTTTTCGAAGTTCAAATGACCATAACATTTTTAGTTTTTGAGATATTTTGAAAATGAAAACTGTTCCAGAATTTTCTTGAAGAGTTGTTTAAGAGATATTTGATCCCTACTGGTACAAAATAAATCTGGGGTTAAGTCTAAGTGGCTTACAGAAATTATAAACAAGGTGGCAAGTAAATGGCTGAAAACTTAACTTGAATTCACATGCCAATATAAAGTGGTATGAAAAATTATCAGTATGACTCACTCATCAGTGGTATTCATTTGTAATGCATGCCACAATTTTTTTAAATCATTAAAATGATCATTTAAGTCAAAATGAAAAATTTCCAACATCACAAAACTGAACACTTACACAAGACCAAGCACACACATGTATTACAATACCTGACTGGTACAGAGTTCCTCCAGTGATGCATTTGTGATTGTTGCCAACCCATGGGAATATAAAACTGCCTATTACTATTCATAACAGCACTAATTAATTTTTCTTACAAAAAAAACACACGAAAAAGAATAAATGCTAGCAATTTTGCATACTGTACCCAACCAACCAATACAACTTATGAAGTAAACAAATCTCGTTTATTTTTAATTCAAAATTTTTTCTCATATACAAATAAGCACAACTAATCCAGATGACATGGACTCATAAACTTTCATCATTTATCCATATAAAATATTATCACAATTCTTGTAGTCAGCGAGAACAGCCAGAGCATCTAACACCTATCACACCTCCACAACACAATACAATTTATCGATACCATGCACACCAATGTCATTTTCTTGACAGACAAAACAGGCTACATAAATGGTACTAAATATGATACGATATAATTTACTCAGCAGTCTCTGAATAGAGTCACACCTGCTATGTCACCAGCGTGTCATCTACAGTCTTGTACCGAGTGCGCATGGAAACAATGGAATAAATATACACTACAAGTCAAGCCTTGATACTTGAAATATACATATATAGATAATATAACTATTACAATGACTTCACATTGTGTAATGTAAAGTATTATATATGTATCTCTTTAGTGGAATTAATAAAAAGGTTTCCACATTGTCAGAAAATGAAATGATTATGATGTAATCTCATTCTGGCTCAGAGATTCAGTGTCCACCTGAGGTGCAGAAGGTCAAGGGTAAGCGCCTTGGCTACAGATAAGTATTGCCATGGCTTCCATAATTTCTTACAATAATACTATGATTTTTCATGATTTCTTACATTAATACCATGATTTTCCATAATTTCTTACATTAAAACCTTGATTTTCCATGATTTCTTACGTTAATACCATGATTTTCCACAATTTCTTACATTAATACCATAATTTTCCATAATTTCTTACATAAATACCATGATTTTCCACAATTTCTTAAATTAATACCATGATTTTCCATAATTTCTTACAATAATACCATGATTTCCCACAATTTCTTTCAATAATACCATGATTTTCCACAATTTCTTACATTAATACCATGATTTTCCATAATTTCTTACATAAATACCATGATTTTCCATAATTTCTTACAATAATACCATGATTTTCCACAATTTCTTACATTAATACCAAGATTTTCCATAATTTCTTACATAAATACCATGATTTTCCACAATTTCTTACATTAATACCATGATTTTCCATAATTTCTTACATAAATACCATGATTTTCCATAATTTCTTACAATAATACCATGATTTTCCACAATTTCTTACATTAATACCATGATTTTCCATAATTTCTTACAATAATACCATGATTTTCCACAATTTCTTACATTAATACCATGATTTTCCATAATTTCTTACATAAATACCATGATTTTCCACAATTTCTTACATTAATACCATGATTTTCCATAATTTCTTACATAAATACCATGATTTTCCATGATTTCTTACGTTAATACCACGATTTCCTACAGTAATGCCAGAATTATTTTACAATACTGCCCGACTATTATATGTATAGAAATATATGCCCATAACCAGCAGAAATCAATCAAATAAAATCTGCCTGAAAGCTTGCAAAATGTGTCATATAAACAAAACACAGCTCAAATTATTACCCATGATATATATAAGTACAGTAAAACCTCAATAATAAGACAACTCTTGAAAACTGGTGTTCTTATTAAAGTGGTCTTAATATTGAGATTGAATAATAGCAAAACAGTGAAAGTGGCTTAAAAATTGTGTTCTTACTATCGAGGTGGTCTTTAAGGTTTTACAGTCTCCAGGCAGCATGTATAGTGACACTCCTAAACATACCACAACTATATCTATTATTAGGTATGGTTATAATGCAGAATATAGTCACAGACATGTCAGAAAGAAAATTGCAGTATAAACTGACACAGACCACAAATGCTAGCTTGCGTGTTCACATAATTTTCTAGAAACACAGACAATAATTATATACATGGTGTCTGCTGCATGTACATGAAAAGACAATAAGATTTCTCATAAAGACCAAACTACAAAACAAATTCTCATAATTCCTTCAAAACAACAAAAATTTATCAGTTCAGTCATAAAGCATCACAAACTAGTACAAAATAGTAACAATAGTACAATACATAAATTCACACATCAATAAGAACATACAAATAAGAATGCCCATTTCAAATGTCTTTAAGATGCTAATGATATTCCTGAAAATCTATTTCCTGAAGGACTTAATATAAACTCTTCCTATTCATGACAGTATTCAATAAGAACATGGCATGCAATATATAACTAGATGTATTCACAGAACACTATTGCCCCTGCTATGGACTTTTAAGTAAAAAAAGGGCCATAACTCCTCCTAAAAATTGGTGGATTGTCACTGAAATGGAACTTGACCTGCATTTCATTGTCCTAATACTCCTATGCTTATGCGCCCAATCCATCCATACTTTCAAGAGATTGGAAAACTCATTTTTTCCAAGGACGGACAGGGTTTACACTGAATGACAGGGGCATGATAAAAACTTCATGATGATGTTTATTTATTCCCACAAAAGAGTCAGCCTATTACAGTTGTAATTCCCAATATGAACACAATACTAATCCACCTTTAAACATTACATTATATACTGGCACGAAGTTCACAATGGCATTCAAGAGAATCATTGACATATGCCAAGAATAACCACAAAGGGATTATAAGAATGTGAACAGAATATAACCAAACATCAGGAAATCACAGACATAACAGGAATTTTCTTTCATACAAAACATTTTTATATGAAATAAAAATGGACCCCAAACACAAGACATACAACTCCCATATAAGTAAGCTTCCAAATGGTTCATAATGATATGTAAAGATGACTAAAATGAACATTCAATGTACATAACAAACGTTCGAGTCACTCACTAATAAAGGGTGACATAGTGGTGGGGGTGTAGGGTGACATAGTGGTGGGGGTGTAGGGTGACATAGTGGTGGGGGTGTAGGGTGACATAGTGGTGGGGGTGTATGGTGACATAGAGGTGAGGGTCCGTGGTCCAGTGGTTAGTGCGCTGGACTTGTAACCCGGCGATCTGGGCTCGATTCCCGGTCGCGGCAGGTCATACCCTTCCATGAAAATTTGACAAAAATGTTGATTTTCCTCCACACGTGGAGAAGTTGCCGGCTCCTTGTGGAAGGGTAAGTTAGTACTGGTAAGAATTCAGTCCAGGAAAAACTGGTTAGGTGAACCGGTCGCCGTATATAACTGAAATATCGTTGAGAAACGGCGTTAAACCCGATGAACAAACAAACAAACAAGAGGTGAGGGTATAGGGTGACATAGTGGTGAGGGTGTAGGGTGACATAGTGGTGAGGGTATAGGGTGACAGTGGTGAGGGTATAGGGTGACAGTGGTGAGGGTATAGGGTGACATAGTGGTGAGGGTATAGGGTGACATAGTGGTGAGGGTATAGGGTGACAGTGGTGAGGGTATAGGGTGACAGTGGTGAGGGTATAGGGTGACATAGTGGTGAGGGTATAGGGTGACATAGTGGTGAGGGTATAGGGTGACAGTGGTGAGGGTGTAGGGTGACATAGTGGTGAGGGTATAGGGTGACAGTGGTGAGGGTGTAGGGTGACATAGTGGTGAGGGTATAGGGTGACATAGTGGTGAGGGTATAGGGTGACAGTGGTGAGGGTATAGGGTGACAGTGGTGAGGGTGTAGGGTGACATAGTGACGAGGGTATAGGGTGACATAGTGGTGAGGGTATAGGGTGACATAGTGGTGAGGGTATAGGGTGACAGTGGTGAGGGTATAGGGTGACAGTGGTGAGGGTGTAGGGTGACATAGTGGTGAGGGTATAGGGTGACATAGTGACGAGGGTATAGGGTGACAGTGGTGAGGGTATAGGGTGACATAGTGGTGAGGGTATAGGGTGACATAGTGGTGAGGGTATAGGGTGACAGTGGTGAGGGTATAGGGTGACATAGTGGTGAGGGTGTAGGGTGACATAGTGGTGAGGGTATAGGGTGACAGTGGTGAGGGTGTAGGGTGACATAGTGGTGAGGGTATAGGGTGACATAGTGGTGAGGGTATAGGGTGACATAGTGGTGAGGGTGTAGGGTGACATAGTGGTGAGGGTATAGGGTGACAGTGGTGAGGGTGTAGGGTGACATAGTGGTGAGGGTGTAGGGTGACATAGTGG
This sequence comes from Mactromeris polynyma, assembly GCA_032209605.1. NCBI lineage: Eukaryota > Metazoa > Mollusca > Bivalvia > Venerida > Mactridae > Mactromeris > Mactromeris polynyma. The sequence goes on along the minus strand of JASFXZ010000021.1, from coordinate 926,098 downwards.
TGAGGGTATAGGGTGACAGTGGTGAGGGTATAGGGTGACAGTGGTGAGGGTATAGGGTGACAGTGGTGAGGGTATAGGGTGACAGTGGTGAGGGTGTAGGGTGACATAGTGGTGAGGGTATAGGGTGACATAGTGACGAGGGTATAGGGTGACAGTGGTGAGGGTGTAGGGTGACATAGTGGTAAGGGTGTATGGCGACATTATGGTGAGGGTGTAGGGTGACATAGTGACGAGGGTGTAAGGTTACATAGCGGCGAGGGTGAAGGGTTACATAGTGGTGCAGGGGTAGGGCTCCATTACTTTCCGCTGCTAGGATCTGACTACACACTGTCAGCGGTCAGGTTCATATAACCTCTCTTAAAATAGATATGCTTAAACAGGTGCTCGGTTGTGGTCCAATGAAATTTCTCCTTACAAATCCATGTTTGTCGTCTTTCTCAACATGTTAATTACTTTTTTTATGTTGCACAGACATTCTTTGTTTATTTGGAGTTTCTGTATATACTGTTTCCGCTTCCGGTTATAAATATTTCCAAACACGAAACACCACACAAACAACACCGATAAACCAAAGAATGTTGCCATGTAGGAGTTGCGGTTGTGTCCATATTGAAATTGACGAAAATACGTAATCAGAATGTCTTTCTGATCTACGCTAAAATTGAATTTACGGAGCTTGTCAAAGATCAACGAATATTCATAACTCTATACCAAAGCATAACTAACGTCCTGTGTTGAAGGGGCTAATGTCTGCATGTGCAAAATCATGAAGGGGCTAATGTCCGCATGTGCAGAATCATGAAGGGGCTAATGTCCGCATGTGCAAATTAATGAAGGGGCTAATGTCCGCATGTGCAATATCATGAAGGGGCAAATGTCTGCATGCGCAAATTGAAGCTTAGGGGCTAATGTCCTAGGGGCTAATGTCCGTCTACCGTTTCACCCACAGGAGTATTAATGAATGAAGTTGTAGTTAGTAGTGATGAACGACAATCGGCGACAATCGATTAATCATCAGCATGAGTTTTGCAATCGCTATCAGCAGTCCATCAATAATTTGGAGCTGAATTTGAAATTATGAATACATAAAACTTAACTGGTAATATGATTTGAAAGATGTAAAAATTACAAGATCAAGATTTAGTTTACATTGAATTTTCCTTTATTGACAAGATGCTGGTCAGGTTCAGTTGAAACTGTAAAAAGCAACAGTTACACCATGTAAGCAACAGTTACACCATGTAAGCAACAGTTACAGCATGTAAGCAACAGTTACATCATGTAAGCAACAGTTACACCATGTAAGCAACAGTTACACCATGTAAGCAACAGTTACACAATGTAAGCAACAGTTACACCATGCATCGGCACACTTGTAAATCTAACTGATTGTCCAATTGTGTTGATTAATCACATTGGTTGGGTTATCTGATTATGACTGATTTGTCCATTATTAGTTGTTCTTGTAATTTCAGAATAATGTAACAAAAACCAGTCATAGTCCTATTAACATACTTTTTGATAAATCAAAACTTCTGCAGAGAGTAATTTGTGAACTGTGTGGAGTGATCTATACACATTTAAGGACCACAGCTAGCCATGGCATTAGGTTTCAGTGACAGAAAGTGCTAGTTGTGATTCTAAGAAGCCTAAGAAAGTGTCTGCTACTGAAGGCGAATGGCTTACTTAAATGCTATTGCAGATAGTGCATGATTATGTTTCCATAAGCTGTGGTAAAATAGTGACTCCTTTTTTAAAAAGTTCCTTCCATCACCACCAACACCAGGCCTTCAGCTATATCACTGTCACAGAACACCACAACAACTCAGACTTGGAAATAAATGAAAATGTGGCTTACCACACCATGCTGGAGCACTACACTGGTGAGCAGGAACCAGGGGAGGATTTGGGCAATCAGGGTGACTTTGGGCACACTGTCAAGTACATACAATCAAACAGAACCCAATAAACAATGTTGATAATTGCCCTAGCCCTATAATATGTCAGGTCAACAGACACCTAATCCAATTTACAGAAATAGGTGTGAAAAACATCTTTATCTCCACTTATTCCCATCTGGGAAAAGAGATAACTCCAGTTGTACCCCCTATTTATGAGCAAAAATGTGATGATAAAAATTAGTTGAAGGGTAACAATGGGTGATTTTATTAATTCTACATCTTTGAAGTGTAATGAGAAAATAAAAGTATATACTTCCGAACAAATTATTGTCACATACTGCATTTCAAATGTTGAGAAGTATTAGGATAACTTGCAATTTCGGGCAGAAGTTAGGTTGTCCCTAAAACTGTAAGATGTAACATACATATGAACTACAAGCACATGGTTGTTTTACATATAACTCCTTCCTCCCTGAATGTGTTACAGCTCTACAACATTACATGATTAACCACCACCCCTCTCCTGTTATCAGAAATACACCCTTTCTCATTTCTGACCAGACAGATGAAAAATCTTGCACAATAGGTTATAAATGTCAAAAAATGTCACAACATTATTTATGCCCTAAGATAAAAACAAATACCAGCAAAATGTTTTTATTTATATTAACAACTTTCATTCAGATTTTCACACTCGATAAAACAAGTACCATCTGTCTAGTACACAAAGACCATCATTTTTAACATCCTGCATTTGATATCAGTTTCCATATCTCTGCCGATATAAGGTATATTACCATCATAATTACTAGAAACTTGACAAGAAGAAAACAGTGTAACAGCGTCTGAGTGTCTGTAACTTCAGCGAAGTCAATTTCGCTTTGATCTAGCGAATGGGCGAAGTCTCCAAATTTTAGGCGACCACCTTGTTCAAGACACCGCGAGAGCCCTGAGTATTGGAACATTCCACAATGTTTGTTAAGTAACTAGTTTTAAGTACAGACATATTACAGGCAACTATAGCTGGATTTAACTCCATACTACATTGGCCAATTACATGTACATGTATCAAATATTCTGTACACAGTTAATTGTAAGAAAAAATCTTTGTTTTCCCAATGTTAATTAAGCCTTATTACTATGGAGAAATTTGCCATACACAATTTCAATTTATTTATGAAACAACTACATTTACTGGAGACAGTTCAACATGACATTTCTGTTGTGACCATGTGAACAGATAATATACCTCATTAGCTACAATACCAGTCCCATTTGACCATGGAATTGACCTTTTGACCCCTGGAATTTCCAAAAAGCCACATTTTGACTCTGAAGATTCTGACAGAAAGGTCCATTTTCTCTTAATTTTAATAATTTAGCTATAAATGGTAAAAATAAAATCAGGTAAAAATTATCAAAATGAGATTCAGCACCTAGTGGAACCCCTGTAAAAAAACTTATATTTAAGGTCTGACAAAACAAGTAGTATACTGTATACTATTTATATAATTTATAACAATACATTGTTAAATACAGTCTCTTTCTAGCTGCAGAGACAATCATGAAGTTTTAAACAAATAAAGAAGATTTTGCAACAAGACAATCACAAACACCTGACGAAGGTATTGCAGTGGTTTCCTTTTTTTACAAGAAGTAATCAAAATTATAACTGAATGCTCCAGGAATCCAACAATAATAAGTGGGAATTCTAATTATTTTTAGAAATGAAGAACAATAGTGATTGAAAAAACATGAAATTTCCTGAAGAAATAGAAATTTGGAGTAAATGTGATACCATTATTTCAAAAGTAAACATGAGAATTTTTTTATCTTGTTAACTTCAATAAAACTTAGGCTTGTTCATAATATAGAAAGATTTTGTGACATAAAAATAACAACATAAATATAATGTTCAACATTAGTAAAGGGAAGCAACTAATACAAACATCTTATTAATATTGTCAGAGTTGCGTTCCAAGTTTGAGATTAGACCTTTTCTTTACAGTAAGAATGCTTTTGATTTGTGAATGTCTTAAAACATGGCTACTTTGCTGAAATATCATGCAAATAACCAAAAATCTAAGACAAACTTGCTAAAAGGTCAACCAATAGAAATCATACTACAGTTTCTACAAAACTATTCTCATAGTCTTCACCACAGACACCCATCATAGGGTGTTAAACACCAAGGTTAGCCCTGATTTTTTTGGAACTGGTCAGTTTCAGTCAATCGCAGGCTTAACTTCATCACACAATTGACGAGATACAAGGGCAGTTTATTCCCCCCAGTCCCCTGTATTATATACCCATAGAATTTACATTTCATCATAATCTTTTTTATTGTTTCTTTAAAATTACTTTAGGCTACATTTGTAATAGAACGTGTAGGATGATTCACTATACATGTATCACTATTATTTCATTTATTGTTAGTAAAGTTAAAATTACTTCATTCTTGTAATTAAAGTTTAAACAATACATCTCATTATTCAAATTGAAAGATGAAGACAATGTATACATATACTCCCAAACACAAGTCAATCACAATTCACATGCAAGTAGCAATACATGTTTAAAACAGTTGGCTGTGCAAAAAAACTATGCCACAAATGAAACATTAACTAAAAATAAAATCATGACTCAGTTAAATCATATGTGAATAGTACTATGAGTCATAAATCATTATATTCAGACAAAGCTTACTATATATAAGAATTTTGATTCCTTGTTTAATATGGAGCATGGCAGCATTATGCACTGTATGGTAGTGATTTTATCACATACTAGACTGGAATTCATAAGTGATTGGATGATTACTTGCATGAAAATCTTGGCATAACCACTCATCTTGTATTTTCCTAGTTGATGTCTAATTAAAGAATTAAACTTGGATTTCTGAATAAATACATGTTTTCTATGTCGCATGTATCTGCTTTTATCATTGAAATTGAGTGGAATAAAACATTCGCCAACAGCAAAAATTTTCACCAATTTGGAAATGCATATTTTCAATAATTTGAGCCAATTTGATTTTTCTTGAGCCACTTTTGATTTTTTTGTCTCCAATGGTTAACTTGGCGAGCAACAGCGTGAGCCCTGTGTGTCTTTCAGCACAACCATGATCAGGAACCTTGCCAGTATTCAGGTCACGGTTTCCCTTCCCAAAGGTATAAATTCATCCATTCCAATGAAGTAGACTTCCATAGACACAAGCACTCTCTCAGTCTAAGGACACTGCGACTAAAGTCATACTGATCCCAAAGATCAAAGTCATGACGTACTGACTAGACCTCTAGTCATTTACATGTAGATGTTATGCCAAAATGTCAATTATTATTACAGTAGCTTTATTTCAACGTTACCTTTTAATATGCCTGTTTACCTTTTCTATATGGTAACTGGTCAACTTGTACCTACCCAAGTCAACTCATACCTTGGTCAACTCATACCTTAGTCAACTCGTACCTTGGTCAACTCGTACCTTGGCCAACTCGTACCCTTTCTTTGGTCAATTTGTACCTCTCATTTTTTATTACTTTAAGTTGTATACTAAATATGTTATAGTTTTTCAGTTATCAGTTAAGATTGACATCTGTTATTGTGAAAATTATGCCCGAGGATAAGCCTTGGAAAATGATATTCATCAACACTTCAATAGGTGCATTTGGTAGTATAAATGGTCGTTTTGAAGATTGTTTACTGAAGGTATGAGTTGACCAACTTGTATTAGAATTTAGCTGTTGTATAATTAGTACTGACTAACATTACCAGTATATTTAATAAAGTTGTACAGTTCAATATTGTTCAAGGAATACAGTTAAATACAGTCAAACTGAATTTTAAAAAGAATAACTCTTAATAATAACAGTTTAAAAAGTAGAGGTGTAAGAGTTGACTAATGTATGAGTTGACCAGAAACCTTCTATATATATTTCATGAAATGGAATAAGAGATGTTATAAATGATATGACATTACGATTAAAGTATCCGAGACAGACAGCAAACAATCACTAGTTAAATAATGGGGACAACTTCATAAGCTTTAAAAGTTGTTGCCTAAGAGTTAGACCTTCATTTAATCAGTATCCTGTTATCAAATAAAAACAAACCTAGAAAATCAGTTCAATAGACAAATATTCACACTTTAGAACAGTGACATTGCCACAACGGAGGTGACAATTACCGCCCATTCAAAACCTTCCATCGCTCGAATAATGATTAGTTTTCAACGTGGTTTACGCAGCTCTAACCATTACGACGAACAAGCAGCACAGACTCCGATTCCGAGTTGAAATAAAAATATGGGGCGCTTACGAGGATGACATTCAATACATATTGTGACAACGTTCGGCGGTTTAGGATAACATTGGAAATGCATTTTTATTATTCTATATTTTATTTAACACAATACGTTAATAAAAAGTGCCATTGTTGTTGCATGTCAGTAACTTACCGCTCATTAGGTTGCCTATTAGACATGATTTTCTTCGAGCGACGCCATTTGGGATAAGTGATAATAAACGGACGAAATGAAAAATGTGAAATCGTTGTCGTCTACATTTTTGCGAGTTCGGGTCAAAGGTTTATTTGTGATAGAACTTCTTTCGATTAATATCAGTATTTTTATTTGAATATTAGCTATGAATTACTTTAATCAATATTGCCCAGTATTCTTGATTCCCAGTCGATTTGATCATTTCAACTGGGATGACTGTTGACTGTTGTCATCCCAGATTTTAGTTATATCACGGACATATAAACGGTTTATATGTCCGTGGTTACATAGAGAAAAAGTGCTGAACAAATACATACTTACTACACCATATCATCATTTCTTAGTAATAAATAATAATCAAAAATGTAATATGTATTTCTCTACATTTTTATTCGCCGCGTTAATCAGACTACCAGCCAAATATAATTGATAAAATCAGCGGTCCGTTCAGTCCGTCGGTGTTGGTATTTATCATATCGTCTGAAGAGTAACTTCCCTTTTATAATTAACGCCATTTATTATACATTTTTTCCAGCAGTAACAAGTGAGCTTTGACTGTGCAATGGCAGCCAACAATAAGTAGTCAGTGACTGAGTGAGTGGTTCACTTTTTTTGCCTTGTTCTGTCATGTCTTATTTGCATATGGCTTTTTGTTAACTTTCTCAATCATCTGGTGAGGTGAACTAGCACTTTCAAAACTCTTGCCAAAACACTAGTCCTATAAATTAGACCCAACATAAGTTCTTTCACATTTTGAAATTTTTCGGTCCGTCAGTTTCTGACATGATTCATTGTCGCTCATATTTTCATTAATTTTCGAACTATCAAACATAATCAGCAAAAATACATTTCCTACTGCACAATATTGATGCTTTGTTAGTTTGTATGTAGTAAGTTGGGTTGAGAATTTTCAAAAGAATGCGCTAATTTTCTGAAGATACATGAATCGATAATTAGACAAAACATTTGGTGAGTGGAAAATGACATTCTACAGTACATTTAGTATTTACCTGTGTCTACGTCAATTAGTTATATAATTCTCTGATTCAAAAATCATAAAAATATTCTACATCATATTGAATAAGCTCCTTTAGACTATAATACATGCAAAGAGAAAATAAAATGTAAAATAACCAAATAATGTTTATGGAAAAATAAGCATTTATATGACTAATATTTGGACTAAGTTGGTTACCTTCCAGGTAATGCTGTTGGTAAATGACTGCGAGATGCTTATCACATATTTGATCTACATCGGGTCAATAGTAAGTCAGAGAAATCAGGGGAGAAATGGTTATAAAGTAAGATGATAGAGGATAATTGGAAAGTAATGGATTCACTGAATATATCTCATTTGCTTATATCATCTGTAAAATGCTCTCTTTTACACCTTTAAATATGTAACTTGACACATGTATCTTGTACTTTCTGCCCTTTCATTCAGATTCAGCTTTAATATACCAATATTTCCTGATTAAAACCAACTAGTGCAAGTAATTTATAAAGTATATTTATTACAGGGAACAAGTCTTAGATAAGCAATGTCAGTTGTAACTCTTCAGATTGGACAATGTGGGAACCAGGTCGGAGGTCAGTTATTTGCTGGCCTGATGGAGGATACACAAACCAAACTGTCACAGGTAATACATGTATATTTACTGATTGGCAAACACTACCATGTCCACAGCTAATGTCCCATTCTAGGTACAACAATAAAATAACCTGAAAAGTGAGAATAATGACAGTTAAGTTTAATATGGTGAATGTTTTGCCAACTAGTGGAATACCTGATTACATTGATTAAAGTGTTACTTGTAATGTCTTAAATTACAGCTGTAATGTAACATAATTCTTATGTAGTACGTGCAAAAGTATAGTTACATTACAAACAGCTCATGCCATCCTTTGAAATGTTTTTTTTTCTATCTGTGTTGCCCAGTAGACCATTTGGATTCCAAATAATATCTGGAAAACACTCCAGAAGGCAATATTGTTGTTAAACTTCACAGGATGGTTGCTTGTGGTCTGCAGATGACTTGTATTGTTTTGGGGTCAGTGGATCAGACATTAAGGTCATAGTGCATTTTGTCCTGAAGTCCATTTTTTAAACAATAACTGGAAAATGCTTTGGCCTACAACTGTCTTGGGATCATTGCCTATTATGGTTTGTAGGTGACCCCTATCATTTGTTTGTATGTCAGAGATCACTTAGAATTTGAACAGTTTCCAATTAATCACAGGGAAGGTTGTCTATGGTATAGATATGGCCTTCTGTTTGGATCGTCCTGCCTGTGCTGATAAAAGGAGACACTAATTTATTAAATTTATTTATTTCATTTCAGACATACATGTCTGCCAAATCCAACGATGACTACATTGAGGCTGTGTATGATAGATTTTTCACACGTAGTGATAAACCAGGTATTGTACCTGAAGCTAAAGCTGTAATGGTGGACATGGAACCAAAGGTAGGACTTGTTGTTCCTTCTAAAACATCATTCTTATAGCTCCGTTATAATTTAGACTTCAATTGATGTTCTGTAGTTTATTGGGTAGGGCTGGGTATCATCAGTTGATAAACGATACAAGGTGTATTGCAATATGAATACAGATGCACAATACTTTAAATTCATTGTATGTTTTATGTTAGTTTATAGGGTTTTGGTTAATTATGTCATTAATTACAACTTGAATCAACAAACAACAAGTAGGATAGTCTCTTACAAAAGGTCTGTACATGTATTATGTTTTATTTCTTTTGTTTGTAAATAGTTTGAAATTACAATGCAATCATTTCATCTTCATTTGACATTTTCATTTACAATTTTAATCATGCCGAGCTAAAAGAATGAACAGAAATGAAAATCCACTGTTCTACAATTGTGTTTGATTGTGTTGTTTCAGGCTATTGCTCGGACATGTTATGAAGCCAAGAAGTCTGGTTTATGGAAATATCCAGAAAACCAACAATTTCATCAGAAACGAGGCTCTGGAAACAACTGGGCCCATGGGTACAAGTTAGTATCAGTAAATGGTTAAACCAAGCACAACTAGTTCCCTCAGTTGAATAGAGCACATGAGTTGTATTCCTGAAAAGCTAGACTGGCACTAGTTTTCAAAGCTAGATTTGATGAAAAAGAAATAAAAAGTCTTAGTAAATATATTTTTGATGAACAGAAATGAGCATAATATAATAAACTTGGTGGTTGCCTTAAATCTAATCTTACCTTGTGTTTCCTATGTTCTTACAATGTTTCAGAGTCCATGGACCTGCAGCGGAAGAGATGATTATGGAAATGATTCAAAAAGAGGCTGAAAAATGTGACAACCTCAGCGGTTTTATGACATTTACGAGTTTAGCGGGAGGTACGGGATCAGGGGTCGGTACATACATCACACAGTGTGTCAAAGATGAATTCCCTCACGCATTTCTGTTAAACCAGGTTGTATGGCCATATTCTACGGGAGAAGTGATTGTACAGAACTATAACGCTGTGTTAACCTTGTCCAACCTCTATCAGTGTGCAGACGCTGTGCTTGTGATGGAAAATGATCAGTTACATAAAATATGTACACAATTGTTGAACATTAAGAAAATTGGATTTAAGGACATTAACAAAGTGATATGTCATAAGTTGATGGGTATTTTGTTGCCAGCTATCACAGAGAAACATTCTGGATATGAAACCACAAATAGCTTAGGTAAGCTGTTACCTTCATCCCGTAAACTGTATAACACACATGTAGTGAAATAGCATATCTCGTAAACTCATTCCCATGTAATACACGTGTATTTCACTAAGTGAAATAGTATACACTTAAAATATCTTTTAATTGTTATTAACATGTAAGTTTTTACTCAAATGGTAAGAATATTTGGTAGCACATTGCCAAAACAAATGTTTTATCTGTTTGACCATTTGGTTTCCAGGGGCTTTGCTGTAGTCTCTTGCTATTAGACATTCTATCTCTGAAATATGCTTTGGGTTTATATCTCCAAATGAAGAGGCTCTTCAAGAAACAATATATTGTATGCCACCAACGTATTAAATACAGTGTAAAGTCTGTTCTTACTCTATTTTGACAACGACTACCTTGTTTGATCTGTTTATTCCAAGTTTTGCCAATTGGCCATCACACTACATACTTGTATCTTGCATGATTTGATTTTATGATTGAATTTAAGGACAAAAGCATTGTATTGAAAGCTTTTATTCATGTTTGGTCTGGTTTAAAACATTTTTGACAAAGCCGAAAAAAGAAAATCAAACATGCAACCGTTTGTCTATTACTGGCAAATATGTGTTTACTGCGTTATATAAGTCACTATCATAATATGCAATTTAACAGATTCCATTTTGAGTAAACCATGTATGATGATGATATAATAACATTAAGTTGGTGAGGTACCTCTATGAAGATATGTGTAATATCCTCAATTTTACGATTGCAGGGGAAATGTTAGAACATCTTGTTCCACTACCTGACTACAAGTTGTTGACGGTGAAGAATATTCCACAGATGTCTGATACATCTAAAGACTTCAGTACATTCCAGTGGCATGGGTTGTTGAAACATTTACGACAAATGTTAATTGCTAATGCTGCAATGGAAGAAGGTATGAACAGATCTATACAAGTTGCTGTCACATTTCTACTCTCCTTTGTTCCTTTGTATTACCCATCAACAGATAGTTCCCACATTTACAATATTTACCTCCCTTGTTCTGAATAGTCGGCCATATTGATAGGCTAATTTTCTTAAAGTTTATAATTAATATAATGTAAATGATGATAAAAAAATCAGATATATGAAAAAAAAACTTATTCCTTATGCTCATGTGGGCAGATGACTCAGAAAGTTGAAGAAAAAGTGGTTGTCACCTGCAAATTCTCTTGTAATTTTCTCAATTATCTCATATTTGAGAATTACTCTTATAAGTCAGTTTTGCCTATCAAAATGGCTGATGATTAAAAACAAGGGAGGTAAATATTGTAGATGTGGGAACTATCTTTTATGATAATAGAAACTGGGTTGTAGCTTAGCTTATGAATTTTATAATGTTTACAATTTCCTCTTGGAACTTTCTACAAAGAAGTCATCTTGGCATAACTTATATCATGTTACCATAGTGATTAAGTATCAGAGTATTTTGAATGTGTCAAACCATCTGTATCAGACTGTCAATGAAACAAACGTTTACCCTTGGTGACTTAGCTACTATTTGCAGACAGGTCAATGCTTAAATAAACACCCTTCAAGATTTTACTTGAGGTACAGTTTAAAGTGTTCTTTATCTAGAACTGACGTATGTTCATTAATGACTGTACATTATGAATTAACTGCAATATTAAATTGGTTCAGATCCTCATAATAATTTTATCATAATCTTACTAATAATTTTATCTTAATTTGATTCATTCAGTGGCAATTAAAACTTGGTTCTGATAGAGTCACATCTAGGCACCAATAACCAGTGCCCTGTGAGTGAGATGTCACATGTCAGACCTAAAAGTCATATCTTTATTTACTACAATTACTAGGCCCTCGGGAGATTGTCAAGAGTTATCTCCCTTTATCCCTTCTAGAGCTCTATATATATTTATACTATAGAAGGGATGAAGTGAGAGAACTCTAGAATGCATAAAAGGAGAATACTTGTGACACTCACCTGTGATTAGGCCTTGTATAGTGAAGATGACAGGGCCTCGCTGTGTTTTACTTTAATTGTGGGTAATGTAATAGTATCTGTTTCAGGTATAGACTGGCAAGTTAAATTGGAGGAAAGTCGACGATGTCTGGCTAATACTCTCATACTACGTGGCAAGGATTTGGATGATGTTGATACTAGTTCATTTTCTGATTCACGCCTTTACCCATCTTGGTTACTGATGGATGCAAATCTCTCCATATATAGACAGCCAAGAATATTTAACAGTTATGAAAAATGTGCTACACTTGTTACAAACAATAAATCTCCTATTGTTTCATTGAACTCTGTGATAGAAAAGGCCTGGAATATGTTCTCATCCCGAGCCTATACACACCAATATGTAAAGTATGGACTCTGTGAAGAAGATTTTGTGGACAGTTTTGTGATGTTAGAACAAGTGGTTGCTAGCTATAACAATTTCAATTGAGTTCACGGAATCCACTAGAATTATGTGCTGTCTTATGTCTTAATCTTCTCTTGTTGTTTCATTAAAGTTGTTGTATGTAAAAAGACTTCCAGTTTTGTTACTATCCTCCTTATGGATGTATTTATTAACTTCTATCAGTATCAGTTTAATACACAGCAGCAATGCTATTGCTCTCCTTAATTTCATGCTTTTTGTCATTAACAATAACACCTCAGCGCAATGATTCAGCAACATGTTCCTCCAAGGAAATAGCAGCTTCTTGGTCAGTGCTTAATAGGTTATATATGTAGTTTTTGTATTGCCATGAATAGCAACATATGTATGGCATGTGTTCTTGCTATACTTGCTGCTGAATCAGAAATTAAGGCATTATGCCCATGATTCACAAATATACAAGTTATATGACTATAGATACATTATGTTACACCATGAAATACAATGTACTAGACAATAATAAAACAGTTCATTAAGCAAATCATGAATACATGTATAAATTACACATAATTACCTTACTGTAACAGTCTTATATATGTCTTAGTACATTTTATTACATATATCATATTTAATGTAATGCTTGACAATGGACTCGTATAACTAAATTTAGGTATAAACAAAACACATATAAACACATTGTATCAAAATGATGCAGTAAGAAAAACAGTACATCAAAGTCCATTAAATGTATAGCAACCATAAGTAATAAGAATGGCCGAGATTATGTTAGATAGACTAAAAATACAAAAAGCAATGATAACAAGGTATCAATGTGTAAATACCTGTGCTATTCCATACAAGGTATCAATATGTAAACATCCCATACAAGGTATCAATATGTAAACATCCCATACAAGGTATCAATATGTAAACATCCCATACAAGGTATCAATATGTAAACAAACACCTGTGCTATCCCATACAAGGTATCAATATGTAAACACCTGTGATATCCCATACAAGGTATCAATATGTAAACACCTGTGCTATCCCATACAAGGTATCAATATGTAAACACCTGTGCTATCCCATACAAGGTATCATTATGTAAACACCTGTGCTATCCCATACAAGGTATCAATATGTAAACACCTGTGCTATCCCATACAAGGTATCAATATGTAAACACCTGTGCTATCCCATACAAGGTATCAATATGTAAACACCTGTGCTATCCCATACAAGGTATCAATATGTAAACATCCCATACAAGGTATCAATATGTAAACAAACACCTGTGATATCCCATACAAGGTATCAATATGTAAACACCTGTGCTATCCCATACAAGGTATCAATATGTAAACAAACACCTGTGATATCCCATACAAGGTATCAATATGTAAACACCTGTGCTATCCCATACAAGGTATCAATATGTAAACACCTGTGCTATCCCATACAAGGTATCATTATGTAAACACCTGTGCTATCCCATACAAGGTATCAATATGTAAACACCTGTGCTATCCCATACAAGGTATCAATATGTAAACACCTGTGCTATCCCATACAAGGTATCAATATGTAAACACCTGTGCTATCCCATACAAGGTATCAATATGTAAACATCCCATACAAGGTATCAATATGTAAACAAACACCTGTGATATCCCATACAAGGTATCAATATGTAAACACCTGTGCTATCCCATACAAGGTATCAATATGTAAACAAACACCTGTGATATCCCATACAAGGTATCAATATGTAAACACCTGTGCTATCCCATACAAGGTATCAATATGTAAACACCTGTGATATCCCATACAAGGTATCAATATGTAAACACATGTGCTATCCCATACAAGGTATCATTATGTAAACACCTGTGCAGTTCCATATACAAGGTATCAATATGTAAACACCTGTGCAGTTCCATATACAAGGTATCAAGGTATCAATATGTAAACACCCGTGCTATCCCATACAAGGTATCAATATGTAAACCCCTGTGCTATTCCATACAATGTATCAATATTTAAACACCTGTGCTATTCCATACAAGGTATCAACATGTAAACACCTGTGCTATTCCATACAATGTATCAATATTTAAACACCTGTGCTATTCCATACAAGGTATCAACATGTAAACACCTGTGCTATTCCATACAATGTATCAATATTTAAACACCTGTGCTATTCCATACAAGGTATCAATATGTAAACACCTGTGCTATCCCATACAAGGTATCAATATGTAAACATGTGTGCAGTTCCATATACAAGGTATCAATATGTAAACACCTGTGCAGTTCCATATACAAGGTATCAAGGTATCAATATGTAAACACCCGTGCTATCCCATACAAGGTATCAATATGTAAACCCCTGTGCTATCCCATACAAGGTATCAATATGTAAACACCCGTGCTATCCCATACAAGGTATCAATATGTAAACCCCTGTGCTATTCCATACAAGGTATCAATATGTAAACAAACACCTGTGATATCCCATACAAGGTATCAATATGTAAACACCTGTGCTATCCCATACAAGGTATCAATATGTAAACACCTGTGCTATTCCATACAAGGTATCAACATGTAAACACCTGTGCAGTTCCATATACAAGGTATCAATATGTAAACACCTGTGCAGTTCCATATACAAGGTATCAATATGTAAACACCTGTGCAGTTCCATATACAAGGTATCAAGGTATCAATATGTAAACACCCGTGCTATCCCATACAAGGTATCAATATGTAAACCCCTGTGCTATTCCATACAATGTATCAATATTTAAACACCTGTGCTATTCCATACAAGGTATCAATATGTAAACACCTGTGCTATCCCATACAAGGTATCAATATGTAAACACCTGTGGAGTTTCACTTGAGATACCTATGGAAATGCCTGTGGAATACTAGTATAAGGTAACACTGTAAAACAGTGTGCATTTCATATAAGGTAACACCATTGAAATCATGAATATACTAGTTTCGTGTAATTTAGCATCATAGAAATATCTGTCAAATTCAAACTGTGGTAACATTATGGAACACCTGTGTAATACCATGTAAGGAAACCTGTTTAGTTCCTTGCAAGGTAATACCATATAACCAGCTATGGATTTTTGTAAAAGGAAACCTCATTTAAACACCACATGATGTTAATGTAATCTATGGCGCAATATCTTCATACAAGTTCCTATGAACTTAATTCTCTTTAAAGTGTGCTCATTATACTAGAAAAAAGAAGTCCTTGAGAATTTATAGGATAATTTCCGCTGTGCAACTTCCATGGATACCACTTAACTCCATACAAAACAGAGTGTAATTGTACATATATCCTTCAGTACTTATACTCTTGTTCTTTACATACATGTAATGTATTCTTGGTTTCTGTGAAGTTCATATCAATTAGCCAATCACATACAAGAACCTCACCAAGGTCAATCCATCATTCTAAGCTTTTGAATCAGTCGTGTCTAAACAACATCCACAAGAAAAGAGATTATTACTTTTATTTTTTTTATTGTGATTTCATCATGAAGATTGAACCACGCTCAAGGTATGATTTGGTCGAATGATTTTTTCAACATTTTTCAGCAATAGTTCACTCTTCGCTCAACACTTGTTGATATTTAATTGGTAATTTGGTATATTGGCAAAGTATTCGCTTATACTTCGTCACAGACTATGAACCAATAATCTATCAACCACAGCCAGTCTATGTTCAGAAGTGGTTCGTGGCTCTCGTATGTAAATTAGGCATTGTTTAAAGTATACCAAATACATGACTTGTTGTGTCGTGAAGCTTATAATTCTATACATGTATTTTTACAGACGATGGTTGTGGATATATGTCTGACTCAATCTCATTAAAATCAGCTCCAGTCGCACGCTCCTATACTATACGCTAACAGTGGAAAGTAATGGAGCTAAAGTTAGGGGATGATTTCAATGAGATTGATGTCTGACTGTTTCTGTCCCTGGTAAAATGGTTAAACCACTGCTAAGTCCCACATTATCCATAAATAACTTACTTAGTTTATTCCTGATCTTTACAGTACTTTGATTTTATTTGTTTTAAAATTATATAGAACAGTTACATTGATACACAATGCAGTAGTTAGCCCCGGGTCAAACACGATATTTTAGTGATCGATCATCAAGAGTATATGTTCTGATTGACAACTAATGACAACTTGGTACAACATAATTATGTTGATACGTTAATTACATAATGTTATTATCACATTAACGTAGGTTAATCCAAATCAAATGGTGTTTCATATATCTTTGTTGTGTCAACAAAAGCCTGTTATGGTCATGTTGATTGACAACACAATAACCATTTTATATTAATACATGTAACATTCCACACATTTCATTAACTCAGTCGTCAGCATGGAGAAAACATGTTTCTGTTTGAGTAAAATGGGTGTTGTTTTTATTGCAACACAGTATGAAAAACGCAATCGTCCCCCATTTGAAATAGTCTCAAAAGACCTAACGCATAAACAGACTGGCTACAAACAAAAAGGCGTCGTTTTTAACAAGTGAGTCACATTTATAAATTTTATATAATACTTAACTTTTTATATAATTAAGTAGAGATTTTCTTTAAAAGTTCACCATATTGTAATGTCTGTACATTTCGTTATACACCGATCTACCTATCTAATCAGACCTTATCCTTATATGGTAAATATACTGAGTACACACGGCGTTCGTGTTACGTGGTGTAAGAATGTGCACATCCCTGCTCAGCACCACTGTCTCAAACAACACATCAAAGCTTCGTATAAATGAGGTACACGTATTATTCTTTAGGCTTTAAAAGTTGTTACACGCGGAATGCTTATGGTTGCACAATTTGGGTGGAGTTTTACGTTCGGCCTGTTTGAAGACGGTGTCTACTGGGAGCAGATAGAGGTAAGAGTGCAGACACACACTGTGATACAGAACACCACTATCTATAATCTAGTTTCGATTTTGATATTTTGTTGTGGAGGAGCCTCGAAGTTTAACATTACAACTGAAATATTTCTTCAACACAGCTTCACCACGTTTGGTTTCACACTGTGTGGTATAATGGGTACTGAACGTATTTTTCCACAATTCGTAAAACAGACTCTTGCCTGGGGCGTTATTCACAAACACTTTAAGAATGAAACTCGGAGGCTTAGATTTTAATTTCTAAACAAATGAAATTTTATCTAAATAAGTATCGTTAATTACTCAACACTTTTGCCAAGTTTTATTAAAATTTATTACTTGGGAGCAACCGAAGATTTTAGAGTTTAAAGTCTAAGTATGAGGGTCAGTCCCTCGTTTGTGAATAAGGCCCCTGTTGTCTCGCTGGAATAGGCTTTGAAACAGTCTGTGGAATATTCCATTTCTCATTCCATTCAACCAATCATTGTAACCAAAGAGGTTTCCAAATGGTTTTATTTATGCTTGAGCTATGGGAAAAATCATTTGCAGTTGAACCGGATGATAACCAAATTAAATAACGATGGTGATAATTATAAATGGCTCTATGCATTCTTGCGATAATGTCCATAAAATGTTTCGAAATAACGGAATATTTTAGCACAAAATGCACATGTACACCACAGGAGCTTGGCACAAGTTCTCTCTCTTTATCTAGAGAAGGGATAAAGGGAGATAACTATAGAAGGGATTAAGGGAGAGAACTTGCGACAATCTCATGTGATACACACCATGGTTTGTAAGCTGAACTGGAAGTATCCTAACTATGGGCTCATGTTTTCAGGATGACTTCTCTGGCCGCCCTGAACCAACAGCCGTATCAAAACCTACTTTATAGCATCTGTTGAACTATAATATGTTGCCAGGCGACAAACACTGAAGACACATGTGAGAAGTAAGCATGTTGAAAACTGTAACAGCGCCTGTAGTGTTCACTGCAACGTTCTTTGTGTGCACTTATCTGATGAGAGAATTCATACATGACTATCAGTACAAAACTGCAGCGTCCACTTCCGGTATATCCCGGGCGTTTGTGTTTATGGACAGCGTTGATGAAACGATAACTTACCTAGAGAAAGCTGTAGATACAACAGATGAAATTATAGAGGCTACTATGCTTATAAAAGCCTTGAAAACAATATTGTCTGCGTTTGGAGCGACAACATACCCTCTTTCATTGAATATGTATCTAACATTGACGGCGAATGTCATACAAACAATACTTAGCGTTCTATCTGTTATGGTTTTAATGGTTTTAGAGGTGACCAGGATTGTAGCTCTGACGTATGTTGTCATAGTGAACATACTTTACTATATCACAGTGCCTACTTGTATTGCTGCTAGCTTGTTTATTCTGGCAACAATCGTATCGTATAATGTATCTAATGATCAGACAGTGACCATGATATGCACGGGGGTGTTCATTTACGGAATAGGACAATATACCGTGCCTACCATGCTATACTTTGCCCTTCAGCCAGTCGTTAAAATAGTTTTTACTTTAGCATTAACTGGAACGATGCTGTGTGCATTTTCAAGAATAAATTTATTTTCATACCCAAAGACTCGACAGTACGAGATGGACATTGATTTGGACTAAACGCTGCATCACAATTGAAAACCTCACTTAAAGACCATCTCAATAATAAGACCATCTCGAAATTAAGAACATAATTTTTAAGTCCATCGTCACTGTTTAACTCTTTACTCAACTTCAATATTACGACCACTTCAATAAGAAGACCAGTTTTCAAGTGTCCCACTGGTGGTCTTATTATCGAGGTTTGACTGTATTTGAAATATATAAAATGTCTATGCATATGTATAACTAATGTCGCAATGTCAAATTGTCAATATAAATCTCTACTTGATAACTGATATTATTATGTGCTAGTAACTAGTTTGTAAAGGGAGACAATACATGACTATTAAATTCTTTATTTTGATGGTATGACTTACCTGTTCTTGTCTCGTAAGTATTCATAACACTGAGAACCAAACTACAGTTTCGCATGTACTGTTGTAGCACATGGCGAGATTATCTTCATTCTGTTACAGTTATGTTTGGT
The DNA here is from genome assembly GCA_032209605.1 of Mactromeris polynyma. Classification (NCBI taxonomy): domain Eukaryota; kingdom Metazoa; phylum Mollusca; class Bivalvia; order Venerida; family Mactridae; genus Mactromeris; species Mactromeris polynyma. The sequence continues at coordinate 906,543 of JASFXZ010000021.1, read as the reverse complement.
GTATTGCTCTTTCTACACGTGAATAATGAGTTTGCAGTTTTGTAACAAAGGTGTTTTAAATTAAAGAGTAAATAATCACATGCAGATATACAGTAAAACCTCACTTAAAGACCACCTCAATAATAAGATCACCTCAACATTACGAACATAATTTTCAAGTCAATATTTACTGTTTTGCTCTTCATTCAACCTCAATATTAAGACCACCTCAATATTAAGATCAGTTTTCAAGGGTACCAAGGGTGGTCTTATCATTGGTGTTTTACTGTATTTTTACTGTTTTACAGTGTTTGTCAATAAATATGCGTTTAGAACAGAACTATATAAGCTCATTATTTAACACATACGTATAAACAACTGGTTTAAGAGAATTAACATATACAATATCACAGACAATCCTTGACAACATCTCTTGTGACAGCGTGTTCGGCACGCTACGACGCCACTTAACTCACAGAACATGTTCACCAAGCTACGACATAGATAGATAAGTTTATTTAGAAAAAAGCAATAAGCCCATCATTCTATAGTTCTATACACAAGTACATACATGCTTAACATGCACGTATATTATTTTTTTTAAAGTAATTACTCAGTAAATTGGTAGTGTAATAAAGAAATAAATAACAGAAGATAGTTGATAGTTGTTAATGGGGCCGGAGAGTTGGGATTATTATACGAAATGTACTTGCGATCTCAACTCAAAACTTGTATAAACAAACAATGATAATCTTCTTATTGTACAGTTACTTTCGCTGTTTACGTGTTCTGCAAATTTTAAAACATTTTTCCAGTAATATTTATTAATGTACTGTTTTCTTAAGGTATGATACTCGGGACATTCTAAAACAAAGTGAAATTCGTCATACCATACCGTAATATTTAGATAGACGTCGCTTTTTTACTTTGTAGATAAAGTGTTTTTGTAGATGTACAGGATTTTTTTTTCTGTATCAAGATATGTTTGCAAGATGTCTGCCACTTATACCTCGTGGTTTAAGTGCATGTGTGCTTATCTTACTTTTTTTCCTTTCTTTTTTAAACCACTTACTTTTCATAACATTCATACGTTTGAACTGGTATAGTAAGGATAATTTTACTTCCATGATACTGAAGCATTGTGCTCAGATTATGTAAAGTGATCTTATTTTTTTTAAATATGTTATTGTCCATCTCTTGTAATTCCGTATGGAATGGCATTGCGCTGTTTTAATGTTATTTTATATTGTATGTGTTATTGTGTATGTGCAATGATGAGATGAAAATAAAGATACTACTACTACCATTCAGACAATTGAATTTCAATTAACAATTATCACCAATATATTCGTCATTGTAATTGTTTGTCGTTTATCTGGACAATCAGCAAGACAATAAATGTGTACAACATTTTTGCCATGTTATCATTTAATGACCTCATACGTACGCTCGGAGCAATGGTAGATACTTATCACAATCGATAAAATCCCGTACTTTTCTCATAATATTGTCGAAGTGTAGAAATGTCATCAATTATGATAAATAGCAAAAATGTTCAATTCATGTTTAAAAACAATAATTTCAAACAAACTTTGCGCACTCTATACAATAACTTAATCGGTCATGTTTTCATAATGAATACATCGCGATAAAACTTGCCCAATACATTTTAATGAATACTGACCAGACCTCGACCTGAAAGCCTAAACTCATGCATGGTTATGAAATATCCACGTACAAAGAAGCATAAGATGACCAATAAGAATTTTGGCTCAATGTATTAACCAATCTCGATCAACTGACCTTTATTAAATCTTTTTTTTTCGTATCGATTTGTGAGTTATTTATATGTGGGTATAATCCAAACGCGGTATTTTGAAATTTGTTGAATACAAGATTGGATGCTTCCGAAATATACATAAATTGTAAGTAGTGTTTTTAGAAATGTCAGTTTATCGCGTTTGGTTTGTAGCATCCAAACTTGTTGTCCGGTATGCTTCAATGTCAAGGTTCATGATTTCTATCCGTAACCAATATATAAGCACGGATTGTAAATCAACAAATGTCAAAATAGCATGTTCGCACTATATGCTCAAATTTGTAATACCATAAGACCATTGGTAGTCTATGGTGTCCTGTTTCTGCCATGCAGTTAACTAATGTTGTCCTTACCATTCATTAAAAGGTATTAACTTCCTAGTCTGACTATACAAACGTGGCATATTTCTGTCACAGTTAACTACATAATTAACTAGACAATTATGGTTATCACGTTAAAGAAACTAGACAACATACTTAATTAACTAGAAACATTATGTGGTTAAGTATATAAGTATCGTGATATATTTTCATACCAGATAAATATATTAACACGAAAACTGCCTGAAAGTGCCCACAACTGCGACCACTTACCCACTTAACCCCCTAGGATTTCAGAAAGGACAATCTATTGAAGATGAAATATAGTTATCTAGTTAAATACATAATTTTCTAGTTAATTATGTATAGTTAACTAGTTTCCTTAACGTGATTAGCACATACTTTTCTTGTTAATTAAGTATTTAACTGTGACAGAAGTATGCCACCATTGTATAGTCAGACTCGGAATTCAATACTTTTCAATGAACGATAAGGAAAATATCCACGTGTAAGAGAATGATGACCAGTGCTTCACCGATTCCTTGTTTCTAATAGCCAACACATACTTTAACACAATTTGTGATCACACCTAGACTCGGCGACAAGCAATAAATTACGGTCGACGTGACACGTGTCGAATACTTTTCCGAACACAGATACATTGATATAAACCTATGAAAAAAACTAAAATTAATACACCAGCAACTGTATAATACATGCTGTTGTCCGTATCGTATTTTACGGCTTGATTATAAAGTTTACTGTATGGAGAAGTATCATTCACTTGCCACCATTTATCTATACTTGGGTACAATTGTCTGTGAGAATTCAAATTATTTAACCAGTCACATAACTGACAGTATGACCTTTGTTGCATTTGATCGTGTCCATATACCATGTATTTTCTTTTCCTTCGAAGATAGTTCATATAGAGTCCTTTCGTCGATCCGACATGGTATAGAAAATCGGCAAGCTCTTTTGGCGAGTTGAAATCGGCGGCGTTAATGACGGTACGTGGTGGGGCAACCTTATCGTAGCGCGCCATACCGTACACCACTTGTATGATATCACGTTGAAACCAATCAAACAATTTCTCTGTGGCATAGTCCGTGTGAAAAGTGTTTTCAAATGACAGTACGAATTTATACTTTTTAGTAATTTCTTCTATACAACTTTTCCCTCCATGTCTCGGACATTCCTTGTCTCCACAAGCGCCAAACACGTCGATAGGTATGTATTTTTTTAATTCAGCAACATAATTCTCACGTTTGGATTTTGTTATACAGTGACTGACTAGCCATACAACATCGGCTGTTTTATCATGGTATACTTTCTTTAAGTTTGTATGTTTTATAGTTGGTTTTTGTGTTATAGGCAGAATTTCGCCATACAGCATTGGTATGTCTGAATCCAGTCGGTACGTCATTGTCCAGTTAAATAATGATCGAAACTTGAGCGCATTTTTGTATCTCTGAGTCGACACAAAAATATCAGGAACATATGCAGATAATAAATTCAAGTCGGAATACTTGTCTGTTTTTAATGGTGTTGCTGGCGCCAACATACTGTTGACCATGCCCAGGTGCCACCAGGTTTCACGTTCCGCGAAAACAAACACCTAAAATACAAAACAAAATACATATTACAAAATGCAGAACTAGAATCAAAGATAACAACGTGTCCTGTGAGACTTTAATACGTCGAATTCTAATATGCATGTTATACATACGACTGCTCTTGTTTTGAAGTCCTGTTTAAATTGCCACTTAAAATCTTCAATATACGTCTATTGAATTAGGCGTATGCGCTGGTTTAAATGCATGAAACATACATATAGAGGAATTAAAGTACTAGTAATATTATGCTCATCTTTTTGTTCATTTGTGTACCTAACAAACATGAAAAGTTAAAGCCTTCAAAAAGAATGAACTCATAATGTATTGATCCCTATTTGTTGAAGAAAGATATGTGTACATCATAAAATTAAAAAAGAAAATTCCAGTTTATTAATAATGAGGCTATTTTACAAGTTTTGTCGGTTAGTAAAACGGTAAAAAATATGTTTTCAGTCAGTTATAGAATGCAATGGTTCTTATTAGAGATACTTCAGCGAATGTAACAACAATACTGGATGAAGCTAATTGAAGCATTTTATGTTCAGATGAGCCAGATACATCTTTAATATAATTTGTTAACTTGTTTCACAAATACTGTCAAATAAATAAGCTAACCTGGTCGTTGTCTCGTCGTATTGGTGGAATCAAACCTTCTATATGATTGCCTTGAAAGACAACAGCGTCTGCCACTAGTGGTCCTTCTGCTTTCGACGTATCGTCCTGCGGTTCCACAAGATAATGATCAAGTACTTTACAGTTTTTGTATTTACATTGTTTGAAATCCACCACACCAGATCGACAACGTAAACCATTGCCATTGTGATGCTGATCATACCATTGTATTGTTTTTACTACCGAAACTTGTTTCGGAATATTTTCACGTTGTTCGTCTTCAGTATCACGGAGTTCGAAATTATGTGGTCCCAATTTGAAATTAACGAGAGTAATCCGTATGATTAAAACTAAACAACATCCATATATAATATTCTTGAATTTTCTAGACGCCATTGCTATCTAAAGTTTGGTTCAGATATTGAAAAAAACTGCTACGTTTCATTTAATATCGCCGGAAGGCAAATTGGATTGACACAAAAGATAATGTGTTAATATTAAACGGTGTATACATGTATATGTATACACAAGTTACAGTGGTATTATAAAACCATTTTTTCAATAGTATATCAATTATGAACGGCGATTAATTGACCAAAATAATGTTCCTGGGTTGTCAACCAGTAGTGACATTCCGAAATATAAGCAACGGACAACTTCTCGGGGTGAATAAAAGGCGGGGGGTCAAGTGAATGTAATATACGGACACGTTTATGGACATATTAAGCCACAAGTCAGTTGTTTTTGTTTGTTGTTGTTAATGAGAATAATGATCGATAAACATACATAAAAACAATGATTTTGGTAAACTAGAATCATTACATGTAGAATATGACATACGTTGTCACTTCAATGATCTAACATTTCTCAGTCCTCTCTCCTGGCGTTTCATAATACAACTTTTACTTTTTAACAGTGTTTTTCCCGAACATGTCATGCCTGTATGAAATGTATCTGCCACAAGACAGTGTAGTTAAGTGCTCGATGGAGACAACTCCAGGGTTTTAAAAGCAGGTAGATTCCTACAGGTCGTGTAGGCCGCGGCCTACACTTGTATTCGAAAACTCGAAAAAAATGCAATAAGATATTTAATGCCTGTTTTTTAAAGGCTATTTTAAGCATATTTTCCGAAACGAAATATACACCAAAACGCATCTCAGACGATCTAGCTACACATTTTTTCTGATGTTGCAACAATTGTCAACTTTTACAGACGGTTTCCATTTTAACTTTACTTAATCTTAGTGAAATCTTGAGGAATTCTGCATGATTTTTGGTATGTAGGCTAATATGTCTGGAGATATCACGGATATCATTTAGTTACATGTATTTTCATTGACAATGTTCATTAGAACTACTTGTTCTCCAAACGTGAATAGATCATAGAAGGCAAACAAACATATAGTTCATATAGAATTTATTAATCATTTAAAGGAAATAGACTGATGCACACAATGAGACATTCAGAAATCTGAACATAAATGCGAATTGTAGACAATTATCAGTACCATAGCCATGGTACATATGTACATCAGACATGTTTTGTATGCTAATAAAATAAAATAAAAATTTAAAATATCATTAAATGCACTTTAAAAATAAAACTATACTTTTTTTTAAATATCTGATTATAATGATTGATTACTTTATTTCCTCCAAGTGTCGGAGAGCATAACTACAGAACAAATTAATATACATATTACATGTGCATGTTCAAAAATAATACAAATATACATACATGTATAAAACTGTTGAGGGAGGTCAGGTTATATTCCACCATCATTAGAGGCGAACCTAATCACGAAACGAAAATGCTAGATTACCATAGATGGACAGACATTCTTAAATTATAGTTACAACACACACAACACACACATGCACATATACACACATATATAAATGCATATACATAAAGACATGTATGAGTTGAATTGAATTGAACATACACATATACACATGCACTAACAAATACACACACTCATATGATACGCAACACATACATACGTACACATGTATACATGTACACATACATACATAAACATATACATACATATACGTACATCTAAACATACATATTCACATACATACGTCAACTAAAGTAGCTAATTAAGCATATAATCGTAATGATCTTCAGGTTACAAATACGAAACATATTGCGGAGTGCCTGCAAAATAATATGTAAAAATACATAATACTGATACACAGATACTGCTTAGAGTGTATCAGTTTCTTTGAAAAAGTAGACTCCAGCAATGATGGCGAACCAAGTTTTAAAACGACAGTGCTATGTTACCATAGATGAACATACTGTCTGAATATAGTTACAATATGTTACACACCAATAAGAGAATCTGTTTAAACTAAGTTAGACCATCAGTACGCAAGTTTAACCAATGAGGTTGATAACGAGAAGAATCTCAATATCACAGAAACGCTTGGCAGCTTGATAATCAGGTGATACATCTGTTGCGGCATTATCAAATTATTGCGCCAACTGATTACATGCCGAATCACAAACACAAAAGTAGTTCCGAGCAGGTTTATAATTAGTCGGGGCGCCGACTATATTTGATACTGTCAAAGATATAGCCTAACTTAGGGATCAGGTATTAAAGTAGATCGCTATTTGTTTATGTAAAGAAGAGCGCTGTGACCAAAGCACAGGTTTAGTGATCGTGCTATGCAAAAATGTTAGTAATGTTGGTAAAATAATCAATGAAATCATGCATAACGTTGCAATTTGGTAGCTGTAATTAAAATATCATAAAAATATACAATAAAAATAATAACTCCTCCTTCAACTAATTATCGAAATTGCCGAAAGTAAGTAGATCTACATGTATTTACCGAAACGTAAATTTTACCGAAAGGTAAATACACATATCATGAGACGCGCTAATACACACTAACATTCTATTTTGTATTACCCTTTTATATGGTGCTTTTACAAGTGTGTGCATTCACATTTTGGCATTATAAATTTAACTTGCTTGTAATATACTAGTAGTAACTAATTAAAGATCATTAAAATGAGATGAATAACAGCATTGTGTGTAGGGGAAGTAACTTACACATAATGTGACCAAATGATGCCATGTAACACAGTTGTTGCCCTTCCAGCATAATAGCTCGGTCGAGATAGTTCACTAGAACGCATATGATTATAAGAAAAAAACTAAAGTTCTTTTTCAACAATTATTCGGCTAAATAATAAAAATATGAATATACACACCACACATACACACACCCAAACATTTACTTTTATGTAATACAGTACATTGTACCGAACCCCAGTTTGACAATTATTAATTTATAATATACAATCATGGTGATAATTATATTATATAATACATTTAACAATCATGGTGATAATTATATAATATAGTACATTTATATATGATTGCAATGTTAGATCATGCAAGAATGGCTTAATGATTCTGAAAACAAATACAGCATGACCTTTAAACATGATTTAAATTTTGATTAAGAAAATATTTCCTACAAAAATATTGATATGTGTAAACTTGAAATTTGTTTAAAAAATAAGTGTTTACCATATAGTATCTTCAATAAATATCAAATTAAATATCAACAACAAAAAGACCGCAAATGATATATAAACCTGATCTACTCCGCTTCCACGAGATAAGGAAAATACGTGAACACTGTATATGTGGATTTGAGTTTATTTACCCTCGCCACCGGGATATCCCATATGGGCGAGCAATATATAAGTGAAATTCGCGAATTTGAGTTATTAAGCAACAATTAAGTGGTCAACTAGATAAGATTCGTGTTACCACTTAAATCTAGTGTAATACATCATAAAAATGTAAGAGGTGGCAGTTCTGGGCACTTTCAAGCCTGTTTCTAGTTGTATGATATTTATCTTACCGAAAAAATTTCACGAATATTAACTAGATAGCTAGATAATTATCGTAATAATTAAGTGGTTAACACGAAACAATTCGCGAACGCTATCATGCTAACTGGGGGCAGTAATATGCCACCATACAAAATAGACCCTTAATTTATATCTAAAGAGATGGAACAGTTCGTGACAAGGGTAAAATCTACCTTGTGAATGTCCGTGAACTGAGCCCAGAGTGTTGGCAACTCTGCCTTTGGAGACAAAAGCACGAGATTTTCATGCTTCATGAAAATCTCGCTGTTCAACAAGATACACAGTGACTAGCATAGTATGACTATAATAAAATGTGACCAGAAGATGTGTAATGAATCACACCATATAAACATCTATACAGTAAAACCAATAAGTATTACATATTGTTTAATTGGTGACCAGGGACTAGAATTAATCTTGAAATTAACCCCTTCCTGCCACACAAGTATAATATGTTGTCACATTTGAGAATTTTCTAACCGATATAAGAATGTTTTTAATATAATGCTAAAATGTGAATAACGCCCCTAAGTTCATTCGTCACACAAGTGTATGCTTTGTTCAATTTAATTTAGCTTAATTATGTTTAAACATGTGTTTTTTTAGGATTTCAGAAACAAAGATAACAAAAGGGTTGGCCTGAAATCCTATAAGTAAGACGCATTTGTTAACCGATATCTATACCTGTGACTCAAATCGAAAAGCGCGTAAACAAGATTGGTTCCCCGTTTTACCATTTTTGTCAGATAGGCGCACAGCGAAAAGGAAACCAAGCAGACTAATGACCTTCGAAAGTAACCAATGAAAATCCAGCTTTTTGCGAGCGGGAGACATGTGATATACAATGGCCAATGGACATTCAATTTACCTCGTTTGATACGCAACTGCGCAGCAGACGACTATAAAACCAGAAACACGACCTGTAATCTTTAAATTTGTATTCTCACGAAGACACTTCACGTCAGTTTGTGAGGCTACTTTTCTCTTTCTAAGCTACAATCATGGTAAGTGGATTTTCTATATATTTATTATTACCTATTTTTATTTCTGTTTCATCTTATTTATTATAACATGTTTTTTTACGATTTTACAAGTGATGGATAATCGGACAAATTTCATAATCGAAATATTTTTAGTAAAAGTGTAATGCGGACAGTTAAGTTCATTTATACAAGTCTATTTATCTCTTTGTAACTATATTTAACATCTATCGGGTTTTGTATCGCAAGAACATTTTAGTCAAAGGGGGGGGGGGGGGTCGGCACGTTGAGGAAATGACCTAAATCAGTCATCCAAGTCAAAATCAATCATACCATGTAATATCATTGATATTACAAGGTACATGTATCATTGGATTTGTCTTGGGTGACTGTTTTATGTAATTTCCTCATTGGTAATTTCCCCTTTGGTAATATCTATACATGTAGCTTGAACAAATAGACACAATTTACAGATGTAAAAGTCAAAATTTCCGATTATAATCGATTATTGTAGTTCATAATCGATTGTCGCCGATGTCGGACGTCTAGCGACGATTGTTCGATTATTTTATATAATCACGCCATCACTAGACTTTACCATGTTTAAACGGTTATAATTCATATTCTTATTTTAAGTTCGTCTGTTTCAGACGGGTTAGCTATGTCATAGCTTCCTCGGCGTCCGTCGTCGTCTTTGGTAAGTTTTTTGTTAAAGTCCACTTTCTACTATTCAAGGTAGAGCTTTGAAACTTAATATAGTTGTCTGACATCATAATAGCAACCACCAGGACAAGTTCCATAACTCTTGACTGCTTTATGTGAAAGTTATGCCCCTTTTCACTTGGAATTTTGGTTAAGTTTTTTGTTGAAGTCCACTTTTTGTCTGAAACCTTTCAGGTATAGCTTTGAAACTTCACATGAATGATTGTTTGACATCATGATAGCAACCAAACAGGAAAGTTTCATAACTCGTGACTGCATTTTGTCATAGTTGTGCCCCTTTTCACTTAGAAATTTGGTTAATTATTTGTTCATGTCCACTTTTACCCGTAACCGTTTAAGGTACATCTTTGATACTTCACATGATTGTTTGTGATCATAATAGAAACCATACAGGAAAGTTTCATAACTCCTGACTGCATTTTGGCAAAGTTGTGTCCCTTTTCACTTGGAATTTTGGTTAAGTTTTTGTTTAAGACCCCTTTTTCTCAGAAACCATTTGGGATATAGCTTTGAAACTTCACATGATTGTTGGGCATCATAAAAGCAACCTCGCAGAAAAGTTTCGTTATTCTTGCAAACATTTGTCATAGTTATGCTCCGTTTTTAACTTAGAAATTTTGTTGATTTTTTTTGTTCAAGTCCACTTTTCCCAGTAAACTGATCAAGGTACAGCTTTGATACTTTACAAGATGGTTTGATATCATAATAGCAACCACATGGAAAGGTTTCATAATTCTTGACTGCATTTTGTCATAATTATTGCCCTTTTTAGCTCGTCTGTAGTCTTCAGGAGGGGGAGGTACCCTCCCCCCCCCTTAATAAAATATTGTTTTCCTTTTTTTAATTATTTTATTTCTAAACTCACAACACAAGTGGGGGCCGGGTTGGTGTCCCTTTTGTCGGGGGGGGGGGTTGAAAGTCTTCAGGGGGGTCCAACACTTTTTTTAACTTTTTCTTTTTGACATTGAAGAAAAATTAAGTGTATCCCATTGTGTATGAACACTTCCTTTTGTAAGTATTCTGGTGAAAATAAGGACTAAATTGTATGCAACACTTCACTTATCGGTTGAGTATTTTCTTCGTTTTCAGCGTGAATGTATCTCCATCCATGTCGGACAGGCTGGTGTCCAGATGGGCAATGCCTGCTGGGAATTGTACTGTCTGGAACACGGTATCCAGCCTGATGGTCAGATGCCAAGTGACAAGACCATCGGAGGTGGTGATGATTCCTTCAACACCTTCTTCAGTGAGACTGGTGCCGGAAAGCACGTGCCACGTGCCGTCTTTGTCGACTTGGAACCAACCGTAGTTGGTAAGTTGACGTTTTTGTCGTTATTATAACATTTCCTTAGTATAATTGGTTGATAGTTTTCCAGGTCCGAATATACTGGGTGTGTTTGTGAGAAAATATTGTGGAATCTTGGAAAACGATCAAAGCCTGCTAGCATATATATTGTATTGCATTGAGTCATCGTCTAGACAATCTGCATTACCTTATAGCAGTATAGGCAATTCTATCATTATAATATGATACAACGTACACATTTTGGTGATATGGATTTATCTGAACTAGTCGCTCACTAGGGGTGGTGCATAATTGGTCCAATTGTCGTTATCGATTATCGGACACGGGATTTTGACCAATCTTCGATTAGTTATCGAATTGCTTTGAATGCTTATATAAGCGTAGGATTACGGACACAGTCGGCAAACTAGCCTGCATGTCGATGGTTTGCTTTGACAGCAGGTCCTTCTACTCCTTCCCGTTTTCATCCTATAACCAAAGAATTTCTAGACGAGAGATCTGGCATCGTCATGGTGAGAAAAATAATGGAACAGACTACACTACCCTGCGTGTTGCAGCAGCGACAATGGATTGTTCAAAACCATAATCATTTGTCGGCGACTTCACAAATTTGCAAACAATTTTCTATTGTAATCTATAATCACAGCATCCTTAATGCCCACGTACAATCCTGATATGTACTTACATAATAGATGTGATAAGAAGCGTTAAATGGCACATTTCATCCCTTCATCTGCTAAACGTTTAACTACACCCATATTATACAATATGCTTACTTTTTATTTGATATTTGCAGATGAGGTCAGAACTGGAACATACCGGCAGTTGTTCCACCCAGAACAGCTAATCACCGGCAAGGAAGATGCCGCCAACAACTACGCCCGTGGTCACTACACCGTTGGTAAGGAAATCGTGGACTTGGTCCTTGACAGAATCCGTAAGTTGGCTGACCAATGTACTGGTCTCCAGGGATTCCTCATCTTCCACTCATTTGGTGGTGGCACTGGGTCAGGCTTTACCTCCCTCCTTATGGAACGTCTCTCTATTGACTACGGAAAAAAATCTAAGCTGGAATTCGCCATCTACCCAGCTCCCCAGATCTCCACCGCTGTCGTTGAGCCATACAACTCCATCTTGACGACTCACACCACCCTTGAGCACTCTGATTGTGCCTTCATGGTCGACAATGAAGCCATCTACGACATCTGCAGACGTAACTTGGACGTTGAAAGACCAACTTACACCAACTTGAATAGATTAATTGCTCAGATCGTTTCCTCCATCTCTGCCTCCCTCAGATTCGATGGTGCCCTCAACGTCGACTTGACTGAGTTTCAGACCAACTTGGTACCATACCCACGTATCCACTTCCCTCTGGCCACATACGCCCCAGTCATCTCTGCTGAAAAGGCTTACCACGAACAACTCACAGTTGCCGAGATCACCAATGCTTGCTTCGAGCCAGCCAACCAGATGGTGAAATGTGATCCACGTCACGGCAAGTACATGGCCTGTTGTATGTTGTACAGAGGTGATGTTGTCCCCAAGGATGTCAATGCCGCCATTGCCACCATCAAGACTAAGAGAACCATTCAGTTCGTCGACTGGTGTCCAACCGGTTTTAAGGTCGGTATCAACTACCAACCACCAACCGTTGTACCAGGTGGCGATCTGGCCAAAGTCCAGCGTGCAGTGTGCATGTTGAGCAACACCACTGCCATCGCCGAGGCCTGGGCTCGTCTTGACCACAAGTTTGACTTGATGTACGCCAAAAGAGCTTTCGTCCACTGGTATGTCGGAGAAGGTATGGAAGAGGGTGAATTCTCTGAGGCCCGTGAAGATTTGGCTGCTCTTGAGAAGGACTACGAAGAGGTCGGTGTCGACTCTGTCGAGGGTGAAGGTGAAGAGGAAGGTGAAGAATATTAAACACTTCCGTCCAAAAATGACCTTAAAACGTGAATTCAGGTTGTGATTTTGACATGCATATAAAACTTGTAGAACATTTTCATTGGTCAGCATTTTTTACAGCGTTGAAGACTTATTTTGTATTGGTTGTACTTGAACAAAGATGTTAAAACAAACTGAAATAAAACTAGAAAATAAACTGTTTCCCTTTTTATGTTTTTTTTTTAAAATTAGTTCCCCAATTTTACTGAATTAACTTGCCAATGTTAAACGTACACCGGAACCCCTTTATACCAGACGAGCTCGGGACCTGACAAAATTTCCGGTTTAAATGGGTTTCCTGACTACAGGGGTTTTGAGAATCGGACAAGATTCGGAACATTTGTTTTCAAGTAGGGAAATTTGGATCTATATTTTGTTTAGTACTGTAGTGATTTGTATCAAAAATGCATAAAACTAATCTGAATCTGAAAATCATATTAGTTGTGAAATGTTTAAAAGAATATTGATTGATTTTATTTACTGTATATTTTCAGTTTACTTTATTTACTGTATATTTTCAATTGTTTAATCGAATATGCATTCGAAAAACATTTCTTTTGATAACAGTGCTATGTATCAAACTCTACCGTCGAAATGTAAAAATAAATATTGAGATTTGATTCTTGTCCGGTTTGAAGGGGTGATTTATAATGGAAATAATCCATTTCGGGCCAAAATTCTCGTACGGTTTCCTGAATTGAGCGGTTTCCGGATTAAAAGGGGTGATTTATACAGTAAAATAGTTGGGAACGGACGATTTGTCCAGTTTAAAGGGGTTCCAGTGTAATGTATAAATGCATGCAAGCATTACTGAATTTTCACACACGGATTGTGTGTGTAACTAGATTCGAAATGCACATGTATAACATCAAGACAAAATTGGACAAACTGGAGTAACAATCACGACATTTAGTTAAATATTAATTGTTTATAACAGTTGCAGACTACAGTCGTCTTGGATCATTTGAAGGCCTAAGTAATTGAAGCATTAATGTAGACATGTCTGTCAGCTTGAGTCAATTCGTAGTTTGCAAGTGGATGGGTGTGGTAAACTGCACAAGTAGTTGCCTACTTCTTTATCGTTGCTGAACAATGGGTGGTCTGATAGGTAGTTAGATGTATCATACAAGTGTAAATGTTCTCACATGTCTTTGTAGGCTTCATCCGTCTCCACATGAAACTGTCGGGTGTCTGTAGCCAATAATGTTGACCTGTCCTGGTATAAGGATTTGATATGGTTGTAGTAATAGTTGCACATAAAGGAGTTTAGCTAGGTCTACAGTAGATGGGTTGTACGAAATTCACTTTGGTATAGTTGCATTTTGTACCGACTAAACATTCGCTGAATATGTTCATACGTTGAAATGTAGGTTTTAAATTGCTGCATATTTTCGAAGTTTCTTCTCCTTATGAGCTAATTAATGACAGTTCTGCAGCGTTATAACCTGATGTTAAAAATCTATGATTAAAGGGAAGCGACTCATGCTTCGGGATTTGATACAAGGATATTAGAGTTATCTGAGCTTCTTAAAACTTTAAATTGTATAGGTAAAGGGAAGCAACTCGTAAGCTACTGATGTAAAATCTAATACATGATTATCTTCACGTTTTAGTAGTTGATTGGCGTGTTTAGTAATAAAATAAATGTAACACAGTTAAGTTCTCGAACTCTGTTTTCTGCAGTCTGTATTAAAGTCGATGTACGGTCAAGTATGGTTGTTGGTGGAATTGTCGTACCCTATGTACTTGTTTCTATCTCATACCCAGATGTAGATAGAGCTGTAGAGTGCGAGCGAGATACTCTCCTTTAGCATCTGGTGCTTATTCTGATACCTTCAAACAAGAGATCACCCTCAGCTTTATAAACCACGCACAACTGATATTTTCTTTTTTTAGACAGGCGAATTGACATGCATCCACAGCCATTCAGCGAGCCGCTTGCAAGGTTTGCTTATGTCCCAAAAGTAGGACAGTAAACATGGGAGCGTAAGCGCGAGAATGCATTACATAGTTGTCTTTGTCGTTCAACGTCAACACCAATTTCTCAACTTTTGCTCGTTTAAGATGAAAACCTTGATTGTGTTATATACCGCGTAATTTTTTCCAAACACTGAGAGAATGCAGACTAGCCTGCATCTTCCTCAAGCAGATTAACCTGGGCATAAGTCACATATTCCGATGTAAGGTTATATGTTGACTCATGAAACTTGCAGGATGTATCCACTGTCGCTATCTATCTGCCATCAGAACTTAGAGCATGGGAGATGATTTTGCATCACCCACCCATATAACTTGTTGGCGTCTTTGTAACATAAATACGATGTAGCTTTTGTGTTGTCATAGCCTTTTAAATAAGTTTTGTTGGTAGACTTAGTAGGTTTTATACTTGAGACACACCACCTCACTCACCTCTTTCAACGAACAACAGCATGTCAATGTCCCAAGTTTCATATCCAGTCATTTTCAAACATGCACTCCAACTTAATCCTGGTGCTCCGTATTCACAAACGTTTTGAGACTGAATCTCAGACTTAGACTTTAAAATTGCAAAAAATAAATAACGAGCATTTCGTTTTCATTGTATTTAAACGGATACAGTTTTGCCTGAATATTTCTTGTTACTCGCTCTACACTTTTGCCATGTTTTATCAACGTCAATAACGTTTCAGTGTTTTACTGTTAACCACAGATTAAGTTAGCCTATATTGGTTTCTATTCTTAGGATGAACATGTCTCACCCTTTACGGATACCCAGTAATAGGGTGTCACACTTTCTCAATAAGGTGCTAGGGGTCCTCCAAATATGTCAATATTGTTGGACTTGTATCCTATATTGTGTGTTCCTTTTGGGGTCGCAAATGGTCAACCTCAGTTCAAGTTAGCATATATTGGTTTCCTTCTTTAACAAGAAAAGGTCTCCCCCATTTCGTGGATACCCTGTTATAGGGTGTCACACTTCCTTGTTAAGGCGCTAGTGGTATTCTCAAAAACGTCATTTATTCGTTCAGTTTTTCTTATCTTTTTCAGCTTGCAGGTCTCAAACTCTGAACCTCGGCTGAAGTTAGCCTATATTGGTTTCTATCTTTAAAATGTACAGTAAAACTTCGAAACTTCGAACAGGTTTGGCTCGAACACAGTAGATACCTCAAACATGTTCTTCAGTCCTGGGAAATCCCTTCTTATTTCATGTTATTTAGCAGAAGAACATTCGAACAGATATAGGTTGAACACTCTTACAGGATTTGCGGTCCCTAGCTATCATTTCATTCATTGTTCACCATAGATAGGTCGAACAATACAATAGTTCACACCTTTCATTGACCGCTTAATAAATAAGCTAACCTGGTCGTTGTCTCGTCGTATTGGTGGAATCAAACCTTCTATATGATTGCCTTGAAAGACAACAGCGTCTGCCACTAGCGGTCCTTCTGCTTTCGACGTATCGTCCTGCGGTTCCACAAGATAATGATCAAGTACTTTACAGTTTTTGTATTTACATTGTTTGAAATCCACCACAGCAGATCGACAACGTAAACCATTGCCATTGTGATGCTGATCATACCATTGTATTGTTTTTACTACCGAAACTTGTTTAACTAAAATCATAACATGTAGATTATGACATAAGTTGTCACTTCAATGATCTAAATTTCTTAGTCCTCTCTCCTGACGTTTCATAATACAACTTTTACTTTTTAACAGTGTTTTCCCCGAACGTGTCATGCCTGTATGAAAATGATCTGCCACAAGACAGTGTAGTTAAGTGCTCAATGGAGACACTCCAGGGTTTTAAAACCAGGTAGATTCCTACAGGTCGTGTAGGCCGCGGCCTTCACTTGTATTCGAAAAATCGAAAAAAAAATGCAATAAGATATTTATTGCCTGTTTTTTAAAGGCTATTTTAAGCATATTTTCCGGAACGAAATATACACCAAAACGCATCACAGACGATCTAGCTACACATTTTTTCTGATGTTGCAACAATTGTCAACTTTTACAGACTGTTTCCATTTTTGGACGGTACCGCTCAGGTACCGTCTATAGTAGTGGCAATTTGAGAGGCATATACAATTGGTTCCCGTTTTCAAAACACGAAAAAGACTGAAAGCCGGTAACATGTCAAAAACGTGCACATCGGCCTAATTACTACGCAAACAAAATAGTTCCAAAGTTCGCCGAACGAAATAATATCATAAACGTTTCAATTAAATGAAATGTTGAAAAGGTGACCTGCTAAAGTGGTTTGTGAACTAATTAGCTGTTTATGTGGAGTTCAGATGGGGTTAAAACAATGTATTAATGCACACGGGTTTGTTTGGTGTCGACCCAGTGCCCAGATTTGCACTGGAATTGTGAACTCCACAATATGGCCCAGCTATTTGCAATATCTAGTCTCAAATACAACACTAGCACAGTAAATCCACACCAAGAAAACACCACCACGACCTGGTAACTTTTCTGCTATCATTCAATGTATACAGTATATGTCAACATTTTCAATACACAACAGCCGACACCGTTTTGGATTTATCGTAGATATGGTCTCGTTGCGCACGACTTCGAAAATTAACGGTGTCATCTCTCTACGTACACCTCACTCTGTGCTTGGAAAATTAATTGGAAAATACCCCACTACAACAAGATAACTCATAACCTATGGCAAGCTAGTGATATCATAACTTTATGCCTGGGCATACTGATTTTACTCTAAGTCCGTGCTGATATAATTTGATATGTCATTTTATAATTAAATATCCACAAACGTTACATAAAGGGTCTGATATCTTTGTATTTAATTTATTTACTATCGTGACAAACATTTCACTTGTTTTACAAGTTTAAGGTTCTACCATTATTACTGACCATTTTTCTTTATTTCGGTTTGAAAATGTACTAGTAGCACTTCTAGAACAAGTCGGATTGAAGATCTTTTGGAAAAAATGTTTACTATTTTTCAATAAATGTTCATTCTTTTTCGCATTTCTGTCTTATGTTTTAGTTTTGTTTCATATTCCATGCAAACCATCTTACCTATTTGCACATGTATACTTTGATATCCAGTTACAAAACGGAAACTTGTATGTAACAGTTGCCAGCTTGGCTACAGAGACGAGTGGTACCGTCCCACAGCACGTTTGTGCTTTGATTACTTTACTTCATCTTAGTGAAATCTTGAGGAATTCTGCATGATTTTTGGTATGTAGGCTAATATGTCTTGAGATACCACGGATATCATTTAGTTACACGTATTTTCATTGACAATGTTCATTAGAACTACTTGTTCTCCAAACGTGAATAGATCATAGAAGGCAAACAAACATATAGTCCATATAGAATTTATTAATCATTTAAAGGAAATAGACTGATGCACACAATGAGACATTCAGAAATCTGAACATAAATGCGAATTGTAGACAATTATCAGTACCATGGTACATATGTACATCAGACATGTTTTGTATGCTAATAAAATAAAATAAAAACTTAAAATATCATTAAATGCACTTTATAAATAAATCAACAATTTTTTAAAATATCTGATTATATACAATATCACAGAAACGCTTGGCAGCTTGATAATCAGGTGATACATCTATTGCGGCATTATCAAATTATTGCGCCAACTGATTACATGCCGAATCACAAACACAAAAGTAGTACTGAACAGGTTTATAATAATATACTAGTAGTAACTAATTAAAGATCATTAAAATGAGATGAATAACAGCATTGTGTGTAGGGGAAGTAACTTACAAATAATGTGACCAAATGATGCCATGTAACACAGTTGTTGCCCTTCCAGCATAATAGCTCGCTCGAGATAGTTCACAAGAACGCATATGATTATAAGAAAAAAACTAAAGTTCTTTTTCTACAATTATTCGGCTAAATAATAAAAATATGAATATACACACCACACATACACACACCCAAACATTTACTTTTATGTAATACATGTACAGTACATTGTACCGAACCCCAGTTTGTTGACAATTATTAATTTATAATATACAATCATGGTGGTACTTATACATTTATATATGATTGCAATGTTAGATCATGCAAGAATGGCTCAATGATTCTGAAAACAAATACAACATGACCTTTAAACATGATTTAAATTTTGATTAAGAAACTATTTCCTACAAAAATATTGATATGTGTAAACATTAGTAATCTGGTTAAGAAATTTGTTTAAAAAAAAGTGTTTACCATATAGTATCTTCAATAAATATCAAATTAAATATCAACAACAAAAAGACCGCAAATGATATATAAACCTGATCTACTCCGCTTCCACGAGATAAGGAAAATACGTGAACACTGTATATATATATATATATAGTTTGTTTCCACATACATAGTCACTTGTGATCAGTTCTTTGGGGCTTTAACAGATGCACATAAACATTTAAACAGAATTACTACAATCTCTTCACAAACATGAAATAAGGATTAGGTTAAATTTGCGTTTCTTTTTTTTGTACTGACTGTATTTACATCAAAGCCTATCGACTGTTCATGCGTTAGTGAATGAGTTTACTGTTGAATACAAGGACTAACATTACGGTCTCTGTTAGACATACGAGAAATTGTCACAGCTCTCTCCAAGGTGGTGTACGGTGGTGGGCGCCTTTCCTCAGCTATGTACGCAGTTCTAAGTTTCGCCGATAGTCGGTGCTGATCTGGGGTGGACATAGACAGTCGTCGGATGTCATTGCTGATCAAGTTACTCTCCTCTGGTTCCTCGCAACGTGTAGCAAGCTTTTCAATGTGTTCTCGTAACGGATCAGCGAACTCTAAGATGACACTTAGAATCATTACCCGTCCATCCTCACAGCCGACAACCACGGTCCTGTCATCATCTGCTACAGCCAGACATTTAGCTTTCCCGTGAACGAACAGGGAACCAACATTTTTATCGTCTGATGTACGAATAACGACTATATTCCGCTGATTCTCTGTTATGCCAACAATGTATCGTCCATCGAGAGCAAATTTGGCACTTCCGGCTAAAAGTTTACATGACAAAAGTTGGCGATGAAATGCGGATGTTTTATAATCAAAAATGCGCAGATCGCTATCCACAATGTATGAGTATTGACTAGAAAATTGAAGATTTTCAATTCTTGACCCAGCCTCCAAGAAAAAAGGAATATGCTTTAGAACTATCTGTGATTCAATATCCAGCAAGATGGCGCCCTTACGAATACCCTTCGCTGGGATTATACCCTTATCCGTAACAAACTCATATGATCCAACACCTTTGGCATACACTGCAAGGACGTTATCATCGGTAACCGGAAGCACGTCAAGAAATTGGTCAGCGTCTCCAACATTCTCGACAAGATTCTGTACACGGAGTAGTTCTTGCTCACTAGGGTTGGAATTGGTATTAAGCTTTTGAATTAACAATCGAACTTCATTCCATCTCGATCCTTCCTTTTTGGTATTGCCGTCTACATTTTTCTTGCAGGTTTGAATAACAGCTACGAAGAAGTTGTCGTCAAGTTTGCTTACAATCCTAGGTGGCGCCACAAACTCTGTGTGATATGGGAAATCCATAGCGTAGTTGCTGGACGATTCTGGGTGGACTATAAACACATTGTACATATTTTCACTCCAATCACAACTGTTGTAGAAAGCACAAGTCACGAACGCTGCCGTCTCGGATGTTGGACTGAACACAATGTATCTGAAAAGAATAACAAATGAATGAAACATTTAACTTAAAGCTGTAGGCTGTATATGTATTCCTTATTTCGATTAATACAGTATACGAGGTTTACAAAACAGAAATGCATTTTTTATCAAAATAAAAAATTAATTCACATCCGGTCGTTAAGCAGACTATTGCTGCAAAAACACATCATGTAAGCACACGATAGTACCATGTATATCAAACAAATTACGGATATGTCGGATATGTTGTTATATGCGAATAGTATATTGTCTTCACATGTGACATCACTCTTGTTATGTCCTATCACTGAATACATGCTCTTATAACGGCTGATTAAAATGATTTTTACACGAATTAGTAGTACATCGACACTTAATATTCATGGAGCATTTCATGATATATTCTTTTATATTATAATAATAAATATTTACAGCCTACCTGTTTGATATAGCATGGAACACTTTAGACGCCGTTTCTACCTCCCACATGACGTCATCAGTCAAGGGTTCAAACGTCATATCCGACAAAGCGTCAGTATGCTGTAGTTTAGCTCTTGTAACAGCATATAACCCGTCAGGTGACATCATCACATCAACCATTCTGTCCCCAGTGTTGTCACTATGCTGAAGAGTATCTACTACACTTCCGGTTGCGAGACACACGATCTTTGCGTCAGGTGTTTTATCGTCGTGCGACAAGATGTATTCTGTGGCAGACGATACAGCAAGCGATTGAACCGCCCCCTGGTGGACTTCCGATGAGTGTTCAATATCTCGATCTAGGTTGTCTAAATTCCACACCTGGAATGAATTGTTCTTGAGGAGTGTAACAACCTTGTTGATAGAATCCGACGTAAATATTTTCGTCATTGGTGAAACAGCCGTCTGCAAGACGCGAATTGGCACGCACGTGTCAGCATCCCAGACGATCAGATATGTGTAGCGTGTAGCCACAATCAATTTGTCGTCAGGAGTAAATCCTACTCCGCTGAACGTTGATGAACTGTCGACAAAAAATCCAGGAGGCAGCTTATTTAACCTTGCTCGTACTTTATCAAGCACAGTGTCTATTACATGTAATGTTTTATCACATCGAACAATGAGAAGTTTACGAGTATTTGACAGAATACATTGTTTGGCGTTCACGTCGGTGAGGATAGATTTGTTTTTAAACTTCCGGTTCACAACATCAAATGTTATTGACTCTATTAACTTTGTTTTCGTCATCACGTAACATTTTGGGAGCTCATTAATGAACAAAATATCATGAGCAACATCAGATGCAGTGGCAACACATCGTTTCTCCATTACCGGAAGCTCGTACAATAAAATGCTTCTTTCAGCATTAAAGGCAACATATGTTTCACAGTCACTAATAGCAACAGCGTGAGTATGATATTTAAATTTGTGAATTATTTCATTTCTTACAATGTCCACAACGTAAGGTCCAGAACCTTTTAGAAGAACAAACGCTAAGAATTTATTAGAAACCTTAGCGCTTGAAATTCGCCCCGGTCCGTATTCAAGTTCACCATGAAGAACTCCGCTATCAGCACGATATGTTTTTATCATGTTATCACCAACAAATATGTTGATAAAACGACCATCCTTGGTAGATTTGACATCGCCGAGAGGCAACATAATATCCGGGCGTTCGTCACCATTTGTAAGCTCCCAGACCCGAAGACGGTTACTGTACGAGGGTTTGGCGGCGAGAATGATTCCATCGGCGCTGTTGAACACATCAATATCCATCTGACAACTTGAATCAGCGCCGACATCACATTCATACTGAAGAGGACCACCAGGTGCACTATAAATCTGGCAGTTAGCAACAAGAGGACAGCACCTCTGTGCATCCAGGTCACATTGCCGTATCAGCTGTTTAATGTTTGGATGTTTA
The DNA here is from genome assembly GCA_032209605.1 of Mactromeris polynyma. NCBI lineage: Eukaryota > Metazoa > Mollusca > Bivalvia > Venerida > Mactridae > Mactromeris > Mactromeris polynyma. The sequence continues at coordinate 883,751 of JASFXZ010000021.1, read as the reverse complement.
TGAACATGTGGCAGGAGACGACCTGTAAGCTCCATACCCAGAGCGTTCCGATCAATCGCAAGTGCTGATTTAGACATGCGCAGTGCGTCTCTCACAAGCTTGACTTCTCGGTCGTCATGTATTTCAAAGTCGGTGATAAGCCGTTGGATAGAGGATTGTCGTAATTTACCTGAAATCCATCCGTAGTTACACAATACTTGACTTTTCAAATCGTCAAATCGACGGCTGTTCATAAAAAGATACGGTAACTGGGCTAATTTCCTGTTGTTGAATATTTTTTCGCCAAGCAGCAAAGGTTGATCTGGAACATATCGGCAACATTCGCTATTTCTATCAACCAGTTTATATTTAGCCATAAGAACAGTAGGATGTTTGAATGGTTTCCGTTCATTGCCTCCCCAAGTACCCAGATAGTAGTCCGCCATATTGGAATACAAAGCAATCGTCTTTGTGTCGTCGTCCGGCAGGTAGCGTTCTTCAGCCAACTGCGCCATTCGCCGCTGTTTCCATCGCCATGTTGCTATACCATCACATTCTTGCTGAGACAGATACGGCAATAGATCTTGCCTCAGTTGTGACCAATAATAATTTGGAATGCGCCGGATGTGTGGATATTCGTTGTTGCGGACGAAAATGTCATTCAACAGATTGTCGTCTAACGAGAGGATGTCTTCCAACTCCAACTCACTTAGTCCACTTTTCGATGCTGTAAAATACCCTAACACCTTTTGTATAAAGAATTCGCCATGTTTGCGCTCCATTGACATAAAAATATTTTTGATTAGGTCATCTAAAGACTGTTCTAGAGAGTTTTCTGACACGTGATCAAACGAATGCCATTTCAACGTCTCTTGTAATACAAGTTCCGAAAACAAGGGGGACGAACTTGCATTGAACGACATTTGTACACGCTTCCATTGGTTATAATTCACTGACATTTTCTTTTCATTCAGTAAACGTTTTAATGCATTTTCAGATTCATTTGGAGAGAACAATGGCATTTCGATTATACCTTGGTCCAACTTATTCTCTAGCCTATCCATCATTGCCTCATTTTCAGAATTGACTGTGACTATGATTTTAACATTCGATGCTATTCTAGGCGGTAACCAGTCCAACTTATGCCCGTTGTCAGTACTTGATATCTTATCGAGTGAATCTAACAATATGACAAGCATGCCTCCGTATTCACCACGTTTAACAAGATCTATAAAAAAGTTCCGTAGAGACATATAGTCGGATGGTATGTCCTGTCTGTATCTCCCTGTGATGTATGCAAGCTGGTGACACAGATGAAACAAAAATTGTTGCGCGTCCTCAGATTGAGTGGTACCACCAATAAAACGAACCAAAATGGCCGTCGGCATGGATAAATTCTCGTTCGCTATTGCTTCATTGATATCATTAGCTGCCTTGGCAATAAGAGTAGACTTTCCACTGCCAGTTCCTCCAGCTAGAACAAAGGGTTGATCAGTGTCTGAGAGAAGGTATCCCTTAATTGCGTTCAGAATTTCTTCACGACCACTGCACAAAGAAGTGCAGCCCTTTTGAACATAGCCCCAATGTAGTGCTATCTCTTTGATTAATGCATCGTCACAAATTGTATTTCTGTTATCCATTTGTTTGTTGACTAAACGTGTCACTTCAGAGTAAAAATGGCTTCCAATACTTGCTATGTATTGGCCTGATTTTTCCTCATCAAGTGCACAGCCGTTCAACTCAATCTCTGACTTTACTATATTCGAAGAGGCAATACTTTCTTCAACAAACGCACGTAACATATTAGTCCGACCTAATTTTTCAGAATCACGGTTGCAACCTTCCGCGTCCAAATCGACAAAATATCCCGCGTTTTTTGCCGTCAGTCGATCATCAATGTTCTTAATGTCTCGCATATATACCAAACAGTTGTCGTCTGCTTCATCACGATCTAAGGACAGCAAACCCTCGCGCAGTAAGTTTTCAAAATCTGAAATAACACAAAATGAATGTAATGGAACTATCTCATTGAACGTGCAAATATAGATGACGTGGTATCAACTGATCTGAAGGTCGTGAGTTCGAGCTCCATGTTGAGCGGGGTTTGATCACGAACTTAACAATCGCTAAATTGGCGCTAGTACTGGTTGGTAGCCAGGAAGCAGTCATCGAGAGTGATTACAATAAGTTGTAAGAACTTGTTCCACAATCGATATAATATAAATAAGTTTAAACCTATTGATGACATTAACAGACTTTGTGCAAGGATTAATTGGTTTTCATTGTATGAATCACAAGCAATTCCTTCACTCAGATAATACACATTCATGACAAACAGCACGAGTATCCTTTGTATTGATTGACTATCGAACAACAGCTCATATTACGGTTAAGTTTTATTTATTCATTAACATTAACTATAACGTCTTAATGCATTGTTCTTGTTAAAATTATTGCAGCCGCTGATGATAGGAGCATTCACTCACCAGAATTGTTGCAGAAAAGCTCTGACAGTTTGTTCGATTTTGTTGATCCCACCTGAAAGAGCCTAACGATCTCTTTATACGCTTGTTTCAAATCTGTAAATTAAAAGTATTTCAAATATGAAATAATTCCACATCTCAATCATTCTGTCAGGTAATTTGACCAATAATTCGAATTTTAACTTCCGTGTATATACATGTACATGTAAATTTTTAACTGTAACAATTATTCAATTCAATATTATATATACAGTAAAACCTCAATAATAAGACCACTTTTGGGACTATTGAAAAACTGGTCTAAATATTGAGATGGTCTTAATATCGAGGTTAAATAAAGAGCAAAACAGTGAAAAAGCACTTGAAAATAGTCTTCTTAAATTTGAAGTGGTCTTATTATTGAGGTGGTCTTAACGTGAGGTTTTACTGTATATGTAAATTTTTAAATGTAACAATTATTCAATAAAATATTATAATACTAGTATACTTTAATTTCAGTTTGACCACATTTGTACAGGAATCCATAACGGACTTTAGTAAAATAATTTAATGACCAATGTGTTATTTTGTGAATATTTAAACTTATTTAAAGTCGTTTAATCCGAATACATAAACGTAAATGTAAACAACAGGTAGAAAAATAAATGTATGAGAATTTACCATCTTCTGAACCTTGTTTAAATCGATAGACATTCGGATTTACGTTGACATCTTTTTGATACCACGTTGTCAACATAGTGTCGTCATCTCCGGTTTCTTGTAGTGCGTTCAGTATTTCTTCCATATCTGTTGCTAGCACAGTGTTAGGCAGTGATGACGGTCCGTATTTTTGTCCAACAAAAGCCTGGAAACAAGTAGGAAGATAAAAATTAAGTGTTTGCATTAGAAGGTCGTTCACACAAATCAGTTGTCAAGCCTGACTCGTGATCCCAAGATTGTGAGTCTGTGCCTCCACGTTGAGCGGGGTTTGACCTCGGAATTTGACCCGAGTACTGTCTAGTAACACAGGAAACAGTCTAGTATAAATTGTTTGAACTTGCTTCGCAATCGATGAAGAAATCGATGTAAGATACATATAGATTCTATATTAGGTTAAACGAAACTAAATCTTTATTCGGCAAAAACGAATCACCATCATGTCGAGTCTATCAAGTAAGTTATAGTGTTAAAGGAAACATAAAAAATACGACTTAATATCGGTAAACTGCACATACTTATATAAAGTGGTACATTTTATACCGGTATTTTGTTAGCGATAATAAACATCGATTGTGTTTCCTGAAACAATGCCCACAATGAGTAAAAAATATAGTTAATTGCGCATTATATGTTCTAAACAACAGGAAATATCAATGATAACATACAACAAAATTCGGTCCCATGGACACTTGCTGACAATGACGTAGTTCTTCATACACGGTGGACATCTGGAGTGGATCTACAGTAGGCAGACGTGGGTTGCCACCAACCATATCAACCAGCTGAAACATTCAATCCAACAACATTCAAAATACAAATACATGCATAATCCGTTTTAATTTACAATGTAATACAAAACGGTTGTAAACAAATGGCGAGGTGGTGAGCCAATGAAATCATGTTTTGGAAAATATGGACCAATAGTCATAGAGTTCACAATAACGGTGTTCTCAACTAATTTATTGATATATTATGACATCAATGTAACTGCTTATTTACTACCGATAGTTTCTTAATAAACCATTAAGCCATTACATAATTATTCATTAGTGTTACCAAAATGTTTTAATAAACATGTTTCAAGAATGTAAATTCAATCACCAATACTGACCTGAAAGTCGATACCATGGTTCGACCTACAATACTGACGTACAGACGGATAGACGTGCTCGAACAAGTAGTTCCTCTCCGATTCGAAGTCTGAAAAAGTATCAAAACACGTGTGAATCAATTAAATAGCACACAATTCGTGAAGGTAAAATTCAAGTTATCTGCTACCTGTGGAATATTCCATTCAACCAATCCTTGTAACCAAAGAGGTTTCCAAATGGTTTTATTTATGCTTGAGCTATGGGAAAAATCATTTGCAGTTGAACCGGATGATAACCAAATTAAATAACGATGGTGATAATTATAACTACAAATAGTTAAATGCATTAAAACATATTAACATGTTTTGTCGTAAATATTTAAAATATATGTGACAAAAGGCATAGATTTTCTGAAGAGCACAAGATGTTACATTGCATGTTTATATATATAAATACAGTGTAAAACTGTATCGATTATTTAAAACTTTGCTTGAAGTTTACAAGAAGAAGGCTTATTTATTATAGCCAGCTTACTTCACACGTGTGTTCGTACGAAATTCACCAGGGAACGTTCAAGAGACACTGTTACCAGACAGTGCAGAAGTTCAAACTGCTATTTAAATTATACCCTCAATATGCAATCTGGCTCTTTAATTAAGTCCACATAATCTGGTATTATAGTTTGCGTAATGCAAACACTCGAAAACAAATCACTTCAAGAGCGTTAATCCGATTTACGGCTGTGTTAAATCTTACTAGTTCTGTTCAGCAAGCTGTTTTCGCCTTATGAAAAGACTACTAGAAAGTAGTCGCAGATGTTTTGTTTCTGACTTAACTTGTTTTTTTAATACTAAAATCACGATGGGCTCCATGGGAAATCCGTATCTTGCTGTGAAAATGTGAACTATTTTTTCTCGTAAACGACTCTAACCGCAAAGCTCTAACATAAAATAGTGCAGAAAATTGTACATGATCTTCTTCATACGCGGCACAGGGTAATATGCCATCTGAATAATATTCATATAATTATATACATACTTATATAGGCCGGATATTTACATATATTTATCGCGGTGCCACGACATTATTATTAAGACACTCATATTTACAATTCGACATTGCGAAAAGGTGTTTTGTTTACCTGGTCCGGAGGAACAGACGAACATCCGAACTACTTTCGGCTGCTGGCATGGTAACTTATCGAGATCGATTCCTCCATTAATAATTGTATCAACTATGTTGAACTGTTCCTTAGGTAAATCTTTATACCGCAGTGACTTTTCATTTTCTTTTCTCCGTAAACCGGTGACGTCGCTTTCGATGACGTCATCAAGATGGCGTATTCGAAATGGGCAACCAGAAGCTGCAACGAAAGATCAATTACACATAACAATTTAAGTTACACATGACAATCATATTAGAGTTAAGATAAACATATATTTTTATTAAGTTTTAGGCTAAGTGCGCATCGTCGCAAAATACAATTTTACGACATCTATGTATCATGATACTAACACATAAAATACATATAATTATAACAGCATAGGATATTCATTGTCAAAATGTTGATTTTCTCAATTGACCATGCCCCTTTTTATCCCTTTTTATCAAATAGATTGGTTTTAAATAGAGTTGTTGTTTTTTTAGTCTGAATCAAAAGACGAATACAAACAAGACCAAATATAATGAAAAATTGACTCGTTTTGGAAGACTGGCTGATGCTTAGGTAATCTGTCGGTGTCTGACAAGGTTTAGTGGAACGCCGACGATGAGTCAACGATATATATTCCATAGAGCAGGCATTGATTGTGCGACAAGGAAGTCTAATTAGTAGCCGATTTAATTATATGTTTCTATGAAATCTACTGACGCACACGGATTCATAAATATCAGCTGTGCATACAAACAGTATTCACTGTGCACTGATACAGAAAGCGTCAATAAATGCATCATGTGTCACAAAACGTGGGCTTAGTATTTATTTACAAGCGTGGTGACAATTCATGTGTCAGTGCAGCCCTATAGAAACACATAACAGTCAACGGTGAGAAAAAATGATATAATATCGATTGACATTTGAACGTACAGTAATTGTATAAAGTAAATATCTCAATTCGTTTATACGGTAATCATTTATGTATTCAAGTTATTCCAAATGAACAATTTACAATCGATACGTCTTATCATCGTGTGAAATTGTTATCGTGTTCAATACTTGATTACACTTGGTTTAAAGAAACCTTAAGGTAACATAAGAAGTATTATTCAGAGATTAATTGAATCGAATGTCTCAGGGTTTTAAATCTAACGTATTTTAGACTCCGATTCTGCGACATTACAGTTTATAAGATTTATAACACGACTTCGTTCATACGGGGTTATAAATCCCGTCTCAGTAGTGTATGCTCAATTCTTACTATCATTATCACCTTCAGAGAATTGATCTCCTAATTTCAACATTCTATTCGTCTTTGTATTGTATTGTATATTACCATTTATTCCCCACACGTTAGGTAGGAAATTTATGACATTGTTTGAGTACATATCTAAACTAGCGGAATGTTTGTCACTACTGTGGATATGTACAGCACCATACATGGATCGACAATCGTGGTACATGTATACTGGTCGGTGTATAAATACAAACTGTATATGAAACCTAAATGTATTTCAATGAACATAACATATTTCAGGAACAACGTGTACAAGCTGAGTTGACAGAAAAGTATATCAAGATACTGCACATCATCCCTTTATCAATCTTCTTTCCTTACTACAGATCGGGAATTGATCGGAGATGCAGCTTACTACAGATCAGGAAGTGATCGGAGATGCACCTTACGACAGATCAGGAAGTGATCGGAGATGCACCTTACGACAGATCAGGAAGTGATCGGAGATGCACCTTACGACAGATCAGGAAGTGATCGGAGATGCATCTTACGACAGATCAGGAAGTGATCGGAGATGCACCTTACGACAGATCGGGAAGTGATCGGAGATGCACCTTACGACAGATCAGGAAGTGATCGGAGATGCACCTTACTACAGATCAGGAAGTGATCGGAGATGCACCTTACGACAGATGAGGAAGTGATCGGAGATGCACCTTACGACAGATGAGGAAGTGATCGGAGATGCACCTTACGACAGATCAGGAATTGATCGGAGATGCACCTTACGACAGATCGGGAATTGATCGGTGATGCACCTTATGACAGATCGGGAATTGATCGGAGATGCACCTTACGACAGATCGGGAATTGATCGGTGATGCACCTTATGACAGATCGGGAATTGATCGGAGATGCACCTTACGACGGATCGGGAATTGATCGGTGATGCACCTTATGACAGATCGGGAATTGATCGGAGATGCACCTTACGACAGACCGGGAAGTGATCGGAGATGCACCTTACGACAGATGAGGAAGTGATCGGAGATGCACCTTATGACAGATCAGGAAGTGATCGAAGAAGCAAAGTAACGATACATGGGAAGATTAAGCATTCTGTTTCCAAGAATCGGTCGATGTTTTTGGCGTATACAGTACAATTATAACCTCTAAGTTTTGTCCTGATTCTGCTGTGTGAATTTCGTATTAGATGTACAAAATTGTTGTTTTATCTAGAATGAAAACATTGTCGCTGTGTGCTTGAACTCATAATGTAGATATATTTGTCGCTGTATACTAAGTGCTGGTATTGTTTTGTGTGATACTAAGGATTCGATCAAATCAAGCATTTTTTTCAATTGAACGATTGTGAACCGTTTATTCAATACGTTGTCAGCGTGTACTTAGATTACATAGACATAATGGACTGTTTGCTATTTGTGGCAATACAAAAATGTATTTGTAAATATTAACTCATTTTCGTGGCATGAACTCATTAAATTATTGCTAATGCTTCATCTTCATTCTGAATTCTATTTGTTCAACACACACACGACTGATTAATTTATTGATAACATTTTCTTTATTAGTTTGAAATGTTTGATTAAATAAGTTTTGACAAACAAACATTATTAAAATTTCATATTTCAATTATGCTGAATATTTGCTTAATCATTTTTCAGACTGGTGCCCATAATATTAAAAGTACTCGAATAACCATACACATTGTATTGTCGTGAATTTTACAAATTGAACAATTTTGAAGCTACATATCTATGTAAAGAAAATTCAGTTCAGTAAGAATTTGAAAACGTTCAGTCTTTTATCGTCGGTAGTGCGACGCAACGATAGTCGTAAATTGACTCCTTAATGTATTTAGACGAAGATCGCAAAACTTTTGGCTGGAGAATCAATGAACACTTAAAACGTTGAAAAAGGTGTCGTCCTATATATAGAGTGTTCTTTTCTGCACAACTTCAGGTGAAATATAATTGTCAGGTGAACAATAAATCTGTTATTAACCTTATTAAGTTACAACAGTATCTATGAGTGGATTAATATAAGCCATAATGAGACAGATTTATCTAATACTGTTTGTCAGACAGGACATTGACTAGAACTACCATTTGGTCAAGATTAAATGAGATTTAGCGGGTGAAGCATAAACAGTGCTCATACTGTGGGAATGTTCAAAGATTTATAGATTATCAGTTGTGCATTTAATAGTTCATTGTGTTGAAGTTCTGCGTAGATTTATAGGCTGTTGTTTCTCTGCGGTCTGTGTGGGGGAAGCATTGTCGTATGTGGCGTTCATTGTAACACCTTAATCACTCTTTCAGCAGTACGGGTACGTTCGGTGGTCAGTATACGTGACCACTGCTCCTGTGTTACCAGTCAATGCTGACAACTTCTCCACAAATGTCAGAGGTTGTGGAAGAATGACACAGAGAACAAACACCTCGACCAAGGTTTGAACCCACGACTTCCTGATTGGCAGTCGAGTGCCTTACCGACTGGGCAAACCAGACAGGCTACGTCTACTGCATACACTTAGTTAGATTCCAAGCACGTACTTACTTAGAAGTATAATACGTTTACAATGTAGCAGGAATAATTCTCGTTACTCTACGAACACTAGACGTAGTTGGCCGAGGATTTCCGAATGAGGAATAATTCTGACACTTGATACAGCTCCTCATCTACTTTTCCCCTACTTTAGTAATACATTGTAAAGCTAGATAAATATAGAGAGGAATTTATAAGAATGATGTATATCGGTAATTTAAGCATGTATTTATGATTTGTTTAAAGAAATATTGTTTAGATGACTAGTACATCGTATTTCATGATTTTAACAAAATGTATGTATTTATATAACTTGTAATTGAGAATCATGGGCATAATGCCTTAGTTTCTAAATAAAGTGTCATTTTTATGTATACATTTAGAGTGTTTCAGCAACGAAAATACAATCAGTGGATTTATCGATACTCAAACTACATGTACATGTATAAAGAATTCATGATCCATTAGCATAGACTGATTGATTTATCGTTGATAATACGATCTGGTTAATTCATGACTGTTCGATTACTATCAATACAGAATGATAAATACGTGACATAGGATACCCCTTTGGAAGTATGTGTGTGTTGATGTATGTTAGGGCATCGTGAATAAAATATAATGCATGCAAAGATAAATATCATACATGTTTACGAACAGACCAACACTATATTTGTCTGCCTTTGTCGAAATACGGGAACCTGCAAGTTTTTATATTCGTTGAAACGAGATAATGTTTTTTTCAAATGCAAAACTCGAAAAAATCCGTATGCTTAAAATGACATGTTTGTTAAATGAATCAATATTTATCAATCAATGTATGGTATACTTGTCTGTGAGTATAAAGCACATTTTCATATCTTCTCTGCTGTTTATAGTTAGGTTAACGTTGAAAAACCCCGCCCTCACCTTCACTGTTTACAAATTCCGATACTTCCTTTAAAGCGTGGAATTCTACTTACAGCTATTCGGTATATAACTTGGGTAAATATTATGTGGTAACTAACAAATATTTTATGAAGAATTCAGTAGCGTAATTGATCTCTATAACGTACAAATTATTCCAATTTGATTGTAAATTGACAATTGCCTTATCAATAAACAGGGAAATAAGGCGATATTAAGTCGTTGAATAGAGGACAATGTTCGCCTGTCGTTCAATCGACTTCATTCACGGAAATGTAAACACTCGAGTTAGCAAAGTCAAAACAGAATTGGGCTATGTAAATATAGTATGTATGTGAACGAAGCTACATGAACATACCTTCACAAGCTTACCTTCACTGATCCAATTTTTTATAATTTATTTGAAGTATCTTTGAAGTGTAAATGGGTATCTAACATAAATCAACTCTGAATGTGTTTGAACTCATATGTAGATGTGTTGGGATTAAGACAAGAATCAGTGACTTCCAACACGGAAACTTTGGCTCAATCACACAAACAATCAAACCCATTTCGAAATATAAATAATTCAAAGCTGAAATTCTACCATAATATGTGGAATAATGATTATTGTATGACGTCATAAACAACTTGTAATTATATGTTGTCAAAATCGCAACACTGTGACGATGTACTGCACTCTGTTTAATCAAATGTAACACTGAATGGCAATTATTAGGTGCTAGATGGTTGTATGATTTCTAGGTGCTAGATAGTTGTATGATTTCTAGGTGCTAGCTGGTTGTATGATTTCTAGGTGCTAGATGGTTGTATGATTTCTAGGTGCTAGATGGTTGTATGATTTCCAGGTGCTAGATGGTTGTATGATTTCTAGGTGCTAGATGTTTGTATGATTTCTAGGTGCTAGATGGTTGTATGATTTCTAGGTGCTAGATGGTTGTATGATTTCTAGGTGCTAGATGGTTGTATGATTTCTAGGTGCTAGATGGTTGTATGATTTCTAGGTGCTAGATGGTCGTATGATTTCTAGGTGCTAGCTGGTTGTATGATTTCTAGGTGCTAGATGGTTGTATGATTTCTAGGTGCTAGATGGTTGTATGATTTCCAGGTGCTAGATGGTTGTATGATTTCTAGGTGCTAGATGTTTGTATGATTTCTAGGTGCTAGATGGTTGTATGATTTCTAGGTGCTAGATGGTTGTATGATTTCTAGGTGCTAGATGGTTGTATGATTTCTAGGTGCTAGATGGTTGTATGATTTCTAGGTGCTAGATGGTCGTATGATTTCTAGGTGCTAGATAGTTGTATGATTTCTAGGTGCTAGCTGGTTGTATGATTTCTAGGTGCTAGCTGGTTGTATAATTTCTAGGTGCTAGATGTTTGTATGATTTCTAGGTGCTAGATGTTTGTATGATTTCTAGGTGCTAGATGTCTGTATGATTTCTAGGTGCTAGATGGTTGTATAGGTGCTAGATGGTTGTGTGATTTCTAGGTGCTAGATGTTTGTATGATTTCTAGGTGCTAGCTGGTTGTATGATTTCTAGGTGCTAGATGGTTGTATGATTTCTAGGTGCTAGATGGTTGTATGATTTCTAGGTGCTAGATGTGTGTATAATTTTTAGGTGCTAGATGTTTGTAGGTAAGCAGAACCACAAATGAGTAATGCACGTTCAGTCTGTATAACTTTATTTATACCGGATAATATATTCATATATTGTAATGCCCATTGTATTGAAATAAACTAATATGCATGTACACTTATAAATTATAGTTTCAAAAATGTTTTGCTTGTTTGACGAGAAGCCCACTTGAATACACATAGTATAGAACATTACCGTGAAGCCCACACATCGTCGAGTATAGCAGTTATGACAAAAACTATTTATCGTTGTTAAGATAGCTTACCAGAGAAGAGAAAACTGTTATCTATCATCATTATCAGATCTGACAATTCATATTGGTCTGGTATTTGAAGAAGATCAACTAAAACGCTCCTTTTAGACCCAGTGATTGCATTTTCAATCGATTTGATTAGTTCGTACTGGTGATAACAAGTTTTTGAACAAGATAAATTACTTATTGAAAAATCTATAACATCAAGAAGTCAACATGCTTGACAATAAATAATTTGTTGATTCGGGAGACGGGTTATCTAATTCAACAAGTTTTAAACGTAGCTTAAAATTGACAAAAAATCAAGCATATTGCAGGTGAGTTTATACACTTTGTAATCCAAAGTAAGATATGATTAAATTGAAACAAGTTTGGAAATTTTGTATAAATATTAAGGTTTTGAATAGCGATACAAATATGTGTATCAATAATGAAAGAAGGAAACTCAGTTTGTCACGAATGACACACAATCAGTTATTAATTGAGATACATATTTCAGCACATCTTCGGTGTGCTTTGTTATTTATTGTGTATAACTTACAGTGTGTTCGGAAGGAATAAAATATAGAGAATAAGCCTCGACGGAGAACGCCACATACATAAGACAGTGCCTCCCCACACAGACCTCCGGGAAAACACCAATCCATAAAACATATTGAAAGGCAATTGATGAGGTTCAAGGGTACAAACGTAAGGAAACAGAGGCGCAAGGAATGGCCTGGCCGACCATAAGGAATAACTAGGAGAATCAAAGAGGACAAACAGTGAAGGGGGCAAAATTAATGGATGGAAAAGATCACAGGACGAGTCAGGACAGCTGGCAACAATAGGCCAAAACTGGGCAGAAAATATCATGAACACTATATAAAGTGAAAGAATAGCACGAGGGAAAGGGAAATATAACATACATTTAAAACACAAAAAGAAATGATAACCATAAATAGAATTACGGCCTTGGAACTGTCAGTAAAAATACTGGGGGTTATACACATACACCTAACGTCATACACATGGAAACCATTGGTGCCTACAGGTATGACAGAGTACTCGACACTCCATCTCAGTTTTATACCCTACCGCTGGAAGACTTTGTTAGTTTGTTTCGGGCTTTACGCCATTTCTCAACAGTATTTCAGTCATATACGGACGTCCGTTGACCCAAGCGGTGCTCCTGTGTTACCAACCAGTACTAACCTGCTCCACCAAAAGCAACTGACAAATTCTCCACATAAAATCAGAATTCAGAGTACAAATGACTTAAGATGCATTAACTTCACAAAAATGGTCACGGAAGAACTTACGCCTCGCTCAGGTTTCGAGCACACGACCTCTAGATTAGTAGTCGAGCGATATACTGACTGAGCTGGCGGGCACCACTGGGAGAAGAGAACGTAGCGTATTTAACTATATGGTCAGTAAATGCAAATAAACATCAATAACGGTCCTATAATCTCTGTCCGGTGCTTTAGTTATATCAAATAGACATAAGATATTGATGTAAACATCCAACACGATATCTGTGTTTACCAGGATGATTATTTTTCGGCGCAGCCGTATAAACATGGTTTTGCTATTTGCATATCAGTGTTGTACAAACCAATCAAATCTTACGTTAACCATCAAGGCAATTTCTCTTCACGTGAACAACGTTTGTAACCTTGTGGCCTTCCATGTGGCATCGTCTGCCCTACTTCCATGTGATATCGTCTACTCTAATTCCATGTGACATCGTCTGCTCTACTTCCATATGGCATCGTCTGCTCTACTTCCATGTGGCATCGTCTGCTCTTCTTCCATGTGGCATCGTCTGCTCTACTGTCAAGTGATATCGTCTGCTCTACTTCCATGTGGCATCGTCTGCTCTACTTCTTAGGCTTTATCCGCTCCACCTCCAAGGGGCATCCTCTGCTCTACTTCCATGTGGCATCGTGTGCTTCACTTCCATGTGGCATCGTCTGCTCTACTTCGATGTGGCATCGTCTGCTCTTCTTCGATGTGGCATCGTCTGCTCTACTGCCAAGTGATATCGTCTGCTCCACTTCCATGTGGCGTCGTCTGCTCTACTTCCATGTGGCATCGTGTGCTATACTTCCATGTGGCATCGTGTGCTTTACTTCCATATGGCATTGTCTGATCCACCTCCAAGGGGCATCGTCTGTTCTACTTCCATGTGGCATCGTGTACTTCACTTCCATGTGGCATGGTCTGCTCTACTTGCATCTGGCATGGTCTGCTCTAATTCCATGTGGCATCGTCTGCTCTACTTCCATGTGGCATCGTGTGCTCTACTTCAAAGTGGGAGTGTCTGCTCCACTTCCAGATGGAATCGCCTGCTCTACTCCCATGTGGCAACGTCTGCTCTACTTCCATGTGGCATTCGATGTCCCCTTCCATGTGACATTGTCTGCTCTACTTCCTTGTGACAAAGAAAAATAAGTTCACACATGTCACCTCTTTGCCACCGAACACAACAGTAGGGGAAGTATGTTATTATTATCGATGCTCTTAAGTTCCTGGTGGAAAATGACAAATTCTAGTACACAACCAATTTGTTCGTGACTTTTTAAGATATTACATGTAACTACATTGTGCATTTATAAACCTTTTAAATAAATTACAATACATTGTTGTAGACATGAACCTTGGATAGGATTGTAAAGTTGCATCCTACTCGAATTTGTTCGGAGTTTGAATCAAGCTGTCTTGTCTATCGTGGTGTAATTTGACACGAAATTTGTAAGTTTCGACTGAGTCGAGTTCTTCAATGGAATTTCATCGCGCTTAACCGCAGTCTTAACGTTCGGATTAGCTTGATTGTGTCAATAATTAACGATAAAATTCGATTAAAACACTGGTATGTTGAGATGTGAAAATAATAGTCCAGTCACGGACGTGACATCTCTACGAAGACGCGTGTAAAAGTCAGAGTACAGAGACACGTATGCGGGTCTACTATTGTATTAACTGTTTCGAAGCTTGGCTGCTACTTTCACGATGAATTTTACATTTAATTATAATAATAAGGATACATTGACTGAATTAAATGAGAAGAAAATTGCCGAGTATGGCGGGGCACTTTTCTATTGTGTTCTAATTATAGTGACCGGTGTTCTGGGCAACATTATGACAATTCTGTTCTATGGTAAAAGGATCAACAAGTCGACTACAAATGCTTTGATAACGTACTTGGCAACAACAGACCTGATTGCTTGCTTCTTTTTCATTGACGAATTAGTTGAAATATGTTATACAATAAACTTTAGTAGCGCAATTGGGTGCAAACTCATGTCGTTTTTCAACCATTGGATTATCATTGCTTCTGGGTTCATGTTAGCGGTCATTTGTGTGGATAGGTACAGAAAGATATGTTGTTCCCATAGTTGGCAGTTTACACAGATTAAAACAAAGCTCATTGTTACTTGTGTCGGATTATTTTCGTGCATGACTGCTGTGAGAAATTTCGTTATTTTAGATGTCGTAGAGTTCAATATAACTGTAGCATATTCGGATGTACCACTCGTCGGATATTACTGTACACACACGAAAAGTGTCCACCTAAAACACGTTGTAACCGCTTTTTTCGTATTTGATATTATTCTGTACGTCATCATTATGGTTATTCTATTATTACTTTATGCTTTTGTCGCCAAGGAGATATGGCGCGTGCATCAATTAGTCAAACCACACGAACAATCTGAATTTCAATTGAGCCTTTCAATGTATATGAAACACGGCAGTCAGGTTAACAAACACAATCCTATGCGTATTTCAGCCGAAGTCAGTGACGTAAGCATCAACATGCAGTACAATGATGGGGACAACAATGAAAACAGGACTGATCACCGATTAGCACAACGAATCAAAAGCGATTCGCTCGAAACTCGGTCACAAGTCAGTCAGCAAAAAGAACGAGCTGGCGCGATAAATATAAACTCAACGAATGAAAAGAGCGACAGCTTTGCTACTAACCGAGGAACAATGAGAACTCATCGTCATTCTCATAGGCATCATATTGAACGACAAGTATCCGTGATGATGATAGTAATAACGATAGTATCAGCGCTGAGTTATGTACCTTATTTCATCGTAACCATGACAACGAAAAGGAGTTCCAACTCGCTTGAGCACGAATTTAGCGTAGGCATACAGATCGCTTTACGTTCTTTTATGCTGAACAATGCTGTCAATCCTTATATCATGGGTATATTCAACTCAAAATTTCGACAGTTTGTGAAAAAGTCTTTTTGTAAAATATGTCTCAAGTGACTCCATTTTTCATTTAGAGTTCTAGCAATTATCATAATTATGCACATAATGATAAAAAATATTGGATTTTGATTTTGTTGATGAAACACACACATATATACATTTGATATTGAAATATAACTATGGTATTAGAGAAATATTGTTTTCTCAAACAACATCTCTTTAACGCATCGAAAAACTGTAGTCACGGACCTATAAAAAAGTTATATAGATCCGTGCTGTAGTTAAGTCTGTTTTGTATCGTAAAAGTATTTGTCCACTCATCCCATGCTGTTCTTCAGTACTTTGATTTCTTCTGATATTACATATATTTACTAACACATAATGCATTCATTTTGTTTATGCTTTTTGTAAAGTGGTTAATTTTGTGCAGAAAAAATGCTGACAATCTTAAATTTTGCTGAACCAATCATGGCTGGTAGTAGTAAACAATGCAAAAGTATCCAAAGTCTAGCAAAGTCAAGCAAAGTCAGCCAAATATGGTACTTAAGTCTACGTACCGATCTACCGTACCGTGGTCTACGTCTATGTTGTAGGCCTACATTAACCTGTCAATTTGATAACGATTTAACGCAAGGAAAGAGTTGAACAGATATATAGTATAAAGGTAAACAACTAGAATCGTCAAGAATGCACGAGTATAATGACAGTAAAATAGTGGAAATAGAAAGAGTTGTCCCAGCTGCTAAAACCCCTCTGAGATATCATGTGACCTAACTTAGAGCGCATCATGGTGTAGTCTGGATGACCTGCCCCTACCACTCTGTTATATTTGAATTATAGTTCGCAGACTAATCCTTGTGTCGTAAGCGTTGGTTTGGTCCTCTCAGTCGCTTTGTGAAGGTTTCCACGCAAGAAGTCCAGCGTGTCTTTGTTACTCTATTGATGTGATGTTTCCATGCGATATTTGCTTGTCAGGTTATATGTCCTTAAAACTATTAAACTGATATTATAACAAAAAATCTGGATATGGAGTGACAAGCAATCGTGACATTTCGGCATTTTTTATGTTGCACAACAAATCTTAACCTTCAAATTGCGCCGACCATTCTTTTTTCACTATCGTATATTTGTGACACTAGTATCACATGTAGCACATTATAACATAAATATGGTGTTGTTAGTGGACATTTGACCTCGAGAGCCATGCTCACTTGACCGGTGTATATACATGTACATGGCTATATATGGAAACATTGCGATAATGGCGTATATATGCTAATGAACGGAATAATCAGTCACTATTTAATTGTTTTAAGGATATTGATTCTTATCGTAATAATTCTTAAAGTTTAGAGTTGAATCAGTGACTAGGACAGACCAAACTGTTACAAACACATAACACGTGACATGAGCTTAAAGTGAACGTCAATATACTATATTGATAAACAAACATTAGGATTAATCAATTCAATAAACATGTAATTGATAATCTTAGATATTTAAACCCGACAAGACTTGTCCTTATAACAGAATTCACTAATCTAACTTAGAACTGCATGATTATAGTTAACATTTACGTCCATATATTCATGTTACGTTGATGTAAACGAATGACAGCATTGTACTATTAGATGTTCAACGCATGTGTATATATGTTCTTACAGTAAACAGTTTAAAGTTTGAATTAACCTTTATATAATAGTTTTTGTTCGTAATCCGTTCTAAACTATGGATTGTATTGTTACTTCATTGTACCGTTTACAGTAATTTACACTCTACAGATAGCCACACTAAACTATAAAAAAAAAAAAGTATTATGCATAAATAGACATGCATTTCTATCACTGATATAGAGTAAAATTATGTTTAGAACATTAATTCTTGGTAATAAATGTAACTGCATGCACCGTACCATCGGATTTATCCTTATTCATGTCTTACAAAGACAAATAAGACGAAGTAAAAGCCTGTATGAACGTCTATTGGTTTGTTTTACAACTTACATGATACTGAAGTATAAAGTAGCAACACGTTCGTACATTTACCCAGTAATACTACTTTCCCTTACCAGACATGTGTATGATTGATTGAGATATAATGCAGCTTAGTGAACTAAACAGTAGGAATAAATCAATTCTTGCAAATAATTAATGAACTCCGTTTTCTTGAATAGTTGTATACACGTATACTTCATCTATAAGGACACTATAAGAATTATGGTATCGTTATTCTTGTCAGTGCAGAATTTAGTTTGAACTCACTTAATCACCAAATAATTGTAATACACACATTTAGTACACACGACTTATACACGATCATGGATTGACACAAACTATTTCGTATGGACTTTCTTTCCGGAAACTGTCTGGTGGATACAGACGACAGCCAAATATTAAGTTGTTAAATTCCTAACCTTTGTTTGTATTATTTTAAGAAAATGTATGAATGGATGTCAAATACTATACAATAAAACCAATGATCTCTGGATCTCAAAGTACATTTTTGTAATACTTGAATGTGACTTGTAAATCCAGATGATTTCTAGATAGATGTAATTAAACAACAAAACTATGGACGAGTTTGTTAGAGTGTGATGTACTGTCTACAATAGTTGACTGCTGCAACCCGATGGCAGAAAGCATGCAAGATAACAAACATTATGCTGACGCCCATAAAACTGATGTAAGATATTTGAACATAAAAGATTTTCAAACAAGACGTATTATCTTTATCATACATTTAGCTGCACATAGTTTAACAAGTTATTGCATTTCGTGTCTGCAAGACCCATGTACGGCACAGGTCAGCATTATATAGAATATTACACAAAGGAGGGTATCAGATTTGTTATCAACCGATTGTATAACTTGTGTATCTTATTACATTATTTTATTTATAAGGATTATGTATCATACAAGTACTACCGTAGTATTGGTTTGTATAATCTGTAAACTACAATCTGTGTAATACGACACTTGACCAAATATAACATTCATGGTCCGCAAAAACCGTTTGCTATCTTGTGTGTATATCATTAATATACAGTACGCTGTGACATATCTCGCTACGGTGTGCATTTTAACAGTACTATTAGATACAAATTCAGATATATTGAGTTCTTATAAGTTAATTAAAAATGTGTTTTGGGTAAAACATAATTCTACTGCAAGAGGCTAAATTTAACCACTAACCATTAATTACTTCTACAAAGAGTTAATTATTTTTGTTGAAACTCGGGTAGTCAACGTTAGTAAGTGAATATTGACAAATTATAATTGAGCCATATCGACACAATATGTAACATAACACTGTGTTTTGAATAGCAAGTATTCTCTGACAATACGATTTAGACGTAAATAGAAAAAAAAGTTAGGATATCTTAAAGAAAGAAAATCAATTGTATTGTACGTAAATACACAAAACTATCAAAACACATTATATGTCAAATACCATACATGTACCTAAAATACTTTTCTATATATAAATGTCATACACAACATTGTTTGTTTGAATATAGATTAATTGTCTGAATGTGTTAGTTAGAAATGTCGATTTTATAACTAACACCTCAGAATTTTGAGCCGAAATTTTTTTAATTATTATAATTGAATCACTCACCCTGGTCAATCAATGCACTTCCACGACGCTGCATTGTCATCTATTCAAAATTCAACGTTTATATTTCCATCACAACTTATCCATATTTAAATAGACGAAATATCGACTCCAGAACGCAAGCACTCTATTTCCTGTCCTGGCGTTGTTAAGGTAAACGACAATCTGGAGCAGGGCTTTACAAGCTAATAGACTCGGCCTATTTTGAGTATTTTAGTCGCTAAATAATTTCGATCAATCCTTCAAGAATTAATTCCTCTAAACGTATTACCCATTCTTTTCAATACTTCTAAAGCTTGTAAAAATACGAAACAATCCGACTTAATCTACTTATATCAATATATCGACTCCCGTGTAACCGGAAACCAGTTTAGACACGCATATCAGCGTATAAAAGCTTCGCAGATAGATTAACTCGCGTCGCGGTTTAAATATTTAAACATTCCCGCGGTCTAGTGCGACTGGACTGTCTGCTAGATCGAATATTTAAACTGAAATTCTTACTTTGAAATGATAGAATATATTTAGTTTAAAACTATTGTTGGTTTAATGACCAATAGGCGTAATGTGTAGTGTTTTATTACACAAATGAATGTAAAGTCACAATAGTTTAAGGATCCAATATTAGGAAATTTATTTCACCATTGTAGATTAAATCAATTTGAAAATGAACAAGAAAATGTAATCGCACCCCTAGCTCAATAACATTCATAATAAACGCCATGAATGGTCATTATCCAGTTTCTCAATGCTCTGTATGTCCGATCAATGTAATGAAAGATGTAAACACATAAAATCTCATTCATTAAAATAGGCCTAATGACGATTAGAGAAATATGAAAGACTGCGAGAAAATTATAGATAATAACGTCTTTAAATCCAACTTGCATTCAATGCTATTAGATTTCACACGTGCACTTCCTTCTTTTGAATTGTGATTAATGATAAGGTAGCGTGCATTTTGCATACTAGCTTTTCACTGAATGAACTTAATTTCACATAAACTTAAGTTTAATACAGGTCTATTAAATCAAACAGAAATATGTTCAAATTAAGACTGTACGCCTGTTGCCATTAACAACATTTGAGAATGTCTAATCTATAGCACCCGATACTGGACTCCTCGCCTCCAGTCAGTAAACCTGACACGTGACGGATTGGATTATAAACAGTTTCATCCGATTTATTTTGCTAAGAACTTAACGCTCAATTTACGTTCCTCGAGAACACAGAAAAACTTAATCCAGAAAACGAATTGAACATAATAAGGCCATACCAAATTCTATCTGTGTTTAGCACCACTCCTAGATTCATTTTTCAAAACCTACCTACCTACCAGACAGGAAATATCAATTAATATGTCGATAAAAACAAACATTTATCTTTTTATCCCACAAACAAGACATTATATATCAAAACTCAAATTACAAAATACTTGTTAACAAAAATGGTCCTCAATGGTGCGACTATGTAACAAACAAGTAACAAGTAAATGATTTTTTTTAGCTTTTGAACATGGTCATATGCCACCGAACACATTATTACCGACTAAATGGGCATATATGTATGTTAAATAACATCATTGTTGGGGAATAATTACATTTCCATATTTGTTTTTAGATAGTACTGCCGAGAACCTAACCGCCTGAGGACACAAAACATATATCCATATTGGTATGGCCTAATATAGGACACTATGTAGAATGTAGCGCCAGGCAGCGTTACACGATAACCAACAAATGAAGATTCACATACATGCACTAATGCTTAGTCACAATTAAAGAGGTGACCGGGCGGCGTGTGCGATTTCTAGGCATCGGTCGGCGTGTAGAAGTCGGTGAAAATCGCGCGATAGGGCGGTCACAGTCACATTTAAAAGTGCCCCGCACGCTGCCATGACGGGAACCGGGGGCTCGCCGGCCGACCTTTCAGAAAATGGGGTCGAATTCTTGGCCTGTGTATCGGCCGGTGTCCGAAAGACACTAGTCCGATGTCCTGTCTATGTCCCCGCGATACCCCTGCGGTACCCGGCCAATTATTACATGCCGTACGGTGGCCGGGCGGGCATCTGTAGTGTGCCTGTCGAGTGGCCAGCGATGAACGGCCACGATACGGCGGCCGTTTGTCAATTTAGGGGTGAGGTTTATATAGAGGCGCTCCCCTGACCTTCTTCATTCACTTCGACCTTTCTCTATGAGTACTCTACGAGACGAAACAACCAGCCATATATGCCGTTGATACCTCCACAGCGCTTGCTGGCACCTGCACAGCGCGTGCGGATCGCCCGGTTGAGGGAGAGGTTGGCGTTTGCACGCTACCGCTACAACCTGGTTATTGGCGCATTGGTGGCTGAAGAAGAGAGGCATACAGAAATGTTGCACCGCAGAAAGAGATGGTGGATTCGACCCTGGTTGATACGTCGACCCTTATACGACCAGTACGAGACCCTCATGGTTGAACTGAGAGTGGAACATCATGGGGACTTTAGGGCCTTCCTCAGAACGGAAACCCAAATATTTCACGAGCTCCTACAACGTGTGGGTCCGCGCATAGAAAAGAGTACTGAGTAAGTAAGTTTTGAAATAAAAAAAAATACAAAGAAATTACCATTTCAGTTTCCAATCTGTAGCATTTCTATTCCTGTAAAACGTTTTATGTTGCAGTGCCAGACGGCCCTTGTCAGCAGGCCTGAAGTTAGCCATCATCCTCCGCTTCCTGGCAACGGGGAACTCGTACCACTCCATGGCGTATGCGTTCCGCGTCGCACACAACACCATATCCGTCTTCATCCCTGAAGTCTGCCGAGCCATCGTCGACGAGTACCACACGGAGGTGTTCAGCACCCTTCTACCCCGAACCAGTGGCGGCAGGTGGTCCATGGGTTTCAAGACCGATGGAACTTCCCCAATGCGTGCAGGGCCATAGATGGCAAGCACGTTGCCATAAAGAAGCAAAAGAAGAGTGGGACTTTGTACTACAACTACAAAGGATTCTTTTCCATTGCGATCCTTACTGTCGTGGACGCCGGCTACAAGTTCCTGTGGGCTGATGTGGGCTCCCCTGGAACTGACTCTGACTATGGGATCTTTAACAGGTCTGAGCTGGAACCTTCACTCTCCCTAAGGACCAAAGGGTTCCCTCACCCCGAGCCCCTCCCCAACGACGACAGAGACACAGGATACTTCTTTATTGGCGATGATGCATTTCCCCTCCGCCCCTACCTCTTAAATTCGTACTCCAAGCGCTACCTGGACATCGAGGAGCGCGTGTGCAACTATCGCACGTCACGGGCCAGGCGGGTGGTGGAGAACGCCTTTGGCATCATGACAATGCGGTTCCGCTGCCTCCCCACCACTCTGGTTGTGGTTCCGGAGACTGCCACAGTCATCACCGAGGCTGGTCTCACTTACTTCACTGCCACTATCCCTCTCCTCTTCTTGGGGCTGTTTCTTCTTCCATAGGGAGCTTCTTGTGGGTGCTCTCTCCTTCCTCTTTTGTCCCCACTTCTTTCCATTGGGCATCTTGTAGTACTTGTACTATGAAATTATGTGATAAGTTGTGTGTGTGTATATTGTAAGCCTATGTGTAGAGCGCGAGTGGATAATATGATGGATGATGCGATGAGCCGCCATTTATACCCTGCGAGTCCCAGTGGGTTGTTGGCCAGACGACGGCCGGGCCTCGGCCGATGGCTGATTTCCGACCGGGCGCCGCCAAGTCGGCGCCCGCCCGATGTGTGCGATGCCCTGCCGGATATCGGCCAGGCATCGACCGATTTATTGGCGATGAGTTTGCGATGCGAAACGCCGCACCAGGTTTTAAGTCCGAGTTAAAAGTAACTCGATGCCCGCCCGATTCCCAAACATGACCCGGCAGCCGCAAGGAGTCCCGTGTGACGCCGGCCGAAAATGCCTAGAAATCCGTCGCAAACTACTCGCAAACACATCGCAAGCTAATTGTGACTGGGATATAACGGAAACATGGACCATGCAGCGTTGCTGTCTTAACGCACAAAATGCATGATGTTGCTGAATTTGTAATTTAAATGTTGTGAATCATAATTTGTCACCCCAGTTTCTCGGGAAAATGTGGCTGAGTTCACCATACCATATCAAAGTAACCATGGTCTTACAGAAGTAGGCACCCTAACCAAAACTCAAGGCTTGATTTTTGTGTCGGAGTTTTACTCCGTTTTTCAACAATGCTTCGGTCAGTTGACTTATCCAGTGTTCCTGGCATACCAACCATACAAGCCTACACCAAGTCAACTAGCGATTCGTTACAAGAAGTTTGACAAGTATTGGGTCCTATAACACCATAATAAAATTCTCATATAGTTTTACCGGACCCATTGCTTACCTAGCTTGTATATACGAATGCCCATGGCCTCAATATTGTCCTCAAAGTTGTATACAATACAGCATATTTACAGAAAAGATTTTGCTTGTATTTTTCACACAAATATATATTTAATGATGATTTACAAAACAAATATTTCGAACTACACAATTCAGTAGTTGTTTTTATGTTATGTTTAATTAAACTGTTATGTAAATAAAACGTGTATGTTTTAGAACCACTCGATAATGTTCAACACTTAAGTTGAAACATTTGTAGTTTTTCACGTGGATATATAGGTTAACTAGATTTTTAAATGTTTGCATTCCACCTAGACACTTTAAAGTGTTTGATATCCGAGACATTTCCAATATATAGCAAGGAGATAAGATAAATTATAATGAACTTTCATCTAATGTTTACATATTCCAGTGGTTGCTACGCAAAATGCTGACACTATTTTGCATTCTTTTATTGCGATCTGTATTTATGACCAGGTGTTACCCCGATATATAGTCCAATTATTACGTTATTAAAATATTTTACCACGCAATATACAATAGATCAAGGATTTAGCTTGCGTGGTGCAGAACTAAGGGAGATGACGATGTCCACATTGCATGTATATGGATTATTTGTCATGCAAACTTACTTGGTTTAATCTCAGTCACTTCTCTACTAAGTTTATACATAGTAGTAACACCCCAGTGAAAGACCATCTCGAAATTATGACCATTTCATTAACAAGACCCTATTTATACCTTGCCTTCAATACTGTAACTCGATAATCAGACCATCCTACAACTGAGAACCAATGGTGGTATTCTTATTGAGATTCGCTTTCCCTTCATTATAGTTTATTAGCCTGACGAGTTAGCTCAGTGGTTAGAGTGCAAGCTGCCACCCGAGAGGTCCGAGTTCAATATCCGGGCTGGGCAGATCGTATCCTTCCATGACACAATGCTATGGTAACTTTTCCTCCACATCGGATTCATGTAGGAAGTTGCCAGCTGCTTGTGATAGGGCAAGTAAGAACTGATTGACAATTAATTCAAGAAAAACTCGTTATATCTACTGATCGCCATTTATAACTGAAAACAAAACGGTCTTAAACCCAAATAACACAATACAAATATACATGTACAATGTAGCACTAACTTAGACTAGTAGTATCAAATACATGTACAATGTAGCACTAACTTAGACTAGTAGTATCAAATACATGTACAATGTAGCACTAACTTAGACTAGTAGTATCAAATACATGTACAATGTAGCACTAACTTAGACTAGTAGTATCATATACATGTACAATGTAGCACTAACTTAGACTAGTAGTATCAAATACATGACCATATTTCTTGAACATGTTAATACCGAAAACATGTCAGAATATTTATAACTATCAGTGGGCCAAAACTGTGACCTGTATTATGTTAAAATTGCTCAATTGTTATGCAAATGTAAGTCATAGTTATGGGACTGGGCTAATCAACTGATTTCACAATGGTTTACGCTGAAGACAACTGTAGAGTTGGAAAGCATTTGGTCCAGTAGCCGACTGAGTTGCAAAATGTTATCAAAATTGTGAGGTCAGTTCATAATACTGAATACTTATGTGGTGTTTAAAAACATTCTGTCCAGTAGCTGTAGAGAACCACAGGAGATTATCACGAGTTATTTCCCGTTATCCCTTCTATAGTATATAATATGTGTATATTGCACAAAGGGAGAATACTCTAGATGGGATAAGAAGGGAAAAAACTTGTGACAATTTTCTGTAGATAATTGCTTACTTGCAAAAAAATTAGACATAACATTAAAGACGTCAATTATGTACGTCTTTGTTTCTGTGGATCAACATTCAAGTTCAATGGTTTGCCAATGATTCTGTGATCACAAGATTGTGGAGTGTGTTGATCTAAGCTGATATACAAGTAGTATCTGGAAGTACTCGTAGAACATTTTCCTGTTATAACAAGACATCCAATAATGCTTTGAACCATTGTATTTCTCAGCATTTAAGGAAGGCATACACCAGTTAACATAAATCTGCTCAATTGATTTGGCAACTCCAATCTCCATAGAAATAACAAAATGAGGAACAACTAACTTTAGTTTACACAAAATATTTATTAAATACAATTGGGTGTAGACAAGCAATTCACTAAAAATAAATAAATAAGTTTCATAAATAAATATATACCAGTATTGTGGTTTCATTAAATAAGCAAAGAGAAAAATAAACAATTACAGCCTTTCTTAGTTGCTATAAAACTGTTTGATAATATCACATATCACTGTCTTAAGTTATCAGGTAATGTTGGCATCATCAACATGCACACTATTATATGCAAGTGAACATATACTGAATTGAAACCCATTATCTACTAGTACACTGATATGTTTTCAATTGTTTTGAAAAAAAACACAAGTACTTTAAAATCGTTGATATTCAATTTCACACAAAAAAGCTACACTGATCATCATGAAAGATTGGTTAGATATAAAGTCTAAATATTTAATTCATTGATTGGTTTTATCAAGATAAACTATAAATAAATATCAATGGTCATCAAGTATACATATCTTACAAAGTTGACTGATAAACCTGCCAGACTATTCCATTGTTAAAATTGTAAATTAATGCATGCATGAGTTATTGCATTTTAGCATAATGCAGAGAGATTAACTTGTAACAGTGAATGCCACATACATAAGACAATGTCTCCATACACTAACATATTGAAAACCTGTTTTATATACTGTCTATACTCTATGTCATGATGTGGCTTGTCAGACAAGTTTGAATCAACTGTGAGCGAGAGATGCTCCTACTATCAACCATGCCACACATCCAGTTTCACAAGTAAAATTACACAAATACCCCAAGACACACACATTCCCTGAGTTAAGGTAACATTGCAATCAAGATCAATATCAAAAATAAATTTAAATAATTCTTTAAATTATTGCATTATAAATACCACCCAACATTGCACAATAGCATATTTTAAAAATTGTTTTTTTTATTCTCACTATTGCATCATCGAACTGTAATTATCATCAAACATTCAACAAAATTTGTATTGATCAAGTGCTGAAAGCCAGTTTATATCACAGTATATTGAGTAACTCAACATTCCCCATAGCAACATTCACATAATATGCTTCATTTTTTTGTAATTAACTGAATACATCATCCTCGTTCAACATGTGTAACTCTGCTATATTCATTGTATAACTCAGTTATATTCATTGTAACCATACATGACGTCTCTGTCACATGTATATACACTTATATACACATTTTGGAATACAACACCACAGTTAGCTCAAGCAATTAGTAACTGAAGACTCACAAGTCACACCTGAATACACCAATCTTATTTCCATATGTGCATGTAACTTTAATGTAATGCTTACATCATATGATGGTCACAAGAAAGTAATGCTTATGTTATAATATGATAAGCATTTTAATCTCATATTATAACATCACCTGAATTTTACATGCAAATCAACATGTCTGCTGAGTATTCCATTAATTAATTTAATGGCCTGATATTTCATTTCAAATATGCAGTTATCAGAATGGTACATCATGTCACAATAGTGTTCATCTAACATCTGTGTCTGCAAAGTATGTCACACTGTTCATCAGTCGACAGAAGTTATCAAGTGACCTGTGTGTTTAGTTCATTTGCCCAGTGATCTGTGTCCTCCACATCT
The DNA here is from genome assembly GCA_032209605.1 of Mactromeris polynyma. Classification (NCBI taxonomy): domain Eukaryota; kingdom Metazoa; phylum Mollusca; class Bivalvia; order Venerida; family Mactridae; genus Mactromeris; species Mactromeris polynyma. The sequence goes on along the minus strand of JASFXZ010000021.1, from coordinate 855,846 downwards.
CCCTCGGTCTCCTGAAATATTTGTTCAGTGTGTAACTTTACATGTATATAATGATTTTCAGTACTTTACTACTGTATCCAAAATACTTAGTAAAGCCCAGTCACTCAAACCATTTTGATGTTTCACTGTTTTTATGATCAGGAATTTTTCAAGTTGTATCAACTAAGCCGAGTTGGTAGTCACTGTAGTAACATTTTTTCTGTTACTTAGACTGATTTAAATTAAATTTGTATCTTGTAGTAAGTATCTTATTGAATAGCGCAACAGCAAGTCCATAAAAATATGATGATAATTATACATACACTATTACCAAGCATGAGAATGCAAAATTTCAAAATCAGCTGAAAATTCGGCAAGGGGTCCAGGGAGCTGCTGAAGCTCCTTGCTTTCAAGCATCTAAGATGGCTTCAATAGGAGCTAGAATTTCTATCAGTGCAATGAAAATTACCAATAATACACTATTCACTTGTGGACATTGTATACTGCATAATAGCTGTGTAATATATATATGTAAGGGCAGGATCAGGCTAATTTTTACTAGCTATAAATATTGCAAACTCTTTATACATAGAGGAACACTTTGTTGTTGTTCCAAATGTGACTGTTGGTTTATATATAAGCATACCTCTGTGAGGGACTGGTAACAACCATGTTTGTGACGAATTATATTTCCCCATAGTAACGGTTGAGAGCACTTCATACAAGCGCCCCCTACTGGAAGTAAGTGAGTTGTCTCCTCCTTACTTTTAGTCAGGAAGGATTTTGCAAGGCATGTGATGTGAGACACCATAGAACATCTTGGATGATAACAGCTCACTAAATCAGAAGACTCACTCTGAAATCAAACATTAAAACAATTATGTATTAATCATTAAGAAATATACTTTCAGAAAGACAATGTGGTGAAATTTATAAACAAGAGTCTCAAAGTAAAAGACTATTGTTGATAAATGAATATACAGAATTATGAAACAAAGTCTGTTGTAATTTGCTCATGTGTAAGTGTTCATTTTACTGTAAACTTACAGCATACAGGGGCAGATCCAGGGTTTAGGCTGGAGGGGGGTTACTGTTTTGGTTACAAAAGCAAGCGGGATAATATTACATAGCAAATGTATAAACATCATCTTTATAGAATCGCTAATTTGAAAATCTTATAATTAAAGGTCTCTTTTTATTAATATTTTCGTATTTATACTCAAAACATACATGTAAGGTTGGGGAATTGTATATTATATCTGCTAACTCCCTGCTAATCTAAACAAGGGTAGATAATTACAGACTTATGAACTACTCTTCGTTCAACAGTATATTTCATCTGGTAGTTTATATTGTTGTTTATTTTAAGAATTTACCTGCATAACTTTATAGCAAACTGCACAACGTAAATGTTTGCTAACAGGGGCAGTAAGCATGTCACTATCCGTATCTTCAGAAGAACCAGAGTTATCCTTCTTGGACTTCTTTTTATCTGTTAATGGAAATGAAACAAATTCATAGGAAATTAAAAGCATTATGAACTTATTTAAACTAACAGACCAAAAGTAAAGCATAAATGATAACTTGCATACATTATACTTGTACTTGTTATCTCTACTTCCAATCTTTTGTTGCTGAAAATAAGTCGAATACTTCCAAGACACATATAGTCAACTAAATTTAAAACAAATATGATATTTCCTATACAAAAGAATGTGTCAGTCATATAAAGAACACTAGCGGATTAGCGGACCCAAGGGGGAGCGCATCCTGCATCAAAAAATCAACATGCCTACTTATCAATTTATGGAAATAAACAACGGACTACTCCATAGGATAAACAAATACAATTTTAACTTTGAAATGTTAACCACACAAAACTGACTTACATGATGAATTGTTGATAACTTGTTTATAATGAAGAGGTGTATGAAAAGTTAAATTACAGACATCATTACCAGATAACCACCATACATGTTACCGGTACATACAGCAGTATTGTCATTTGCTGTGTTTTTTTAAACATTTTAGGTGAATATTTGGATTGGAATCTTAGTTCAATATCACAAATTCATGAAACAAATAAATTAGGTCATATACATATCAATTATTCCACAATTAACAACCATTGAGTCACAACATACCTGGCTTGACTTTTTTACTCTTAACAGGGCCATAAGCCACAGCCATGTGCACAGGTGGGGTCCTTTTGGGGTCAAAATCCATACTGTACTCCTGTTTTAACCATCGTATCGTTAACGAAAGTCTGTTCCATGGTGCAAGTCGTAACATTTCTGATACTATCCTAGAAGTTATAAACAAGCATTTTTGAACAAATAGCGCAAATAATAGTAGTATAATTCATTCAAATACATAGAACTAACAATTGAATTTGTTTCATTAAAAATATTAAATTCTCAAATAATTAGGATTACCCAACAATAACCGTCTATGGTGCATGGTATTGACAGAAAAATAGATAAATTGATTACATCAATGACAAGTCAAGACAGGAGTCACACCTGTCTCCTACATATAATCTGCAAAACACTGATCGTGTACACTCAACAAGTAAGCAATTGATGCATGTAAATATCGCTATACAAACCTGAATCTATATTCGTACTGATTTTCTTTAGATGATTTTCTGGGAAGATGTTTCAGTCTACGAGATTTATCAGGATGCTGCCATGCCCACTCAAACTGTGAAACATATACATGCACATATATTATATACAGGGTCTTATTTGCTGAAAAATCTTAGAAAAAAATAAATCTTATATTTTTCCATCATTCACAAACTGTAGCAATTGACCAGAAAGTATTTCAAACAGAATTTGTAGCTAGTGAGTAATATGATTGTATTATCAATACCAGTACTTTTATTCAAAGATCATGAAAGACATGAGTACAATTCATTAAGTTCCTGAATATATAAAAGTTTATCAAGAGTCAAATACCCACCCTCAGTCCAGATATGTCATTGGGAAATCCATGGATTATCAGAACCATCTCCCTGAAAATTAGCAAGTGTAAAAAATAACAATGCAGACTTATTTGTACTAAACCAACAACTAATTGGTCCATAGACATTTGTTCTAAAATTTCAATGAAGACCTTCATCAGTCAATGTCCAAGCCAATCTTTATACATATAATTCCTTTTTAATGATTACGTACTACATGCATATACAACTGAGTTGTAGTAAACACATTATTAGGATATATACAGGATCAATTCACACATTGCAAAGATTCTAAAGAAAAATTATTATACCAAAACACTAGAAGAAAACTAGTAATGAAAGTCACAGAAAACAAGGCAAAAAGTAGGAAAAAATAGGAAGTCAATGATAAAAAGTAGGAATTATTTAAAGGAAATATGTTTTCGCAGTTTTTTATATTTGATTACCATGCTCCAAGGCAATTGAATCGTTTAGTAGACAGGTTATTTGTTTCTGCAGTCACTTTTAGGCATCACTGTAGCGTAGGCCAACATTTTAGTGATCAGTTGAGAAGGCTGTACCATGTACCAGTGATACCAGACCACATTTTCAGCGAAGGAGCCTGTCAATTAAACATCCTCTTGTCTTTTTCTGCAAGAAAATCTCCTTTTTCAGACACATTTAAAAACTTGAAAGTAGGAATACTAAGAGCTTTTTTGGGAAACTGGGAAAAACTATGAACACTGGAGAGACTGAAGCTTAAACAAATACATCCTAGTTCCTACCATGGTCCTTTTCCACTTGTACGATATGCTCCCCCAGCATGCACTCCAAGATTGTGTTGTTTAATTCTACGGTTAGGATCAACAGTGTAACCAATGTATGTTCTACCTTTGAGACCAACTTTAGGATTCACATTGTACAACAGGTACACACCAAAGAAACTTTCCACTTCATGTACCATTGTAGTCCTGTAGCAGAAATAGATAAAAGTAATGGCGACAAAATTTACCATTACCGCGCTAAAATGAAAACATATTTCTCCAACCTTCTTTTTTATGACAAAGATAGAAGGTAGCATGTAATATAGCAGATCACTGCAATTAAAATATAAGCAAATAACTTACATTTATAATTATAAACAGTATTAATAGCAACAGCATGAATTGAGAAAATTCCAATGGTTAATTAATTAAGGTCCTTTGACTGCTTTGATTAATAATGATCCTCCAAATTGGATGGCAAGTCAATGGCATAGCTGGGCCATTTTTCAGTACACGCATGGCTTTGTAGAGGGTCAAGAAGCATCCCCCAAGGAAAAATTTTAAATGTCGCATTCCGAGGCATTTTAAAACATATTTGTCCAGTTACCGAACGACTAGACATGTGTTGCATTAAGGTTCATGTCAAGCGGATTGGCATTGCAATTGCTACAAATAATGCAACACAAATTTCTGGGAATTCAATACATTCTAACTCAAATCAGTTGCATAATATAAATGATAGGAGTAACAAGAATAGATTGGGTGTTTAATATTACGCCTAAAGTTGTGCACTACCATAGCTGTTATAGGCCAAAATTAAGTGACATTTCAGCTAAAAAAGGGACATTCACTTAAAATATATCCAACTTATTATCCGAAAACATTTTAAGTTTAATATCATACCAACATTATTATCCATTATCATAGTTAGATGGTACGAGAACTTATTTATTCTAGATTTTATCAACAAAGTAGAAATTTGATGTCAAACTTGTTCAAATGTTGTCACCGGGCGCTGCCATTTTTGTTTGTTGACATTTAGAAGTTAATCCAAGTGTTTTAGACTTTCTTTTGTCTCTATCACCTAGAATAGTGTTTTATGGATCAAAAAAAGTAATATTTGAAATTATTTAAAGAGTTGTTATTTTTTTACATATTTTCTAAAAAGTCTGAACATTTTAAGTATTTTTTGTTTTTAAATTACATTATTTGTCAATAATAAATAATCTATCTGTATCTGCTCATTCAGACGAACATTTAGATATATAATAATCCATATTGCATTGTTATTTTACTTAAAAGATCAGTGAATTGTAATATGCAAAATCCGCTTAACATGAACCTTAATTAAAATTTAAATAATTTTGAGTATTACATTCATGCAAAAGAAAAAGTCACATAACGCTCAATAATTATTTAATATTGCAGTAGAAAATAACCTACACAAGATATGAGTTGATTTACTGATGAAAGAGTTGATCAAATCCACTGCGACTTGACCAAAGACGAGGTGGACGAAGGTACGAATTGACTACAGTGCGAGTGGACCGGTAAGTCGGTTACCCCAAAACTGCCATAATACTCGCTTTTACATCATACAGACAATAAGATATAGTCAAATACCTACAACGTCAATAAAATCTACCAGGTGTACACACTTGTTTTAAGTATTTCATTATTTTTATATTGACAATTGTGTAGTTAAGAATTTTAAACATTATCTTTGTACGGTGTAGACATAAGAACAAGTGTCCATGAAAACCAAAATTCATGAGTTCAAGGATTTTTTTAAAAATACGTCACCAAGACAAAAACTACATAATTTTGTATTTTATCTATTACTGTGTCTCTAAGACTATCACACGGATGCCCAACGTTCCACCTTTGTCACAAAACAGTGATGACACAAACACAACCTAGTCAAGCTTGATCATGTTGATGTGTTGATGTACATTATAAACATGTGGGCCTAGATCCACTATAATGTAGCCACGAGTGGCGTTTGTATGGGAAAAATCAAATCACGTTCATTTTAACTAGGCCATATGCCAAGATAGCATATACATACTATCAAGGTTAGTATGATTTTTACACTACACACCTGTAACCAGGCCTGTAACCAGAGGTGGTCCAGGGACGTGCTCCCCCTGGATGTTTTTGCATAATACAATCTAATTATTATATTTGTCATTTAATTCCTGCATATCCGACCTATTTCAAGTGTTACATTCTATAATTAAAACGTAAATGAATTATGAAATATCAAAGAAAATATTGTATTCTGTCGTTTTCCAATTCATAAATTGATACCAAAGATGATATTTAGCGACACTTTTAAAAATGAAACTGACGCTAAACAAAGATAGAATTTGGTACATGTATGGCAAAAATACTTACTACTTGGTCTAGAAGTAAAATAGTTTGATGGAAAATAAGGTGATGTGTTTCATGTTCTTACTTTATATTTTGGACATTAAAATGTACGTATTCTATAAAGTAGCAAAACAAAGTTTGATGTCACGAATTGTTGAATTAGTTTATATGTAGAGGAGACCGGGGCAAAGCGTTACATTTTCAAAGTTTTAAATTATAGATAACATAAAATCGTTTACAACAATGTAACTAAGGTTTCTATAATAAACAACGAAATTTTAATAATAAAATGTATTTAATAAAGAAATAAACTATTTATTCACAATTTAGAATACGTTAAAAATGTCGATTAAATGTATAACTTCGCCCCTGTAGCTTTGGGCAAAGTGAGACAGTCCTCGGGGTAAAATGTTACACTATAAATATATTAAATTTTCAACAAAAAACTACCGTAACTACAGACAATAAATGAAACTGAGTGCATATTATTGTGGAGTTCAATGTCTCAAAAACATCGCCTAAGCTGTTCCAACATCACGTTAGTTGCATTTATGTGGCATAGACTGTATCAACATCAGGTAAGCTGTACCAAGAAGACATTAACTGTATCAACATAAGGTAAGCTGTACCAACATCAGGTAAACCGTAACAACAGCAGGTAAGCTGTACTAACATGACATTGACTGTACCAACAGCAGGAAAGTTGTACCAACTTCAGGCAAGCTGTACCAACAGCACGTAAACTGCACCAACAGCAGGTATAAGCTGTACCAACATGACATTTACTGTACTAACAACAGGAAAGTTGTTCCAACATCAGGCAAGCTGTACCAACAGCACGAAAGTTATACCAACATCAGGTAAGCTGTACCAACATCAGACAAGCTGTACCAACAGAACGTTAGCTGTACCAACAGCATATAAACTGCACCAACAGCAGGTAAGTTGTATCAACTGCAGGTAAGTTGTACCGACATCAGGTTAGCTGTACCAACATCAGGTAAGGTGTACCAACAGCATGTAAACTGTACCAACAGCAGGTAAGTTGTACCACTATCAGGTAAGGTGTACCAACAGCATGTAAGCTGTACCAACATGACATAAACTGTACCAACAGCATGTAAGCTGTACCAACATGACATAAACTGTATCAACATCAGGTAAGTAGTACGAACAACACGTAAGCTGTACCAACAGCAGGTTAGCTGTACCAACATGACAAACTGTACCACCATCAGGTAAGTTGTACCAATATCAGGTAAAGTGTATAGTCATCAGTTAAGTATAAACCAAATTATCATCATGTAAACGCTATCAGCATTTTAAACATATCACACATGTTCTGTATCTCCGCCATAGACAGTCCCAATCCCGGATGAGAAAGGCTAAGACGCGGGACTTCCTTGGGGCTCTAACCGAAATACACGTTCAATGCCTGCAATTTTTAGATAACTTTGCAACATGTTCTCTTGGAAATCTGTAAAAACTGACTTGAAAGACCGTTCTGAGAATCTATCATATTAACAGTTCCTGATTCTAGCTACACATTGTCATAGGGTAAACTTTAATGTTATTGGTAACTGATCGGATACTTCGTCCTTAGAGACTATGTACATTGTTAATTCCTTATTTAATGACATCTGGGTTTTTTTGTAGTTTCGAACCATTCTACACAGACAATTATTTATTTATATATCTACTCGATGTACTTATTGCTCTCTATTGAATAATGATAACTGTTAAGTTAAATGTAAATACGGTATCAACAGTAAAACATAGTAAACAAATAGTCAGTGGTCGTTTTCTTAAGTTAGATGGATGTTGGCAAGCACACGGGGCATAGTGTTAAATAGTAACTTTATGCCCCGTGTATCACGTATCACATTGCCCCTAACTCCCATGGAAATACATGTACAACCGTCTTTGGGTAAAATCCAATGTAGACCGAATCACGATTAATTCTGCAACGTCATGCCTAAAATGTACTCTAATTTAACACATAAGCTAAATCATCATCCAAGTCATGAATTAAAAGGAAATCGATTTTTCCAAATTCATGAACAAATACCAACATTTCCTGATATGCGTTGACTTATCACTAATACTTAATTATCGACTGGACTTGTCCTAGACCGATCAGATAAAATGGCGATACCAAAAGGAGTTTAAACTACAATGGTTATGGCGTAATAAATGACGTTATTTGTTTGAAAATTTAAACGTAACACTTTACCCCGTGTAACATTGTGCCCCGGTCTCCCCTACACATAGATCTAACAAAATTAATAAGTGTGCAGTTTTTAAATCTCAATAACTTTTTTATTTATATGAATATCTGCATGAAATGTTCTGTATTGATTATTGGCTAATATAAATGAAGATGATGGTTTGAAAATATCAATTTGAATGAGGCGGTTAATTCGTTGAACAATGAAACGTCAAAAACGTCATAATTGTCGTTAAAATGATGTGTTTGAGAAAAAACTGTTAGAACAAGGTAGAGGAATAATGTTTTTCGATAACCACGTCCGAAAAACACTAAATAGGAGGGTTGTCAATTTGCAAACAAAAAACAATGGTCAGGTTGGGCTACCCTGACGTACTCCAATTTTAAGTTTTCATTAGATTTAAATTATTTTCAATTAAATGTAGGTGGCATTCAGTTTTATCAAAATGATACCAAATATATTTGTTTTTGACAGATAATTATCAAATGCTATCAATACCACTCGCCAATGGCGCAAGAAATAACAATCTACGGTCCAAAAGGATAGTTATTATTTATTATGCTGATCAATATGGCAACTAGTAGTCATTGCCTCCCTTGACAACAACGTGGACATTCTACAACAGCCATTAATATATTATGACCATTATGAGGGCCAACATACGGACTATCAGACTCTTTTTAATCATGCAGATCATCATTAACTTGGATTTGAAACATTCACATTTTGATGCATTATCGCATTTATCGATTTTCTTTCTTAAATCTGTAGTTAAGTAAATTAAAAGAAGTGAAATACCATGCAAAGTACCTGAGCTATACTTGTTGTAAATTTCAATAAAATCATACCAATATTGACTGCGATATGGACATTTGTATATGTGCACACTTATACGTTTTGTTAAGTGTACATAATGATAGTGGTCTCTTCTGGAGTTGAACAGCGGGGAATACCTTACAATGTTCATTTCAGTTGGTGGTTGTAATTGCAATAGCCACCTTATCCCGTTAACTATCAAACAACTATTCCAAATAGTACATTAGTGTACTCCTTAGAAAAGACCTAAATACTATTACTATAAGCAATGTGACTCTGTAAAGTCAACACAGTGAACACTGTATGGCCTGTCAACAATCTCCCTGGCGAATAAGTAGGGAAATGCTATATGTCTCTTCATTGCAAGATACAATAAAATATCAGGCAATTCTTTCTAATGGTGTCCCTGTAACTTGGAATCTACATAATCCATGTTAGCACTCGGAGTCTCCAAGTACTTTGATTATACACATCTTTGGTGGATGATGAATTCGTAGATAGCGTATTCGGCAAAATCCGGCATTAGTCTTCTTGCGTGTCCGGGAGTTTCCATGGACAAAAAATAAACAAACGACATTTCCTGTCAAAATGTTATTATAATATTACCCCAAAACTATGTTTTTGTATTTGCGTTTATTTATCGACGCCTCCGGAAGAATGTTAGTCGTTTTAGTTTTTTTTATCCCTGGAGGATAGTGCATGATACAGAAGATCCCCAGTTCCAGAAACACCCCTGGCATCGTACACGGAACCTCGGTTTTGTCTCTTCCGAAATACCTGTAAGTGGTGGACCGGTGGATCGAACCTGCGACCCCTGGATTACTATAACAGCACGTTACCACTTGACCAACGATCAGCTACTGACGTTTGTTCGTCTCTAAACTGAGTCAATAGAAAAAATGCGTAAAAATATCTTTGTTTATGGGAAGCAAGATGTTGTACATAGATACAAAATATAGCTGTAGTTTTTATCGACACTTTGTAATTCTAATTTGAATTTATATATTTGCACCGAATGAAACACAAGTGCGTGAAAAGTATACCTATCACTCACAATGACTGCTTCATTGGTTACAAACCAGTATACTTGCTCCGACATTTTGGGTTGGTGAAGTTTAGCCAGCTTTCATACCACATATGTACCACGTGGTTTACAATAGATATTGGATCAGTATGACTTAAATATCAGCACGTGTCCAAAGTAATCGAATACTGCTTTGCGAGTTTGTCAGTGTATTTGAAGGGCAGTTATTTTAAACAGGTCGAACAAAACCATTATAATATTATAGATCCCGAAAACTCCAATCTATGTCTGGGTATATCGACCATATGTTAGAATGCAAATTTGTGCTTTAAGCTAGAATATGACGAATACTTGACCAATGCTTGTCCTGGCAGGTTATTGTATCATCAGAATCTATCATTTCAGAGAGATTATTAAAGATAGTAGAAATTGTACTCTCCTTTAGCACCGGGCGCTTATTCCGATACCTTTACGGTAGTGGAATCAAAGCGCTGTGTGGGGGCGTATAGACATCGACGCACTTTCGTCATTGCAAAGTATAGTATAGCTGGAAAAATAGATGTTTTAGGTCATAACACCAATTCTTCGACAGCAGATTTCCGTAAGGTGGTATATAGGGATTCATCTGAATCATCTCCGGAAATAGTGAGCATTGACTTTAAAATGCTCTTTTTTAAAATCGAACCTCGCGTTTGGAAAGAAAAAAACTCATTCTTTTGAAAACAAAATGTTAACTTTGATTCAGAAGCATTATCAATATTTTACGGTCGTGGTACCAAGAATACTTTCGATACTCACGATGCTTAAATCACTACATTTAAACCAAATAAGCACAGAACCAGTCAATCTACATCCATTGTTAAACTTATGTATTTTGTCGAATTTTGAATTTCATTGAGTAATGGTACATGGTATTGACTGAGGGGACTAACGATCCCAATTTTGCGTTAATCACTAAAAACACTGATAAATTACAATTCCGTTTACATACGCATGATTTCAATGATTTGGACGTAATGTCAAAGCATGTACTATCTTTCAGCATGACCTCATGGTTGCTAATATCAAGATAAACGCAAAATATCATGTATGTGGTGAAAAGTTCGCATTGAACACGTTGCAGGCTCGGCGTTTTAGCACGGCAAGTTACAACAATGAGCTTTTATCAATGCAAATACCACTATCAGAGTTCGACATGAGACCATTTTGATAACAGGACACCGTTTTATACCAAGTCCACGTGGGATTTTCATTGCTCATTTCGAATCTCTGCTATACGCTGGTTGTTACTTTGTAGACATTGATTTAAATTTAATTAAAAATGGCAGACTTTGCTGTAGGAACCTGGAATTTAGTAGAAACTGAAAATTTCGATGAATATATGAAGGCTGTTGGTGAGTTGCTATATTTATTTTATAATTATTGTTAAAACACATTATTTCAACATTGACACGATGATATAGGCAATATGATACAAAATAAACTTGCGACATTTCCATTTTGGACCTAGCCATCCTATAATGGTTTAATACTGGTCACTACTGCACTACTCTACTGTATTTAGATATGTCATTTTAAAAGAAAGTCACAATTTCAAAATTGGAAACACGTGGCGAATATTGTTCAACATGTCCTATCATACAATATTAAATATAACACTCACTGCTGAAATTGCGTTCCAATAAGTGTGTACTTTTTTACTTTTGGCTTGTGGGTCTATCACAAAACTGTCTTTAATTGATATCTGTTAAATGTAATTACGAAATTCTCACCAAACAGTTTCTGTCCGTATTACAGAGGTCATATTCACAGTTGTGATAACTGTAAGTAGTATATAGCGTGAACATGGATGGTACTTAAGGTTTATTATGAGAAGAAATACGAGTTACACACAATCTATATCTCTAAAATATTGGTACAATATATACTGTCAGTAAACAAGGATACGTCGCGGATTGTTTGAGTATCCATTGAAATGATCAATGATTTATCACTCTCTAGTCCATTACGTTTGTGATTTTAAGTCTTCAGTTCCATATATCAAGTCTATATAACAGTTTTTGTTAAAACTTGATAAACTCTTCAGTGTCAGATAAATCTACCACCAATTCCCTTTACCTTCAATCTATTCAATGATGATGCAATTAATCGTCATATCTAACATTATTGATGTTCTAGATAGCTTGTAAAGTCTAATTTAATTTCAATGTTGGTGTACAATTTTACTACATTATCATACAATTACAATTCTCAAAGTCATAATTTGTCCTGAACGATTGATTATGTTCGTGAACTTTGAGGTGGACGGAGTTACATGTTGCTACAATACATTGACCGGATACTGACGTATTCATTGTATACCTCATTGGTCGGACACTGCATAATGTTCATTGTTAAATTTTCCATTTAATCATTATGTAGGATGTAAGACCACATACTCTCTCTCATTATGTAGGATGTAAGACCACATACTCTCTCTCATAATGTAGGATGTAAGACCACAGACTCTCTCTCATTATGTAGGATGTAAGACCACAGACTCTCTCTCATAATGTAGGATGTAAGACCACAGACTCTCTCTCATAATGTAGGATGTAAGACCACAGACTCTCTCTCATTATGTAGGATGTAAGACCACAGACTTTCTCTCATTATGTAGGATGTCAGACCACATACTCTCTCTCATTATGTAGGATGTAAGACCACATACTCTCTCTCATTATGTAGGATGTAAGACCACATACTCTCTCTCATAATGTAGGATGTAAGACCACATACTCTCTCTCATTATGTAGGATGTAAGACCACATACTCTCTCTCATTATGTATGCTGTCAGACCACAGACTGTCTCTCATTATGTAGGATGTAAGACCACAGACTATCTCTCATTATGTAGGATGTAAGACCACAGACTCTCTCTCATAATGAATGACCTATTACCTTGCCGAACCCTTTTTATCACGATTATCAGTTTCCTATTATTAGGTTCTAAGGTTCAAAAGGGCCGGTACTTATCCCTGGGGACTGTGCGTCTAAACAATTAAACAAACAAAAAGCTGTATTCAAATTACGGACTTAAGTGTTATACTTATTGTCCGGCGTATACAGTTATATATAATACACCATGAATAAATGTACATTTAATTAGATATAACCATCAATGCACTTTTAAAGAATATCGTAAACGTGTTTGAACGTGTTTCGTATGAAGGACTGCGTGATTGATATTTAACAACTAATTCACAACCATTAGAACCAGGCTTGCTTATGCAAGTAGATATTTCGAGGTTAACTGTGCAATTGTTTTAAAGACATACGTATAGTTACCCAAAATGCAACCCCGCTTGGTTCTAGTGAACCGTTTTGTATCTAGATAAGAAAACGATTTGAACGAGCGTGAATCCTGCACACGACAAGATAGGACAAAGTTTAAGCATGAGTTCATAAGATGTGAAGGTCACTGCGAATGATGTGTACGTGGTTTTGTTGCACATGTTGCATGTTTTTTCACAATTTATACTGAGTGCGCTTAGTCAGCACCACGTGTTGGGAAAGATGTCCACAATTGTAATACATTTGTACTTTGCGGTCGATAAGAACCGAAGAGTAGATTAACATTCCTTCAACCGAAATGACTTCTATAATACATTCATATTAAGATGTCAATCACATTCTCTTATATACACAATATTGCATAAAATTGATCGTCTACTGTTTTCATATTAAATTCTTACGAATGAGTAGTAGTAGTTGTAGTTGTTGTCTCATATATACAGAGTATGTCAGTACTAAATTGACGGACTCAATTTGCGCTGTATTTAATGCTCTTTAATATTTAACTTACGGATAATTAGAATTTAGATTACCCCACACAGTTAAACAAACAGACTGTTACTAGGACAAAGTCAACATGCGCTTGTTGCTCTACCACAGCGCCTCGTTGTATTGAAATATTGCCTTTTCATGCGGTAATCTATATAAGTTAAAGTAAACAATACAATTGGGCTTCGATAAAGTGACATAAACTCATTAATGTTTAAACATGTAAGGGGAAGGGGAAGAAACGCAGCACGCTCTAGCTGTGACACCGCATGCATGGCGGACCGCTCAGTCAGCACAGTCTGTACAGCAATAGGGAGATGTACGATACATCCAAAGTCACGTGACCCCCCACCTTTGATTCGAATGAAGAAGTTGTTTGTTGTTCGTGGAAGAACACGTTTGTCCTTGTTGGTAACCCAGGCACAATGGTATGATCAACTGAATGTCCTATATTGCTGAAAAACTGCTAAACAAACGGAGCAAAACTCCATTTGCAGCGACTTCATAAACTAGTACACAGAGATATGTACATTCCATACCGCAAACATTCAATGTCTGCACCATGTTTATCTTCAATTACCTTTTTCAAATATAATATTTTCGTCTAACCATGGTTTCCATGTATTTGATTGAACTGTCAATATACACGACCACTACACGTGTTAGTATTAAAGTGATATATCACTTGAACATTGTTCAAGTAATTATTTAAAGAAATCATGAATCTCATGTTCCTTTACGGACTTCAAAGCTGCACTTCAAACATTTCCTATAATCATTTTTCCGCATGGCTTTATCAATCAAGGTTATATCTGAGTCAAATATAGTAACACTTAGTAAGTTAAGGGTATGATGGTGTGAGTCAAAGATAAAATATATCCGGTATATTTTGTATCACGAAATGAATAAATGACGCTGTCAGTCACGCAAAAAAAATAGCTTTCAAAGATAATGGCAAATATGATTAAAACATACAAGCTATATTTTTTATCAAAAATATTTTATCAAAATTATAGCGACTCACACTAGAGTAACGCTAAATTGTGCGTGCTATGTAAGTTGATAGAAAGCTACCCTGTAGTAGTCCTACATGCAATACTGGACATTTCTACGTTATGAATACCTTTGAATTCTAAACAAGATTAGAAACAAGACATATCTTTAAAAAAGATGGTCGGCGCAACTTGCTAGTATGCAAATTTGTTGCAATCTGAAGGTTAAAATTTGTTGTACAACATAAAAAAATGCCTAAATAGTACGACTGCCAGTCATTCAATTACACTATACTACAGAAACCCCGAGACATGTCAGGGGAGATCACTGCGTAGGAGACTGGATAAACTAACTCCGTAGTGTGATTAGTCATAGTTCAATATAGTTCATCATTACTTATTGCATAAGACGTGCACTCACACATTCATGTTAATAAACTTGTAACATAGCAATTTATCTGATTAAAACAATATAAATGTTCGCGACTGCTACATAAAACCAAGAAAGTCTTCTTAATTCCACACCGGACCATTCACAATGGTGATGACTTACAACACTACTTACTGGGTGAATCTTGAAATACACAATGTTAACCAATATGCGTCTAGGTTACAAACATTTTTCGGTTGAAGAGAAATTACCTTGGTGGTTTACGTACGATTTGATTGGTTTACAAAACACTGATATGCAAATAGCTAAACCATGCTAGTACGGCTGCGCCGAAAAACAACAATCTAAATGAGCCATGGAACCTCCCACCACCGCTACCAAATAGTGCTTAAAAATCCTACATATAGGCATGGATAACATCAAACTGTTTCTGTATTTACAGTTATAACATACATAGAGCCTCTTGAAAAATACAATAATACACAACACAATACATTCACTTAACTTGTAACTGTAAGTCAATTCGAAATGATAATTAATTATATGTTTACTTGTTATTATTCAAATGAAGCGTTCAATGCATGCAGTCCCACTGCTTCTATACTTTTCTTCTTTGCTAAACAACAAATTACAATGGTATATTATCTACAACTACAGGGGTTGGCATGGTGATGAGGAAGATGGCGGCCACTGTAAAACCTACGCAAGAAATTTCTGTAGACGGGAACAAATGGACTTTAAAAACCAAATCTACTCTTAAAAATACAGAAGTCTCATTTGTACTTAATGAGGAGTTCGAAGAAACTACAGCTGATGGTCGCACGGTCAAAGTAAGTGTTTGCCTACATGTATAATAAGCTTATTTAAATCCGTCTCATTTACGTGTTTGCGTAAATATTCTTTCAAATGACATGAGGTATACTCTGCTAGTTGTCATTCGGATCACGTAGGCTATGTTTTTTAAAAAAAGTACGGGAATTGCTGAGATGTTGCGACTGGCTAAATGTAAACAAAGCACTACAATCGGACGCAGGCGCTCGTCTGCGGGTTACATTATACTTGGGACTTATCCTTTCTCCGAAACTGAGCAACATTTAACAATAAATATATGTATTGAAAAAAAGATAATCGGCCCAATTTGAAGGTTAAGATTTGTTGTGTAACAGAAACAAATGCCGAGATGTTACGATTGCTGGCCACTCCACTGGTCATAATGGATTTTGATAAATTCACCGAAATTCAGTGGATTTCGGTAAGGTAACGTACCCTTTATCGAACGGTTAACCAATCCGTATCAAGGTTACAAATGTTGTTCGGTTGAAGCGAAATTGCCTTGGCGGTTAACGTAAGATTTGATTGGTTTACACAACACTGATATGCAAATAGCATTACCATGTTAGCACGATTGCGCCGAAAAAAGTGTGGAAAAAAGACGACGGTCAAGCTACGACAATAGATCTTTTGGTTTTCGAAACAGATGTGTTATTTTTTCAATGATTGCTCTGTCTGCCTATAACTGTAGTCAAATTTGCGGTGACATTTTTCCGCAGCACGAAATGACTTAAACTTACAGTAATACAAAACCTGCGATGCGAAGTAACGTGCGCCGGGACAGTATGTTCATGTGCACGGTCTGAAGTTTTAGCACATAAAAAAGTATTCACCTTTAAAATTGTGCCGTTACCAAGATATGATATAGGTAAAACACATCAGACATATTAATGCTGTCACTGAGTGCTTGTGGTGTGATAAATTACTGCTGTGTCTATACATAGACGTGTATATCTCTAGATACATGTACATTGATATGTAAAATTACGTATCCATTTACAGTCCGTCATGACATTGGAAGGACAGAAGCTTACAACACAACAGAAAGGTGAAGTAGATACCACACTCACCAGAGAATGGTCTGGCGATACCATGACAATGGTAAGAATATAGTCCCCTATTTGTACAGAAAACCGTACGGAATTAACCCAGGACTTTCTTTAAGCATATATTTTATCACTAACACTATACAGTAAAACCTCACTTAAATACCACCTGAAATTTACGAACACAATTTTTTTAAGTCCATTTTCACTGTTTTGCTCTTTATTCAACCTCAATATTAAGACCATCTCAATATTAAAACCAGTTTTCTACGGTACCAAGGGTGGTCTTATTATTGAGGTTTTACTGTATTTGCTAATGGAAATTACCACAATGCATCATCCTTACTTTCTATACGAGTTTTACTAAACATATATATTATAATTATGCTATTGATGTAAGCATTGACCCGAGAGAAGGTTGTCTTTTTGCAACCTCCTTTTCTCGAGGACACCGGCAAAGTTCTAGATTAATATTTAATTGGTGTTACTGCATACACGAAGTCGGGGTCTAAAAAAAGGCTGTTAAATATCTCTTAAATGTTCTTGGCCGAAAATATGTTCCCAATTAATAAATTATATCATATTTACCTCGTCTTAAACATTAAAGTACACATTACGTATCTCGTCAAATAGTCAAAATACAATGTAATTATAATTATCACCAAATATTTGAGTAATAAAATAGTACGGTAGTAAAAACCACGGACTTATATGTCCGCGTAAAAACAAATATAATTGTTAGACGTTCTCTATTTTTTTCGTTGCAGAAACTAACCGCCAATGACGCAGTGTGCACCAGAATTTATAAGAGGGCATGATTTGAATTCTATGGATATGACTTACCAGTTCATTTTCGTTTTCGCACGTGAAATCTCCGATCCCTCCGACACTTAAGATATTGCACAATCTAGTTTTGTTTTAAGAATTTAAGTCAGTGACATAACAATCGTGCTTATGAATATATTTGGTGTCAATAATTAATGTACGAACAGGTAACATTTCGCTTAATAAATACAGCAAAAATACATATAAGATTCATTGGACTGGATTCGATGTTTTCATTTACATTGTTGTGAAATATTTGTCGATTCACGCATAATCTGAATACATGTAGTGTTAAAAAGTTTCTAGGGCATACAATGCGCTGTTAATTTCACGTCTTGATTATAGGTAATTATATTGGTAGCCGTTTTGTTATTTTTTTCAATTTATACTTGCATTGAGTAATAAACTATCGTTATAAACGATTAACTGCTGATGTTGGTTCCTTCATGCTTAAACCCTTTTTATCACGATTTCCTATTATTAGGTTCTAGGGGTCAAAAGGGCCGGTACTTATCCCTGGGGACTGTGCGTCTAAACAATTAAACAAAAAAAAAACGCAGTATTCAAATTACGGACTTAAGTGTTATACTTATTGTCCGGCGTATACAGTTATATATAATACATCATGAATAAATGTACATTTCATTAGATATACCCACCAATGCACTTTTAAAGAACATCGTAAACGTGTTTGAACGTGTTTCGTATGAAGGACTGCGTGACTGATGTTTAACAACTAATTCACAACCATTAGAACCAGACTTGCTTATGCAAGTAGACATTTCGAGGTTAACTTTGCAATTGTTTAAAAGACATACGTATAGTCACCCAAAAATGCAACCAGCTGGGTTCTAGTGAACCGTTTTGTATCTAGATAAGAAAACGATTTGAACGAGCGTGCATCCTGCATATGACAAGATAGGACAAAGTTTAAGCAGGAGTTCATAAGATGTGAAGGTCACTGCGAATCATGTGTGGTTTTGTTGCACATGTTGCATGTTTTTTCACAATTTATACTGAGTGCCCTTACTCAGCACCACGTGCTGGGAAAGATGTCCACAATTGTAATACATTTGTACTTTGCGGTCGATTAGAACCGAAGTGTAGATTAATATTCTTTCAACCGAAATGACTTCTATAATATGTTCATATTAACATGTCAGTCACATTCTCTTATATACACAATATTGCATAAAATTGATCGTCTACTGTTTTCATATCAAATTCTTACGAGTGAGTAGTAGTAGTTGTGGTAGTTGTTATCTCATATATACAGAGTATGTCAGTACTAAATTGACGGTCTCAATTTGCGCTGTATTTAATGCTCTTTAATATTTAACTTGCGGATAATTAGAATTTAGATTACCCCACACAGTTAAACAAACAGCTTGTTACTAGGACAAAGTCAACATGCGCTTGTTGTTCTACCATAGCGCCTCGTTATACTGAAATATTGTCTTATCATGCGGTAATCTATATAAGTTAAAGTAAACAATACAATTGGGCTTCGATAAAGTGACATAAACTCATTAATGTTTAAACATGTAAGGGAAAGGGTAAGACACGCAGCACAGACGCTCTAGCTGTGACACCGCATTCACGGCGGGCCGCTCAGTCAGCACAGTCTGTACAGCAATAGAGAGCTGTATGATACATTCAAAGTCATGTGACCGCCACCTTTGATTCGAATGAAGAAGTTGTTTGTTGTTCGTGGAAGAACACGTTTGTCCTTGTTGTTAACCCAGGCACAATGGTATGAACAACTGAATGTCCTATATTGCTGAAAAACTGCTGAAAAACGGAGCAAAACTCCAAACCATTTACAGCGACTACATAAACTAGAACACAGAGATATGTACATTCCATACTGCAAACATTCAATGTCCGCACCATGTTTATCTTCAATTACCTTTTTCAAATATAACATTTTCGTCTAACCATGGTTTCCATGTATTTGATTGAACTGTCAATATACACGACCACTCCACGTGTTAGTATTGAAGTTATATATCGTCCTTGAACATTGTTCAAGTAATTATTTAAAGAAATCATGAATCTCATGTTCCTTTACGGACTTCAAAGCTGCACTTCAAACATTTCCTATTATCATTTTTCCGCATGTCTTTATCAATCAAGGTTATATCTGAGTCAAATATAGTAACACTTAGTTAGTTAAGGGTATGATGGTGTGAGTCAAAGATAAAATATACCGGTATATTTTGTATCACAAATTGAATAAATGACGCAAAAAATAGCATTCAAAGATAATGGCAAACATGATTAAAACATACAAGCTATATTTTTTATAAAAAACTTGTGCGTGCTACGTATACATACGTTGATAGAAAGCTACCATACAGTACTTGCAACACTGTACATTTCTACAGGTTATGGGAAGTCGTGCGCACTAAGTTTATGAATACCTTTGAATTCTAAGCAATATCAGAAACAAGAAATATCTTTAAAAAAGATGGTCGGCGCAACTTGAAGTATGCATTTGTTGCAATCTGAAGGTTAACATTTGTTGTACAACATAAAAAAATGCCTAAATATTACGACTGCCAGTCATTCAATTACGCTATACTACAGAAACCCCGAGACCTGTAAGGGGAGATCACTGCGTAAGAGACTGGATAAACTAACTCCGTAGTGTGATTAGTCATAGTTCAATTTAGTTCATCATAAGTCATGCACTCACACATTCATGTTAATAAACTTGTAACATAGTAATTTATCTGATTAAAACAATATAAATGTTCGCGACTGGTACATAAAACCAAGAAAATCTTCTTAATTCCACACCGGACCATTCACAATGGTGATGACTTACAACACTACTTACTGGGTAAATCTTGAAATACACAATGTTAACCAATCTGCGTGTAGGTTACAAACATTTTTCGGTTGAAGAGAAACTGCCTTGGTGGTTTACGTACGATTTGATTGTTTTACAAAACACTGATATGCAAATAAGCAAAACCGTGTTAGTACGGCTGCGCCGAAAGACAACAATCAAAATGAGCCATGGAACCTCCCACCACCGCCAGGCGCGTAGCGGGCCATACTCGAATACTCGTTCGAGTAAACTTTGAAAATGAAATCCAAACTTTTGAAAATCAATACGCATAATAATATGCAGGAAAAACTTACGAAAGGGGTTAACATGTGATGTTCTTTCAAATAAATTAAAACAATTCTCTAGTTGATATACTTCAATCTTGAATTCGAATCACGATTGATGAAGAGAGGTCGATTAGCATGATCTCATTGAATATCATTTACCTTTCTTGTTTTCAAAATTTCCCGGACCCACCAGCGGGAGGGGTCCCCCTCCCGCACGCTCCCCTTCGAGTAAACTCAGAATTAGTCACGCTTCGCCCCTGACCGCTACAAAATAGTGCTTAAACATCCTACATAAAGCATGGATAACATCAAACTGTTCTGTATTTACAGTTATAACATACAGAGAGCCTCTTGAAAAATACAAATGTAAACAAAGCACTACAATCGGACGCAGGCGCTCGTCTGTGGGTTACATTATCATTGTGACTTATCCTTTCTCGGAAACTGAACAACATTTAACAAGAAATATTTTGAAAAAAGATGGTAGGCCCAATTTGAAGGTTAAGATGTATTGTGCTACATAAAAAAAATGCCGAGATGTTACGATTGCTGGTCACTCCAAATCCAAAATGGATTTCGATAAATTCACCGAAATTCAGTGGATTTCGGTAAGGTAACGTATCCTTTATCGAAAGGTTAACCAATCCGCATCAAGGTTACAAATGTTGTTCGGTTGCAGAGAAATACTTCTGCCACCAGGGGCGTAGCTTGGGTGAAATGAAAGTTGACCCTAGAATGTCAGAGGTGCGTTTTGGCGTATACTTTCTGGGGAAATGTGTAGGCCGCGGCCTACACGGCCTATAGGAAGCTACGCCCCTGGCCACCATTTAACTACATAATTTGATGGACAAAGCTAGCAACCATGCGGCGAGGAACCGGTTTTGATCACAATACATTTCATGAGAGCTCTATGGGTATCTGATATATATGTATTTAGAATTCTTTATTCGAAAATGAACAAATTCAACTTATTTGTTCTTCATTGTGGAGGAGGAAATCAACACGGTCATATAAACCAATACTATGTCCGTGATAGCAAGCACATCAGCGTCCGATTGGTCCATATTTCCAACTGATGTAGTCGCGGCGTTCCATATAGACATCATGTCACGTGATTTTGATCATGTGATTTCGTTCTGCAAGATGGCGGACAAGGGGAGGTCTGTTATTTACTTGTTTCGTTTTGATGTTACTTTTTATACTAACTAAATATACGAGTGCTCAAAACCCGATGTAATTGATTAGATATATTTATTGTGAATAACTTTGTTATTGCTCTTTACGCTGTCATGGTTACTTCTGTGTTTTTTACCTATCTATTCTCAAAGTCAAACAGAAAATAAGTCCGGTACCTGTCACCTGAACTAAGTAGAGCATTATGTATAAAGTCTGAATATCGCCTACTTTGTAATGAAACCTGTAGGGCTGTTAAATAGATAAAAGACTGGTGTTAAATCAAGATTATGATTATACTGTCTTGTAGAACGTACATGTACACGTATAATATTATATTGTTTTCCTTCTATTTTTACTCCTGTATGTCAGCAACTAGAACACTTTGAACACTGTGTAGTTTTGTTGTATTGTTCCTTTTTTCATTGGTTTCTGCTTAATTGTACATTCGATTTATTTAGTCTTCTTTAGGTGGCAGGACATAATGCATTGACAATTAAGTACACACTAACTTTCAATTTCATTTAGATAGCATTTTTCTGTCTTGGTTTGAAACATAAAAAGTGTTACAATGTACATGTATACTGTATAGGGTTTATTTTAGCTAGTTTGGGAAGATGACCCATACCCTTCAAATTGAAGAAATCCAGAAATTACAGCAACATTTTAGGAATACAATTAAATGATGTAGTGATAAATTAATCAACAATTGTATACATATATAAACTGCTGTTGAGAGAAAAGCCTCCAACTTTGTCATTTTTTGGCTTAATTGAACCAAACTTTTTAAAGCTTTTCTCATGACAACATTTGAAAAGACTGGATAAGTTAATATGTATGAGATTTATCATTCATAATTCAACTAATATACAGATATTTTTTTCCATTTCGTAACTACCGTAATAACATACATATGCATTTAGCTACTTTCACGTAAATTGTTCAATGTTGATGTCTTGTTCTGTTTATCAACACTCATAGCAGTGATGTTTCTGAGTGAGAACTAGATTCCGAGTAAACCTGAACAGTGAAAAAGCTTAAATGTACATGTATGTATATAGTCTTATTTTTTGGACAACATTTTTTTGGATATAAATTAATATGAGAAAATAGGTGTTAATGGCCTTCATACATGTTCTCTACAGCACTGTTTCCATAACAACAAATAAAAGAGTCCTGTTCTGGTATTTCTATCCTGACCTACGCTGAGTAAGCACTAGCTGAGGAAATACTTGTATCAGACTCATGTTTTGCAGTACCAGGGATATTTTATGAAAAGTTAAGATGCAATGTTTTAGAGTGTGTCTGTATGAAGGCATTAACAAGCCATTTTCTCAAAATTATTAATTAGCATATTTTGACAGAGAATAAGACTATCTACCTTTTTGTGCAGCAAATAAATATAAGGAAGTAATATATCCATTCATTGAAACAGATGCATTGTTTGATAATGGATAAACTTCCTTGGACTTTGGTATTATTTATTAGAACATTTTTGTATTAACAGCAGGAAAAGAATCTTTGCATTCATATTTGTTTTAATTGTGATATTGACCCTTATTTATAAAGACACCATTGACCAACATATTTGGTATGTAGTTACAATGTCTGGACAATTTTTCACATAAAATAATTTCTTCTCACAAAGTTCATTTCTTGACTAATTTCTGTTTTCTGTATTGAGATTTGATAGAAAACTTTTTTAACTCAAGTTTTGTGAAAGGAGCAGTTAAAGCATTTGTGCACTAAACTAACAACATGGATGTATTAAAACACTGTTTCTATGTTTGGTTGGTGTGATTTTATCCACTATCCGGAAGTATGTGCAAATTACTGTAACAATTTGTAAATACAGCGTATGTTGATAACTATTGAATGAGTGTGCAGATAACACTTACAAACCCAATTTGATAAGGCTTTCATTATTGATTTATCCATTATATTGGGTATAGGGTGGGAAGGTTGTTTAAATCATATTTTCAAGTATAAACAGATTAATAGGTTTTATACAACACCCCTTACGTAGTCGATATGTAGGTAAACACAATAATGAAAGAAATAGTGAATTTGAGTTATGGTTACTGATATTCAAGTCCATTTTGACTGTTTTGCTCTATTTTCAACCTTGATATTAAGACCACTTCAATAAGAAGACCAGTTTTCATGGGTCCTAAAGGTGGTCTAATTATTGAGGTTTTACAGTACATGTATATCAATATTTGTCAAATATTGTAGAAAACATGTTTGCACATTTGGACATAGTTATTTGTATATAGATGAAACAAAGTGTACCAGTAATCCACATACTTTGTTTAATATTTATTTTTGAGTGATGATATTACATCAAAATGATAAAAACCACCTGTGAATCTCAGGGTGAAAGTACAGATTGGCTGCTAGACAAGTACCTTAGTACAGGATGAAAACTCGAGAACAACATTTAGTTTGAATGAGCTCTGTGAACAACTGGAGTACCTGTATGCAAGCCAACTAGAGGACTATTGAATCACAGGAGATTGTCATAAGCTCTCTCCATTTTCCCCATATATACTATATATACATACATTTGTGTATACATGTACTACTGATAAAGGGAGAGAACTCTAGAAGGGATAATGGGAGAGAACTTGTGACAATCTTCTGTTTATTGAATAAGGTGTTTGATCCAATAAGATATGAAATAATGTTTATTTATAAAACAATTTATAATGGTGAGTTTAACATGTAGTTTAGTGATAATGGTGTGTTGTAGATTAATGGATACAGTTTTCTTCATATATGACCACAATGTGTTGAAGAAAGAGGAAGATGACTTGAAGGATGCTATTCTTTTCTTCTCTCCTAGTTCTGTAAGTAATGTATTTTTTTCTGTTTGAAAATAATGAATTAGGGGAAAATTAATTTCCCTTATAAATGTTGAATATCTCAGAAAAGTGTCGCTAGCAGATGTATGTGCACAAGATTTTCATGTTAGTGCTTTAGGTTTTGAAAGTCATTCAGCTTTGGGCAGTAACTTGAGCACAAGGTGAGCTTTTCTGATTGATCTTTGTCCCTTGTCCATCTGTCAATAACACCTCCTCTTAAACCACATGGCAGAATTTCATGAAACTTTGCTGGAAGCTTCATGTGGTGACCCTCTATAAAAATCCAAGGTGTCATGATTGAACAACAACAACAAAGTGGCCAACTTCCTGTTTTGCTTCTAAAAACATCTCCTCTGAAACCACCTTGCAGAATTTCACAAAATTTAAGAAAAAGGTTACTAGGGTGACACTCTACAAAAATAGAGCCACTCCCTATATCTAGTGGAAACTACAAAAATCTTATAAACAATTACAGGCCCTATTTTGAAATAATTTCACCTGAATGTCCCTTAGGTAACCCTCTATCAATATTCAAATAGTGTGATTCACTGAAAACATGGCTGCCAGATGGTGGGCTACTTTCTTGATATGTATACATTGTTAGTACATTGTATAGTGATTACTCTTAACATGCTAGAAACAAAATACTGGCTAACTTTATTAGAATCTTTATTTCATGATGGCTTTCATGGGAACCGATCAACCGAAATACCATAAATGGAAGAATGTTTGTGGCAAGTGTCGCCTCATAAACACAGTAATTTGCTTGTTTTTGCAAACATCGTTAGGGTGCTGAAACTTTAAAATGTACCACTTTCCTATGTGCCTTATTTATTTGCTCATACAGTATAACCTGAGCTGTTGTATACCAGTATTTTATTGATTTACAGTACTCTATAGATGAGAGATGTGCGTTATGTGGTCAGTTGATGGGGATGTCGGAGTTTATGTCAGCAACTATCTGCAAATCTGCACCGAAAGTATTCCGGTTTGAGCATGATAAATATGTCTTCTTACATCCTGGTGCTTACAGTCTGGTAAGTGGAACTTGTTCATTTTTAGAATATCAAGCAACCTTTCATTGTGTGTTCTTACACAAATATTACTTGGCAGCAAGGGTTATATCTGTATTGACACCCTTGATACCATGTTGTATTATTGTTGTTATAATGGAACGAATCCTAATACAGTAAAACCTCACTTAAAGACCACCTCAAGAATAAGACCACCTCAATATGAAGAACACAATTTGTAAGTCCATGTTCACTGTTGTATTCTTTATTCAACCTCAATATTAAGACCAGTTTTCAATGGTTCTAATGGTGGTCTTATTATAGAGGTTTTACTGTATTGGATACAAATGGTCCAGAACTTCAGTCATGATGATTGCAAATACAGAACTAGGGGTGTCAACAAATGACAATTTTGGTTTTTGAATATTTGAACATATTATGTTTTCATTTATTTGTTTTTATTTTATCATTGCTTTACTTTACTATTTTGTTTATACTTCGACAAATTGTTGTACATATGTTGTATGGATGAGGAGCTTGTCTGACAATGGTGCATCTTTACAGTAGCTCTTAACTGCAATCAATCTGCTGTCATAAACAGACCTTGTATGATTTAACCCATCAGAGTATCTGTACCCATCAAAGTGCATTATTGTGGTTGAATTGTAAATGTTAAGTGGTGTCATGTTAGGTGCTACTCATAAAGTACCCAGTATTTGGAATAAACTGTCTTCCTACAAGTTGGAAATGACTGAGTACTGATAAGTTAGTTGTCTAGATGTAACATTTGACTATTGCAGGGTTTGAGAGGTGGAGCCTATACCCCAGATTCTGTACTACGAACACAGCTCAGTATGTTGTATGAAACATTCGTTACGTACCATGGTACCATAGACAGTCTCAAACTGGTAAATTATTTGCTTAATATTGTCAACGTCTCATAAAATTTAATAGTAATCAATTTAAAATGTGCAATGAAAATTTGAGCTGATTAGTGTGTTATTCATTATTTATGTTTTATTGTCTATTCATTTATGGCAAGAGGCTTCTGTGGTCGAGTAGTTATGAGTACATGTAGTAGGTCACTGACTTCGAATCACTTGCCCCTCACTTCGGCAGGTTTGAATCCACACGGATTGTAGAATTTATAAGAATTTAAAGCTATCCAGCTGGCTTATAGAAGGTTGGTGTCCAAATGGGGTCTTCCGCCACCCTAATAGCCTGGAAAAGTCACTACATGACCCTGGCTGTTTATAAGACTTAAGTCCCTGTTGCAAAATAATCAGAAGAATACACTTTTGCAACATTTTTTAATGTGTATGTGATCTACATATTATTATGCAATATTAGTCTCCTAGTGGCAGGGTTCCACTAGGTGCTGAATCAGCCATTGAAAACTTAATACTGATGTGATTCAATTCATGTGCATGTGAATGTTCACTGGTTCACAATGATAAAATGTGTCTTTACCATGAACCGACCCCTAAGGTCAATGTTACACTTGACCTTCACACAGGCTGTTGTTTCATTTTCCAGCTGTAACTGTTTTCCTATGATTTAATTCATTTTACACATGCAAGTTTACCATCCTCAGATGATGGGGTTTGGAAAATGACCCAGGGCCTTATCTCGAAGGTCAAGATTATAATTGGCCTGTACAGGTCACTGACTGTCATTTAATCTGTCGGCCATAACCTTTACTACAGAATTCAACACTTGACCGGTAGTCAAGGATCAAGGATACTGACAGTAAATACAATAACAGTGGTACACTGATCCAGCTGCTGGACTGGGTAGATTTGCTGAGTAATACTGCACCAATATGTTGATTTATCTTTATTCTTTATTTTCAGAGATTTAAGGGGACCGCAGGAAGTTTTCTTCAAGAGCTAGATAATATTTGGAAGATAATTTTAAAAGCTTCTGGTATCATTGAGGGTCCTAGTCTTAGTCATACATTCCAGGCATTACCGTATGTTCAACTTCCAAAGGTTTGTGTCATATAGATCTTTACACAATGTAATCATTTGGGATGCTAGTATTTTCATTTTAAGTGGTAAAAGTTTACACTAAACCTGTGATTATAAAGTACACAGTGAATTCTAATCATTGTTATGCCTCCCTTCGAGGAAGAGAGGGCATATTGGTGTGCACATGTCGGTCCGTCCGGCTGTCCGTAACCTTTTTGTTTCCAATCAATAACTCATGAACCCCTTGTCCTATCATCCTCAACGTAGTCTACAAATTTATCTTGGGTAGCAGAGGAACCCTATTGATTTTGGGGTCACAGGGTCAAAGGTCCACAGGGGAGCATAATGTTTTACAAACATCTCTTGTTTCTGTATTGTTTTGGCTAGGATTATCCTCATGTTTAGGTTGGACTGGTAGGTTACTAATAATTAGATTAAGTAAATTTCATATTGAATATACCATATGCTTAATGAGTGAATAGAAAACTAAGGTTCTTACCTAGGGCAGTTCCAGGATTTAGGCTTTGGGGTGTAACATTTTGGTCATTTTTTATAATCATAATTAATGATCTCTGTATATTTTCGCATTTATACTCATGTACAGTAAGAGAATTTACTTCAGCAATGATTATTATTTTGGTTATAGTTCTCCTTTTTCTATAAATTTATTGCAGTCTTCAAAATCTTCAAGCATTTATGTTGTACCCAATGATTTCTTTCAATTTCAGACTGGTTCTCATTTATTTCTGCAAGCATCTCATCTGCTTCAGTCCAGTCAGAGAAGACCATATGTTCTTGCTGGGACAATTTTATATAAAAATAGGTACAGAACGTACAATTAACCTCCTTATAGTACAATAAGTAACAATGCATGAGACTTTTCAGCGGCTGCACGGAAATCTGCTGACTTGACGCCCGCTAGAGCAGTTTTTTAGACAATTTAAGCCATCTTAGATGCTTAAAATCTTCAGATGCTTAAAATCTTCAGCGGCCCCTGGACCCCTTGCCGAACTTTCAGCTGATTTTGAAATTTTGCATTCTCATTCCTGTACTATAAGTAATGTCACGCTGACTGTAACCTAGAATTGAATATTATATACAAACATTTTGCTAGAACATATTCTTTCAAATGACACCACTGAGTGGGTGTATTCTAGCATATTTGAATTAAAATAAAGAAAAACCTTAATAAGAAGACCACCTCAAAATTAAGAACACAATTTTCATGTCTATTTTTGCGCTATTTTGCTCTTTATTCAACCTCAATAAGAAGACCAGTTTTCAATGGTCCTTATAGGGTGGTCTTATTAATGAGGTTTAACTGTATTGTATTCTTCTGAAATGTATTTTCTGATTCAGGAGTATGATCAAATATACAATGTAGTTTCTTTCAAATTGAATTGATATTCAGTTAGTGAACTGTAGTGTATTATTTCTGTATGTATTTATTATGAATGATATTTAAAATTCAAGATTTATTTTAAAACTGTCACTCTTTTTCAGGGTATTATGTACTCAGTTACCTCCTGGTTTGACTCGACATTTGACCTACCTACATAACCAGGTAAAGCACATATAAAATAGTCTAAAATGTTGGCTTATATTGAGTATTATCAAACTTGTGTGTTTACTGTTCATATTAATTTCTAATAAGGTTAATTAAGTACCGGTATGTTGCATGAAGTAAGGAATTCTCAACAGATAAATGCTTGATACTCCCATCATCCCATGTTACACATTTTCTCTGGAACATTTATCTGCATGTAAGATCAAACTAAAATTCGAGAGGGCATTGATATTTGCTTGGCACAGTATGTTCTATATAGCTTCACCCATGTACCCTTTGAATATATTGAATAGTATGCAATGCCTTTACACTGTACCAGAAATCGTCCATGTATCAAGGCAATAATCAACTCCTCTCCTTTCAAGAAGACATCATGAGATGTTAATCTTCAATTTACTCAGTCTGTGTTTTACATTTCTGATGTATTTTTAAATACAAACTGTATCTATAGAGCACATGAGATTATTACGAGTTCTCTCCCTTTGGCCTTCTAGTGTTCTCTCCCTTTACCCTTTTTAGTATCTATAGAGTGAGAATGACACAATTTTAACTAACACAGAGACTTGCCTGCCTGATGCACGTCAATAATAACTGTACCCATTCAGATAAGACTCTAAATTTGTTATTTCATGGTTGACATAAAGTAGAAGTATATTTCTTAGATGCAAGCGTGTTAACAAACCACTTAAATAGAATTTAGAATACTGATTTCGATCACTTACAACTGACAGAAATACCGCACATTGCTCTGCTATAATCGTCATCAGAGGACATTATGTGCTAGGACTTATGTAGATGTTTCTATTCTAAAGTCTTTGATTTTTCGGTCTGTCCTTTCAGGTACCTCATATTGTCAGAAAAACAGGTAAGTCAAATGGCATTTTCCATCATGTCAGTTTTGTTTATACATATACATGTACTCCTTTTATATCATTTGTGACTAGTGCACAGGAACTGTGTAACATTTGAAGGCGTTCATTTTTCTGGCTATAGGACAACTGTAGCAAAAATGTCACGATGGGCTAAACATGCAACATTATATTAAACCTTACTTGAAGCACATCAGTAATAATTGTGTTCCTAAGAGATTTGTAGAATGTAAATAATATGTGAACTATTATTGATAATCCCATACCTTAATGGGACACAGAAGTGTTTAAAATAACACAAATATCTTGGAAAAAACATAACATTACAAACTTGTACTGATACGCACAATATGACTAAACTCAATAATAAGACCAACTCGATATTAGGACCACTTTATGGTGGACCCATTGGTGGTCTCATTATCAAGTTTTTTTCTGTATATACATTTTTGTACTTGGTTCGAATGTCATGATTTCTGTGTGCAAAGTGGATATCTGTGTTCTCTGAGTTCTGAATGTTATCAACATTCTTTGACATTTGAGTGCGAGATATGGGAACTAAGTACTGAGGAATTGTTGTATTGAATATCACAGGCCCAGGAGGTCCATCATTTGCTCATATACTGTGTCGGGTGCAAGTCTTATGGAATTATTTTTTGATTGATTTTGAAAAAAGAATTGTACCACCACAAAATATGGAAGTACAGAGTGACATTATAAACAGTGTTATTTAATTCCCTTTGTAATATTATCAAAATACAGATGGATGGTTTATGACTACATTGCAACCTCTTCAGAGTGGCCCTTATAAATATGTCCTTGTTTGTTTAGTTCTATAAATCACAATTAAGCCTCCAAAACATCTTCGGACAATTAGCATAGTTGGTGACATCAAAACTTTAATTGGGAAATACTCGACGTGATAACCAACATCACTAATACAGGTTTTGTCATGGCAGCACTCATTGTAATAATATGTTAAATTTGTTATTTCAGACTGTGATTTACCTGAGGGATGTAGAATAATTACAGTATTTCTAACTGATGATGAGTTAGGTGACATTGATCCACTAGATTCTTTGGGCAGACGTCATTGTAAAGTTACAGATTTCAGCATTAAGAGAGAAAGTGAAGTAGTACAAAGACATCCAACACACGTTAACAAACCACCGAAACAGTTATCTAGACGTTTGACTTGTCCAAATATTTCTGTGATCAAACAACCAGCACCCTCAGTACCACAAAAAGCTTTACAATCGTTTATAGTGAATGAGAAGAGGAAAAAGATATATCAAGTGGAACATGATTCCTTGCGCGTAGAAAACTCTTCCTGGAGTGTGTCAAAGTCACCAAAGATGTCGCTATCTCATGTGCCTATTGTAGAATGCAGAACAGGTGAATCTCATTGTGAAAGTGAGGAGGAGAGTAACACACTCAGAACTAATGAGTCTCATTTTGGGGGAAAGTTCAACCAAGTTGAAGCACCTTCTGACTTTGGTAATGAAATGTCTGAAAGTGAGAGTGAGTCCAGCGAAACATTAACTGCATCTGGTGCTTCTTCGATGCCAAAACTAAATAAATCAAATTCTGCAGATAAATTGAATAATACCTGTGCAAGCAAAACTAATGAAATGGTTAATGAATCTAGTGATATGCAATCAGACAGTCAGGAGGTGAAACCTTCTAAAGTTGAAAGTGATACAGAGAAATCAAATAAGACTGAAACCAATGAAGAAAGCAAAGATAAACATAAAGGAGATATGGCTGACATACCACAAAGTGATGTAAGTAATGGAAATACTGATAAATCATGTACAGACCTACCAAATTCAAAAGAATCCATTTCTGAGAAAGATGAGAATTCGAGCAAATTAGCTTCAGGACATTATGATGATGAAGTTCAAAAGGTCAAAGATGAGATTAAAAAATCTAACAGTTCAGAAGGAGCATCAAATGTAACTGAAAAAGACTCAGAAGTTGATGAAAGAACAACATTACAGCCATCTATAAGTGATATTGAAGAGAGTGATGATGATAGTCCTGAAAAAGTAGATTCACCAAAAAAACTTAAAGGTCATAAGAAAGGAGAAAAATCATATTCTGCCAGTATTGAGGAATCTGTTAATATTGGTGCTAGTATTGAAGTAGGAGACTCATTAAATTCCAATTCCTCAAAAGCTGCATCAAATGACCTTCATGTACATGAAAATAAAATGCTTTTATCAATTTCTTCGGAAGAAAATGCACAGGTGAGGTTTTATGATAAAATGCCAAATGATAAAACAGAAACATTGAAGGAAGATTCAAATCATGCTGTCTATGAGCATCACGTTGAAATTCATGCGGATTCTATTGGAAATTCAGTGAGAGATGACTCTTCTGTTTCGGCTTTGGGAAAGAATGGCATTACTAAAATTGTGAATACAGATCTGACAGAAAAGCCTGAAGATACTACGAAGTCTCGGTCGAAGTTGGTTAACAACAAATCACTTGATGAGCATGTAACGCACATTGAAAATAAGCGTAAGGGACCAAGTGCAGACAAGGCTGAAGTACAAAACATCCAGCAAGGACACAATAAACTGCTGCCTGATGTCCATAAATATGAATCTGAAGTTGAAACAGAAGATGAAAGTGTAACCATAGGAACAGTTGAACCTTGCATTAATTGTCTTGATTTAGCAGCAAAGCAGTCAGGAGATACCCAAGGTCAGACTATTGTCAGATGCAGCAAATGTGTTGCAAATTTAAAGCAGAAAATGATGTTTGGTGCATTAGGAAATGATAGAGAAGTGATTGATTTTGGAGATGTTGGACAAGACAGGTTTATTTTACATAACCATACTTTAACTTATTAATTATGTTCCAATGATTTAAATGGTGATGAAAGTATATAACATTCTTAGTGTAATATTTTGAATTATACTTCTTTAGTTTACATAGATGTGAAACAAGTCATTACAACTTCTATTTACCATTTTTTTATGATTGCTTCCTTGGTTACTAACTTGTACTCACTGCTAATTCTTGGATTGTGAAGTTTGCGGTTCTATCTCACCCCAGACAGGATTTGAATCCACGATCTTCATACCAGGCGTCAGACACTCCGCCCCTTGACCACTATGCCTGCTTTTGGACAGGGATTAGTTTATAGTCTTAGTATAAAGGATTGGATGCTGTGCTAAACTTCTTTCTTCCTTAGACTTACTTTGATATCTCTTGTTGGTGTTTATACCTTGTAACATTGTTTATTTACAATGATACTAATACTCTGATATTGTTTTTAATGAATCAAACTGATTAAAATTTTGATCTTAAAAAAGTGCTACCAGTGTTTAGTTTGCACTGAGCGACATTCTGACTACAGTTGGACCTCACTCATTCGAATTCATCAGGTCCCAAATTTTATTTCAAATAATATATAGTTTTGACTAGCCTATTCAATTCGACGTGCCTAAGAAGATACATCGGGACCTGATATTTATTTCAGATAATACCAAGTATTTGTCTAGAAGGTTGTCAAATATTTGAGGTTCAACTGTATTTGCTTACCTCGTTTATTTTCAGGCACAATGAGTCCGGTGCAGAAACTGATGGTGGTATCAATGTATATAATAGAAAAATCCCTGGTGGAGAGAAGAGGGAGGGAGGTGGTTCCCTCATGTCCTCCCTGAGTAGTGATGTGTCCACTGATAGTACTATATCACAGTACTGGACACATGAAATGGACGGATTGAATGACCTTACCCTGTATGTTCAGTGTCATTCAGATATCTCTCTTCTATTGTTGATGGGGAATCCGGACCAGTACGAGGAAAATCTCTTCCATTCACTGGTAATTTTATTCACTTTCAATGCTTGGGAAGTATATTTAGAATAAAGCAATCAGAGTTTTAAATGCAATGTATACATATAAGATGACATCAATACTAAGGGACTGACAAAGGCAAGAATTAGTTTATATGAAAACAGACTACATTGTACTTGGTTTATTTAAGAATGTCTTTGTATATAACTGGATAGCTCAACATAAAAACCTCTTAAATACCACCTCATTAATAAGACCACCTCAAAATTTAGACCACAATTTTCAAGTCCATTTTCACTGTTTTGCTCTTTATTCAACCTCAATATTATGACCACCTCAATAAGAAGACTAGTTTTCATGGGTCCCAAAGGTGGTATCATTATTGAGGTTTTACTGTATGAGTAAATTGCATCTATCTGACAGTCATGTAAC
The DNA here is from genome assembly GCA_032209605.1 of Mactromeris polynyma. NCBI lineage: Eukaryota > Metazoa > Mollusca > Bivalvia > Venerida > Mactridae > Mactromeris > Mactromeris polynyma. The sequence goes on along the minus strand of JASFXZ010000021.1, from coordinate 820,991 downwards.
CTTATAAAGTCTCTTTTTATAAATATTCTCAAACTTGTCAAATGAACGTAGCTTCTGTATAATGTCAGTGATATTCTCTATCTATAAATACAGTAGTATTTGCTATCACAGTCAATCAAACTCAACATTTCCTGTAAAGAATATAAGAATCGCTATCAAAGATTATTCATAACATACAAAACCTTATTTTCAATGAACAAATAGTTTTTCAGACTGAACAAAATATTGTCTATTTATACTTGAAACTATATAGAACTTAAAGAACCTTTGATATCTATTTGACTAAGATATGTTTCTACTAGTCTAATAATGTGTGATTGTTGTTGCTAGATTCTATTGCAGTTCTGTCTGTGAAAATTGGTCTAAAACATGTTTGTCCCTGCTAATATGCTTTGTACTACTTAAACGTGTGTTTTTGCTACATAAATTACAAAATAATGTCAAAGAATGTGTTAATTATATTTAGCTGTTATACCGTTTTTACTGAAAAGGGCTTCATAAATTTTATTTCAGTGGAAAGGATCCCTGGCATATTTAGCAGATCTAGATTTTTACATAAAAGAGTGTACAGAAATGTCAGATGATGAGGATGATGAAATTCCTAGTAATGGTTCCTATGGTTACCTAAAATTTGATTCTTATGCTGCAGAATTGAAAGGTTTGTGATTGTTATATGATGTATCATGCGGCTTCATTGTACAGTATAACCCGCCCATAACGACATGCACTGGTAACAAATTGAAATATAGGATAAAGCAGGTTGTTGTTACAGGCAGTTTAAACTGTATGTTTATTCAGGTCTGATGTTCTGTTGAATAAGTATATCTCAATTCAGTGTAAATAAAATGCTATAGGATTCTTAGATTGAAATATTTTATTAAATAGAAATGTATTTTTGTGACATTGAATCATAGAATTATCTCTAGTTCTCTCCCCTTCTATATCCCTTCTATAGTATATGTATTAATAGTACAAGGGGTACAACGCTTTTCACACCTGACGTCTTTCTGCAGCCCAAATCGCGCTTCAAACATAATATATCCATGACATACGACACATTATATGCATGAATAATATATCTTTCAAACGACACTTTCTTTATGCAAATCCATCAAGAATTGGTGAAGTTCTTTTCAGAAATGCATCAAAATTTGTACATGTCAAAAACCTCATATACGGTACTATAGAAGGGATAAAGGGAGATAACTCTAGAAGGGATAAAGGGAGAGAATTCATGACAGTCTCCTGTGCATTTAATGTACCGTGTTGTTTGTCTTAATGCTGATGTGATAAATTGTTGTTATTTTCATACAAGTTTAGAAAAAATTATTGTATCAATTTAAATGAAAAAGAAAAGGCAAATGAATTTGATGGTTAACTGATGTGAACCATATTTATATTTTAGAAAAGAAAATTAGTTCTATTTTATTTGAATCATATCGCGTCCAAATTGCCAACCGCAATTTCACATTTAAGCTAAATGATATTTCAGGGTTTGTGAAATAAGTTATTATATATTCCAAACAGGTACAATTGGTGATCCTGGAAGTGACAAGAAAAGTCAAAATTTACACCAAATGTTGACGACATTACATTCAGAATTTCAGCATGATCAATGTTTGTCTGATATTACACTCAGGTAGGATTTATATTTCCATCATAAATCAGCTTAATTCAGGGGATGGAAGGGTACCAGCATATCTGTAAATATAAATACAGAAAATGAATAAACTATTTGTTTCACCCCTTAGATTTAAAGCAGTCAGTTGTCTTCCTTACCAAATGCGTAAAATCATTGATGGGATTTTTTGTCTAATCACAAAATCTTTTTTTAATACAATAATTATGCAATAATTATCTTCAGGACAATGCCTGACCAGATATGATATTAAAAACTACATGAATAGAAGAAAAACCTGCATTATTAAAGCAATTATTGCTAATGCTTTTACTTATATTATGATAATGAAAATATATATTTCATAGTTGTCATAACAATAACTGCTGCCATTCTATTAGGCACATTTTGACATAATGCTCGGTGATATACTTGCCTCTCAAATTTCAGTATCAAAGTAAGGTATGTGTATAAATATACATGTACTACCACATATCATGTACCAATTTATTATATAATCTACAAACAAATATTTCTGATTGGTCCAGGAGTAAACTTTTTCAAGTCCATTATATGTGATATTCACCAATTTTCAGTGAGATCTACTGGTTTATTAATAACATTAGGGGAATCCCCAATAAGCTCTCCTTATATGGCAGTTGGTTTCTTACGAATTCTACAGAAATTGCAGAAGCATGTTTCAGATTACCATGATTAATGCATTCAAGTGGTCGAGTTACAGATTTCATTTCACGTCGATATGATGATGATATGCACCAAAAACTCATTGCATGTATTGACCTTGAAAATCACCTTGGTCAGTGATGATTATTTTGGGGCATATTATACCATGTACAACAACTGAAAAGTCCATAATTGTATAGTACATGAAAATATGGAATACTCAGTCATTGAAATCCTACTCACTTAACACTCATTTACTGTACATGTCTGTGAGACAATTTATTAAAACTTATATGAATCACTCTCGATGACTGTTTTCTGGGGTTACTAACCACTACTCGCATCTATATCACAGCGGCCCTCTCTTGAGCAACATTCTCACTTTATTAGCATTGTCAAATTTTCCTGCAATAATAATGTGCGTCTCCTTAAGGGTGTTGCCCTGGAGAGCTGGCACTGTATCTCCCACCATTAACACTGTAACTATGAGCCGGAGATTCTAAATCAGCATACGTGTGTTGTTTTACAGATCCAACTTCAACAGTTGCTATGGACATTCAACTTTGGTCGAGGAGACATATTTCCAGCCAGAACTTCAACAGAAACTTTCGTCTGGTTTTCCTATACCGAGAGATCCAGTGTTCAACTTGGATGTTGTTGCTAAGCAATATCTTGCTAAAGATAAACATCTTTCTTTGATTTGATTATTCCATTCATATATTTGGTTCATTACAAACATTGTGGAACAGCTATTGTATATATACACATGTATTAGTTGTAGACGTTATACATTATACAGTAATACGTATTTCCCGACTTGTCGGGTTGCCTGATACATTCGGTTAAGAATTTCATGGAAGTTATTGGAAATCAGTAATGCAGTGATGATTTTTACAACAATGCTTATGCTTAATTTACCACTGTTCTAAGTAGGAAACTTGAATTGAATACTTGTATCAACTTCTGTGTTCATGTTAAAATTGTTGATTTGTTTTTAATTGCTCTTCAGTTGGAGTTTATAACACTTGAGATTGGTCTCCAAACTCTGTTGTCATTTTTTTCTTCAAATGTTCTCATGTTGATTGTGATACGCAACATAATTAAGCTGATTGTTTACCAAATGATATTTTTAAGATTTTGACATGGAGACTAGGGCTGCAAAGATACAGGTGTCTCTGGGTTCGGTTCTGATTACTTCCCTTTCGGTTTTCAGTTATTTTTTGGTTCAGTTATATGAATATATGAAAAACATAAAATGTTTAATAACTGATAATGACTTCAGGTATAAGACTGTCATCTGACATACTGAACCAAATATTGTAAGACAGTACCTAACCAAACTGTGAGTCAAAATAACCAAAAATAATTGAACTTGGATTACTCATTGCAGCCCTAATGGAGACTGGTCTTGTGTTTTATAACCTCTGACACAGGTACCTGAAGCATAAAGATCTGAACACAGACTACATTATAATGGAAATCCTACTGTCTTCATATTTTAGCCTAGATAGTGAGATTGCAATTGTTTCAGAGTTGTGTAGTTTACCTTCCACGTGCATACTTTCTTTTAAGTTTCGGTACTAGAAGGTTGTGATTATGAATTTAGGATTTGAAATGGTACCAGGATTTGGATTAAGTTCTTGCCATGTTTTATGTATCTACACACTATGTATGTGTTCGGGTATATTGCTAGGTAAATATTTGTGTCACTGATTGTATGTATGTTTTAATGAGCAGTTTTTGTATGATACTTCACTCATATTGACACTTCCACGACAAAACCTGTAGTAGTGACATTGGTTATGACGTTGAGTAATTCACAATGAAATTATGACATCACAAACTAAGTGCTTTCTCAGAAGTTTCTTTGGTTATTTAATTTTAATTTATAGAAAAACAGAAAAATTTAGGAATTAATGTACATTTGAGTAAAGTGTTTTTGACGTGACGTCATTTTGTAGTTTACTTTGGCATTTTGTTCTTAATATTTGAATTGCTATAAAAAGAAAAGAAGATATCCAATTTTGATAATTTTGGTATTAAATGAAACTTGAAATATATCTCGGTAAGAAAATATAAAAATCTGAAAATGGAATGTTTTGGTCACTAATACAGGTATTGTCGTGGAACGATCAAGGGTTTTAGCTGAGTTGTTGTATTGTTTTAGCGTGCAATATACTTGTTAATTCAAATGCCAAAGAGAATCAATGTTGTATTATACATGTATATGTGTTTATTTATGAAGATTGTGTGTTTGGTCCACTCTGTTATCTACATAAAATGATTGCATATCTGATATGGATGTTCTAGTTGATTTGTAATTATTTATTTTACTTGCATAAATTGTTAAGTGTGATACTCCATCTGGCCTGTTTTTATGAAATATATTTTAGTATTAGTACCTGGTACAATTACATACTTCCACAGGTCAACTCATTTTTCTACGAAATACATTCCTTGCTATTTATTCATCATTATTATGACTATACTTACCACTCTGCACATTCAATGTGCTTCACATAGTATGAATTGGTTATTATAATAGTTATTCTTTAGTCTTCATTTGAACTGTGTTTGGCTTGCATGATTTCCTTTAAAATTCATGTGTTGTTTTTTGCATATTCCATATATGACCTTAGATTTACTATGTCAACAGTTGAAAGTAGTTAATTAATGATAATTAATACATACACCATTCAAGTCATCTGAGGTATGATAGCTATTTACATGTACATGTATGTTAATTATTTATTATTTCTTTGATGGAAATGTATCCTACTTAGTATTTGTAAATGGTGCTACATGTATAAAATCAATGTTTTCATTCACTTGTTAATTCAGTTATATATTCCTATTGTCAGATATTTTAAGCAACCCTAAATCAACTGTTTTTATAGTTCATCCCTCAATAGAAATAAAAAATACTCAATGTACTGCATAAATGGTTGATAAAACTTGGATTATTATGACAGGTTGTTCCTGGGATGGTCTGAGAGTGTTTGACTGTAGATATATACCATAATGTGATCTCACAGCGTCGACATGCTTACTGTTTGTGCCATGGTAACAAAACAGTTCACACCATGTTATGATATTTATACTCAGTTATTGTTATTGAATAAAATATTTATGAAGTAGTTCTTTGTTGTTTGTCTATCATTATATTCCTTCATTCATTGCTTCATTCCATCCTACAGTCCTTCATTCCTTCATTCATTCCTACATTCCTTCATTCAAGTCTTATAAATGTATAATCATATCATATATACAATACATGTTATGACAATATATACATTGCCACTCCATACTGCAGTTACAAGAGACTATATAACAATGTATGTACATATTTACAAAAACAAACATTCTAAAGCTGAAAATATATTTGCTAATATTGACGTAGAAGTTGGCTTAAGACAACAATAAAACGCTGAAATAGGAAAATGGATACTAAGAATTTGTTGATATACAGAGTAAACATGAGTGGTCTCTATGTTGGGGAGTAGAACACTGTGGGATTGTCTTACATATAAACTGTTCATTTTAGTTTGGTGATTGTAATTGCACTTGCTATCTTATCCCACTAACTATCGAACAACTACTCCAAATAGTACATTGTAATACTCCTTAGCAATGTGATTCTGCAAAGTCAACACTGAGCTCTTTATGGCTTTTTCACCAACCTCCCTGGCTTATAAGTATATGTCATTACTTTTCATTACAAGATCAATTCGAATACTAAACAATTCCTTATGGTAGTGCCCCTATTGCTTTGATTCTACACACTGACAGAGGATCGATTTGTAGATATCGCATTCGACCAATTCCGGCATTGTACGGGTTAGTCTTTGTGCGTTTCTGTGAATTTTGTTGACAAAAAATACAAACGGCTTTTCCTTTCTAAAATATTAGTAGGTATACATGAAACTTTTCCCTTCACCACCCTTGCTCGAGTTAGATATATATAAGTTAAATGGAGGTAATTCAACATATTGGTGCAGTCCAAGTGTTTATTAAATTTTGCATATTTCCAACCAGAGGTCTTTGTTCCAACTGATAGTCGGAAAATAATTAATTTTGCATTTAACTTTTTTATACTGATAACAGTATAATCTAAACGGAATACGCAATCATGATACGCTGCCTGTCTGGTTTCGTTTTGTTTTTAAGGCTAGAAGAATACAGACGCTTGGTAATATCAAAGACCTCAATACCAGGTCTTTGGTTATATTGGAAATTGAATGTTAATACATTATCCCGTCTTTTTTTAAATTAAGTGGTGAGTGATCATATAGAATTATTATAATGCTGTTAAGTAAATGCACCGTTCGACGTCACGGAGACGATTGATAATAAGGAATGCAAGCGTCTAAAAAAGAAAATGGAGTCAAACGAGAGAGACAGACGAAATTTTGCGTTAATTAACAATATTCCAGATGAATATCACTCAAGTGACCTTAGAAACTTCTTTTCTCAGTTTATTGAATCAGGAGGTTTCGAATGTTTTCATTTCAGACACAGACCAGAGACTAAATCAGTCCCTGACAATAGTGAACGTGAAAATGAAAGTAAAACGAAAACAACGTCTGTTGTACGAACGACTTGTTGTGTTGTGAAATTAAAAAGTGCGAAGTTATTGCAGTTCTTGAGGATGTATAACAGAAAGCATTGGGTTGATAGATTAGGTGATATCATGAAACAAGTCTGCTACATTTCAAAAGTAAAAATGCCACCTGAACAAGGTGAGTAGAATTATATAAAGACACAATGTTATATCTTAATTTAGGTCTTTCGAAGTATCAGTCCACTGGTACAAGACACATTATCATTTCACTCATAATATTTTGAATCATAGTTAATGTTTCTAATCTGCCTTTTCCCCATCAGCACACAAAATTTAATCAAATATCTTTGGTCCATATATAGTAATTCTTCATTCATTCATTACAAAACGCCACTTGTTTACAATGCATTCACCAGAAATTACGTTAATTTAGCAACCAGGGTTGGCATGGTATTTACCAGTGGTAATTCCTGGTATTTCCCGTACTGGGAAATACTCTTTAATTTAAGAAATAGGGAAATACTCCAAATTTCAACTAAATGTAGTCTATCATGACCTAGAATGTAGAACCATCAGAGTCTATCATATCATAAAAATTCCACACAGGATCTTTAGGCTTCATGTTTTACTGTCAGGGGATCAGAGTGAATGTTAAGAGCGGAGATTTGATTTCTTTTCACTCTTTTGACTTTTATTGGATTTATTATACATGTTCAACAATGTTCTGTTACTTTGTTTCACTTTGTAGCATACTATTTAGTAAAGAAGTGCCTTGGGCTATGCTCTGTGTTTGGCACTTAATAATAATAATCCATCAATAATCTTGGTCTAGAGAGGGTATGACCAAACCTAGAGTTAAACTAATGGTCTCAACAGTATTTCGGTAATATAATAAAATACAAATTAAATGATAACATCTTTCTTATAATATTTGTTATATGTATATGACTACACCACATCAGTGTTTTTTTGGGGGCCTTTTTGGGGCCGAAATTCGGACCCATTCCCCTCACTCAAAAGTATGTTTTTTTCCCCTATTCTCCGTTAAAATTCCCCTCCAACAGCTTTTTTTTTAAATTGGAGATGTTGCCAGTATTGTTGATATTTTTATTCAGAAAGATAGAAACATTGACCAGTAATGAAACTAACTGATCTGTTAGCATATTTACATGTTTACATCACTGCAACAAAGTGTAGTGAATACAGACATAGAAATGTATACTTTGTTATGCACATTATTTTTCCCCTATTTTCCCCTCACAACGCTATTTTCCCCTATCTAAGGGCCCCGCCACCATTCCCCTAGAATTGAAAAGAAACACTGCACATCCCGCTGTCTTTTTTGCCAACCCTGTTAGCAATGGAATAATTTGTATAGATAAAGGCACAGAAAAATGAAAGTCTCTAAAGAATAGACATATCTTGAAAATTCCACCGAATAATGTAAGAAAATGAAAAAAGCTCAACACTTTAAATATCCCGAAACTTTCTGAACATCCCTCGTTTTCCGCTGTTGTCCCATTGGTCAATAAGGCTGTACCATTTTATTATTATGTAACTGTTTAACGTCAACTTGATTTTATGAAACCTAGCTACGTATTAAAAAAGACTCAATCTATTTCACTAAACACAAAGTCAAATATTTAGGCTAGTACATGTAGTATAAATGACAAAACAATTTTGTTACCAAAATAATTATAATGTTTTTATTATATTGATTGTTTTTAACAAAATTGATTTCTGATCAATAATGCCTGAAAGGGTGGATGGGTTCAATTTATATTGCTTCAATATTCTATAGCCTTTACAACCAAAATATTTGCCTTCTACTGAAAAGTGCTTGGCGGGGACATCCATGTCCTATGGACACTGTCACTTATAGTTGTCACTAGTATATCAGGTTATAGAATAATATACCAATGAAATACTGCAAGCTCAACCACATAATATTTTGATTGTTACACAATATTATGCACAGTTCTAAAACTGTATCAAGAAATGGACACAAATGTAAAAGGTGTACAAAATATACATTGGTACAATTGTCTTTGTTGCATGTTTCAGATGTTGAATATCAGTTAAAAACTCGAGCTGAACAGAAGCAGATTCCACCAGAGAGAGAAAGTTTTACATTGTCAGATCTCAACAGCCTCCCAGAGTTAAATCCTCCTGATTTAATGCCTAATGGAAACGTTGGTACTCCGACACTTGTATTCATGGATTTCATCAAACAATGTCGCTTACCTCCAAAGATAATAAAAAAGCTGGGTTTAAGTTTCCCCAGAACCAGATCATCTAAGCAATATGGAAATGTTCCATTTGATTATGGGGGGAAAGTAACACATGCTGAAAATGACAATAGTGATGACAATGAAGTATTGACAGGCTTAGGACATGAAATTGTTTCAGAAAAAAATTGTGATATAACAGAAAGCAGTGATAGTTCAAATAAAGACTTACATTCCAAGTCCTCCTCATCTTCACAGTCAACAAATAAAGCAACTGGAAGTGATGTAAGAAATTCTGTGTCTGAGAAGAGTGGAAAGAAAAGAAGAAAGAAAAAGGAGACATGGAGAGACAAAGAAGCACAGGAAAGAATGAAACTTAACATTGAAGAGAACATGATTGGTCAATCTGATGAATCTGAGAAGGTGAGACTATATGTTGCTTCTTATTGATGTAAAGATAGGCGTGTTGTGGTTTGTGAAATGAATGCCTTTTTAGCTCCCCTGAGCACAAAGTGCTCATGGTGAGCTTTTAGGATCCATGAATGTCCGTCGTCGTGAATCGTGCGTCAACATTTTCTTTAAACAACATCTCCTCCTATACCACTGAATGGATTTTGTTCAAATTTCACATAGAGGATTCTTGGGTGGGCCTCTTTCAAAGTTGCATAAATCGTTCCGGTCCGCTGCATATATGTATATAGTGGAAACCATAAATGACATTTCCTCCTAAACCACTTGATAAATTATGATCGAATTTTGCAGAAATGATCCTTAGGTGGTCCTCTTTCGATGGTTCAAATTATTCTTTGTAAATATGAATTATTATTTCGTAGATACAAATTTTTATTTGGTAAATACGCATTATAATTTCGTAAAAACAAATTATTATTTCGTAAAAACAAGTTATTATTTCATAAACGACTTATTTTTTGTCAATGCGAATTATTATTTTGAAAATACGAAAAAGTATTTCGTAAAAACAAATTATTTCGTAAAAACAACTTATTTTTTGTGTATACAAATTATTATATTAATACGAAATAGTATTTCGTAAAAACTAATTATTTATTCGGAAAATGAATTATTGTTTCGTAAATACAAATGGCAGTGTACTCGGGTGAGCAATATAGGGCCATCATGGCCTTCTCGTTCTTAAGAACGTATCTTGTTTAGATTGACAACCTAGCTATTTGCTGTTGTATTTCCACAGCATAAACAAAAGTGAACTTAAGTTTATGTTAACTCTATATTCGTGCAGAACAGTTCCTCATTAGAAAATTATGGCAAGAAGTTAGAAAATTCTAACTAATTCTTGCTTAAAACAAAAACAATTTAATTTTAATTTTTTCATTACGAGGCTGTAAGTAGCGCTGTGATTGATTCAAATTTGTGCATATCGACACTATTGATCATTGATGTATCAAAAGACAAATATAAACAATATATCAATTGTATTTTTAAATTCCGTTAATAGATACTATTAACTCTCATTTTCTGTATGTATATATGCATGTATGCACTACATATTGAAATGCCCAACTTGTATTTTTATGGTAACAAGATACTATTTAGTGTTAATCCATATCTTCAGCTTCACAGTATTATGTGATATTGTCCACATTTGGAATGCACTTTCCTCTAGGCACTGTTCATATCAAGCAGCAAACTAGAAAAATGCTATTTTGGCACATTTTTAGACTTTACCCACTCTCCTGCTTGTATCGATATTTGTGTGTACTGTACTGTGTGTATCGAATATCAATCAACTGAAAAAATGTAGTGTAGATAAATAGATTGTATCAATGACAGCCCTAGATGTAAGTCACATAAAGAGTCAGGGTCATGTAGTGACTTCCTGCTATTAGGGTGGTTGTTTAGTATTGAAAGAAATATATTAATGAAACATTTTTGTGTGATATGATAGGACAATGATTCGTGTGAAGAATGGGAAAGACACGAGGCATTGTATGATGATCCATCAAACCAAGAGAGAAATAAGGAAAGATTATTTGAAGAGGCAATTGAACTAAAATGGGAGAAAGGAGGAAGTGGTCTGGTGTTTTATACAGATGCCCAGTACTGGCATGCTCAGGAAGGAGGTAGGTTACTTGAATACACAACCAATTTAATACAAAATTGAAGCAATTTATTCATGATGTTGCAGACAGGTAGTAAGACCAATGTATCATTGCTACTATAGTAAAAATAGGTATTTTTTCCAAAAAATACCGTTTTCACAAGATTTTATGAATAAAATACATGTATTACATCGGTGCTTATTAATCACTCCATTCTTATGTTTTCAAAAAGAATACTTGTCCAAGGCTAGAATTCTGTTATTTAAGGCTAGAATTCTGTTATTTATGGACCCTCAAATGGCCTCAATCAATTTCCTCTGCATATATTGTTGACTAGAATATTCTCAGGTATCATAAAATCACTCAACTATATTGGAAAAATATTTGTGTATATCAAGGATATTGCTATATATGTAATGTGTGTAATGTACAAAAACATAGAAGTACTAATTTGGAAAAACATGTATTTTTACGTGATTAAATCCAGTGTTCCTTTATTACGCTACCAGAGATATTTAATTACAATGCTTCAGTACAGACTATGTGTTTTTTTAAATCGCATAAAATCCACCTCAATAATAAGACCATCTCAAAATTAAGACCAGTTTTCAAGGGTCCCAACGGAGGTTGTATTATTGAGGTTTTACTGTATATTAATATTATCTTCTTTCATCTGTGTATTCTAGATTTTGATGAGCAGACAGTGGACGACTGGGATGTAGATATGAGTGCGTATTATGAGGAAGGAGCTGGTGATAAAGATGCCAAGGACTTCCTGACAATACGACAAGAAAAACGACGCAGAGATGGTATTGAACAAACTGATAGATTTTCAGCGGGTATGTCTACATTTTTTATCCATTTGTATTTTCATATCATAATAATTAAGGTCCGTTTATTCGTGATAATGGTCTGTTTGGACTGCCTTTGATATACTTGTACTTGAACAATCTCCAGTTTCAGTCAAGTTTTAATGTAATCTGTTGTTGCCTTATATTCTTAAAAGCTTTGGTATTCAATGTCAAGTGATTGTATGATTCAAGTCATCTGAAAGAATTAAGTTTGATTCGAAAGAAATACATAGATAAGTACTTTTGGAAATGACTAAATATTCCTATAAAGTTGAATTGAAATACTATCTCATGAAAACAGATATGTTAAGAATTTTTTTTTTTAAAGTTATCATTTAAGAGATCTTACACTTTATTATTGTATATAAACGTTAATTTAGCTTTCCTCTTCTTATGCAAGTGAATGTTTGCCATTCATGTTTGAGATACAAATAATTATACAACATTACTTCCAATACATTTACATTCATATACAGTTCTCATGTATTAGCACAACTGCATATAGTTTATGGTATATATTGTCGTAGATCATGTGTAAACTACTGGGGGGGCACGCCCTATGTTTCAATAAATAAATATCTATCAAAAATCCACAAAATACTAATCAGCTTCACTTAAATTTACATATGTGGTATGGTTATATGGTTTCAGGGATTGGGATAAAGAAGAAAAGAACTAAGGAACAAAAAGTTGACACAACCTCTGATAAGATTGGAAAGTTTGAAGTTCATACAAAAGGAATTGGTCGGAGGATAATGGAAGATCATGGCTGGAAGGAGGGTAAAGGATTAGGTTCAAGTGTCACTGGTATAGCTGATGCTCTAGTCAATGAAGGACAGAAACCAAAGGATAAAAGAGGACTGGGGTAAATAATAAAGTTATTGCTTATGCAAAATCAAATTAAATTTTTAAATCTTTGGTTGCATGTTTATCTGGCTCTTAAATTTCCTCTGCGAAGATTTGTCATCAGATCCTTCTGTAAAAAACACTTGTTGGATTCTACAAAACATATATCATATATTGTTTGTACCAGTTTGAATCAACCGGTGTGAGTTAGCAGTAACAGCAGCAACAGCAGTATTACTGCCAGCCCTCTCACTCATATCCCTCTTACTGCTTGTAGTATCAAAAATGAATCTCTATCTGACCATTCTCTTACTGCTTGTAATATTATCTGCATAGACGCTTATTAGTGCTTTATCATAGATTTACAGCAGTAATAGCAGTAATACTGCTGCCTCTTCCATGAGTACCAGCAGTAATACTTCTGTTACTGCTATTACTGCTAACTTCACACCGGTTTAGAAAGATAACCATTTACAGACACTGTAAAGAATATAATTGTTCCTCTTTTCTCTGCAGTTGTCTGATATGTTATAAGTCAATTTAACATTGTCAGAGTATTAAACTCATCTGTCTAATACTCTTTACTTTCATGTTACAGTTACTATGGTGAAAAGATAAGTAGAACACCAAATGTGGCTGAGAGAAAAGTGATCATTTCTACAGTATATGATAATCCTAACACAACGGATCCCAATGAAGAATTGAGGAGGAGAAATGAACCATACCATCTGAAGTATCGAGATGAAGTGACCTTTGCTAAGTCTGATACTATCTTATTTTCTAATGATGATACAACCTGACTCGTGTACTGTGGTAACAATAAATGTGATGGAAAAATCATTTTGGGTGTTTATTGAATGTTTTCATCTCTTTCTTTTAAAACAAGCACAGATCATTTATTTATCGGCTATTTGTTATTTCATATTATGGAACCAGCAACACGGCCAGAAGATAAATGTTATTAATCAGAAATAGGTAAAATAATTGTGTCACTACCGGTGCATATTAGTACAATAACACCCACACGTGACAAAAATGCTGTCATTACCATGGCTTATGATAGAAGTATCTTCAATGCAACAGTAAAATGCTGCAAAGTTAACTGTTCTTTAACCAGTAAATTAATTTACACTGGCAATCAGTTGTGCTGTCACTATGAAAAATCAGAAAACTGATAATGTGTCCTAGACTCCCGAACAGAGGATCTTGATCACAGATCAACAATAGGCTATCAGACATTTCCCATATACCAACGAACATTGAATAAGTTGACCAATTACAGCAGGTAGCTAAATCACTGTTGTATGTATATATGAGACAAATGCTGGTAACTAGCTGTCACAGAGCTAGCGGCTTTGTGCTATTTGTTGATAAATTATAAAGCTATTATATTAAGGTGGTAAATTCATATCTTATGTTTTGCCGTATACATTTGAAGCAATTTCTAAAGTTGTCATACAAACCAAATGAATTGCTTGAAATGAAGCCTTTATAGTGCTGTTAGATTGACTGCGAACAAGTGTATGAACTTGCAGGACCGATAGGTAAAAAATGCATTTGTGCGTAAAGCTATAAGTGTTGTTTGGATATTTATCTACGAAAAAACAACCTCGGCTTTTTCTCCATCAAGCTTACAGACAAACATTTTCAATAAACCTATTTTGAAATATAATGGTCTAGGTATATATTCATACATTTGCTGTTGATAAAACTGCACTATACCCATGCACCAATTTGCTGAATAAGAGAATATTAATCACAACAGAAATGCATTTAAACAACAATAAACAAATAATAAGATTTTATTTAAATTTTATCACAGACAAAATTCCAGTAATATGTGATAGTTAATATAACATGAATATTCATCTCACTGGTACTCCATTGAATGATAGAGCTATATCAAGCATAGTTTTTCCTTCTGTTTCACGAGGTCCATGTTCACTAAACTCTTCAGATAATTCTCTTAATGTTACAGCAATTCGTTTCTCTTTAATATCATGCCTGTGTATTGCATGTTTCCACAACGTTCTCGCTTCACTGTATACAACTAGTAATGACCTTCTATTCATTGGAACATGGACTTCAGTGTTTGGGTTCAAATCTATAGTGAAGCACAATTCTGTATCTGACAGCAGGTTCAAGGTCACTAGCCTTTCACCCCATACCCAGAAATCATCAAAATGAGGGTCTATGGCAGATCCTCTCTCGGGAGTGTATTCAAGATGACATTGTTCGACCGGTAGAAAATCTTTCAATACTTCCAAAGCAGTCATCCTAGCATGAAGTTCCTTACTAAAGGGAGGTAACCCAGAGAAGTTGCCAGCCTTCAGTTTCTTTCTCTTAAAATTCACTTTTGGTCCAAAGTCCTGAAAGAGCAAATTAAACTAGAATATAGCACGGTGCTTAACACACAACTTAAAAAAAGAATAAATGGAAGCAATGACAAGTAGTTCACCATACATTAAAACAAGACACACTGTTACCCAGAAATGCAGACAAAGTGAAACAGATTGTTTATTAATTATCAAAGATGTCATAAAATAGATCATTACATTTTGCATGGTTAAAACTGACAGTTACAGCAACAAATTAACATGACATTGTAATTGTAATGATGATCCCTGGACACCTGATGTTGCCAAATGTACACAAGTGAAAAAAAATCACCTGTTTTCTTCTACCAGACTGAGAATCTATAAAAGGTGTTTGATAGATTTCAGTAATTATGCTTGTTTCCTCTTCGTGGCTGACAAAGTTCTCTTTGATATAAATGCCTGGGAACTCTATAGATTCACCACTGTGTTCTGGATGATTGCTGGAATCTCTCGGCCACGCTTTCTTACACTCACAACAGTATGAATAGATGGTTGCATTTTCCTACAATTCAAAGGACAAAATATCAACAGGAACTCCAAATATGGCAAACAGCCCCCTGTATTATCTGGTCAGTTTTGACTGATATCTGTGATCACAAGAAGAAATAATTTACCCAAAATCCTAAGCGCTCAATTTACCCACAATCCTTAGCTCACACTCGGTAAGTATCATGTATTTGAATTAAAATTTCATCCTATTAAAAGACGCTCGTTCAGTCTTACAACTTAGTATTGAACCAAAAATGCATACAAGCAAGATAAAGACAATAATT
The DNA here is from genome assembly GCA_032209605.1 of Mactromeris polynyma. Taxonomy (NCBI): domain Eukaryota; kingdom Metazoa; phylum Mollusca; class Bivalvia; order Venerida; family Mactridae; genus Mactromeris; species Mactromeris polynyma. The sequence goes on along the minus strand of JASFXZ010000021.1, from coordinate 804,974 downwards.
ACGGCGGTTCAAAATGTCAACTTCTCTCGATACAGAAACATAATGTCTTTACTGCTAACCAGAACACCTCGGTTATTATTATGGATCATTTTGTAGAATTGTACGAAGTATTCCGATCTTTTGATCTTCGAAGAAAATCCCAACACTCGCGAGAGTTCCAACAAGTCTAAATACATATACCAGCCTGTTTCGAATCCATGGTTTATATGTCTATGGGTCTGATGACACAGATGTTAAATTGTGCAATTTTTTTATATTCAATTTTTAGTAATGGTGTAAAGAAATTAGCCAACACTACCGTTCAACTTTTTATAAAACATCTACTGTACAATTTATACACACAAATGTAGCAGGTATTTAAGTTTGATTGACAGCTCTATGTCAAGACCAATCATGATAATTTGAAAATAGTTATCAAAATATCCAACTGAGCTGGCTACATAGCATACATGGGACCAGTGCTCCAGATAAGAATGGACTGAATTGGGTGAAAACTCACCAAAATTAAAATAATTGAGTGAAATCGTATGATCGCCAAATAAATAGAGTGATTTCACTCAGTAAGTTTATAATAATTGAGTGAAACATGGAAAATTGTCAAACTAAAGTATTTATAATGCTTTATCTTGATTTTTATAAGAACAACTCTTGATTTGCACTATCAGTATTTATCAAATGTTGCTGCCTGCAACTCTTAAATGAACTAATTAGTAATGAACAGTGTATGGTTTTCACAATTAATCATGATTAATACTAGTAACTGTTTATCGTTACATGTCTTTCCACAACGCGTAAGTTTTCTCATCAACTTTATGTCCATTGTGTTTCTTTATTTTGTTTGAGCATAGTTACAAATACAAGGTCTACTATTCTGTTGACAATGTTTTTTTTGCATTGGTGCATAAGCGGTTACATAAATTAATGACTTTGCCAGTCAAGTAAGCAATATTTTACACTTTTAAAAAGATGACAGATAATCGACATTAACTATACAACAAACAATTTTCATCGCATATTGACATCCGAATTAATATGTCCGAAAAATCATCAACTATATTTACATGTCATAGCTGTATAACTAAGGCTTTGAAATTACCTTGATTGGTACAACAGATTCTTTCCCTATGTTCTCACAAGTTGTACACGTTCTTATGCCTTTACAAGCGCAAACTTTTCCAGAAACAGCGGCTAAATTTGTTTCACTAGCCATTTCACCATGAAACGGTGTGACGTTAAAAACAACATCCATGAAAATTACTTATCAGAAGGTTGCATACCAGTAAATGTTCCACTAAACACTCTAAGAAGCAGGCAAGATAATGCAGTATGGGAAGGGCCCTACAAATTGTTATTAACATTTTTGGCACAACCCTTGTATGTGTTTGTTATTTGTATGTTTGTGCAAATACGATGCGTGTGTCTAGTGTAGTGGTGTGGGGTTAGATGGCGATAGTAGAGTGACATACTAATGGATTTACTTCAGTGGAGGCAGCAGTGTTTGACACCCCAAGCTGGTTGAGCCTAAAATGCTGGAAGGATTTGGGGAATTTAGTGGTGATGGGATATTAATCCACACAGTATGTTACAATTAATGGCCGACAAAAGAAACACGTATATTTTTCACAAAAATCATTAATTTGGGTCTATACTATAAAGCGTTTGAATTTTCTTTTTTAGCAAGGGGCTCGTCATTCTGAACCGCCAAGGTCTACATACTCCTGAAGAAAGTAGTCCTTGTCTAACAAAAATAGCGGTAAGCATTTGCTATATCAGTTAGAAAACAGATTTGAGCTGACATCACTTACGCAAAAGAAAGAACCCCAAAGAAACTTGCTGATTAAATATTGCAAATTACAGAAAAAAATGTCTACGCCACAGATGTATCACGCATGAAGTGCACTGAAAACACGCTATCAGATAGTGTACAGTAGGCAGCGGACGATAGCAGTAGGCAGATATATGTATACAAGAAAACGGTGCAACATATAATATATCCAACAAACAATTATAAGAATTTTGAAATCATGGGAAATGCAATTTTCCGTCATCGTTCCGTTGAATATCGACGATTTACGTAAACATACTTTTTGTTTTATTGTCATCCTTGTCTGTAGGTCGGTCGATTGGTTGTTCTGTCCAATATACAACATATGTAGTTTGTGTGGCTAACTACTTCTTCAGTTTTCAAGGGATTACAATGCAGTTTGATAATGCAAGTACCATGATACATGATTTGTAGATGTGGAAGACATAGATTTGCTGTGCATTCATCAAAATGTTTTAGAATTCTGTCTCTTTGAACTGAAGTCTCCTTTTAAAACATATGTAGCAAAATACTTTTGTTATCAATGGATTGCATTGAAACATGGTATATAATCAACATTAAGGTACTGTTTACTTCTTCTCCATCCATCCTTCTGACTGTCTATACCAGTTCTTTGTATACAATCTTATGTGCTTAACTCCTATATTATTTAATATACTGACATAACAAAGTGTTCTTGTTAGACTACTGTGATAGATAAAATATATGTCAAAGTGACGTCTGTGATCTGCAGTGAGCCCCTTGCTGTCAGTACTTTCAGTGCTTTGATTAAGAACAACATTTCCTTGCATTAGCAAGTAGCTTCAAAGTTAAAAAATGAATTTGGTTCATAACAACATAGTTTCAAGCTTTATACATTTTATTTAAATAAAAGTTTATTTTCAAAACATAGCCAAAGAGACTTATCAACAATTGTTTACAAAATAAACAAAGTAAACAGATCAACGATATATTTCTACTTTCTGACCGATTTCTCTGCAACATCATAAACCATAAATCACAGATATGCTCAATTACTCAATTACAATGACAATTCTTTATTCGTGTCTAATGTTTTTTAAGATACACAAATACATATTTGTTATCAGTATGAGTTATTACTTGAAGGAATATGAAAACATATTGTATGTTTTATAAAATGCCAACTTCACAGTCATTTTATAATATCAAAACCTTTACATTTGATCAGCAACAATAAAGATGACATCAAGCACATATATGTAGAAATATTTGTAAATGTAGTTTAAGTCTTCACTTTGTTGAAGAAAACAAACACATTTAGAGAACAGAGTGAGCAAGACACAAGACTACATCAACTGCCAGTTTATTTCAAATACAAATTTGTTGTTTTAACATCAGGCCTTCAATTTTTTCCAATGTTTTTTTTCCTGTTTTATAAATACAACAATGTCACTTTCAGGGTACTTTTGACAAGACTCAAATTTTATGTAAGTACACAAATTGTACTAAAACAATTTCTTTCATCCTTCAAATTGTCAGTACTTTATGCTTTCTGTGATGAATCCTGATACATAGCAAATCCCAGCACTTCACTAGCAAACATTTCAGCTGTAACTTCATGTGGAAGATTTTCACTGATAACATCACCAGCAATGTTTGTATCAAGCTCCTGTAGTTCACTGCTGCCACCTTCAGCATGGTATCCTAGCAACGTCATCAAGTACTCAGCTAACTCATATTCTGTCATATGTTCTCCTGAAGTTAAATTGTATCACATAATAAGAATATATCAGTAATTATAAAGACATCATCAAGTGTTTGGTACAAAATTATTACAACAATTACTGCTTCTTTATCAAAACTGAGTTATTATAGTTTTGTTCAATGCTCTCGATATCATAAACCACTTCATCAGTGTCACTAAAGAATTGCCATCAGGGTTAAACTAATTTCAGTTTTTATAAGAACTAGATGACTGTGGTAGACAATGCAATGTCGGATTAGTCTGTCTGCAAAATTAAACCATGAGGATACAAGAAAAACATATGTCCAATGTTATAGAATTCAGTTCAATCTAAATGTTGCTCAAACCTGCTGTTCATATGTTTAGGCATATTGGCATTTTGACATTATAGTAAATGTATATACATTTCCTGGATTAAAACTACAATTTCTACATTTCATGATACTTATTTGGCCATTGAAATTTAAAGAAACCAAATCAAAGTCATGTTTTGCAGCAGTCCTTGTTTGCTTAGTATTGAATTAATAAAGCCAATAACTACCAGGTAGCAATATTTCAAACCAGTGAGATTATTTTAATTACTGTATAACATCGACTTCTGCTGATAAAATTACACCACTTAAAGTCATATTTTTACCTTGAATCAAATTTTTCTTCATAAATGTTGATATTTGACTGAATATACAGTATAAACTGCCCGTAACGACACCTGTTCATAACGACAACCTGCCTTATCCTACATTCCAATCTGTCACCAGTGCATGTCGTTATGGGCAGGTTATACTGTACTAGGAACATGATACAATTTATCCAGCAACATACCCTTAGTCTGCAGCATCTCCAGTAGATCACCTCTGTCTATTGCTGAACCTTTCTCTGAATACATTCCTAGAGTCTCAAAGGTCTTTACTAGCTTCTCTGGTGACAAACCAAAGGACGGTCTGTGATTTATGTACACTGAAATGTAAACATAGTTACATGATCACAGAAGTGTTCATTTTGTTCATAACCAAAAGGATAAATACAGTAAAACCTAATAATAAGACCACCTCTGGGGACCCTTGAAAACTGGTCTTCTTATTGAGATTATCTTAATATTGAGGTTGAATAAAGAGCAAAACAGTGAAAATAGACTTTTATATTATTGTGTTCTCATTATTGAGGTGGTCTCATTATTGAGTAGGTCTTATTATTGTGGTGGTCTTTATGTGAGGTTTTACAGTACTGTATGGATAAAAACATGTCGGTTGCCTGGAGGTTACAGCATTTTACACTTCAAATAATTCCCTCAAGATATCAGCTACTTGTAACAATCATATTCTCATAACTAAATAAAACATAATGTTAAAATTCACACCGACAATTAATGATTTCAATATACAATCCATTATTCAAATAATATGCATAACTAGGAAGCATGTATAAAAGTGAGGGTACTTTGACCAATAACGTAAGGCCTAAATAATATGTTTGTTTCAGGTTCCATGCCCAAATAATTAGGGTAGGTAGGTCAGAATTTTTTGTTTGAGATTTTTTTATATTTTCAAACGAAGCAAATTAAAAATAGACTTAAATGAATACACTTAACCAAATTGCCAACTTTACACCTACGTAAATGTGCATATCTTTAAAACAAATTCATCGATATCAATAAAATTTGTAACATCAATAGCCTAATGATTTTGCAATAAACTGATAACTTTTTGTCGCATTTTGATAAATCATAATGGAATTATCAACAATTAAAAACGAAAGTTGAATTTTCCGAATTCACAAAATGCTCGATATCTAACAAATTCATATGTAAAGAATTATTGTTATTACGGTCCAAAAAGATAACTTATTTAATACAATGATTTTTTTAATTGTCAGCATGCATATAAATAATTATTGTTATTCCATAATTATATCTTTTTTTTTCAAAAAAAATGTATTACGTGAATTAAGTTGCTATTCATTCAATTGATTGCGCCACCCTCATTCCTATAAATCTAAAGTCAAACAAGAAATATCTTTAAAAAAGATGGTCGGCGCAACTTGAAGTTTGCACATTTGTTGCAATCTGGGATTAAAATTTGTGGTTCAACAAAAAGAATGCTTAATGTTGCTACTGCCGGTCATTCAATTACGCTATACTACAGAAACCCCGAAATCACTGCGTAGTACGCTATCGTTACATTCACACGCTGCTGTATTACCCAGTATATTTTTATATTTGACCTTTTTAACCTTAGTGCTATAACTAATGATTTAGTCGCAGTGAACGAAATCACCGTTCGTTCCTTATACTAAATTCATTGGTCTTAACGCGATGCGCTACCAGAACGAAATACTTCTTCCAGAATGCATCCCACACATTAGAGCAACGCGTGGTATGCGACTGATGCAGGACGGAGCGCCTTGTCACACAGCGCGAGCTACCATGGCATTGCTAGCCAACCATCGGATCAACGTGTTACCATGGCCCGCTTGCTCTCCGGATCTTAATCCGATTGAGCATATTTGGGACGTTGTCGGCAGGAAAGTGAGAGCTAGGAACTGTAGGAATGTACGACAGTTGGAAATGCAGTCGTACAAGAGTGGAATAATGTGGGACAGCGTGTTTGTCGAATGTATGTAGCGTCGATGCGACAGAGGTGCCTTACCGTGATAAATGCTGCAGGGGGACATCCCCGTTATTAGAATATGAACTGAAATTGTGATATAATGTTTTTATTTACCAGTGTTTAAGTTTTGAAATAAACTATGTGACATGAATTGTATTATCAAGTTTAATAAAATCGATAATTTCTTACATACCGTTTATGTTTTTTTCTTTTGAAATTTTGTGAATTCGCAAAATTAGAATTTCAAGTTTCGATGTCTACCATTCATTTATTTTCTTTAGGTTCATTTTTAAAATGTATCCAAATTTTGACATTTTCTTAGAATATTATTCAGCAATAAGCATGTAAAATTTTATTGATATCGATAAATAACTTTTTGAGATATATGCATTACCGTACGTGTAAAGTTGGCAATTTGGTTAAGTATATATGTTAAAGACAAATCCCCTTTTCCGTTTAACATGGATAATGTTCAGTTAAGTTGAATATAATGTTCTACAGCTGGAATACTCTTAAAGCATCTAATAACTGGGCAGAAAAATGAACCTAAAGAAAATTTCACACACAGAAATTTTACCAAAAAGAAGATTTATGGGAAAAATGTTCTGAAAAATAGGGTAGGTTGGGAAACCTGAACCAAATATACATTTTTTACGCCTAAAGAAAATTGCAGCTTACATTTGATGAATTCTCCTAAATCTATAGATTCGACATACTGTCCTGTCTCTACATAACGACTGAACTTCACTTCATTCAGCATGTCCTCAATCTGTATAAGAAAAAATAACAACACTATACATGTATACAACAACAGAAACTAGTATATCGTATCATAAGTACAAATACTTCTGTTTCTTTGACCATCTTGATGCCAATTAAGGCTTATTAGTTGTTTTGTTGTTTAACATTGAATACTCACAGCATTCATTTGCAAATGCGGGAGTCCTAGGACCCAATTTGAGAAACCCAATGGAAAGCCCTGAGCATTACAAGATTTTTTTAATCATATCATTATACTGAAAGTAAGTCAACCTCACTTCTTTTGATATTTATCTTTATCTGTTTTAAGCAATGATTACAAAATCAGGTGTATAAAACAACCATCTGATTGCGGTGGCCAGTCATAACCTACTGCTATATCTGCATTGATCTCTCCAACAACATTTACATTACATGAATTCTCCTTTTTTATATATTCTGTTCAGGCCAGTCCAAATGTATTCCATCACGAATTGCCTTAAATACAGTAGCTTGATTTATAGACTTTAAAGATTTCTTTCCCTTTATCCCTTCTATAGTATATGTATATACCGGTATATAGTAGAATATATACAAACAATAAAGAATGGATAAAGGGAGAGAACTCTAGAAGGGATAATGGGAGAAAACTCTAAAAGGGATAAAGGGAGAGAACTTGTGACAATCTCCTGTACTTTTATCTTACCTCTTGCTCAGTTGGATAAAATCCCATAGCTCTCATGATGAAAGGTACTTCAGATAGTAAAATCTTGGTTGACACCTCACGGGATTCCATGGCATTTACCCCTTGACTGTAATTCACAAAAAACATAATTTATTAGTATACATGTAGTACATTTCAGGTAAATGTTGTATAAACATCAATGTTATAGCATTGTATTTTGTAAGTTGATATGGATAAAGTACCATAACTCAAGAGTGATTTAAAGTCTTAAATGATATCTGACCTCAGGCACAGAATGATAATTAATTATGATGAAATTAATAGGAAATTCCTAATTAAGTCAAATAGAAACTACAGCAAGCAATGATTCAAATGGTCAAGATATAAAATGCTTATAAAACCACATATAGGTTTGACAGGTTATAAAATTATGTGCACATAAAGCTAATGTCGGAGACAAGTATCAATCCAACTTAATTTGCGATACATGACACTTTTCTCTTACATAATATGAAATGATTACACAAATGTGTAGTCCATAACAGAAGCAAGCCAACAACAATGATCAAACAAAGTTTTGATATTCAGGATCAGCCATTTTTTCAGTTTTTGGGAAGTATGGCCCGGTCCTTTTGATAGGAGAAATTTGCATCATGAATCACCAAATTTGGGTATTCATCAGACTAAAATCTACAATGATTTTACTGAAGGGGAATGCCCTTTCTAAGTAGGAGAAAACATATACTTTTTGCTTTGGGAATGGGACCCAATAGCGGCACAAAATTTGCCTTAAAATAAGTCTGAGGACTACATGGAATTTCTGGACTTTATACATTTGGTAATGATTCTATTCATTTACAATACTGAAACATCCAGAAACCCAGTAAGAACCAGTAGAAAATCAATATACAGTAACCATATATGATGAAATATCAAAATATGACTACATGTACACGCATAATTGTGTACATGAAAATGCCAGATTTACTTTCAAGAAGTCATATTTACTACAGTCACATCAATGGAAGTTGAAATTTCAGACTATAACTGAAGTTCACTATGCCGATATATGATCCATGTGTAATTGTGATATCATTCACACACTTTCATCCACAGGAGATTGTCATGAGTTCTCTCCCTTTATGCCTTCTTTAGTATATGTATAGTACTATATATACATGTACTATAGAAGGAATAAAGGAAGAAAACTCTAGAAGGGATAAAGAGAGAGAAATCATGACCATCTCCTGTGCTTTCATCATATAGGTCATGTAACTTGGCTACAGAAGTGAATATTGACTTAAATTGACTGATTACACACTGTTTATGAGGTTAAAACAATATGTATGACAAGTGTCTGTATATACTTTGTATTAGTTGAAACAAAAATGAAAATGTTTCTCATAACAGTGATGCACTGACTTAAACATCTAGATCAATGAATCCTACCAACGTGTGACTTGTCATCAGCAAGATAAGAACAAACATATGAAGATTTTAAGAAGCAGTGATTTGTGATGCTTAATATTTATATGAAGAAAACATTATCGTGTTCTGACAAAGTACATTTTGAACGATGAAAGCGAGACAAGTCTATCTGTTTCTTTACTGATATGCAGATAGTCTAGTTCTGTTTCAACCGTTCGATTTACAGTGATTTCAATAGCGTAGTGAACTGAAGTAAATACTAATAGATAATGAGAGAAGTCAAGTTACTATAGGAATCTTTCACTGGCTTAAGGTTCGCACAGACAATTTCCGCCTTCAAGGTTACTGTATTGCCGAGTTCCCACAACAACAGTTACCCAAGAGCCAGATATTTCCATCTGCACATGAAGCCAGTGATCAATTCGTTTTCTTGCATACCTTTGTTTCAAGAAGTAAGGGACGAGATGTAATAAATCAACAAATGTTTTAAGGGCTTTTTGCTTTTAGCAATCTATTATTTTACAAATTTATTCGAGTTATTATTCGATGTTATGTGACGCCTGGTATGCAAGAAAATGTGTATCTTTTACATTAACAGTGATGTCTACAAATTCTGAAACTGAATAAAAGATCAACAGCAAATGCGTATTGTTGTGAACATATGTCCTGACTCATTGGACGCACTGGAACCAGAAATAGATTATTTATCATTCAATAACCCATACTTGATATACATGTACATATACAGTCAAACCAGTTATAAAAGCCACCTCAACACAAAAGACCATAAAATATACAGTTATCATATCATATTCTTTTTTTTCATTGTCTTTGTTTCATACGTACATAATGTTAGTGTAAGTGCTTATCATAATGACTACGGGTTTTGAACAAATCATTTGGAGTAACCAATTGTCTTCCAGCCAAGTCTCAACAGCATGTATGATACAGTAAAAACATATAGTAAATATAAAAATATACTGCTAAGGAATGTTTTATTGGACATGTAATAACATATTTGGGACAGAGCCAAGTGCTAAGCACCTGTGGTCACATAAACTGGTTTGACTGTAGCAAGCATAGTGACAAGGGTTATAAACACGATAACAATCCAAGACTGGTCCCTGTGGTATGGTGAATGGCAAAGTATGTGTTTCACACCTGTCATCAGCATTCGGTCCATTTTGTGCTAATTCTTTTCTGAACAAACAAAACAGTATTTGGATAAGTTATGAATTTACATCAAACAAATAAAAACATGATTATATTGGTAACTTTTCCAAACTCACAAGATGGAAGATGATCAACATTCAAACAATTGTTATGAAAAATCTGCACTTTTATGTATCATAATATTATATTTGTGAAATTTAAGTACATATAAATGAATAACAATTGTTCTATAACACATTTCAGTTGAACGGCTAAAGTCCGGGAAGTCTTGTTGTTTATCTAACAAACAGTTAACATGGCTACTGAGAGTATTCAACAACCAAAATGACACTTCTTCCAAAATTTGTCCTGACCATTATCTAAGTTTGTATATACACATGTATTTGTTCATTTTACTTCTTATATGAAACATCTGTACATGTGAATTATAATTATTCTCTTATATCTATCTAAAATAAACACTAAAATTAAAAAGAGGGCCATGATTGCGCTGTATTGCTCACCTGAGTACACTGCCATTTTGGCTGAAGTAGACCAATGTTCCAATGAATTGATCTAATTTCAGTTAAAATCCATTATGCAGTTTAGGAGGAAATACTGTTAGAACAAAACCCCACCCCTGGCGGCCATGTTTTTTATGGAACTTAATAATTCATGCAATCTTGAAAGAGGACCACTAGACAATGCTTAACACCAAATTTCAAAGCTGTAGGCCTTATGGTTTTGGACAAGAAGATTTTCGAAGTTTACACTTTTATAATCTATTTTAGCTCCCATGCAGCAGAGCAGAATGATTTACAAAACCTTGAAAGAGGCCAACCCAAGGATCATTATTTTGAAGTTTAGATAAAATCCATTCAATAGTTGAGTTGGAGATGACGTTTAATAGAAGTTGTTGCATGACGTACAATGCACGACAAACAACAACAGACAGCCAGGAATCGTTATAGCTTACCATGTGCACATTATGCATAAGTATGCTACAAAGCACATCATATGATGGAGACATTTTTGGCTATTCAAATACTTGACTGCAGACTTTAAAGTGAAACAATACGGAATCCAGACTAAGTTAAGCCAGACATTTGAATATATATACATGCAATCGATGAAGATTGCATGTTAAATTCTTCATTTTCATGTTAAAGAATTGAAATTAATGGATTATTGGTTATCTGGTTATTTCCAGCACAGGAGATTGTCACGAGTTTTCTCCCTTTACCTCTGCTAGTGTCCTCTATATACTGTAGAAGGGATGAAGGCAGAGAACTCTAAAAGGGCTGAAGGGAGATAACTTGTGACAATATCCAGTGTTTTCAGTAATACTTAGACAGCAGTCAAGATATGAAAGTACCAACAGATACAAAATACTGTAATGTTCTATACAAATGTTATGAAATCACACTACTAAGTCATACACACGTAGTTATAATGTTGACAGTAAAACAACTGTTTTATCACATGTTACACATATTAATATGATAGACAGAATATATATATACATGTACATGTATAACCAGTCTAGAAACAGAAACATGGAGTATATAATGAAAACCACAGAAACAAACCTGGTAAGTTCACTGTAAAATGCAAGTGTAATGTTTGTATGATAAAATGCTTTCACCATAACAAGGAACACACCCAGACTAGCATAACCAAACAGTCAGATTTGAACAGGGGCCTTATCCTCAAACATTATAACATTGGAACTCAGGATCAGACTTTAAAATGTTAAATGTACTTTTTGCTCCTATGTCGTTACTACAGTATATATTTTAACAAAAAACGGTAAAAATGTAAAGTGGGTTCAAACAATTATTCAGACAAAATTTCCTTCATTTAGATTCAATGAAAATGAAATGCTGGTAATTATAACATTTGCAAACTGAAAGTCTAAGTTTTGAGTTTCAGACTTAAACTGTTTGTGAATAAAGCCCAAGGCCTCAAATCAATTAATATACAGACATTTTATTTTTCACTTTCAGTCAAAATAAGTCATCATTTGATAGGTCCGTTATAATATGATTACCCAGTAAATAATTAATATGTGTACGTTTATAGTGCAGACTAAACACATGTATGACTACAACATTGAAACTTCTTCAAGTTAGGAAGTAAATCTACTCAAGATACAGTATGCAAAATCAATATTGTACTAAACATGCAATAAGAAATATATGAAAAATGTCAATTTCTGTCTAGTTTTATATTAAATATTGGATTTGTATACATGGAATAAATAACAAATGAAAATAATGTTATATACAGGAAATGTAAGATATTATTACACCTGTGCTTGATGACAATATTAATATAAACAAAACATTGTTGAAATATGTACTTGTTTGTGCATTACAAAATATCTTGCAAATTATGCATCTACCAATGTTTTACCCTATGGGGACATATATTAAGGGAACAGTGGATAATTCCCATCAGGCGTGATTTTGTCACACCTGGCTGCCATTGCAAATGAGAAAATAGACTAGGACGGTATTTTCGATGCAGGATGACTGCATAGAACACTCAAAACTCCCAGCTCCAAGGGTGCGATTTACACAACAAATTATGAAGTTTCATTTCTAAATTCCTTAGGTGTGTCTGCCGCCCCACAGTGGGGTAGAACACTGATAGATGCATAATAGTAGTTTAAATAATCAACTTGGTGAGCACATAATCAGAAGAGATATCAGCACTAGTCAATAATTTCATATCAGCAGTCAGGAGTCCAAATCACTGAATACAATGAACCCTTAATAAGGTTATGTCAAAACTTCGCAATCTACCTAGCGACAATTAACACATGCAAACCTATAACTGCTGGTACCCATACCATTTCCATACATAAATGGTTTTAAATTGTTTCAGTACCTAAAGTATTTGTTTGTGTCATGCAAAGTGAGCACTATTTTTTTTTAAATAAAAATATACAAAAATTGAATATGATAATTAAGACTAAAACATGAATTGACTGTGCTTGCCAAGTTTTGTGCATTGTACACGGTATACTATAAATGGTTGTTAACATTACTACATTAATCTGTTGACAAACCTTTCTCTTAGCAATCGACTTTTTGAAAATAACACATAAAACAGATTTAATAAAATATGTCTTATCATTCACAGGCTCACAGCAAATATGAATGCATACTCTCATTAAAAAGTTATACAAATCAAAATAAGAAAAAGTACTTAAAATTGAAGGAAAAATACATACAAATGTAGTATTACTGGTAATGAATATTTCAAATATCTGAAGCGTCATTAAATTTTAATTAACCATCTCTGGAGTTTTTAAAACAAGCTTTAGATACAACGTAGTCATTATCGGTCTACGAAAATATGTTTATACAATCAGGTAAAATATGTAAATCCTAGGTGGAGTACCAGATAGAACACATATCCTATGTTCTGAGCAAAACACAACTTTAAAATCTATGACATATACAGGATTCAACACTAACATTTCCAACCAGGTAGTCAGCAGGACTAGTGAATTCCAAATCAAGTAGTCCTCCCGTAAATTAGGTGATCCTGACAACACAGGGATAGTGACCAGTACCGAAATAACAAGATGTTTTTATGAAAATTTGAATAAAGTAAAAGAAGTAAAAAAAGAAACTGTTTATTTCAAACACACTGCTTTTTGATTTTCATACTTTAAATTTTGTTTCGTCATTGTTTATGTTTAAAAAATCAACCAGTCTCTCAGACTGTTCAACTTCCAATGCAAGGTAGTCCTGCAGTGGTTTGATGGATGCAAGACTGACATACAAGTGTTAGTGTTGAAACCTGATATACAAATAATTGAAGGTAATGAAGAGGGGCAAAAACTGTCAACAAGTTCAGACAAACTAAGTGTTTTATTACCTTCTAATCTGAGCATAGTAGAAATAATCTTCCAGTTCCTTGAATAATTCTCCTTCCCGTCCACCGTCCAGTAAACCATAGAATGGTATCAAATCTTGTCCTCCTAGGGCAGACTGTGCCTCTAGAGCACTGTAGTATAAACAATACACAATCAGAACAATTTATTCTAGTAAACTAACGAAATATTTTGCTCCTTCACGCTTTCCGAGTAATTTGCACAAAATTCAGTTATATCATTGTAAAATGCACAGGAGATTGTCACAAATTCTCTCCCTTCATTCCTTCTAGAGTTCTCTCCCTCTGTCCCCTCTATAGTTTATGTATACGTGTATATACATTATAGAAGGGATCAAGGGAGAGAACTCATGACAATCTCCTTTGGTAAAAGTAATTTTGAAACTACACAAAGATTGATGATCAAATTTCAAGAAAAGTGCAATAAGTGCAGTTGTCTAGGGGAAGTACTGATCCACAGGTTGTAGGGTTTGAATCCCACAATGAGCAAGACTTCTCAATTAGGGATTTCACAATCCCTGAACCAGGGGCGAGGACTGGTAAGAAGCCCAGGAAGCAATTACTCTGAATGATAAGCACATGTTGTAGTAATAGGTTTCACAATCAATGCAAACTAATTCAGTTGAAACCAATAAGAATAAGAGTCATTGCTTGTTTCATCAAGAACAGACAATAAAAATTGTTTGTTTACAGACAACTTCAAGACTAAGCACAAGGATTCCAGTAAGCCAAACATGAAATTAAAATCATAGATGCAGCCAAAGCTTACTTGATATTAATTTCCCACATATGTACAGTAGCATCCAGGCCGCCAGCTGTGAAGATGTATTTACCATCGTAACTACACACCATGTTAGCTACACCAGCTGGGTGTCCAATCAATGCCATGGCATCATGTGGGTTACCCTCCAACGGTAATATATGCATACCAACTTTATCCTCCGTAATGTACGCTAGATATCGCTTATCCTTTGATGGATCTTTTGTAGGAACGATAGCAAGTCTACAAGGATAGTAGTAGTGGTAATAATAATAATATAAACCATAATGAAATACTTTAATCAGTAGTAAATTTCGCGTCATGGAAATAGTTTATAATTTCTCGTAATCAAGAAAGTCACCAAAATATCAACTAGAGAACATTAAGTTTTCCTGAAGTATATTTTTACTAACATAGAAATAGACTATTTCTTCATGAAATAGCAGCATATAACATTCACAATAATTATTAATTCCATATAACTGCACGTCTTCTGTCATCTAAAGCTTAAATCACCATAAGTAAGAATTAAAGTCTGAACATATATTTGAAATCCAAGTAGACTTAATGAAAGTTCAAAATTTCCATATTAAAACATATGATATATGACATAAAACAACATACTTCTGTATAGGTGATCCGTAGGTTGGACCAAGGAGAGTTTTCCTGCACATTTTTGTAGTTGCATTGTAGAGTTTGAACTTAAACTGGAAATAAACAGAAAGTCAATATATACAAAGTTGTAGATTGGAAATGATAGAATAAACAAAATCACACAGTGACCTTTTATTCCTTCAACTTCTGAAGAGTTCAGTGAACATACAGAGTCTCCTGTCAGTAAGAATGTATATTGTCGTATGATCAAATATGAAGTGTATGACAAGACAGGTTGCTAGGCAATGCAGCGTAGGAAAGTCTACTTGACAACTTACTGAGAAGACAAGATTTCACAAACCTGATCACTGGCTGTTACAATAAAATGTTCTTTAGTTATTGGTGGATACCACGTCATACACTGTGGTACGGCACTCTGTTCAATACGATCTGTACTCGCCAAACGAAGGTCATCTTTTGAACTATTTTCAAGGTCAAACTCAACCTGCAACAAATAGAATGAAATGCATAACAGTACAAGTATACCAAACCACTTCCGAGTCAGAACTGAGTTCAACTAATCAATGTCTTACAATCTACATACGTTGTTCACTATAAATGATGTGCATAATTAACAGTGGAAACACACGTCTACATCATTAAAATTTCACAATGTATATTAATTTTATTTTATCTAATAAAGCCATTTTCGGTTTACAATTACATCTAGTTTCTTTCTGGCTTATCAGCTTATTACTATGTGTGTAAATAAATTATGTGTATGATAGATTTATAAGACGACAACTAACTAAATGACGGCTATACATGTATCACAGTATGTACATAAAATATTAATTTTCAAAACAATCTTTATAGATGGTTAAGTAGAATGTGACTGGTTTATGAACAATGTGCTCTCTCTCTCTCTCACTGTTATATCAAAATGAAGGGCTACACAACACAATCATTTTGTAGATTCACTCAAATACAACTAGATTTATGTTCATACTGCCTGACTACGAACAATATAATGGATTTGTCAACAACAATATGTAACTACGTATTTTGTAAATTTAATGCCTTCATCAGGATAAAAATTTCTTTTTGACACAAACATTAAACTCGACATTCAATATTTCTATTCTACTAACCAGAACCCTATCAGCACCGAGCGACAAAAGTCGCGGAACATCAGCATCAAGCTGCTTCCCGAACATAATCTCCTTGATTGGTTTATAATGAGCTCTATAACGTCCTAAATACTCGTATGGATCGTTGTCGATCCCAGGACATCTAATGAAAACAGACACAGTGTACTCGGCATCCTGAAATCATACAGAAAAACATAACAAACACATGGTTTCTGCTGTATAAATTTAAATAATTGCTTAACATTTTACGAAAAATCAAAAAAATCTGATATGCAGCTGACATACTAATTACATTCTCAGCAATATTATTACATTTCTGCGGAATTTATTTATTATTGACTAAAGTAACATCACATAAAAGTAGGGATGTAAATGATTAACCTGTTAACCGTTTGAACATGCGGTTATCGGTTAGTAAATCACTAACCGATTTAT
Source organism: Mactromeris polynyma (assembly GCA_032209605.1). Lineage (NCBI taxonomy): Eukaryota > Metazoa > Mollusca > Bivalvia > Venerida > Mactridae > Mactromeris > Mactromeris polynyma. Next base: position 787,989 of record JASFXZ010000021.1, on the reverse strand, counting down.
CGGTTTATTTTTATGAAAACATCTACTTTTTATTTTGGAAAAAATCGGAAAAAATCAAGCAAGATATCGATAAAAACAATGTCAAAAGTTTGTCCCTGAAAGGTGTGAAACCATTGCGTAAGGGGGGCAAAATCGATAATACGCAACTAACAGGTTGACATCTATGCATATGCTACAAGTATTTAATAACAATGTCATTTAATGGTCGTTTGTTTCAAAAGACAGTCGGAAAATTGTTTGGATGTTTCGAGAATTTAGGGATATCTAAATTGAGACAGATAAATGATGTCGTTATTTTACGGTTCTTTGTGTTTTAACATTGTTGTATTCAAATAGATTGCAACTGTATGTTTAATTTAATGTGATATTGAATACTTCAATTTATCAAATATCATATTATAATGTTTGAAATGAAATATGGTATTTTCTTAAAAATAATTGAAATGATTGATATTTCTTTTTGTTTTTATGATTCATGTTCTGTACTTAGCAGAAAAAAAACAATATTCGAACTAGTACTAACGTCAGAATATAGGTCTAGCTTACTGGTGTCATAGTAAAAATACACAAAATATGAAACACGTAACGAATATGTCCTGTTCGGTTAACCGTTTAATCTTCCGAACGGTTAACCGGTTAGCAAAATAACCGAATATTGACATCCCTACATAGCTACTACATAATTTATGTACTAAACATACCAATATAAAATATCTATCAGTTTACTATGAGTGTTTAGATGAACATTCAATCAAAGTGTTTGACGTGAGTCTCGGCTTTCCCGGATCAGGAATTCAACTTAAATTACGAGACATGAATATCTAAAATGCAATGATCTATTCAACAATTTATAACTTACGGCAGTTGCTAGATATTTAGAATCATGTGAAAACTCAATATGAGTGATGGCATCTCGTGCATAACGGAATGGTTCCTGTACTTCATCACTGAGCGTTATCGAGTCCAACACTCGCACAGTACCGTTCACAAAACCAACAGCTGTAAGAGAACGACCATAATCTTATCTAACATTTTTATACATTTTACTTACTTTACACAAAACAAATACATGAGTAATCAGGGCTTATACAGTGAACTCACTCTCACAAATGCACAACCTGTATAACATACCAACTGTAAATTGGATGTTTTATTACAAACAGTAAAGAATAGTGTAAAAAATTATGTAATCAAAGAAAATGACAGATTTTCGGTGATGCACAATGGAGAAAAAATGTCTCACAGTACAATCAAACTATAAACCATTCAGGGAAACAGAAAACTGACTCCATGGACATTTAGATGGACTCAAAAGTCATCATCTTAATCTGTGCTACACAAGTGGGTTTGAGACTTAGAAATAACGTATGTGGCATTCCCTGTAACAACTAAATATTCCTCAAAGGTGGTCTTCAATTTCTTCGATGTTCATGTATAATAATGATATCAGCACAACAGGAAAGTGATGTAAGGATATATACCTAGATAAGCTCCATTAGGTGAATAGTTACAACAAGATATCAGCACAACAGGAAAGTGATGTAAGGATATATACCTAGATATATAAGCTCCATTAGGTGAATAGTTACAACAAGATATCAGCACAACAGGACAGTGATGTAAGGATATATACCTAGATAAGCTCCATTAGGTGAATAGTTACAACAAGATATCAGCACAACAGGAAAGTGATGTAAGGATATATACCTAGATAAGCTTCATTAGGTGAATAGTTACAACAAGATATCAGCACAACAGGACAGTGATATAAGGATATATACCTAGATAAGCTCCATTAGGTGAATAGTTACAACAACGGATGAGATTTCCTCGTTCAAATTTTCGGGATACCATCACTTCTCTAGAAACAGAAGATCATATGTAATGGAATGAGTAATCCATGAATGGATATCACAGTACATTTAAACCTTAATAATAAGACTACCCTTGGGACCCTTGATAATTGGTCCTCTTATTGAGGTTGTCTTAGTATTGAGGTTTGGTAAAGAGCAAAACAATGACAATGAACTTGAAAATCATGTTCTTAATTTTGCTACTTATTCTCTCTCTTTGATATTGAGGTAGTCTTTATGAAGGGTTTAACAAGGCTTTGTAAAGAAATAAACTTCAACAATCAAATGATAAGGATTACCTTATTCACATCTATCCTTAACCAGAATTCAGTTGAATTTTGCATGAATAATAAACTGAATGGTACATGAACATGTAAAATTGTGTAATCTATTTGCCAGATAAACATCATGTAAAGCTACTTGAGTATTTCAACAGAAGTTCTTGCTCTAATAATCATTCTATATAAATAATAACACTTACTTCTTTTCATAGTTCCATACTTTGAGGAGTCCAGAATAACTTCCTATAACAACAACTGGTCTGTAAAGAGAAATAAATGAACTTTATACAAGTATATAACCATACCTTAACAACCATCAACCACAGGAGACTGTTGTGAGTTCTCTCCCTTTGCCCCTTCTAGAGTTCCTTCCTTTACCCTTTCTAGAGTTCTCTCTCTTTATCATATAGTGCAGAACGGATAAAGCGAGAGAACTCATGACAATATCCAGTGCCATCAACCTCCGACTAATGATATAATGTGTATCCATCACATTACACTGTAAGTACTCGATCATTTTACATTTTTACAATGTTCATGTATGGATTAATTAGTTTTAACTAAAACATTTTTCTTATCTTATACACATGTCTGCTTAAGTTTTCAGAGTTCATTTCATGTTATCAAAATCCATTAAATGTAAACCCTATAGTCATGCATACACAGAAATAGAATAATCACAAAATGTTCCAATATTACAGCACATACATTCACAGTTCATACAGGTGATTAATTATACAAAAGATTCAAACATTTTCTAAGTCTATAAAACACAAGCGTGTAACAAGAAGCACCCACTTACTCAGTAGGATGGGCAGCTAATGCATGTATTGCTGCATCATGTTCTCTATGTATGACCTTTACCTTGGTACCATCGGCAGTAACATTACCAAATATAGCAAGATTGCTTCCTACAACAAAATCTCGGATCACAAATTGTCTAGCTTGGATAGTTGCATCAGGGGGATAGTTTGTTCCTTCTCTGGCTCTGTATATATCAAACATTTAAATCAGGAAATATTACACTGGTTTCATTAAAAATTTCAATCATTCATGAAAATAGTCACAGCACATTCATTTATAAGTTAATTTCTTATTAAACTTGATAACCAAGCTTCTGTGTGAATTCTTATCATGCGATCACAGTCAGCTCAAACTGTTTTGTGCACTAACATTGAAAATAACAAAAAAATGTTACATATGATTCACTGAGCACTGGTACTTACAAGCCAAGGAACTCTGGATTGAAAGCAAAGGAAATGGCCGCCACTGGACCAAGGTTCAAATCTTGATACCTAAAAAACAATAATGTTCAATAAATCGGTGTATTTGTAATCAACTGAAAACAAACTCAATATTTACAGTCATTCATTTCCAGTACGTTGAGAGTTGCATTTTATGGTCAGCGCTTCATTTCACATTTAAATCATGGTATAACAAATGTTGTACCACGCATGCAGTAAAACCTCGGTCAGCTAGGTAGCATTTTACTCCAATATTATCAACCTCTACATATAGTAAACTTAAAAATGACAGAGAATTAACTCTATGCTATTGTCCAACTAACTGTTATGGTATCTGACATTTCCATTACCACTTGTCCGAAGTTCAAGACAAATAAAATTCATTCAGGCAAGCAATATATTGTCTTTTCTGACAATAAATATACAGCAAGTGAACTTCACCATTTCTGACAACTAGCTCCAAAGTTAAACACTTATACTATGCCAACTGATAACTCAATGGTTGGTATTCAGGATAGTAGGAAAAGGTAATTAAAGAAACAATCACAGTACTTATGTCATTTTTCCTATAATTCTTAATTAACAAAAGTAAACATCTTACCAATGAACTAATTTTAAGCTCTGGTCAAAGAATTTCACATGACCGGCAACATCACCCACAACGATATACCTACAACACAAACAATATAACCATATTCTCATACATCTTAACATTTATAAGCATAGCATAGTTATAGTCATTCATTAAACAGATCATAACAATTTCAGGAATACACAATATACATTCAAACTTGAGCTAAAAAAGAACATATTCAAAATATAGCACCTAGTACCAGTGTAAGCAAATAGACTTAGAGACCACTCCTTAATCCTACATACTAGACCCGTGTAGGATGAGACTCCTGTGCTGATGAAGTCACATATGATGTACCATAACATCAGATAATAAGTTGAATTATATTATCAAATTCATACATAACTATAACAAAAAAATCCTTCATATGCTATCTCTTCCTATATTCCTTAATAAGATATTGCAAGAAAACGAATCTATCACTGGATGGAAATATCCGGCTCTTGGGCAACTGTTTTGGCATGAGTAACTCGGCAGAGCCTCAATCCCTCCAAAGCCAGTGAGATTCTTAAAATCTTCAGCTAAGCTAGTCACTAACTTTGATACTACTAGATACTTTAATATTAACTTCAACAACAACAGAAATGTTACATTCTGAATATTGCTACATGAATTACCTATCAGTGGTAGTTATAACACTTATACCACGATCCTGAAGACGGATGATCTTCAAAGCTTTTTTGTTTGCTGAAGGCTCGGAGCTGACCACTGTAAAATACAAACAATAAAAGTGAGCTGAATTAGTTACAATGACAGCGTGGTAGGTAAACATTCTAGATCCAGGAAAAGCTGTTTTGTTGAAGTTTTAGGAAACAAATAAATATTACTTTACAAAGCCTCAAAATATTCCAATCCTTATAAGGATCAACATGGAAAGGCTCGTCTATTTTTGCCTCGTAGACACTGTGCATAATATTGACCATATACAACAAATGAAAAACCAATGTATGCAATTGGTACCAACATTTAAATGAAAAAAGTATTGCGAAAATCCCAACCAAACTATTAATGGTAAAGAAATGATGAATAACGTTAACATCAATTATTCTAACAGTTTCACGAACATACATCCCTACCCAACAGTATGTCAACAACACAACAATATGTTAGAAACAGAAACAACAAAAAACTTAAACTGAATTTGAAAACAAAACCACACAATACTTGTTTTATCATCCATCAATAAAAACACTCAAAATCTCAACACAAATCTCACTCACACTGCCAAACTCCTCTCACATCTTTCATCATCAAAGAAAAATACATTGAAATTAATAAAATAATAATATTGTTCTTAGCACAGATGTAGAACTTTTAAATTACGATATATAAGCAGATTTCCAAGAAGCAACTTGGTTTTTTAATTTGAATTATTTTGGAGTGTATTCTAGCAAGTTAATTTTCAAATATAAATAAATTTTATTTCAAATACTACATGGTTTCAAATACCCAATTTTAATTTGACATGCATAAGAAGATACATCAGGACCTGATATTTATTTCGGATGATACCTAGTATTCAAATAGAAGTTCTGACTGAATCTTTGAATGTAAGAGAGAGTGATAGTACCAAACCTCAGCTTCAAATAAGTAGTTGTAAGAAACTTTGTAGATGTGTCCCATTATGTATATACTCAATAATTGCTGGATAACTGGATCATTCAAATTTGCTGTATACAAGTTCTGCAGGAGATTGTCACAAGTTCTCTCCCTTTATCCCTTCTACAGTATATGTTTGTATAGTACAAGGAGTCTGAAGCTTTTCACACCTGACCTCTTTCTGCAGCCAAAATCACACTTCAAACATCACTAACATCACATTCTATGCATGAATAATGTATCCTTCAAACGATACCTTCTTTATGCAAGGTATGTCAGGTATTGGCTAAGTTTTCTCCAGAAATGCATTAGACACCTCGTATAATATATTCATATAATATAGACAGAATAAAGGGAGAGAACTCCTGATGATATCCTGTGACAAGTTCAATGTTAAACTGACAATATTACGACATATTCTTATTCACCTGACAACAAGCAATATCATGTTAGCACACAAACATATCCATTGTATCACTGCATTATTTCATTTACAGTACTCTACCTTCATGTTTATAAATCTCTTCCATTTGTTCTACACAAAAAGTATGCAAACTTTGAATACAAACATGAATTATCGGAACAAACCAAGAAAGAGACACAAATCTATCTGTATATAAAGACACAGCAACAATGTATTACTGGTGTTGCTTTCACTACTCGAATAAATAAACTGACACTACAGCATAGTTTTATACACTGGGGAATGCAATTCTACATAGTTAAATTAACATTGGTTCAAAACTGTACTCTAAACAAAACTGCAAGATATTTACTAGAATATCTAGTCATGCAATGGTTCCTATTTATTCCATTAAGTAGATGGAATGAATGAATGATAGATGTAATCAGGAAGAGAGTGTGGGCCAAATATAGGAATCTAAGACATGTAAACTTTGTCATCGTTGTCATTGTAAACTATATGGAGGATCTTACATGAGTGGAGATTTTTAACGAATTTATTATTAAACAAGTCTGAGACTATTTACCTTTCTGCAAATAAGCATGCAGCTGAACCTATGAATAGAGACAACCTGCTCACATCACATTATGTATGGTACTAGGCGGGGGGTCTAATAAACATGTATGACTGTACATATATTACCTTTTGTCACAGGTTTATTATTATCCCACACGACAAGGTTTCCGATGGACGTCGCTGTGAGAGCTCTGGAACTGTTTCTCTGGAATATTGACTGACTGTAACGACCCACTTGTTTGTTGAAATCCTGGTCAGATAGGGGCGGGGCAAAGTACTCCATGTGTCCATTACTCTGTAGTTGAAGTATTAAGATATAAAATTGCTGACTCAACAATTAAGACAAACAGTTCAAACACTACAGTGTACAATCAATGCACCATACATCAGTAATACACATGAAGCTTGTAAACAGTCAAATAAAATTCCAACAGCAAAACAAATAATATACAGTTATTCCATGGTTATTTGGGTAACAGTCAAAACTGTTGTCCCGAGGTGCCGACACCAAGGGACAACAGTTTTACTGTTACCCAAATAACCATGAAATAAATGTTTTATTACCTGATCAAAAGTTAATTTAAACAAAAAAGGAAATCTCCGAAAAATTGTGAATTGAATACGGAAATGACCGAACGTTAATGATATGCCGTCTAAAAATAAAATTTGGAAATTCCTTGAGTTCATAGTGCCAGAGGGAAACAGTTCATACTGTTGACCATGGAATAGCTCAATCCAAGACAAATTGATAGCTTTCATGTAAAACAGCAAACAATAACAGATTTGTATTTATATAAGGAATCAGGTAATAATAATCTATGACAAAAATGGTATTAGTGACGGTTGTATGACATCAATTTGTATTTCCAAATGAAAGTTTTGACATCATAAACGAAGCGCTATTTTGGAAGTGTTTTAGTGGCTTATCATTATAACATTTTAGGTATTAAAATACAGAGAGTACAGAAAACAGAAAATATGAAAACACGAAAAATGTCTTTTTGGCCACTACTACAGATTTTGTCATGGAACAGCTCAAGTAGAAAGTTTGTATACACAATAAAGACTAACCTTCAAGTTCTGGTAAATTGCAAAAAAATCAGAAACAAATAACATTTAACAAGTTTTACATAAGTAAATATACTGTACTAACCCAGTTATAGAAAACAACTTGAGAATCGCTATTGGTAACAAGATAATGGATGTCTTCTGGATTGAATAGAATAAAGTTCTGTACACCATATGATGGTTTGAGTTGGGCTGAACATAAGGGTGTGTCACCATCAACTGTCCACTCCCAAATAGACAAAACCTGTAAAATATCACACACGCATTATTTGATGTTCAAATTGTGGTTCTAGTAACAAAGATTACAAATTATATAGTTAAATAGATTTTTTGTCTTTGCTACTTCAAAATGATATCATCATTGATTATAGTTCACAGAACCAAAAGAATCAAGTGTTAGAAATTTCATATAAATTTGATCTGCAAACAGTTTTAATTTGTTTCATAATGCTGACTTTAAAAAAATCATAAAATGGTTAATTTAATATTTATCTGGATGTCTCTCGTACTTCTGTGTAGAACAGTCTAACAGTGTCTTTTTATTCTGTATTTTATTGTGATATATTATATGTAACATGTATAAGAATGAGATGCAAATAAACAAATAAAACTAGAGCTATCACTGAAGGTGATTAATACCCCCACAATACCGCTTTGTCAGACATATTTTTGATAAATTCAAAGATGGCCGCCAGTCAAGACAATGAAATTATCTATCACTATCTATCACTACAGGACCACAATCAGAATGTGCCGACAATATACACAACTAGGCTTGGTAGAAATAATTCATGGAAAACCATGTTATGTGACATGACGGAACAAGTGGTGATTCCCATATAGCCCCCATTGCATATTTTGAAGTGGGGTTATAATAAGAATTGTGCACATTTTAATATTTCGGAGGTGATATGAATACCACAGTATGGGAGTCAGGTCAAAATCAATAAAATAGAAAAAATGAACAGTAATATATAGCACTTTGTCACAAAGAAATATAATGATACATTCGACTAGAGTATGAACTAGTAACACCAATATATTTGATTTTAACTCCCAAGATCTGAACATTTTGCATTCAAATTCGAACAAATATAGCAACAAAGCGTATTAAATTGATACAATTTATATTCGCAATCAAGACATTTTGTTCCATTGTCCTTGACTGCAGTTTCACAGATTTAATCAAATAATCAAACTACCTGGATATAACATTATATTATGCCTTATTTCAATGGATTTTAAAAGAAATCCCGTTATTTTCACTGAAAGGCGAGTCTTCAACAACAAAAACAAACCATTTGCTAGTATCTGAATGTAATAAACCAAAAATGCTGCCAACAGAACAGTAAGAACTAATCAACAGTTCCTGTGAAATAAAAAACTGAACTTGTATAGAATTGCTCACAAAAAGCTGGGCAAAATGGAACTAAATCAATGCAAAATATATCAAACAATATGCTAGAAATAACAGTTATTTTCACAGAAAGATAAGTCGTTTACAACTAAAAACAAACCATTTGCTAGTAAGTGAAAGGAAGAGAAACTATTTTTAGTAACAGTGACCTTGACCTTGGCCCCACCAGCCCCAATATCGAACTTGACCTGTATCTTCTGATGTTACACCTGTGTACCAAAAATTTTTCAAATCTGTCTAGCCTTTCATGAGTTATCGTCCGGAAACCGTTTTTCTATTTTTAGTAACAGTGACCTTGACCTTGGCCCCACCAGCCCCAATATCGAACTTGACCTGTATCTTCTGATGTTACACCTGTGTACCAAAAATTTTTCAAATCTGTCTAGCCTTTCATGAGTTATCGTCCGGAAACCATGAAAACCGACAGACCGACCGACCGACCGACCGACAAGCTCACTCCTATATACCCCCTCAAACTTTGTACAAACAACATGAAAATCATTATTATTAATGATGCTTTAATATGCATCGCACCTGTGATTTAGCAGCACTTATTGTAGCTAAGTAACGAGCATCAGGTGTCATTCCTACAGCAACAACGCCACCATCATCACCTCCTGTTGTGTCAAATATTGTCTGAATTGGTATTCTGCAAAACACAGATTGTAAAACAAGTTGATGTATCAATATATATGTGTATATAGTACCAACCACTTTTCTCATTTTAAAAGGAGACAATGTGAGAATTTTTTTAAAAGAAACATTGCCCATTGACAGTTCTATCTAATGGAATGATCTGTGTCCTATACAATTTGTTAAAAACAAGTAGTTACCCAGTGTAAGTATCCCAGACAATGACCATACTATCCCTGCCTTTATCACCAGTCACTAACCATCTCTTGTCCTCACTCACACATGTACAGGTAATGGGATTTGACTAAAAAAGGACATGTTTTTGGTATTAGTACAAATTAAGCAGCATTTCAATACATGAATTTTGGCATAACTGCATTTTTTCAAATTTTTAAATTAATGCGAATTTCTAATTTAATGTATATAATTATTTCCATCTAATTCCTGGTTGAATAAGAACTGTTAACTGCAAGTATATTATTTGGTAGGAGTGTTTAGCAATAGGAAATAAATATCATATCCAAGAATGTGTGATACTTATCCAAACAGGATGTACTTACAAACTGAATAAGTATTTCAAATCCTTTTTTAAAGCATGCCTCAACTTCAGAAAGCTATATCAAACATTAAAAGAATCTGTGCAACACATTTCTTTATTGATGTTCACATATTTGGAGAAACTGTTGATGGAACATTATACAATGTTTCTTTGATATCAATGGCATCCCTGAATCGACTGGAATTAAGTTAATTAAATGTACTGAGGTGCTATTAAGATAGTTGAAGTGTAAATATTCAGTTTCTGTAACCATATTCAAGCTCAGACAAGGCATCATGGAAAATACTGGTACCCTGGTATCTGAGTAAATCTTGACAATTATTCATTGCACTGAGACTTCATAATGCAGTAATAAAAAGAAAAATATTATACTCACATGTCCCTGAAGAATATGTTGGCGATTACTGTTAAAATCATACAATATTCCAACATGTGCACAGGAATACATTATGACCTTGCGTGTATTGTCAGTGAGATTCAACACACGTACGCTCCGGTTTAGTCCAAATGACCAAATGATATTCTGAAATGAGATTGAAAGAGCAAATAAAAAAGACACAGTGAATATTCAAGAGAATGTCATTACAAAGATCAGTGAAATTAAATATAACTTACTATAAATATAATACTGCTAGAAATTAGTGTTTCTTTCCCATTTTCAATGTCCGACGCAGAAAAATAAAAAAACGAATCTCATACACAACTCCGAAAAAATCCAATATTGGTTATGATCCAAAGACTTACCAGAGCTGCATTAGACATTGTACCCTCCAGTCCTGATTCAGGTCTATCAGGGCTTGGAATCTGTGGTGCTTGTGGGATCTCAGCCATGTCAGGGTCTGCTTGTTTAGGGGATGGGGGCTTATCCTTCTCACTTGCAACAGATGGAGGCCTAGCTTGAGTTTCTACAATAACAAAAGAAATTATATCTAAAACATCAATATTTTATATAAACTTAATTTAATATACATTTTTTCAAGCAAATATTTATATATTGTTTGGAAACAATAAATCAGAGGAGTAAATCAAATCATAGAATAATCTAAAAAATACTTTACAATTACAATTTTTACAAGGATGGATCATGCCATTTAAGCATACAGATAACATTTAGTATTAAAATATTATCAATTTAACTATGAGAGATTTCTTAAGAAGTACATAATTTGTGTAGCTTTTAGACAATGGAGCTGGCAGAATGTAAAAGAATAAATAACATCATTTCCACAAGCACTAAAGATATATTTTCCATTTCTAATTATTTCACTAGTTGCTATATACCTTCAGCTTGTTGATATTCAGTTGTCTCTTGCGTTTCTTGTTGAGTATTCTCTGTATCCATTGCTGGTTGTTCACCTTCAGCTTCCTGTTGTTGTTGGTCACTTTCAGCTGGTGTATCTTGACCAGTTTCCGGTGTTTGGTCATCACCACCAGTTGCTTCAGTATCAGCTTCAGTTTGTGGAGCATCTGATTCATCTAAATCATAATATTGTATAATATAACATAATTATAATACAAGACAAACATTACAGAACAAATGTAACCAGGTTACATATTGCTAGTATTTATTACAACAAAAATAACAATAGTCTAGATATCATGATGCTTAGAATCTTAAGAAACAAGTTACAACGTAAGCAAATATGTCATATTGTTTTGACAACATTTTTTCTTCAAATAGTTTTTGCAAACACTGTGAAACTTGAAAGTTAATACAGTGGCAAAGAAGTGAAACATCTCATTTTGTGTTCTTAGGTTGCAATTAAGTCAATTAATCGTATACATGACAGCTAATACATGTATGCAATAGTAAAGATGACAAAGTCATACTAACCGTTATGAAAAAGCAATTAACACACTTACATATTCAACAATAAATAACAGGGTCTCACTCTACTTTGGGGGTAGGGGGGGACGAGGTCAGAGCCCATGCTAGGGAGAATTTCAAGCAATGTAGGGAAATTTTCAATTCTAATCAAGCTCAAACCAATGTAAACATAAAATAATCCTCATATAGTTGCACCAATTGAGAAACAAATCACAAAGATGTATCAGATATTATGCTTGTTTGTCGGAAAATCAAATTTTCCTAGTTAAAATAGTATTTTCCATTTTTTTTACTCCCAGTGGTAAAGGGGAAAACAAAATCCTATTTTGGTGGGAAATGGGGTCGATATCCGGCCAATTGGGGGCCTTAAATATAAGCATTTTTGATTTACAACATAACAAATTTACCCTTCTGTTCACTTTCTTCATCCTTATCGCCAGCATTTTCATTTGTGTCAATGTCGCCAGTTGCCTCTTGTTGATCTGGGCTTTTAGACTGTCTGCCAGCATCATCAGTAACAGCTTCTGGACTCTGAACTTTTCTTTCTTCATCCCCAGTCTCACCAACTGGACTTTTCGACTTCCTACCTTCATCATCAGCTGGCACCTCAGGACTTTTTGATTTGCGTCCTGCATCATCTGCTTTTGTTTCTGCTTCAGGACTACCTGGTTTTTGTTCAGCCTCTGCTTGAACTGGGCTGTTTGGTTCAGCTTGGGCATCGCCCTCACCCGTATTCTGCGTAGGGGACATCGGCTTTGTTTCTTCTGTTCCAACTGTGTCCGGAGCCTGAGTTGGTGAAGTAGGTTTTGGACTGTCAGACTTCTTACCTTCGTCGTCCGCCATTATCACCAATTATTCGCTATTACTTATTAAATTTGTGTAAGTCACTAAATTTATTCCTCTCAAAATGTATGCATCGACACTAAATTACAGGATCATTTCAATTTAAACCGCTATATTTCCCCCTAGCAACTTTGTTTACACTGTCGCCAGTGAAGCTACCGAAAAGCGGTAATTGTTAACCGAAAACAAATCTTTATGTCGTAAAATTAAAAAAATAATGTTTATGGCATGAATGATCTAAAACAATAAAATGCAACTTCACTTTTAAGAAATGGACTATTTGATCAATATAATTGGATTCAATAGTCGTTTATAGTGGTTCCGATTTTTTCATTTTACGACACTCAATATAAGGCATCACATCACTAAATTACTAAAAGGCATACGCGCCAAATTATGAAATGCTTGAACATTTAACGCCGCTAATGATATTGCCGTGGTTAGAGGAATTATTGAAGCAGACACACCCAGGTCTAGATAAGGAATGATGATAAAGATCTAATGGTTCTCATGGCTCAAAATAAATATTCACGGTTTCAAAAAGTATTGTTTTTATCCAAAAGCATACATTTACGTTCCCAATTTCTGAAATGGACATAATGATAGTAAGACTCGGTGTCATTCAAAATACAATTCCATTTTGAATTACCCTGAACCTGGGACTAATATATAGCTCTACATGTACGTATATATATTGGTCCATGCATATATCGGTCCCAGACTCAATAATATGTGTCTACAACTTGAAGGTATTCTATTCAAATGGAGACTATCGGCGTGTTAATGCAGTAGTAAATGGATTCTACTGGCTATCATCTACTTCAAACAAGTGGGGTCATTCTAAGCACACTAAGATAACACGTGGACAAATTGCCACAATTTATTATGGCACTTGTCAGACTGGATATAACACATCTGGTAATTTCACGTCTTTGACCCCGGATTTTCGACAAATTCAGAACATTCGCTTATTTTTCAACACTAGTCGTAATTAACATCAATAAATAATGGTTTATCAGTTATTTACAATCGAAGCCTACGAATTCAAATGGTCTGCGCGTGTCAATAGGGGTTACCACTCTGTCCTGGGTCAGAAACATATAACCCTGTTGTCTCTTCACGCATTTCTGACAGACAAATGCAAATATATAGGAGGGAGCATGCATGTCGGTAAATGACTTCATTCAATGCCCTTTTTAATCGAAACTTTTCCACTATAAAGTAAAAAAACACTTTATATTAACGCACATGCTTTAAGCTATTCGTAAAATCGTGTATAGGAAATATTAAGTTGTGACAGTGAATGCCACACACACAAGACATCAGTGCCTCCCCACACAGATCACAGGGAAACATTGCCACACACACAAGACATCAGTGCCTCCCCACACAGATCACAGGGAAACATTGCCACACACACAAGACAGTGCCTCCCCACACAGATCACAGGGAAACATTGCCACACACACAAGACATCAGTGCCTCCCCATACAGATCACAGGGAAACATTGCCACACACACAAGACATCAGTGCCTCCCCACACAGATCACAGGGAATGACACACACTCAAGACATCAGTGCCTCCCCACTCAGATCACAGGGAATGCCACACACACATGGCATCAGTGCCTCCCCACACAGATCACAGGGAATGCCACACACACAAGACATCAGTGCCTCCCCACACAGATCACAGGGAAACATTGCCACACACACAATACATCAGTGCCTCCCCACACAGATCACAGGGAATGCCACACACACAAGACATCAGTGCCTCCCCACACAGATCACAGGGCATGCCCACACACAAGACATCAGTGCCTCCCCACACAGATCACAGGGAAACATTGCCACACACACAAGACATCAGTGCCTCCCCACACAGATCACAGGGAAACATTGCCACACACACAAGACATCAGTGCCTGCCCACACATATCACAGTGAATGCCACACACACAAGACATCAGTGCCTCCCCACACAGATCACAGGGAATGCCACACACACAAGACATCAGTGCCTCCCCACACAGATCACATGGAATGCCACACACACAAGACATCAGTGCCTCCCCACACAGATCACAGGGAATGCCACACACACAAGACATCAGTGCCTCCCCACACAGATCACAGGGAAACATTGCCACACACACAAGACATCAGTGCCTCCCCACACATATCACAGGGAATGCCACACACACAAGACATCAGTGCCTCCCCACACAGATCACAGGGAAACATTGCCACACACACAAGACATCAATGCCTCCCCACACAGATCACAGGGAAACATTAACCTACGAAACATTAGGAGTAGAAGATGTGAAGGGCAAACATCTATGTTACTTGACGTGGAGAAGTGTACGTTAATATTAATTTCGTCAAATGCGTTATTGTGAAATTATGTGTCTGTTTAAACTTTAGTTATCATCGTATATACAACACATGTAAATTTACAATATAATGCGGAAAGTTAAAACATCAAAACTGTACAAAGTATAGTAGCCTCAAGCAAAGAGTTACTATACTATAAAACAATTTAAGAGCTAAATGTGAACTTTACAAATAAGTGTCTGGTTCAAACAAGGAAAAAGATAAAGAAATGCGTGGGGAATCGAATAATTTACACCGTGGCGTATTTCTATTTAAACTCGCTGAATTTAGCTAAAAACGAATTTTTGAACTTGCGGAAAGTAAATAAAGTTTTATAAAAGTCTTCCGTTATTACGTTGTAATGATTATGGCGAGATGGTATTAATTAATACTCAACTCTAGCTGTCATAGTTCAATTCTCGACTGTCAGTTCTTGTATGTTGTATACCATAAATGTATTGTAGTTCATTCAAACCTCACAATGACCTGTCCTCTGGGCATAGTTATATTGTCCACGTATACTCTTTGTTAACATCGGTGACCTCATCGTAATTCGTATGTATGTTCATCAATCACCGAAACAAGTTCATACCGAAGTTTGGACAGTAAATTATCGGCAATGTCCGGTTAAAGTCCCACCTGATGTTAATATGTGCGTTTTACGGAATGAAAACAATTCAGGGCTCTAGGTTTATTCTTCAAAGCCACTTGTCCCGGACTAATGGAAATGTAAAATTTGACTTGTCCGACATAGGAAGCTGGTCGTCCGAGAATATCGGTCAATTTAGTAACAAATAAACATACAATGATAGCTCCATAATCTAAAATTAATAATCACATGTATGAGTATGTGGGTTTCTTAGGTTTGACTTACAACTGAACAATAGCTGATGTTGAATAGCTTTAAAAACAGACTTGTCCGGAACTAACTTCTTTAACTGTTGGTAGCCCGATTCAGCATTAGACTAGTACGGGACGTCGGGCTAGTGGATTTCTAGAGCCCTGCAATTGATTTCTTTTAAATGAGTATACATACATTCTTTAATTATATCTAATTTAATGAATTAACCGAATAATAATAATAAATCAATTGTTTTCATTCCGTAAAACTCACATTTTAACCTCAGATGGAACTATAATTATATAACCGGACATTGCCGAATTATCCAGGATGGTTACAGCTATAAATGCGACCGTTATTCAACAATATTTGAATAGTTTTAGCGGTCCATGTCACGTTAAAGGAGGTGGTTCACTCAGTCAAGCTACCCGGTTATGATACATCTCACTTACGTGTTAACATTTTCAGTGGGTTTATGGATTGTTTGGGAGATACAAACCCGAATGATAAATGCAAGAAAAACAAAATGATACCTACTATATGTCTTGATAAATCATAATACATACAGTTTTCATTTAAAACTTATATTACTATTTCCATGAATGGCTTAAAGAAACACTTAGTTTATTAATAAACATTGAGAGATTTGCCTATTTTCTATTAATATACAATATATATACATGCATGGTGACTGTGAACACATGACATGTTCACAGTCACCATGCATGTATATATATTGTATATGTACCACAGGGGTCTATGACCTTCAAGGTTATTTGATATAAAAACATGTTAACTTGTAAAACTTGTTATTATGACAAATATTTAGGGGTCAACACAAATTACTATAAGTACCTACGTGTACATGGTGACTGGTGACCTTATAAACAAAAATAACCAACCAACCAACCAACCAAACTTGTTATTACTTTTTGACTCGGCGATGCATGGTAAACATTATTTCAAGAGCGATACACGCCCTCCGGACATTTTGTTTGTTATGTTTTCTATCATCAGCGACAACAATAGATATTGACATACCCGAATAACAATCATTGACAGCATCTATAAACCTTTGCCGCAACTTGACGAATCACGAAGCGTTTGTGTAAGGTGGTTGGGTAAGTATCCCAGGTTCTTTTCACGAACCACTGGCGGTTTTATTACCCTTATTTGTCTTGTTTTTGGAGTAGTATACTTAAAATCTACTTGAACAAAGCCCCTTGGCTAAAATAGTCTAGTGTTCAAAATCAGAAGTTCATAATCCCTAGGCCAAAATGATAATAAAGTCGAAATCATCTTAATGGATGAGTATTTATAATCCCATCAATAAACATTTCAATTCACATAAAACTTCATTTTGTACTCAATTTAGTAAAATTATTGTTGTTAGTTTTCACCTGGGACCAATATATACACGTACATAATGGTCCCAGATTTCACACTGGTCACTTCCATGCTTGTCATTAGGTGATAAGTCATTTTGTCGTATCATGAAGGATACATAAAGTATCACAGTTCCAGAGACACCCCTAGTCCATTTACATGCCCAGTGTATAGCACCGATAGGACATCGATTTTAGGTCTCATTTGAAAGACCATTAGTCGTGGAGCGGGTGATTGAACCCCTGGATTACTGGTCCAGCACGTTACCACTGGACAACGGATCCGCTTCAATTAGGTTGGATAATTTCACTTTGTGAACAATGTGTATGGCAACTAAGACAATTAAAATATATTTCTGAAATTTATATATCGAGGGTTCAGCGCAAGACTATCCTAACTCCTATGTATTTATATAGGAGTTAGTATAGCCTTGCACTGAACCCTCGATATTCTAATATAATTTCACAGCACTTGGTGTGTTTCTTCTACATTTTGTATAGTAGTATTGACTTTTGTTTGCTATAAACATCGTAACATGTTTCATGCAATAAAATGATAGTGTATTGTATTGTATAATACCTTTGGCAACCATTTTAAAAGGTATGGTAATTGCAGATGTTAAAACAAGAATTCTTGATAAAAGATCGAGGTTATTCACTAAAAAACGTCAAAATATCAAAACTAAATATGTTAGTTTAAGCCTTAGAAGTAACATGATTTGGCGACTATGTCAATTTTCTAATGTTTTACAATTACAATGAATTTTATTTGCCTGAAATAAAACATACTTTTCATGAAATATAAGGACAATAGCAAAATTCTGTTCAAAATGAAATTTGGCAAAAACTGTGGATATTGTTCATGTTTTATGATACAAATACATTTCATTGAAGATAATTGATGCTCTACTGATATATGAGTTTTCTAACATAGTCAATATTTTAATATTTAAATGAAATCTGTCCATTGCTACATATTTTATGACACAAATGTCCCAAAAAGAACATTTTGTTTTGATTATTTTCAAATATGTATTATCTTTCTTAAATTTGGCATTGTGGTATTGTCAAGTTCGATCATGCAGGATAAGAAACAAATGCGCATAATTAGACACGGGAAATATTGGCCAACACAGCTCGTATATCAATATGATAAACAGGCCCTGATCCCAGTCGACTGTGGATTGGCCTTTTTCTATATTCCAAAATAAAATTATTTCCACTGACTAGGTCGCAATGTTGCTATTCTTTTAGCACTTAGTGCAATCAATAGCTTTATGCAGTCCTACAACTTTCTCTCCCTGACCAGCAAGAAAGTAATTGTTCCCTGATATCGACCCCAGCTCCCTTCACGTTGATTATCTTAACGTTTCATCAACATGTGTTATCTGATATTTGAGGCATAATGTAATGGTCGATTTCCTCTTGTATAATACCAGTGGAAGCGAGTGCAATAAAAGCTGGCCCCTGTTGTGCCCCTTGGCCTTGTGACCGTCTAGTGAATCGTATGCTTTCACTCTTCATCAGCCAGACGCTTTATCATTGCACGGCGTCTGCAAAACACAGACTATTGAGCGTCTTACGTAACACAGACCCCCTTACGATACCCCCTCCCGCACTTATCCCCACTTGGCACTGCGCGCCTTATGTGCGTGGCGTTTAGCCTCATGTTTGGCCCCCTGTCTGGAAGTTCTGGTTCCAGGACTGATATATATAACGTGCATGGATTGTCTTACTAGCAGTAACAAGTCATTTTCACATGCATACCAAATGTTTCTCGTGGTTCGGCAAGGTATCCGCTGATTTATAAGAAACCGCAGAGCTATACAGAACTTTTAATTGTATTAGTAATCAAAGCACAAAAGGGCTGTGGGACGGTACCTCTCGTCTCTGAAGCCAAGCTGGCAACTCGTTGCATAGAAGTTTCCGTTTTGTAACTAGACAAGTTTTATAATATCAAAGTATGTGTAAATGGTCGATTTCCTCTTGTATAATACCAGTGGAAGCGAGTGCAATAAAAGCTGGCCCCTGTTGTGCCCCTTGGCCTTGTGACCGTCTAGTGAATCGTATGCTTTCACTCTTCATCAGCCAGACGCTTTATCATTGTACGGCGTCTGCAAAACACAGACTATTGAGCGTCTTACGTAACACAGACCCCCTTACGATACCCCCTCCCGCACTTACCCCCACTTGGCACTGCGCGCCTTATGTGCGTGGCGTTTAGCCTCATGTTTGGCCCCCTGTCTGGAAGTTCTGGTTCCAGGACTGATATATATAACGTGCATGGATTGTCTTACTAGCAGTAACAAGTCATTTTCACATGCATACCAAATGTTTCTCGTGGTTCGGCAAGGTATCCGCTGATTTATAAGAAACCGCAGAGCTATACAGAACTTTTAATTGTATTAGTAATCAAAGCACAAAAGGGCTGTGGGACGGTACCTCTCGTCTCTGAAGCCAAGCTGGCAACTCGTTGCATAGAAGTTTCCGTTTTGTAACTAGACAAGTTTTATAATATCAAAGTATGTGTAAATAGGTAAGATGGTTTGCATGGAATATGAAACAAAACTAAAACATAAGACAGAAATGCGAAAAAATATTTATTGAAAAATGGTAAACATTTTTTCCAAAAAATCTTCAATCCGACTTGTTCTAGAAATGCTAGATTTTCAAACCGAAATAAAGAAAAATGGTCAGTAATAATGGTAGTACCTTAAAATTGTAAAACAAGTGAAATGTTTGTCACGATTGTAAATAAATTAAATACAAAGATACCGGACCCTTTATATGTAACGTTTGCGGATATTTAATTATATAATGACATATCAAATTTTATCAGCACGGACTTAGAGTAAAATCAGTATGCCCTGGCATAAAGTTATGATATCACTAGCTTGCCATGGGTTATGAGTTATCTTGTTGTAGTGGGGTATTATCACATTATAAGAATTAATGATGTTTAAATACTTTAAATACATGTTTTAAATGATTTGTTACCAGAAATATTGTATAGATGACTAGTACATCTTATTTCATCATTGTTGGAATGGGTTTTTTGTCCTTTTTCTATTCACAGCAGGAGAAGTCAAGAGGAATTTACCAAAACTTTTTTTTTCAAAAATCATTTACTTTTCAAGGAGTTTTTGGCTGTTACAAATTCAAGTAGTTTTCAAGGAGTAGGCATCAAATTAAAGGACTTCCCAAGACCTGTGTGAACATTGTTTATGAAAGAAGTTAAACTCCAAAGCAGACTGTTCTGTTCTGTTTTCAGAATGGAAAACAACATAATTTATGTTACACAAATGTATTCACTTGCATGAAATATAAAAAATTATCTGAAAATTATTTAAATGTGGTCAAGCTTAAATGGAAACTGGGATATTTTCATTGCAAAATGGGTTGAAATTGGCATAGTATAAAGTATGGAGTGGAGTCTTGGAGTATACTATAATCATATTAAAAACATGAAAACCCAATTCCAAGGTCAGAATTCTCACTCCAAAATCTCGCTCCAAAATTCAGCTCCAAGGTCAGACTCCAGACTCTACTCCATACTTTATACTATGACGTTGAAATTGGCCAATCTTTTTTAGGACCTTAGGTCACCTGTGCTTATTCTGACACTGACAAAAACATGAAGTAGACAACTAACAGTTGACTTGAACTCAAAATTCACAGCAAAGGTATTCCAATTGACTGCGTAGGTAAAATTTTATAAATATTCATTAATTCTTTGTTTGTAACATCTTTATAGGCTAAGTTATTAGGCTGTGAGACTGAAATTGATTAATGCAGTGTTCACCTAGACACATTCCTTCTAAAATACTTACAGGTTTTGGCGTAAGCATATTTATATTTGTGTTCCCCTGTCAATGCAGTTAATTTATGCCACAGTAAATTGTGGTTATACATGCTTGTATGTTTATCCTCCATACTATGAAGGAGGGACCGCGACCAGAAAGGCACCATTGTTGTCAACTGGAGTTATTTCTGAAATTAAATTAAACAATGGTCAAACTACATTTGTTCTACATAGCAACTACATTTTTAAATACATTAGTTAATGCACAATTTAATTTGGCTAAAACAGGCATATAGTCACAAATTTGATATCCACAAAATGTTTCAATAAAAACTAAACAGTAGAAGTTACTAGAACGGTTAGTGGATAGACAGATTTAACAAAATGTGGCTCAACCTTGGACTACAACTAAAGGCTCCTGGCAGACTTAGCAAAAGCTACCATAGCAAGTAATTCAGTTCGCATAAGAATTTGTGTTCTTATATAAAGCCACTAAAAATCATGCATAATATCAGCGAATAAGAAAAATCAGCAAAAATCATTTTAAATCTAAACTATTCAACCCACTCACCTGGAGTAACATTGAAACTGAAAGTACGGTAACCGGTCAACTCGTACCGTTTTTGGTCAACTCGTAGCGTAGTCAACTCGTACCGTAGTTAACTCGTACCTTTGTTAATTTGTGTTATACAGACCTGCTGTGAGAAGGTCTTAGGGACTATTACCATGTTTATAGTGTGTGTAGAAACTACGGACTAGAGTGTATAGAGTGAATATGTGAACAGTGTAAATTGATGATGTAAATATATGTATATTAACTGTTGTGTAAATATTTTGTATGTGTTATTTATCATTGAATTATTAAATATTTGTTAATTAATGCATTAAAATTATCAAAATATTACTTGAGTTTGTTTTCAATTGTCTTTATATTGTAAGACTATCATTAACATTGGTTTGACATAACCATACCCAACAATTAAGTATGTAGGGTTATGCCAAACAAATATTTTTAAAAGATGGTCTAGTGCATAATACATTGTCAGGAAAAAACATTACACAGGATTCTGCAATAAGATTAATTAAATATTTTGTATGGTTAAACAATTACTTGAATTACGAAGGAACGAGTTGACCAACTGGCGTTATATATGCCGTCTATTAAGTAATGATTATCGTTACTGTGAAAGTTTGATATGTTTACACTGGTCACAATTGAGCCACACAATACAGGAAAAGCTTACTTTTAATCATTAACTCTATTAATAAGTGTTTGCATGACTTGAATATGACTTGTTTTACCGAAGGTACGATTGAGTTGACCAACTGGTATTAGCTGCCACATAATAAGTACTGACGAACATTACCAGTATAGTTATACTGTTCAAAATTGTTCACCGAATACAGGAAAATACAGTAACACTTAATTTTATAATGAATAACTGTTAATACTAACGGTTAAAAAAATGTAGGTACGAGTTAACTACGGTACGAGTTGACTACGGTACGAGTTGACCCAAAACGATACGAGTTGACCGACGTACGAGTTAACTACGGTACGCGTTGATTGGAAACAGGAAGTAAACAACAACAAGAACAGGAAAAGAAAAAGAATTAAGAGAAATAATGGTACAAAGGTAGGAACTAGAATGGTCAAGAGTGCATGAATGCAATGACAGTAAAAGGGTAGAAGGAAAGAAAGAGTTTTCCCAGTTACTTATACCCCTCCGAGCTATCGTGCGACCAATCCCCCTATTAGATGGGTTGGGCAGACAACTGCCTCTTGAAGGATACCAAAGAGGGAGCCTCAGCTACTGTGGCTGGAAGTCTGTTCCATGGTGGAATTGTACTGGGGAAGAAGCTGTGTTTGAAGTAATCAGTTGATGTAGAGTACTGTTGTAATCTCTGTGAGTTTGATGTTCTTGTTCTGGAGACAGCAGGGGTTAAGTAATCTGGTGATGGTATGTCTATTAAGTTGTTTATTATTTTCTTCAGCATGGTGATCTTGATCTTCTCTTCTGGTATGGAGGGTATCCGAGTTGAGATGGTTTAACATGTCAGTGACGCTGCTGGTGTTTCTGTATCTATGTGTGGTAAATCGTGCAGCTCTGCGCTGTACCATTTCAACCTGGTTTACAAGGTCCTTTTGATATGAACTCCATACAGAGCAGCAGTATTCTAAGTTAGAACGTACCATGGTGTTGTAGGCGTTGGTCTTTGTCTTCTCAGTTGCCTTTTGAAGATTTCTACGCAAGAAGTCCAGCATGTTGTTAGCTTTCTTTGTCACTCTATTAATGTGCTGTTTCCAGGATAGATTTGCTTGGATGTCTACTCCAAGGTATTTGGTAGTGTCTTCTTCAGTGAGACATACACCTTTCAGATGGTATGAGTGCAGCCTGTGGGTCTTTGATCTTGTTTCACGGAGAACACTGCATTTTTGTGAGTGAAACTCCATGCCCCACTTATGTTTCCACTCGGCAAGTGAATTCAAGTCTTCTTGTAGCTGGTGTTGGTCTGAGGCTGTCTTGATTTGACGATAGAGGATACAGTCGTCTGCGAACAGTCTAGTGCTAGATATGACATTATCTGGAAGGTCATTGATGAAGATCAGAAACAGTAACGGCCCAAGGACCGATCCCTGTGGTACGCCACTTACCACCGGTACTGTTTCTGACTCCTGCCCATCAACCATGACACGCTGTGTTCTGCCATTTAAGAATGACTGAATCCACTGGTGTGTGTTACCCCTGATACCATAGTGGTTGACCTTTTTCATCAGTCGCAGGGGGGGGGGGGGGAATCTATCAAACGCTTTGCTGAAGTCCAGGATGATCATATCTGTTTGTATACGCTTGTCAAGTGCTGAAGCCAACTCGTGGTAGAGTGTTAGGAGTTGGGTCTCACAGCTTCTGCGTGCTCGGAAGCCACGCTGGCAATCATGTAGGGCTTGGTGATTATCCATGCTCAAGTAGCTTGCAGCATAGACTGGTCAGGGAGACAGGCCTATAATTGGCAGCTTCAGAACCTTTTTTGTAGATTGCTGTTATAATTGCATGCCGCCAATCATCGGGGACAGACCCTTCCTGTAGTGAGGTATTAAAGATCCTCGTCAGTATTGGAGCGAGTTCACTGGCACATTCCTTTAGGATACGACCTGGTATTGAGTCTGAGCCAGATGCTTTCCTTGGGTTTGTATTGTGAAGCAACTTAATTCCTTCTGGTGTAACTGTGATGTCTTCCATGGATTGTCTGTTTAGGATGTCCACCTTGTCCTTTGGTTTGTTAAAAAGTCTGCCCTTGTCTTTCAGAGGTGAAATGCCTGCGTTATCTTTTCTGAGAGATTTGATATAGTTTCAGAAACGCTTTTGTTTGGTTGCTCATCATCAGGATTGCCAAATTCGATGATGTTATTTATATAAGTGTAATATGTTTGTCGTTCCAGCTTTTGAAGTTCACATTTACAGTGTTTATATTTTCGGAGATCAGAGTCTTTCTTCGTTTTCTTCATTCTATTATAAAGTTTAACTTTCTTTCTTATAGCTGCTCGGACTTTCTAGTCAATCCATGTTTTTTTTGGTCCTGTTGCTGCTGAGTAGTTTTGATGGTATGTGGACATGCATGAGGTTCGTGATGGTAGTCTTAAAGCTAGTCCAGAGAGTGTCGGTGTTTGGGTTTGTCATGTGAGCTAAGTCGGAATAAAGATTGTGTAGACCAGTCTTTATAGCATCATAATCTGCTTTACTGTACAGGAACACCTTCCTCTTCTGACGTGGTACCCTGTGTGGGCGTAGGCTGGACTCTATGTACACTGCTTCGTGGTCCGATATGCCTGGTATCACTTCCACAAGGTGGACCAAGGAGCTATTGTTGGTGAAAAACAAGTCCAGGATATTCTCTGTTGTCTCAGTAATCCTGGTGGCTTGGGTGACCATCTGTTGAAGGAATCTGTCCTGTGCTATGTTCAGCAGCTGGTTGCATTGTGTGGTCTTTGAAGCAGAGCGTTTGACGCAGTGGTCATCCCAGTTTATACCACCTAGGTTGAAGTCCCCCCCCCCCCAGTCAAACATGAGCACTGACTGGAATTCGGGATAGACATGTATCCAGGTGGGACATATACTTCAGGTCATCCAGGTCTGGTGGGCGATAGAAAGCTCCGATGTACAAATCGGTGGTCCCTGATGCCTTTAGCTGTACCCATAGCATCTCACAATCATCCTCTGCTTTAAATTCTTCTGGTTCAAGGCTCTGGTAGTCTTGGTGTACAAGTATAAAGATTCCACCACCCCTTTTGGTCTTCCTATCCCGTCGATAGAAAGTGAAACACTCAGGGAATATTTAAGGACTGAGATGGTTGTCTGATAACTATGATTCTGTGCCTATAACAATATTAGCTCCAGTGGTCTCGATTAGTGTGGCTAATGATTTTGTCTTATTTAGAACAGATTGGCAGTTCAAGTTAAGTATGTTCAGGGGAATACCTTTACGCTGTTGCTTCTTGATATGTGCTGGAGTGGCGATGTCATTGTCATGAAGGAAACTTGGATGGTAGAGTGGTTCATCAGTGTCACAGGTTGTAGACTGTAGTGAGGGTGAATGGATGCTTGAAATACGAATCCTGTTTGAAGTAACATCTCTGTTCGGGGATGACGTTGCTCTTGGATTGTCAAAACTGTATTCAAATGTCCTGTTGCTTATATCTGCCGATAAGGATTCAAAATAATTTGTAGTTTCAAAACATGAAGTATTGAATAGGTTAGAGGAGAAGTTTGGGAGCCCACACTGTACACAATTCCATGAGCAGTTGGGAAGCCCCTTGTATATCTGGTCATTCATTCCCATGCAATATTGGTGGTACCACACCTTACATGTATCACACTGGACCCCTGGAGTGGTCCACTTAACGGCTCGTTGACACACTCCACACGGACATTTTGGTGGTCTCGGACCGGGATTTGGTTCTGGGGCATAGGTCTCGGCAAGAAGGAGCATACATAAATAAAAGAGAACAAATTTCTCACGGCACACTGGTCCTCTCTTCTTGGACATCACGGACTGCATGATGACGATTAGCTGTGTACTTGGCGGAAAATCAGAGGAAATAGGTCGTATCAAACATAATTTATTACCATTTGATGTGTTACCTTGGAGAGACGTCGGGGGACTAAGATTGGTCGATAGAAGAACTGTTGCTAGCACAGATATACAAATAAAATTTTCAAATTCCGTCACCGGAAGTAACCGGAAGTAAACAAAGAGACGATTCGAAAACGAGGCTCTAGTTTGACAGCTGCTGCAAAAATTGACATATCATATGCAACAATTTGTCTTCTGCCGATAACTAAAAAATCGATAATCGGCTATATAGAAATAAGAAGGGACGTTTAACAAATTAGGGAATAACTTTCTTATTTATTAACATATTTCAAGTTCGCATTCAGATTTGGAAAGAACAAAATCTTAGGATTTCAAATATATAAAAATAAATAATTAGAGACAGAATTTAGGTGGGGGAATTCATACAAACATAGAGTGACCCTATATTCCTATTGAATTACATACAAAGTCGGTAATTTCACTGAAAAATCCATAAAATTTTGTTGTTTAAGTAGCTATAACTTTTTCCCTTTAAAACTTTTTTGAGGTTCGCATTCACTTTCATATAAAATATACATTTTTTGAAACAATGATGTTTTTAAATGTGAAATTGAAAAAAAATTAGGCGGGGGAATTAATACTTTTGTCAAACCACCTGTAATTATTTTATATGTTCGGTTTAGTCCGTTAAACAGTAGCGGAAACTAACGGAAACTAACGAAGTTAATCGGGTTTGCGGTCCGTTTATGTTTTTATAGCACGGCAATAAAACTCCCTTCAGTGCGGATTATAGAAATCTTGACAATGAATGATTGAAGTTATAAAGCCTTTCGAACAGGTTCAGGGTAATCATAGAAATACTGTTGAATTATATTATAAATTGTTAATAATCTGAATTACATGTTATCTAAAAAGGTCTTGAAATTGAAAAAAAACAACTTGGTAATAATTACTAATTTGTGTATTAGTCATTTGTATCAGCTAAAGAATGTATATGTATGAAATTTATTTTATTGCAAAAAGGGGTTTCTTCTCACTTTGTCAAGTTTTGAAATTTCACACCAAAATAATTATTGTCACACCTGTACCTTAATAAAAGAAGAACAAATGTAAGTATTAATTTAAGACAGTCATTATCAAAAAGCTTTAAGTATATTTAGCGAAAGTGGTCATATGCACATTTTACTAGAAGTAATATTTTATATGTACATTTGTATTTATTAAGGAAAAGTTCGTATACACTTTATATGACTCTCTAATGCACTTAGTAAAATATTAAAGTGTCGGGAATAGTTACTTGAAGTTACTTTTTACGGTATGCTGTTATGTAATTGTACCATATATAGTCATATATATGCGTGACTATGCAGTCCGAGATTCGATGCTATCAAGGAATATAATGTATAAACGTGATACTTTTAAAGCTATATGATGTTTTCATGTTTCTCTATAGTATTATTTATTAATTTTTAACGATGATAAATGTTGAAATACAATTACATTATAAATATGTACTTTAAAAATGACAAGGTTGTTAATACGTATACTATTCGGCTTAAACCCATGCACGGTCTATTTGGCACATATATTGCCGCAATTTAATAGACGACAATAATTAAAAGTGTTAAAGTTAATCCGTAATTATCAATGCCTCGGGCTTATAAGAACGATGGTCAAAGTTTCAAGGGTCATTAAACAAGGATAATTAGCGCATAGTACTGCAGTAAGATATTTACCCCCAAGCAAAATGATAAATGGAAATGTTAAAATAATAAAATGTTTGTATCCAGACTAGGTAGTTTAATCCAGTTTTCTGGACAAGGTGTCGAGAAAACTAATGATATATTGAAGCAAATTCATCAAATGAAATCGAACTAGCATGATTGAACGACAAAAAAAACATATAATAAAGACAATAGTGACTATTGGGAAAGTAGAATTTACATGTCAAGATCGGCCAAAAAACTTAGGATAAATAGGGAAATTGAAATCGCGCATGAAAATCACCAACACGAAATATGTTCTAGTGTAAACTTCGACGACATGACCGAACAGGAAATTAAGATTTTATTGAAAAAGAAGGGAGCCAGCACAAAATTAAGAAAGAAAGAAAAATTAATTGATTTACTGAAGAGCGTTATGAATTAAAATTAAAAGTGGAATAAACTTAAATATGCAAGAGTAGGGAAGTTAAATATATAACGTCACACTTTAATATGAGTTGGTGTGGACCGTAAAATATAAATGTATATTGATAGTCATTAAAATATGTGTAGGCCTACAAGCGTTTGCTATATATTAAATAATAGAGACATATTATGTTTGAAATCTGAGATATAAGATAGGTATATATAGTCTCTGTTGAAATGTATAAAAATAACGACAATTATAAAACATAAAAATACACTTCTGTTTTCTTATGTATAAATATCCCGCTAAAACCACTGTAACTTAAAACACGGTAGGCCTAATACTATTGCTAATCCGATGTTTATGACTCTGGGGTTTTATGACCCTCATTAATGACTTACGATTTGCGTCGGTGATCTTCCGGAAATTGCCGAAAGATACGGAACAGTAGCGATCGATTGCTTCCATTATCGATTAAATTTATCGGGTATTATGTGAGAAGACAGATTGTTGGATATGTCCGTACAATCAAAAGATTTTGCTATCAAAACTGCTTCTCGGTCATTATATATCACCTACCAACCCTTCTAATGTAAAGATGGAGAGGGGATAAGAGTAGTTTACGAGAATTAATTGAAAACAGAAGAGCTGAGAATCAGCGATGCGCGCACTGCACCGGAAACCGATTATCTTCGTAATTCTAACGTAATATATGCCTGACGTTGATATGCCGTACGTGCAATAATCAAAATAGTCGTTAGAGGATTTTTTTTTGTTATATTTATTCCTCCATTACATTTTAAAGCATAAATCCTGTCGTAAAGTGGGACGTGACTTCTTTTTCGGACCGGGAACATTCTAACAAAATGGCGACTTCGGCTTTTTTTTCGTTTGTAGCGAATCGAAAGTTAGGTTATAGAAATGCCGTTTACAGCGCGAACAGCGTTGTTTCACCATTTACCCGATTTTTAATGTGTCGTAAAAATTTAAAATCTGAGCTGATATAAAAGCTTATGTAACGTTTGTGGATATTAAATTATAAAATGACATATCAAATTATATCAGCACGGACTTAAAGTAAAATCAGTATGCCCAGGCATAAAGTTATGATATCACTAGCTTGCCATGGGTTATGAGTTATCTTGTTGTAGTGGGGTATTATCACATTATAAAAATGATGGTTAATTTTTTTAAATGCATGTTTTAAATGATTTGTTACCAGAAATATTGTATAGATGACTAGTACATCTTATTTCATCATTGTTGGAATGGGTTTTTTGTCCTTTTTCTATTCACAGCAGGAGAAGTCAAGAGGAATTTACCAATGAGTTATCTTGTTGTAGTCGGGTATTTTCCAATTAATTTTCCAAGCACAGGGTGTACGTAGAAAGTTGACACCGATAATCCAAAACTGTAAACAAACTCGTGTGTATTAATACATTGCTTTAAACCCCATCTGGACTCCCAGAAACACCACAAACCACTTTACCAGGTCACCTTTTCAACATTTCATTTCATTGAAACGTTTATGATATTATTTCGTTCGGTGAACTTTGGAACTATTTTGTTTGCGTAGTAATTAGGCCGATGTGGACGTTTTTGACATGTTACCGGCTTTCAGTCGTTTTCATGTTTTGAAAACGGAAACCAATTGTTGTATGCCTCTCAAATTGCCCAGTCGGCTGTGGAGTGACCTTTTTTTATTCCTTATACAAAATTATATCCACTGATTAGGTCTTAAGGTTACTACTATTTTAAATACATGCATTGGTTTATGGTCGATTTCCTCTTGTATACTACCAGCTTAGTCGAAGCAAGTGCCATAAAATTTGGCCCCCTGATGTGCTCATCGGCCTTAAGACCGAAGCAATAGCCATACAATTTGGCCCCCTGTTGTGTTGATTGGCCTTGAGACCGTCTAGAAGAATCGTATGCTCACTCTACATCAGTCAGACGCTTTCAATTTCCTTATCACGCATAGGTTGAAAGCGTCTGTAAAACACAGATTATTGAACATCATACGTAACAGAGATCTGTCGTGGTGGTGTTTTAGTGATTAGGAATTGATGGGGAGTTGTGAAAATTTGAGACCTGATATTAGCTCTAATCAATTCAATAATTTGTGGAAGGGAATGGAATACTTGGGCCTAAAGTTTTGCAAAATGTAAGAAATGTATTTTTTCCCGAATAAGCCTCCTGTCATATTAATTTTCACATATTCTTAAAAATGTGTTTAAAAAGAACATGCTATACTAAAGGTTAAATAATGATAACTTGACATCACACGAATTTTTTTTTTTTCATCTTTAATTTTCCGCTTCCGCGCAACCGTCATCAAAATTAATGTTGTTTAAATGTTTCAACCAGTCACACTAAGTGTTCATGACTAGTGTACGTTTCTTTTATTTTCAAAAACGTTGCCTTTGGGTGGCATTTTATGTCGTCTGTCAATGTTGTTAACGATGAATCGCCAACTAGTGGACATTGGTAAAACATATAAGTACTTGTATGAATTGGTCGTTTTGCATTTTTAACAAGATAATACTATTGGAATTCTCATGAATGGGTCCTCTCAAATTTTAGTCCCCGAAATGCACCAAAAGCAACCCTTTCATAACTATATTGTAAAATTATCTGACTGGGGGCTGGTACAGGAAGTGGTGACCCCTGGACATTGTTTAAAAAGTTGGTACTTGTATGAATTGGTCGTTCCGTATTTTTAACAAAAAAATACTAGTGCAATTCTCATGAATGAGTCCTCAAATTTTAGACCCCGAAATGCACCAGAGGCCACCATTTTGTACCTATATTCCTCAAATGATCCGGGGGAGATCCCCGGATCCCCCTTCAGGCAGGGGTTATTCGTCCTCATGTTAGCCCCCCCCCAGTCTGGAATTTCTGGTTCCGGGTCTGGCCACTACTATAGACGGTACCTGAGCGGTACCGTCCAAAAACAACAAAGTAATGCATAAATTTATAATCACACGAATATCTATTTCCTAAGCTTTTTATGTATGTATTTGATGTGAAAATGACCGGAAAAAGGTTGACATTATTGATATTTTAGCAAACGTACCGAGTTTATTTTTTGCAACATTTTCATTAACCGAATCACTTTAACTAATCATAAAACTTAAAAAAATAATAATTTATGCCCAAATTTATAATCAGAATAAGGTTTCTATCGACGCATATATTGTGAAAATTGCTTAAATAGTCTTTAAATTATGGGTATTTTAGTGAACACGCGTCGACTTTTACGCGATACCGCGCCGCTTTAAATCATTAAGCGAGCGTTAAATATCGATTTTTACTCGACATCATTTTAGAGCAATTATTGATTTATCGCATCCGTTGCATATCCCTGTATACATTGGTCCCAGCCCCTGGTAACCAGTCCCTGTGTGCTTCTGATACATATTTTTAAAGCATATTACCTTGGGTCGCTGAATCGCCAGATTTGAGTCATATCGAACATTTATGGAATGAACTGGACAAAAAACAGATGCCTACCAAAGCCTCTAGTTATGCCTACTGTACGACTATTCATGCCTCGCTTGAAAACTTTGAAAGAATGCGAACTTTTCATGACGTTAATTTTTACACGAAGGAAAAAAACTTTATTTTCAAATAATTTTTCGGAAGTATTCACACCAGGACTGTAGAGCTAGTTGGAAAAGTCCACAGGCGTTACAAGACGGCGCGGACTGCATCGATGTACCACCCATAATCACGACACTCGGGCGTTAAATTTATCCTGATACTAATTCTTCCTTTTGCACAGAAGTAACTTTATATCTAGATCTACGTGTATATATTGCAGCTGCAGCTTAGGCAATAATTAAAGCACTTGTATTTATTGCACATTTGGTCACACTATCATGTTTTCCCAGATGGACTGAGTTGCAGTGACCTTCATGCGACGAATGCCTGTGGCTAGGACCTGATAGCCATTACGTTTTACACATGTGCATAGTCATTATATTCTAAGCGCGCGAACTTCGCTGACGAAGCTGATGTGAACCCCGACACGATTCCACCAATCATACAAGTTCTTGGTTATTGTAAGTATGACCTGATTGGTCACAATTATTGGGTGCTCAATGTTACTGTCTTTTCAACAGATATTGTACCCATTGTTTTATCGTGAAATTCGGTAGATACTTAATTGCAGTAGTACGAATATGCTTATCAAATAAATATATTTAGTTATACAAGATTACCACCGATATGTCAATTAATTATAGCTCTGTTCCATAATTAAAGCGTCTTAAACTTTACATGACTCTTACTTTATTATAAAAGCATCAACTTCATCTTGTTGACAAGTACAAGGAAGAATGCCTGTGAAATCTTTGATAATTGAATGTTACAATTTGCTGATCAAGATCTTACCAGATTAATATTTTAGTTGATTCCGGTATAAGATCAAGATTTTTATATGGCATAATCGTCAATGATATATATATATATTCAATACAGGCCTAGATCTATATCCCTTTTAGGTCAAACCCCTTGCGGACGCTACATGTATGTATACGTTTACGATCTTTGGTTTACACAAGTTTTGTAACAAGTACTATAAGCAGTGCGCATGCGTTGAAACGGGATATCCGACCGGACTCACAACAACATTCACAGCGACTTTGAGAAGGCATTTAAACAGGAATTAGCGTACTTGGTGAGTAATAACTCAGTTTATATGTGTTTTTACGTAATATATTATAAGGAAACTTAATTTTTAGCGACCTATGCTTAAGCGACCTTTAAATCGCAGCTTCAATGGAAGGGAAAGTTGGCGCGTGGATAGATGATAATAACAACACTCCAGTCTATCATGGCGCATGTTAAAATGTCGCTCTGGGCCTAAAATGCATCATGGCAAAGAATTGTTACTGTATTTCTGTTCAATTATTTGGTCGTACGTTATTCCTAAACATGCATAATATTTTGTCTGAATAACCCTACCCTGAAGTCTACCTGACACAATTTCTGATAAATCTGATAAAAAACTTAAAAAGTCATCTGTAGCCAAATTGCAAAACGGCTCTATTGAATTAATACATTTTCAACAATAAAACCCATAAATGCACATTTTGACAACCTTCCGATTGTCTTTGAATACATTCTTTTATAGAGAACATTTCACTGATTTATTTAACAGTAGATGTTAATCATCATATTCATCACATTCTGTTGTTTTTTTACAACATTAAAAAAACGGTAAGGGAAATGGTTTGTTGCAGCAGAACGACTGGGTAACAGAAATGTTCTGGGACTTAATTTCTTATGCAAACTGGAATCTCCCGAAGCTTGGGATACTGTGGATTGGTCTTGATCTGCTGGTGAAATTTTCAGAAAATAGCAGACTTGTGTCCACAAAAAATGTCATGATCATGTATTGCTCACATGATTTACATCCTTTGTTTGGTGATCTTTTAAACCCAGATTGTTTTTCACAGCAGTCTTTTAAACTATTTAAATGGTGTGGAAATGGATAAATGCAATTAAACTTTGATGAAAATATCAGAATTGAAGTGGAAAATTACAAACTTGTTTAGAAATAGTGATGATGAATTCGTGCTCTCAGCTCTGTGAAAATTTCTTTACATGGGATTGTTTTATCGCTGTTTTTGGAATAACTCAATATTAACCACATGATTTTATTGAGGATTTAACATCTTAAAAGGCTGATTTTTACATTGGGTAGGTTTAATTTACGATACTTGTTGTAAAAATAATTTTTTTAACATAAACATCAGATGCATCCTAGTGCGTCTGCATGGAGATAAGACAACTGCGTCCCAGTGTAAAGTACACTCTCCATGGAGTAAAGGGTTAAACTCCCAATAAATCTGAAGAAAAAGTTTTGATTCAATTTAGCCAAAAATTTACAAAGTTTAGGGATTTTCTCTCACTCGGGCAGTTTAAATAAATAGCAATTGTTTATTAATTATTTAATACTACAGGTTCCTGGCAAAACATCTTTGAAATTACATTGGTGGAATGCAAAAGCATGATTTTGGTCTCCTGTTTTCAAATCCTAGTGAAAACCCTGATACTACGTCCTTACTTTTATTCCTAAAATGTTGCTGTAATTTCTCGACTTTTTCCCCAATTTCCAAGTTCAATGCGCAAAAATTCCCAATTTAAAGGGTATGGATCTTCAAAAATACAAAGTATTCTTGTATAACCCCCCCCCCCCAATTTTGAAATGACCCTCTGATGTGAAAACTTTGGGAATTTATAAGTCGAGGGAAAACACTGGGCAGAATCCTGTTTATAAATATTGACTAAAATGGTGGCTGTTGAACAAAATTGGTTCATATAAATAATTCCATTTGCTAATTAATATTTTCTGTTGGGATTATGAACACAATTTCACCATAAGCTTTGAGAAAAACACCAAATATATGTACCGGTATATAAATTATTATTCCCAGTATTTTCTATAATTTAAACTCTAATGAAATTTGACACCATTGTACATAAAATTTAATTCCTTACAATTTTTACATTCATGTAAAAATGATTTAACCAATACTTTACACTGTTATTTGTCAAGTTGTAGTATACAGGTGTCGATCACTAATTATTTTCGGATAACCTGTATGGAGATTGTGTACACATTCCAACTGGGCCCGTATTCACAAACTTTTTAAGAATGAATCTCAGACTTAGACTTTAAATTGGTAAATGTTCATTTTGTTCCTACGTTATTATTGCACAATTAATTTTGATAAACAATGGCGAAAGTGTAGAGTGAGTAACAAGAAATATTTAGGCAAAAATGTATCCGTTTAATTACAGGGGTTCCATTTGACCCGGGACTACAGATATAATAAAAACGGCGTTTAAATATAATGAAAACGAAATGCTTGTAAATTTAACTTTTGCAATTTTAAAGTCTTAAGTCTGAGATTCAGACTTAAAAAGTTTGTGAATATGGGCCCTGGTCTCTTATCAGGATAATGTAGGTATGTGTATTAGGGGTCTGTGGAGTATAGGGTTAATGAAATGTAAGTCAAGTATAGTACTTGGTCACATGAGGTAAAAAACTAGGTCATGGTGTCAACTCATGGACAATCCTTGTGGAGTCTCTATAGGCTGCATTTTCTAGCTGAACTACCTGAAGCCTGATCAGAATGTTTGTTAATAAAATGCAGGTCCAGTATGGTACTGGGTCTTCTGGGGTCGAAACAAGTCATTGGGGTCAAATCATTGAAATTCCTTATGTCAGAACTCTCAGAGGCCACATTTTCGACCTGGGCAAACTGAAATGGCATTAAAATGGTTGTCTTAACGTTATGTTCCCACTTTCTAATTACTCGGGCGAACGATGTAGGGTCACATTGCCCCCTTGTTATTGAACGTTTTTGTATAAAATATTCTTGCATTGCTCACGGCCAGCAGCTGCTTACAAATATGTTAACAAAGAAAACTTTTCCAGATTAAAAATGACTGGTCGTGCTAGAGGAAGGGCCAGAGGCCGAGCACGAGGGGCTACCGATGAATCCGCAAGTCGTCCAGGGGATGCTCCAAGTCAGCCGCCAGCACCTGCACCTGTAAGTAGTGGTTAGGTTTTAAGACGTAACTTCCATTAATTAACACGATTCAAAATACAGCTTCATCTAGTGTGTTGCAACGAGCTCGACATAGTCACTACAATGTGCATGCACCTGTCCGGATTTGTTTTGTCTGAAAAATTACTCATTTCTTGGGGGATTTTCGAATGACTAGGCACAATGTTCACCATGATGAGACGGGGATTCTTTCGATTTATCAAGTAATGCCATCCTTGGAACATTGTGTGGTTGGTGTAACCGTATCTACTCTTGAAAATGGCTCCTACTTGTATGATTTTTTTGAGTTGTCCCAGTGCTTATCTTTTTTTGGCCGTGTATAAATAGTTGATCCTTGAAAGGCCATGAAGAGGACTACATAATAAATGCCCACTTGCCTACCTACCCACTCGCCTAAATTTTGTTGTGTAGGGTTATGCCAAACAAACTGATTTTTGAAAATGGTTTTAAGCTTTTCAATCTATTTCACAGGTACCGCAGCCTGTTGCTCAGGGTGGCAATGGTAATGGTAATGGACCTCCACCTGCGAGTGGCAGGGCATCATACAGAGGTGGTGCCAGGGAGGCTAAACCCGGTATGTCCGGTTCTGGTGCTGTCTCTGCGCCGGCTGAGGAAATAGCAAGTCTCTCCCTTGGAGAAGGAGATGGTCGTGTACGTAGAAGAAGGTTTGGAGAAGAACCCCACACTAGGCCTGCACACATTACAGACAAATCTGGTAATGCCTGCTGCATATTAGACTTAAGTTGCTTTAATGAACAAATATTCCGTGTATTTTCTCTATATTTTAACAGACGTGGTTATGTAAAGTTACCATAGTTTGCATGACTTAGTTTGGTTTTACTTCGTTCAGAAAAATATTATGAAATCTGAATTTTATACCAACATTTTTTAACAATTGTTGCCAACATAAAAATCCAAATAGAAATTTTTCAGATCAACACATTGTAATATTGTGTGTTTTACTTGGAAGCGAGTATTTGATTGACTGTAAGAACACATTATCAGCAGGTTCCAGCACACTACAATGAAAACTGGTATTCACGGTATTTCTGTAACTTGATTTCAGGTAATTCTGGGGTACCTTTGCCTGTAATGACCAATTACTTCACTCTGGAACAAGCACCAGATTGGCATTTGTACCAGTACCGTGTCGACTTCAAGCCCGATATTGACTCTAAAAAGCTTCGAATCGCTCTGCTATATCATCATGAGGAACTACTTGGAAAAACAAAAGCTTTTGATGGCATGACTCTTTTTTTGCCTAGAAAGCTTCAAAATGTGGTATGTTATTAAGAACTTGTATTCTTCCATCATCATTAAAACATAAAAGTCCTTGCTGGTCTTATGCAGCATAGGAGAGATGTTGTTGACATTTTCAATAATACTGAGATAAGCTGGTTTCTTTGCTGTGCTTCGATCATTCTTGCTTTCCAATATTTTGATGTAATTGATTCTGGCTGATACACTGTAGTTGTTTATCATTGGCCATTTCTATATTGATAATTTACATGGCAAAAAGAGTTCCCTATCCCCAAGTATTCTTGGTGTACTGTTGTATATTTCCAATATTCTTTGCCATTTATTTCTTTTTCTGATACAAATTTATGCGTGCTTCAATAAAACATATTCTGTTTTCTAGGAAACTGAAGTGTATTCCAAACGAACGTATGACGATGAAAACATACAAATCATAATCAAACTGACAAATGAGCTGCCACCCAGTTCTCCTCAGTGTATTCAGGTGTACAATATCATCTTCCGAAGGTTAGTCATATGGTTCATAAAAGCTATTACTTGTTTTAAACATTGGAAGGATTTATTTTCATTGCCAAATTAGTAGCAGGGATGTGGATAAGAGCTGGGAGTTGTTAAAATTACCTGGTACCTTAAGCATCATCGCCTGGCTACTTGATTTAAGAATGAAAAGTACAAAGTTTTAATGTTTGTAGCCTTGCTTATGAGAACGTGACAACGATATTTGTAAACATGATCAGCAGTTTCATTCACGCACTGCAGTGTGTAATCAAGGTTCAAAACAACACACGAAAAAATCGGCATCCGTAGATCTGATTCTCACAAGTGGCGAGAGCAATCATTGTTCAATCTTAACTTCTTATTTTCATCTTTTATTAATACTCGAATTGCTATAATTATATTGCTATTATTATGACATAGTGCGTCATAAAATTGGTCTACAAGTTGATTGTTGCTAGTTCTATAGCAAAAATATCTATTTGCAAATATAATCGTAAGTTCAGTTTTTATCCAGCTGCACAGTTCAGGTGATGAACATGCACGATTACGACAGTTTGTAACTGGAATTATATGTTATGCATATTAATTTGAAGACGTTATTTTAGAGTTCTGGGTATGATTGACATGAAACAGATAGGACGCAACTACTACAACCCTGCGCAAGCTGTTGATATTCCTCAGCACAAGTAAGTGTCGTTCATACCAGCCTGTTGTTTAGTGTCCTTGACTTGTATTGAGGTATTATTCTTAGACAATGTGGTAACTATTCTTGCTTAGAATGTTTTTCATTAATTTGAAGTTAATAAACATGTATATTAGCTCAACAAGAACAGTTCGATCTATGGTTACAGTGATTTTTTTTGGGTTAATTATATTGCCGAATATAGCAGGCTTCTCACAGTCTTGAAAAGTCCTTGAATTTAATGCCTTCTCATTGAAAAGTACTTGAATTTGTAACGGCCAAAAACTCCTTGAAAAGTACTAGTATATAAAAAAATTGGTTAACTGCCCTTTAATTCTTCTGCTGCAAATAGAAAGAGGACAAAAAATAACAAACAAACCAACAATAATGAAAAAGTGTGCAAAATGACAGAGCTTTTTTCGACAGGGCCCACTGCTTAGTAGACGATAGTGTGGTCATACAGTTTTGTATTGTAGTCGGCAGGTTTATTTGCCCTATTAAAGTAATTCATCGCGCTGAGTAATTTTAACCAAGCTGCAGTGATGGTCATTTCGGTGGGATAAATTAAAAAAATACACTGAATCTTTTCTTCTCTATACCAAAAATGTCAACATTTTTAATCTGTATGAACCATTTATAGGCTGTTTTCCCTGATCAAAAAGTGTCCTATCATTTTTCCCCCTCTGACTGAATTTCTTTTTATTCAGTCGGGTTTTTTGTTAATTTAGTCTTTATAAACGGCCACAGATGAAAAGTTATTTTTATAAGCAAAACAACCATTGCCTTAATTTTCCAAATTTGGGATTTATCGCGTCTATTATGCCAATTGAAAAGGCACAGGCAGTAAAAAAAAATTTTAAAAATCACTGGTTTAAGATGTACATTTCTGACTTTGTAAGTAGGCATGAACACGGACTTAGCCACATTTCATTTCTTAATTTTAAGTTTCTGGAATGGTTTTACAACTAAGTCTTGTGCTTTTTTAGTAAATTAAGTTTGTTAATATACAATATATTACTATGATCTATTCAAGTCAGGTTTTTGTGTATTTAACCTTTTATAAAAGAAGCTTGTCTCTTGCATCACCTCGTATATATATATATAACAAACACCAGCAAGCAAACATTGAGTTTGTCTTCTTTTTTTCAAAATTATTATCTATCAAATAATACTTTACCCCTAAAAATACCCTGTGTTCAATATACCTGACAATGTTATGTATTTTTGTTGGTTGGAATTTGAAAGGGTCTTTTTTCACTTAATGTTCTTCTGTTTACGTTGTGGAAATGAGAATTATTACCATTTTTGTATCAAGATAGAATGGAGAAGCTTCACATTTGTATGAAAGTGTCGACATTTTATTTATGCATTCATGTTTGTTGATTATATATTCTAGGTTGAGGGTTATGCCAGGATACATTGCTTCAATTCTGCAGTATGAGAATAGCGTGCTACTCAATTGTGACATTTCCCATAAAATTCTGAGGTCTGACACAGTATTGGACATCATGTATGACACGTATAATCGCTCCGGGGATAGATTTTATGATGACTGTTCCAAAAAGTTGGTGGGGCAGATTATTCTTACAAAGTAAGTATGGGAAGTGGCTTGTTGATACAGGTGAATTAGTGCAGTTAAAAGTAGAAATGTTTTTGTGAGAAGCATAGAACACATGGACATTATTTTTGAGCTCTAGACACATTTTTAATGAACATTTGACTGATGTGCTTGTTGCTTCTTAAGTTGCCAAATATGCATATGGTTTATTTTGTATACGCCTGTTCATAGAATGTATTATAGTTTCATCTGCAGTGGGCAGTTAAGCTTTAGGGCAGACGGAGTCCAGTTAGTTGTCCAATCGATCACTTTTTGTCCAATCATTACTAAATTTGGTCAGTATGTGTATGTGCATAATGTCTCGGTCGAGTTCGATAACCAGCCTTATCGCTCTAGTCACTCTGGAGTTGTCGCCCTTTTATTACAGAAATTTTCTAAAATTTGTTTCGTTTTAACTCTGAGCTCCGATGTGGGACATGCATTTTTTGTGACAGTTGCCACTCTTGTTTATTTTCTAAGTCATCATTAATTTTGATTATCGGCTTCCTCAGATTTGTTGATTGAATTTCTTGGACAAGGAACCAAACAAAAAGGGCATATGTTGCTTAATACTATTTTTATCTGATGTTTTTAGATATAACAACAAGACTTATCGTATTGATGACATTGACTGGAATAAAAAACCTCACGATACCTTCAAACTCAGGGATGGCTCCGAAATCAGTTACAAGGATTATTACCAGAAGGTAAGCATTTATATGAAGTGAACTTTGTGTCCGGAGCCCTAGCTCGTTATCCGGAGCCCTAGCTCCTTTAAGAATGATGCATGGTCCTTGTTGTTAAAAAATAACGAAATCATAATTGAAGTGGACTGATGATGTACATTCCTTAAATGTGATCTGTAGAGTTCTGCTGTGTTTGTGTTTATGATGAATACTACTGTGGTATTTATCGTACTAAACTTGTGATATGACCGTTTTAATTTTTCTTGCAGAGTTACGGCATCACCGTCTCGGATGGGGAACAACCACTATTGGCATCAAAACCAACTGCTAAAGACCGAAGACGTGATAAACTTCATGGCAAAGAAAATTCTGAGAACATGTACTTCTTGCCTGAATTATGTGTGTTAACAGGTATGTATATGAAGTTTCTTTCTTGTGGAAATCAGAAGTGCCGATCTATGTCATTACAATAGCTTTTAGAGTAACCACTTCTGATCACCTTGTGTCATTTGTGCTTTGCCTGTGCTTTAAACTAAACGTCTGTACGGTCGCCAACAGATTTTCACCAATTTTGGTGTGGAACATTGTGTTTAAAGGTCAAAAGTTTTTTAAAATATGCTCTTTAGGTCAATTTTACCATACGCTGGTGGCTTTCTGATTTAATAAATAAGTAGAGATGAGGACCCAAATTCTTGCTATACAGATCTACATGACTAAAACAGGAGTACATTTTCCACATTGCCAAATTTAGTATAGAAGAGTTAAATGAATTACAAGGGCAGTATATATTTGATACAGGTCTCAGTGATGATGTACGGGCGGATTTCACTGTAATGAAAGATGTAGCCCAAGTTACTAGAGTTGCACCAAGTGGTAGGGAAAAAAATCTCTCTGGATTTATTCAGCAAATAAACAGGTATTGTGTGCAGATTTTACCTTAACATTTTGGTCTTGTAAATTGTTTCTCTATACTTATAACTTTGCAAATGTCATCTTGTTCATTGTAAAACTTGTTTATCATATCCTAGAGTAACTAAGCATGATATAGTAGTAAATTATTATGAATTGTTGACCATGAATCCAGGTTCTTTGGTTCTTTTTTGCATCTGCCCAATGTACTGTTACTGTATGCTTTCAAGCATTGATCTTATGAGAATGTAAGCATCAATTTGTGATATATTTGCATTTAATACACTCCTTACTTGTATTGTTGAATAGTTTCATATAAATATTTTTAACAGAAATGAGAAAGTCAGACAGGAAATGGGTGGATGGGGTCTGAAATTCTCCGACTCGTTGGTGTCATTAAATGCTCGCATTATGCCGAAAGAGAAAATATTCCAGGAGGGAGAGGTGCAGGTATGTGGCATTTAAGTTTTTTCGGCAAGCCTAATGTTTGTTAAATTGGAAACACTTGATGCTGAATAAAATTTGACTTTTGATTGGAAAAAACTAGTGCAGTCGTTTATACAATTGATAACGCTATATTGACAAATGTTTTTTTCTATCGATATTCAGTCCATACTTACAAATATCAATATTTTAGACATTGTTCTGTAATCATTATGTATCACGGCTTTCAGACTCTATATAGCACAGCTTTCAGACATTACTGTCTAATCTTTATATATGTAGTCATGATTTACCTTGTACTTTCTGTTACAACAGTTGAACTATAAACCAGAAGAAGCTGACTGGAGTAGAGACATGAGAGGCAAGCGTTTGATTACTTCAGTAAATCTCAAGGATTGGGTTGTCATCTTCTTTAGGAGAAATAACTCTCAGGCTCAGGACTTTGTTCAGACATTAAGTCGTGTTGGACCTCCTATGGGAATGAGGATTGATACTCCACGTCCGTAAGTAGCATTGCTTTACTTGCTCCTTATAACTGTGTAAATGAGTAGTTCATGACCAAGTGCTTACTATATTAGTGTTATTTCTAGAATTTGAAAAGGGCAGGGTGCTGGCAAAAAAAGGGCACTTTGGTCGTTGCAAATTCGTTCCAAAGGGACAAAATCATAGTTAAAATGTGAATGTTTCACATATTTGAGTAAATGTTATTGGACTATATTGTGTGTATATGAAGTGTGTCG
This sequence comes from Mactromeris polynyma, assembly GCA_032209605.1. Lineage (NCBI taxonomy): Eukaryota > Metazoa > Mollusca > Bivalvia > Venerida > Mactridae > Mactromeris > Mactromeris polynyma. The sequence continues at coordinate 745,023 of JASFXZ010000021.1, read as the reverse complement.
ATGACTCCCTATATTCACAAACTATGAGCAGAATAATAGCATTTGCTATTGTGACAAAGGGTGGAAGTGGGACGTCTCTGGTTTATGAAAACGTTTCTTGTTTAATTCTAAATTAATTGCATGGACATTAGCAGCACCATACATGTACATAAAAGTTAAAAAATCTTAAATTCTCCATTCATAAATAACATTTTGTTGTTAAAATATGTATAAATTATATTCCCTAGACCAGCACAATACACTAAATATTGATGTCACAAATTAATTCAGTAAACTTTCATAGTACCAAACGGTACGAACGTTCTGGGGACGAACACAAAGTGAAAATTTTACATGGCTTTGTTTCAAACTTGATAATAGAAGAAACATATGATTTTGTTAAGTTAAGGCATATTTACACAATTGACATTGATAGTCAAAAGCTGTAAGCAACTGTCGTGTGGATTTAGCATCGAAATTCTCTTGAAAACGGCACATAACGGAGCGGCCGCCATCTTGAATTTTTGTTTACATGTGAGAGGAAATGAAAGTGGTCTAGTATTGTATATATTCCGGGTGATTTCGTACAAAAATGGACCAGAATGTTTTAGAATACTGATATTCTTATAAATACACCAAAGAATCCAGCGAACTCGCCTCAGAAAAGTAAAAAAGTCGTCAACTAAAATTTTCAATTTCTCGTCGAAATCCCTCGTCTTCTGCAGTTATTAATTTTTTTCTTATTAGCAAATAGTAATTGTTTAATTCGTTTCGCATTACCATTGTCGATTAAATCAAACAAGGCAATCGCTTAAAAAGTGCAATGTTTTCGCATTATCAACAAACTCGCTAACCATTCACGCGTGTTTACATGTACAACGGTTTAACCCGGCCTCTATCAGTTAATCGTACGGACGGCACGCGTAACGGGAACCAGCCAGTTCAGGCCTTTTTCTATAGGTCCCACGGGTCCGACTATCGGACCCATTCCCCAAGCAAAATATAGCTTTTTTTCCCAATCAGAAAAAAAAATTCCCAATTGGAAGTACCTACGAAAAATCTTCTATTGGGGCCGCATATAATTACCGGCAAGTCGCGAAATAAACATCAAAACAATGCATTAGGGTATTCTCGGATTTCATCGTTGATTAATATATAACATGTGATGATAGCCGACTTTCGCTTTATAAATGTTTATCGTGAACAGGTACCATCACAAAAATGTCGCAAGTAGGAAATAGTACTGCGTCAAAATAAGAAAGACAGATTCTACGGGATCGAAAACGGTAAATTCCATGTTTGAAACAGCGTTGAGTGCCCCTCTGTTAGAACTTTCTCAGTGAGTCCGATGGTTATTCAACTTATTTATGCTGGCGATGAACATCGTACTGATCAAATCCCTCAATGGAGTGCGCTTTGTGAAGTTTGTTTATATTTCGAACCATGTTGGTTTATTTTACGTTTTGAAGACAAACTTTTCTAATAGATTGCTGTCAATGATAATTGGCAGTTGGATAGACCTATAAATATGACCCTTCAAAATTTATTTAACATTTTCCAGTTAATAAGTGACATGCAAAGTGAAAGTAAAAAAACAACATAATGAATGTGCATGCACATGTCTAATATTTTAGAATAGCTGTAGGAATGAGTGTATGCATGATAAAATGGTACACCTAATTTCCCAATGCTTATCTGAAAGCTCTTTGAATTATCCTAGCCATATATTATTGTCCCGTTTGTCAGAAATGTTGAACATTTTGTGTCTATTTGTCTGTCGATATAAGAATTGTAGATTGAAATGTTTGTTTTATATAAAACTTAGATAAGAAAGCCTGTTCTTTTAACTATGAAAATTCCCAAAATTGGAGTTGAAGCGATTAAATTTCTTCCCAAATTGGCGAATTTTACGACGCAAATTTTCCCAATTCATCCAGGGTCTTTTTCCCAAAATGGACAGAAAAAGGCATGCAGTTATATGCAGTGTAGACGATTGTCGATGTATTGTAAACAAAGGCACATGCTGTGACGCTCGGGGGCATTTTACAGGATGTAGATTACACAGTTGACAGATTATTGCAAATAGGGCATTAGGGGCGCTAATTAGGGCAGCGGGGCGGGGCCAAAAAGGGGCATGGCGCGGCGCCCCGCTATAGAAATAACACTACTATATATTAGGGTGTCATGTTACACAGGCCTTTTTGTCCATTTTGGGAAATAGACCCAGGATAAATTGGGAAAATTTGCGTTGTTAAATTTGTAAATTTGGGAAGAAATTTAATCGCTTCAACTCCAATTTTGGGAATTTACAGGCTTTCTTATCTAAGTTTTATATAAACACAATATAGTTTAGATATGCATGACATATTTTCATATCATGTCCAAGTATTGCCGAGTTAAGGGCCCTTGGACTTAATTATGTTACATGGAATTTTGTTTGCCCATTAGTTGGCATTACATTTAGTATTAGTAGCAATTATATAAATTATGACACTTCTTTCCCTAGACAAAATAGCCTTGTGGGGTATTAATCACTCGGTGATGCCTCAAGTTCTTATTGTCTGCAATGGTTCAGTGTAGTTGGTGAAATTAGCTGGGAATGTGAACAGATGTATCATATGTTTTTCTGTTTGTTTGCCTTGTATATAAACTTAACTATGTTTATATAACACAAACTTGTGTATGTCATTATTTTATTTATTACCTTTACATTTTCAAGTGTTGAACTGAACGATGACAGAAATGAGACGTATTTGGCTGCATTGAGACAGAACATAAGTAATACGACACAACTCGTTATGTGCATTGTTCCTACTAATAAAAAGGATCGTTACGATGCAATCAAGAAATTCACTTGTGTTGACCATCCTGGTATGTGCAAATTACTTTGTTGATAACATCTTACATTTGTGCTAATAAATGGAATAAAACCTTTTGTATTAAAAGTTAAAAAGGAATGAGTACAGCATATTTTTGTAATCTTATTCCTAGTCAGACCTAGTTTATATGAGAACCTTCTAACCGAATACTTGGTATCATCCGAAATAAATATCGGGTCCCGATGTTTCTTCTTAGGCACGTCAAATTGAAATGGGCTATTTGAAACCATGTTTTATTCGAACTAAAATTTTGGACCCAATGAATTCGAATGAACGAGTTCTGATTGTATTGTTTAATAATCTTTTACTGTTGTGTTTTAGTTCCCAGTCAAGTGATAGTATCTCGCACCCTATCCAAAAAGCAGATGATGATGAGTGTAGCTACTAAAGTTGCCATACAATTAAACTGCAAGCTAGGTGGTGAAGTATGGGCACTTGAAATCCCTGTAAGTTATTTTCCTATTATATTGTACTTGTCTAACAACCCTCATATCTTCTGAATCGCGAATTGCTGTGATATTTGTAGTTTATAATGTGATAGCCTTCTGTGTCTCGATATCAAGTAGAGTAGATGCAACATGATGCATGAATAAATGTTTAAATTCTTGTGTAACTTGTGCTATAACTTGAAATTTGATTGCTTGTAAAAAGCGCAAACTAGTTAGCTAGTCTTGACTACAGAGTGATTATTGTGGCCCATTAAGGTGGGGACATATAGTTTAACCCATGTCCTCGAATACCACAAAAGTTGGTCTATCGCACATTTCTAGTTTGTCTTGTATTTGGCACTACGTTTGTTTATGAAATTCTATAGTGCTGGGGAAATCTTGAATAATTTGCTTCCTTGAATTGGCTTGATTTTTTATGGTTTTAATATGGTGTGGTTGAATTGGCTATTGTTTTTATATGTACATAGAGGCTTTGTTTTTTTTGTATAATGGCTTTGTTTTTGTTGATTTTACGTAATTAGTTGAGAAATATGATGGTTGTGGGCATCGACAGTTACCATGATTCATCTAAGAAAGGAAGATCAGTGGGTGGGGTAATTGCATCTATGAATCCGGCATTGACTAGGTACTATTCAAGATGCACATTCCAAACATCTATGCAAGAACTTATTGATGGTCTCCGAGTCTGCATTAAAGGTTTCTAGCCTGCATGAACAAGCTTTTTCAATTGTTCTTGAGTTTATTTTTGTTCCTTTTATGCTTTCAGTTCCTCCGCTTTAGTTTGCTGCATGCACTTTTTTGCTAGTTATAATGCTTTATTTGCTTTTCAGGCTTTAATGTTTGCTGCGTTTATTTAAAAGTCACATTGATATCTTAGCAAACTTGACAAATTTGTGTTCTTATGGAAACCTTTTTTAGCATTAATTGCAAATTATCATGCAAGAATTTTATAATTTCTAAAACTCATTATTACCAATGTCTGCAATTGTCTTCAAGTAAATTATCCTGGTGTTATTTTTGTACAAGGTTTGTGTGTTCATGGAAGATTTCAATGTGACCGTTGTATTTTTCATTTGCTTACATTTAACTTTAGACAACTGTATTAGGATCATGAATTATGCAGCCATGTGTAGTCCTATTTTAATGAATCTTTTATCAACAAGTTGTTTGGCTGTGCAACAAATTATTAATAAGCGCATTATGCTATTGATATAATCCAGTAATCTTGATATGGTTGTCTCGTTTCCTGTTGAACTTGTTGACTGTTGTTTACTTTTGTTATTATCTTATGACAGTTGAAAAATATCATGGTTGTTGGTATTGATACATACCACGATTCTGCCAAGAAAGGACAATCGGCGGTCGGCTTTGTAGCCAGTATGAATAAAACTCTGACACGGTATTACTCCAGGGTGACATTTCAAACTGCCAAACTGGAACTGGCCGATAGTATACAGATCTGCTACAGAGGTAGGGCGTGTGTTGTTATTGTTGATCATTCTAGTTTTCAGTTACTGAACACAGTTAACATATATTTACCGTCTGTGTATGCATTTAAACAACTGAACATCCAATTGAGTATTTTAATTGCTGTAATGCAGAATATCAATTTGAAATGTAATAATTGATTAACATTCTGTACTTTGTTTGGCGTTGTATCAGTATGTGATGAACTTCATTGAATTTCAGAAAAACATAGTTGATAATATACTTTGCAGTTCCACAGGTGTTCCCCAAAATAATGGCCACTACACCAGTTTTTGATAGATCAGAACTTTCTATGCCTCATTTCAATATTCAACTGCTCTTGAAATATAATCGCCCAGCTGAACGATTATCATGACTGATATATATGACTTCTGTTTCTAACCCTATATATATTGGATTCCTTAATTTTGTCAAATATACAGATCTGTTTACCTTGATATTGGCAATTTTTTGCATTTTTCACTTTAAATACTTTATATGTTTAATGGTCATTTTTGAAATAAAATACTGGGCTGACAATCGTAACTTTTTCAAAATAATTCAAATAATAGTTGTTTGTAACCTGAACTTGCGCTACATTTACTTCTTTCATCTAGATTTTCTTGTGGTTGACTGATACTAAGCAATATTCAATGTTGGCAAGTAAAATAAAGCGGCACCACCAGACTGCTCCAGCATGGTCGAAACCAGGTTATAAGAATGGTGTGTGTCGTTGGGCGGGCAGGCTGGCGGGCTTCAAACTAGGGGGTTTCCAGTCTTTACCTACCTTTATATTTCCTTCTTGTTCCTGATTTACAGATAGTATTGATATCAAACAGAGATATCTGGGTGAAAAAATTGATTGTAATTTCTGTTTTTGTTTGGCTAGAATTCTGTAGGCAGCAGAAGTTGCATGTTTAGTTATTGCTCTGGGTAGGTTTTTAAACAAGTTATTAGAATGGTGTGTGTTGTTGGGCGGGGGGGGGGGGGCGTCAAACTGGGGGTTTCTGGTGAAGAACTTGAGTTCTGTTGATCATATTGTAACCAAACTTGGGTGTATAGTAAGAACATATGGAGAGCTCGCTTGGGATGGCTTTTTGGTTCGTTCCACCAAAGGTCAAGGGCACTGTTATTAAAATTAGCAATTTGGTTTCCGGCAAATAACTTTAGTTCCGTTGTTCATATTGACATGAAACTTAGTGTATAATAAGAACATGTTGAGGGCTTTCTTGGGATTGCTTATGGGTTCGTTCCGTCCAAGGTCACTTAAAATTTAAAAATCAGTTTCCACTTAATATCTTCGCTATGCGTGGGTGTATTGACATCAATCTTGGTGTATAGTTTGTGCATATATATATAATATATCTAAGTGCGAGTGTGTGTATGCATGTGTCATCTACGGCACCTTTGCAGCTTAGATGATCGTCATGTATTTATTATACAAATAGAGCCTTGGTTACAAATAATTTAGGTTGAAAATCTGGTTTGTGGGCATTGCCCATTTCTTGTTCTAAGCTGAAATACAGTCGAGGTAATTATACCATTTATGTTACAATATTCTGTATTGATTTCTTTTCGTTGGATGCTTGATGTTCACACAAATTATCATGAAACCATTTTCACCATACTTACTGTAATGCAATTCTGATCATTGCGGGATAGAAGTTGTGTTTCCAAAGGACAGTTCCTCTTTTTCTTGGGAATCGAAACATTTCCAGGAAATAATGTTTTCTGATAATGTGACGTGATTTAAAATTATTAATTGAAGCTTTAAATGTCTTGTTTTGATAGAAATAGGTACAATTTTTCATCAAAGTAGTTTTTAACTGCATTACCATGGGTTCCACTAGGTACTGAATCACGAGGGTCATTTACTTTTTAGAGAAAATTTTATCTTTAAGTCAAAATCCTGGGGGTCGAAATGTTGCTTTTTGGAATTTACAGGGGACAAAGGGTCGACTCCGGGTTAAAATGGAACCACTGCATGGTGTTCTGTCTCTTCAATTTGTCCAATTGTGTGTTGTAGCAGTAGATGATCCCAAAACAAAATAATTATTGCCTGTAAAAGTTGAATTATGCAAATCAAAACTGGCAACAAAAGAATCATTAGACCGAGTGCCACTATTTTAACTATCTTTTGTAAATTTGTAAGTATATGTAAGAGTATCTATGTCGAAGTATGAACACAACATGCAAGTTTGTTTAAAAAAAATCATTACAGTGTTTTGAAGTACAAGATAATATTTAATGTAAAACCATAATTGTGATAGGCAGTTTTTGTAATTTTATTATTTAGATATTATTGGCCATTTGAATGCGTGTTGGAGGTCTTTAGAGACTGATTTGCTATTTAATTTTTCACTGTAAACCTTGGCCAAATGTTGAGCTGAACTTGTATGACAAGTTTAGTCTCTCACGTTGTGCCATATTGTTGTCCTGTGTTGCAAGTCGACTATTAACCTTGTTTGAAGTTAGTCGAGTTCTCGTTTGATCAGATATATTCTTTGTTGTTGTAGGTGCTTTGGAGAAGTTTCACGAAGTTAATGGTTGTCTACCAGAGAGGATAATTGTTTATCGTGATGGTGTTGGTGACGGTCAGTTACCAGCTGTGTCTGAACATGAGGTCCCACAAATGCTTGATGCCTTCAAGAAAGCTGGTGGTCAAAATTACAGGTAAACTTACTGAAAATCTACAAGTCTTTCTAAAATTGTTTTGCATTTGGTAATTTAAAAGTATGTTCAGCATGTGATGTAATTGCATTTTTGTTAAATTGTTCAGACCGAGTGGTATGGACATTTTGTTAAACTGTTGAGGTCATAATTACAATTTGTATGAAGAAATGCTGTACATGTTCATACTATGCCCCATTGCTCCACTCGACTGCCACATTGTGCTTTATTGTTTGTACTTACAATTTTCAGTCCAAAGGTTGCAGTAGTTGTAGTGAAGAAAAGGATAAACTCGAGATTCTTTGCCCGTGCTGGACCAGGCTATGCCAACCCACCGCCAGGAACAGTAATTGATTCAGTGGTCACCAAACCTGAATGGTAATACAATATTATAGGTTTCTATCTTATATATACAACTTAAGTTCATACTGTTTGCTGAAGTTACAAAGCTTTCATAAAATTATTTGTTAGTTTTGGAGTAGACAGTACAGCTTGTATCAAACATGATTTGTAAATTGATTCTAAAATGTACTGGAAGAATAGTATTGGGCAGATGTTTTTAATCAGCTGATTTGCTCAATCTCTATGATTAAACAGTTCTGGTTCTTAATGTATGTAATGAGAAACACTTGCATATTGTGCACTAGCGAATCCTAATATAATTCAATTTTTTAAAATGATATAAACAAAGGGACTGAATCAAGTCAATGTTTGTTGTAAAGTGAGCATTCTATGTTTATAGGTACGATTTCTTCATAACATCTCAATCTGTGAAGCAAGGTACCGTTACACCTACGCATTACAATATCATCCATGATAATACAGGACTTCGACCAGATCATATGCAGAGATTAACATACAAACTCTGCCATCTTTACTACAATTGGCCGGTAAGTGATTGCCTTCAAGTGTGTTATGTGCATTCATTTCTTTGATACTAATTCTTTATAATTTTGGATGTCCACTCAATCTGATGTCTTTTTTTGTAGCTCATTGAAAAAGTCGCTTGACCAATGTTTTAAAATACCCTGTGATACTAAAATTTATTTGCAGTCGCTCAATGAGTATAGTGTAGTGGTTAATATTGCAACGTCTTCATAAATTCAAATTCACAATAGTGGGATAAAAAAGTAGTCGCATGCAGTAATTTGAAGATAGATTGATATTGATTGTGACATGTCATTTTCTGTATTTCAGGGTACCATTAGAGTGCCAGCACCATGCCAGTATGCCCACAAACTAGCTTTCCTTGTTGGACAGAGCATCCATAGAGATCCAGCAATTGAGCTTTCCGATCGATTGTATTTCTTGTAGTGTTCTGTGTCAAGACAATGCACAGTATATACCTCATGTGTTCAGTTCAGCTGTATCAATTGAAACCCTGTGTAGAGTTGACAATGGAGGAAGAAGTCACAAGTTTTAATTGTTGATTTTATAATCTAGTGTTTTCTTGTTGACTAGCAGTAAATTAAGTACTGACTGACTATTGGTTGTACAACGAAGAGATTCTATTTTAATTAGCGTAATTCAACAGTGGAAAACAAAATATCATGCATTGTGTTGTATGAACATAACATACAGATATTGGATTGTTGATATTTTCATTTCGACATCACTGCATGGATATATATACATCATTAATATTGTACTGCTGTCAGTGAACATGTGGTTCTTAAATGATCTCAACTGTTTTTCATACTACATGTATTTGGTTTCTTATCCTCGTCTTCTTATGCCATTGTTCTATTTTTTGTCTACATTTAATCATCACTTGTGCAAGTACATAAATTTATGTTTCTGTCGATCATGAATCTCATACGATTACCATTAGCTATCATGTACTGTTTCAGTAACAATTACTCTGCATGTAAGTGTCTACTGGGAATTTCAGATTTTGTGCATATTCTGTGTAGTTGAATGGACTTGTAATAAGCAGCACATTTGCTTCAGAACAGCTTTGAATTTAAATAGAAAATTTGAGCATTATTTTGATAATGCCACTTGGGCGTTGCTAAATGGTAGATCTCGATACACTATAGTGGTGTGTCGTCAGAAAAGATTCTGTAAAGTAAAAAATGTTTCCGGTGTGATTAGAACATGTATACTTACTTGTGTACAGTGTAGATCCTTGATTTTGTTTTATTATTGTTTTGTTTTTTTCATTTTGAAGTACTTTTATGTTAACCAATGAAACATAAGAGTTACAAGTGCAAGTTTGAGTGTGCAAGAGAACTGTGTAAAGGAATTGAAATTCTTGTAAAGCGATTAAATTTGTTTGAATACTTCTTAATTTTACACTTCAGTAAATGTAGAGATTGGCATTTTATGTCGAACAATCGGACTTCGTGTGAACTGTGTATTAAACAATCGGCTGTCACCGCACTAGCATGTCAAACTGCTTCATTTTATTTTATATGCATTCACTGTCACCTTTTTATTTGCGATCAATTATAAATCAAATTGCTGTTAGCATGTTTTAGAGGAAGAAGGTTTTTAAACTGATCATCTTTTTATCACTTGAGAAATTTTAATCAGTTTTACTCGGCACATATATTGCATTTCGAATACTCTTGTGTGATCTTGTACATTGCGATTTTTTTCTTGTTACTTTTTTCAATGCATTTTTTTATTCAGAGAATAAATAAATAATGTTGATGTGTTTTGCTTTGATGGCAATACAGAGTGTTATGTTTGACCTGCATGTAATTTCATAGGGTGACCATTACGTTTGTTGTAGCCACGAGAAGATCGTAGCGATGAAGTTTATTAGGTTGTGGGCGGAGCTATAACAAACGGTGTCGTTGGAAAAATAACACGATATACAATACGAATAAATTCAAGATAGGAAAATATATAACAATCATGATAGTCTATTGTGGCTAATTAAGGGGGCCATTGTCAAGTTTAACAAAGAACATGACAAATTCGACTGGCTACGGTCAGTTATTAAAAAGTATGTGTGTAATTCCGGTGGCTACGGTCAGTTTTTACAAAGTACGGGGCTATTTCTGGTGGCTACGGTCAGTTTTTACTAAGTATGGGGTGTAATTCCGGTGGCTATGGTCCGTTTTCACCAAGTACGGGGTGATTTCTGGTGTCTACGGTCAGTTTTCACCAAGTATGGGGTGATTTCTGGTGGCTACGGTCACTTTACATTGAATGCGGGATAATTACTTGTGGCTACGGTCACTTAACATTGAGTGCGGGATTAATACTTGTGGCTACAGTCATTTTTCATTGAGTACGAAATTAATTCTGTTGACTACGGTCAATTTACATTGAGTACGAGATTAATTCTGCTGGCTACGATCACTTTACATTGAGTGCGAGCTTTTGTGGCTACGGTCAGTTTTACATGGAGTGCAGGACTAATACTTGTGGCTACGGTCACTTTACATAGAATGCAGGACTAATACTTGTGGCTACGGTCACTTTACATAGAATGCAGGACTAATACTTGTGGCTACGGTCACTACATAGAGTGCAGGACTAATACTTGTGGCTACGGTCACTACATGGAGTGCAGGACTAATACTTGTGGCTACAGTCACTTTACATGGAGTGCAGGACTAATACTTGTGGCTACAGTCACTTTACATGGAGTGCAGGACTAATACTTGTGGCTACAGTCACTTTACATAGAGTGTAGGACTAATACTTGTGGCTACAGTCACTTTACATGGAGTGCAGGACTAATACTTGTGGCTACAGTCACTTTACATGGAGTGCAGGACTAATACTTGTGGCTACAGTCACTTTACATAGAGTGTAGGACTAATACTTGTGGCTACAGTCACTTTACATAGAGTGTAGGACTAATACTTGTGGCTACAGTCACTTTACATAGAGTGTAGGACTAATACTGGTGGCTACGGTCACTTTACATGGAGTGTAGGACTAATACTTGTGGCTACAGTCACTTTACATAGAGTGTAGGACTAATACTTGTGGCTACAGTCACTTTACATAGAGTGTAGGACTAATACTTGTGGCTACAGTCACTTTACATAGAGTGTAGGACTAATACTTGTTGCTACAGTCACTTTACATAGAGTGTAGGACTAATACTTGTTGCTACAGTCACTTTACATGGAGTGCAGGACTAATACTGGTGGCTACAGTCACTTTACATGGAGTGCAGGACTAATACTGGTGGCTACAGTCACTTTACATGGAGTGCAGGACTAATACTTGTTGCTACGGTCACTTTACATAGAGTGTAGGACTAATACTTGTGGCTACGGTCACTTTACATGGAGTGTAGGACTAATACTTGTGGCTACGGTCACTTTACATAGAGTGTAGGACTAATACTGGTGGCTACGGTCACTTTACATAGAGTGTAGGACTAATACTTGTGGCTACAGTCACTTTACATGGAGTGTAGGACTAATACTTGTGGCTACAGTCACTTTACATGGAGTGTAGGACTAATACTTGTGGCTACAGTCACTTTACATGGAGTGCAGGACTAATACTTGTTGCTACGGTCACTTTACATAGAGTGTAGGACTAATACTTGTGGCTACAGTCACTTTACATGGAGTGCAGTACTAATACTGGTGGCTACAGTCACTTTACATGGAGTGCAGGACTAATACTTGTGGCTACAGTCACTTTACATAGAGTGTAGGACTAATACTTGTGGCTACAGTCACTTTACATGGAGTGCAGGACTAATACTGGTGGCTACGGTCACTTTACATGGAGTGCAGGACTAATACTTGTGGCTACAGTCACTTTACATAGAGTGTAGGACTAATACTTGTGGCTACAGTCACTTTACATAGAGTGCAGGACTAATACTTGTGGCTACAGTCACTTTACATAGAGTGTAGGACTAATACTTGTGGCTACAGTCACTTTACATAGAGTGTAGGACTAATACTTGTGGCTACAGTCACTTTACATAGAGTGCAGGACTAATACTTGTGGCTACAGTCACTTTACATGGAGTGCAGGACTAATACTTGTGGCTACAGTCACTACATAGAGTGTAGGACTAATACTTGTGGCTACAGTCACTTTACATAGAGTGCAGGACTAATACTTGTTGCTACGGTCACTTTACATGGAGTGTAGGACTAATACTGGTGGCTACAGTCACTTTACATAGAGTGCAGGACTAATACTTGTTGCTACGGTCACTTTACATAGAGTGTAGGACTAATACTGGTGGCTACAGTCACTTTACATAGAGTGTAGGACTAATACTTGTGGCTACAGTCACTTTACATGGAGTGCAGGACTAATACTTGTTGCTACGGTCACTTTACATGGAGTGTAGGACTAATACTTGTGGCTACAGTCACTTTACATGGAGTGCAGGACTAATACTGGTGGCTACAGTCACTTTACATGGAGTGCAGGACTAATACTTGTGGCTACAGTCACTTTACATGGAGTGCAGGACTAATACTGGTGGCTACAGTCACTTTACATGGAGTGCAGGACTAATACTGGTGGCTACAGTCACTTTACATAGAGTGTAGGACTAATACTTGTGGCTACAGTCACTTTACATAGAGTGTAGGACTAATACTTGTTGCTACAGTCACTTTACATAGAGTGCAGGACTAATACTGGTGGCTACAGTCACTTTACATGGAGTGCAGGACTAATACTTGTGGCTACAGTCACTTTACATGGAGTGCAGGACTAATACTGGTGGCTACGGTCACTTTACATAGAGTGTAGGACTAATACTGGTGGCTACGGTCACTTTACATGGAGTGCAGGACTAATACTGGTGGCTACAGTCACTTTACATAGAGTGTAGGACTAATACTTGTGGCTACAGTCACTTTACATGGAGTGCAGGACTAATACTGGTGGCTACAGTCACTTTACATGGAGTGCAGGACTAATACTTGTGGCTACGGTCACTTTACATAGAGTGCAGGACTTATACTTGTGGCTACGGTCACTTTACATGGAGTGCAGGACTAATACTGGTGGCTACGGTCAATTTACATGAATTACTAACGATTCGCCTCAGTTTTTTGTTATGAGTATAATGATAATATTAAACTTTTTTTTCACAAGTGATCAAAACAATAATAAAATAATGAGGTTTACAGGAAAGAAACAATAAAAACAGTTGAAATAATCCGTACTTATACATTTTTGTATATTTTTCAATCGTCAAAAACACGAAACTTGGTTTTAAAGCATACATGATATTTTCGAGTATTGTATTTCAGTTTTAATGTGTTTATTAAATAATAACACGGACATATAAATGGTCTATTTGTCCGTGAAAATAAATAAAAGTTTTATGTTTTATAAAGTTCGAGAAGAATGAGTCGTAAAATACAAAGGTATTGCGGCAATAATGGTCTGGTCAATTAACGATATTTTCCGAAGTCGTCGCCCATATAGGAAACCGGTGGCGACGATAAATAAACGCAAATACAAAACAAAAATGATTTAAGCGACTGGTGTACTTTTAATGATCTGAATGTAAAAGTAACGTTGTGCACGTCAGGCCGAAATCAGAATTGTGTACACAGTTTAAATTCATGTGCGGATTGAACAGATCAATATTGTTAATCAATATATTTACTTAGGGGTTGTTTTACATGAAAATCTTGATTATAATATAACTTGTCCAATATGCGTTATCTACTAAAATAAGCATACAGGAGGCGTGTACAAGTTACGTGGAACCTACTTCAGTGTTGTAACCAGTGGTATTGATACGGCATCGGTGAATCCGATCACAACTAGAACCATATACGAATCTGTTGTACTACCTAAGGCGTTGTACGGATGTGAATTTTGGTCAACGTATTCCGACAAGGATATCAATAAACTAGAGGGCCCATCGCTTCTGCATTAAACACGCAACAGTTCGTACAGAGCACTAGTACTAATCTTTCTCCAACATGTTTAAATCTGGTCGCAATAGAGACATTAATTGACTCCAAGAAGCTTCAACTATTAATACAACTGTGTAGACTATCCTGTGACTACCTTGCCAATTCAGTTTTTGTGCATATATTAATACGATTTGTTAATGGTGACCGACAATCTTCAGGTTTTATTCCTGATATTTACAGACTTGAACAAATACCGGTTGGCAGATCATATTTATATGTACATGTATATACAGGATGCGACTTTCCCGACAAAAACTGTATGGAATCGAATACTCGACGGAATGTGGTGTTTCCTTGTCAGACCAGATTGCTAGAAGATGCAGTGCAGGGCGAAAACAACTGGTTGCTTCCTAGCGTTGTTGAAAAAAACGCTTTTCCCCATGTGGCATGTCTGTAAGAACATCCCTTCCTTATTGCGTACATGCAGACGAGTTCTTGGTGTAGTCATGACGTTTACATCTAGACAATACATACAGCGGTGTCGGAAATGTTTATTACTTACGGATAATATGGTGGTTCATTGGCTATATTATTGTGTACGCAATGACCATACAGAACTGTGGAATTCAGTAATATATAGACCGTGTTGGATAAAGCGAGTATGGGAAACTTATATATATGAGTACAATAGACCAGTGTAGGTTAATTTTGAGTCTCTGTTAGTAAAAATGGTGTTGCATTACATAATGTACTTATAGTTTTAGCTGTGCGAAAGCTTGTTTGAATACTATTAATAGTCAGTTAGCTTGCTTTACTATGGACAGTTGCTATATATATAGGTCTTTTCCATCATCATGTATCTGTAGATCACTTGTTTTCCTTACATTTCGTTTCGGTAAGGTAAGCTTTAAGTGACATGTAATATCTTAAACATGATATTGGATATATACACACGCACGCAACCACGCACGAACACGCGTATCCGCAATAGTAGCAAATAAAAAACATTCTGACTCTTTAAATAAATTTAATACCGTATCACAAATAAAATGCCGAATGCGAGTCCATGAAAAGTCAAATGTACAAGTAAGGACATGCACAACGCTCAGACAAATAGCATCACCAATAAAAATCACGAACGACTTCTAACTCAGTAGAAGAAAACATGTTTAAAGTAAATACTTGTTAATGTCCCGCCATCAACGTTTTAGAGAATTAATCGATTACATATGTAACAATCATACTGTTATACCGTTATTCAATAACAAATCATGAAAAAGGTATTATGTACTGTAAAATTACTTTAAATGGAGACTGAACAGATATACAGATACAATAACCGTAGCTATTAGAAATAACCCATAACTTGGTGGAAATTGACACTGCTCAACAAGAAATAGTCCCGTACTTGGTAAAAATTGACCGCAGCCACCAGTAATCGCCTCGTACTTGGTGAAAATAGACCGTAGCCACCAGAAACAGTCCCGTACTTTACAATAACAGATCGTAGCCACCGGATTTACACCCTTACTTAGTAAAAACTGACCGTAGCCACCAGAAATAGCCCCGTACTTAGTAAAAACTGACCGTAGCCACCGGAAATAGCCCCGTACTTTACAATAACAGATCGTAGCCAATGGATTTACTACCATACTTAGTAAAAATTGACCGTAGCCACCAGAAATAGTCCCGTACTTGATGACAATCGACCTTTGTCACCAGAAATAGCCCCGTACTTGGTGAAAATCGATCGTAGCCACCAGAAATAGCCCCGTACTTGGTGAAAACTGACCGTTGCCACCAGAAATAGCCCCATACTTAGTAAAAATCGACCATTGCCACAAGAAATAGCCCCGTACCTGGTGAAAATCGACCGTAACCACCAGAAATAGCCCCATACTTAGTAAAAACTGACCGTAGCCACCACAAATAGTCACGTACTTTGTAAAAAGTGACCGTAGCCACCGGAATTACACCCCATACTTAGTAAAAACTCACCGTAGCCACCACAAATAGTCACGTACTTTGTAAAAACTGACCGTAGTAGTATAGGGGCCTCTTTAAGGGTAAACAAACGGGCGCTATTTTGTTGACCTAGTTACTATTTATAGGAACTCATTTGCATATAAGGCATGACTAGGAGTGAATCTAATGTAGGGTCTATTAAATGGTGGCCATGTGATTGATTCATTGTTTCACGAAACATCTGCCTCCTAGTTTGGTGCCAAACAAAAGCGCGTCCATTCCAATATGGCACATGTTTTAGTGGGTTTGAACAAAATGGCGGCCATGTGATTGATTCATTGTTTCACTAGAAGCAAAGACCTAAATACCATAGATGCGCTACTAGTATGGACCATAGAATGAAGTCTCGTTCGTTCACTCGACGATCCGAGAAACGAAACAGGTGCGCGAGAATTGGAAAACTGCTAGACGTCGCCATTTTGTATTGCATTTCAAAACACAGTTTGGACAGTTTTGAAACCATTATTTTCTTAAAGAAGCTTTCAATGATAAAAAGTTAATATAAGTAAAGATCCTTTACTCCAAAAAAAGACCTAAAAGACGTTTTAGGTCTTTGCTCGAATGAAAGCCGAATCACGCCTCTGATTTCGGTCGCAAATTTATTCATGTTTTCGTACAAATCTTTATTTATTCTTATCAAACGATAAATCCTTGTATTAAGTTAAAGCATATTAAAAATATTAGGTTACAATATATTCAAGTTTTTGCATTAACAGAAGAAGAAGAAGAAGAAGAACTTTTATTGTACTTAAACCCATAAAAGGTTATTGACAAAACATCAATATAACATAGAAAATAATACATAGCAATACGTGACAAGAAGATACAATGAAATGGTAAATAAATGAGGTGCATCTCTGTTGGGGGAGGCAGAATAATTTAAATGATAAATACATGTTAAAAACAAAGCATCCAATTCATATCCATAATTACATAATTATATAAAATAATTTAACGTCAATGGTAACTCCTAGAACATCTAAATGGATCATCAAGGAAATGGCCCTTACAAAGAGCGCATAACCTATAATGATCGAGCAATTTTAAAATGTACAGTCACCAATTACATGTGTGCTCTACCGAAACGAAATTGTAAAGCATCGCACGGTGATCATGTACATGAAACAATCATTAAATATACATAAAATGTACATATTAGTAGTTTCCATTGACGTTATCACTTATATTAAACAAAGAATTATACATACACATTTACATACATTCACATATATAAATACATTTCTTATATTATAATAATTATACAATTTTAAATATAACAGACAGTAGTATATTCAATATCGGCAATTTTGGTGTAACCATTTAAACATTTTAAAACCAAATTACTAATACTATTACAACTCGTTATGAAGTTGTTGGCGCTTAACAGCATTCAAGTAATCATAGGTAGCGATTTTACGCTGCACACGCTGAAGCGTAATTTCTTCACAGACTCACGTTAAGTTTCCTATCAATTCTCGGATTTTCACAATAAGAACCATATATCTAACTTACCTAAATGTAAAAAGCAATCTTTTAGGACGTCAAATCCTCAAAAAATATGTTTAATATTTATAGTTTTTAGGTCTTTGCTAGAAGTAACATCTGCCTCCTAGATTGGCGCCTATTTAAACGATATGATAATAACCGTCCTATTGATTCCTATGCGTGCGTATCACTGACGTATCTATTTTTAGTTCAAACGCGTCTTCTGAATGAACCAATCAAAATGATCCTTCTCCCCAATCCAAATATTTAATAAAAAAAACCCATAGCCTATGTTCATAACGATACTGTCTCTTCAAGATGGCAGGACATATCTCATCTCACATTGCCAATTTTTAAAGCATTTAGCCCGGAATACAAATGCTTCTGTCTTTTTAAGCAAATCTGTCAAACTTCACTAATCATACTATAACACAAATGAAACATTTTTATCAATTTTATTAAATTATAACAGGACTTGACTGAATAAAAGAGAGTCTACAAATGAAATTTTTAGTGTCCAATTAATGTGAAATGTCATTTGCCGGACTGTTTACTTTAGATTGAATACAAGATTATGATGAATAGTAGTTAGCAGGTGACAGAGTCCAGCCGCTTGCCGGACTGTTAACTTTAGATTCAATAAAGATTATGATGAATCTCAAGGTTGACAGAGTCCAGCCGCTAATATTTGCATACAGGCTAGCAGGTGAACTGTCAACCTTGAGATATTTTTTAAAAAACTATACCAACCGAATCCATATTTTCACAATGTTGAGAAACTTTAAATCTCACACATTTTCATCTTTGATAAGATGACGGGTAGAGGGGGTTTTGGAGTTCCGAAAAATTTGAGCGCTGAATTAAAATACTATAAGGAGAAGCAACATTTTCACTATATTAGGAAGCATTTATTTAATGCGGAGCAGATTTTTGATAATGGACCGGTTTCATTATTTTACGGCACAGTGGAATGTGTGGACAAATTAGTTAATGATACTATTGAAAGCGGTGATATTAAATCGATATTGAATCGTAATAATAGATCAAGAACATTATTACTAGAAAAAACCTTCAAGAACGCCATTGGCACAAACCTTGAAGGTATACCTGTAAAGTCATGTAAAGTTTTTGTAAGACATTTTGATGTTGAAGAAAAAATATGTCTTTCTAATATTGCAATAAAAACAGCGTATTCAATTTGATCCAAACCACCAACCCGAAAAACAGGCCCTTTTCAGGGCCAACCAATGTGTATGTGCATAAATAATGTGTTATGTGTGAAATGCATCAATAGTAATTGTTAACATGTACACATATCTAACAAAGACAACAATGTGATATGTTTAATTGTGCGTCTAAAATTCTTTCTTAATTTTACATTTAGCATTAAAACATATTCAGCATTTATTTGAGTGTCATTCATACACACACACATTAAGACAAAGCGGTAGATAAATAAATACACATATATCACATGTTAATTTGAATGGATTCTTGACTAGCGCTATCCTAGATGTTTACGTTATACATAAAGCATATTATCATTGTTCGGCAGTGCACAGTCAACTTCTCTACCAATGACAAAGTCTACAAAGCCAAGACTCCGTTTTAAATTAGACTTAATTCCTGTACAACTCACGTGATACCACTCAATTCTGCTTGATTTGTTTTCACACATCTTACAACATTTTTAATGACATCCGGTAATTTACATGTACAGACGTATTTTATTGTTTGATGCTTATCTTCTTTTCAAGTCATTTTCGGCATTTTCATAACTTTTTGAAACAGTTCAGATTTGTCATTTTATGAGCATTTTATGAGATGCATCATCATAGCGGGAATATCAAATCGAACATTGGTGATTTCACGATTAAAGTAACAATGCACAAGTTATGTAACATATGCGATGGCAATTACACAACAATCGGATGTGTTCGTTTGCCTTTGTACATCAGGTATTATCACATTTATCGCAGTTGTTTTAGATTCGCCCACATACATTTGTGACAGCTGTATGCTGATATTTGTGTTCACAGTTCTGTTCTTTAAACTGTCTAAAACATAAACGTGTGGAGTTGAGTTTGTTTACACTCGCCACCGGGATAACAAAAACATAACATAAACATAAACGGTGCCAGTTGAATGTTTTTATACGACGTTACCCATTGGTAAACTTCCGTCCATCAGCATATACAAATTATTGACACGTTCTTGTTCGTTCGTTATTTTTGTTTATAAGGTCATCAGTCACCATGTACACGTATGTACTTATAGGCATTTTTGTTGACCCAAATTATTGACACTTCTCAATTTTATTTGTATATATGTGTCTGATGGTGACAGCAAAAACTGATTGGATGCATATTGGACTCCCACTGGGCCAGACACTGTGAAATGCTGATAAGGGCGCTGAATAAGATTGATATCTAGATAGTGCACGCCGGGGACACTATTGTTTATTACATAACATTATATAAGTTGTCCAACACAATACTGGCCTTGTTTCTGCCTCTGTTTCTGATTTTAATCATGTTATCTTATACGTATAATTACTGGAATTTGTAAAAGTATGTGTTGCAGGATTTATTGAAGATTTCGGAAATAATCCAAATAGTGTAAATTATTGTCTGTCCCTATTTTGTAATGTCCCCACACTAAATTATTTGCTTTAAAGACTGTAATTGTCAATTTTAAAGAAATAACTTTTACTACATGAACTTTTGACATATATTACAAAATCTTTTGGATGATTATAATAGACACAATATCCTTATATTATCAAAAAGATGACAAATCTTTGCACTTTTAGTTGCAGTAGTTTAAAATAATTATGTTAGATGATCAACTATGAAGTTGATTTTTCTTTCTTTCTGGACAAAATAAAAGTTGTCTATGTACATAAATATTTCCTAAAATGACTTTTATTCACACTTAATAATATTATACATAAGGGGACGGACATTACATAGGTTGATGAGTTGACGGGTCCAGTTTTTCCTGTCAATGGCAGATAGCTACTGTTTCCTTCGCTCTTAATTCTTCTCATTAGGAAGTCTGTGCCATGAAGTCATAAACCCTTTCCCCGCTTGTGTGTACAACCAACAACTATGAAATACTGAATCATAGCTTAAAGAATTAACAATTAAGATAAAGCGAATTAGCGTTATAAACAATATGGCGCTGTAACCGGAAATCGACTTTCTGCCCACCAGCAATGTTTACATTCGTATAACAGGTGCGCGTGACGTCACGGCGTTATCCCCTAATAAAACACACTTACTTAATAAATTTTCATACATTGAATTCATATGTAAAATGTTCTATGACACCGGTTATTTAAGCTCCGCCTGTCAACATTAATTTCGGTGGCTAACACGACTCGTGGCTACGAAAGAGCATTTATGCCAAACATCATTCACAGCGACTTTGAGAAGGCATTTAAACAGGAATTAACGTAATTGGTGAGTAATAACTCAGTTTTATATGTTATATTTACGTAATATACTTTAAGGAAACTTAATTATTTGCGACACATACTTAAGCGACCTTTAAATCGCAGCTTTAATGTTGAAAGGTAATATTGGCGCGTGGATAGATAAGTTGATAACCACACTTTACTACTACCATTGCGCGGCGGTAATGACTTATTTCCATCTCCACGACTATACGCACACTCAATGACCCGGTGCGTGCACAGTTTTTCTGTTCGATCGTTTCGCCCGGATGAATTATCCGGCTTGTTTTATAGCAGATTATTAAGCATTTTAAAATTGTAATTATTGCGCCTCGAAGTAAACTTCAACAGTTAAATTGACGCTATGCGAACGCAATATTATATGAGGTAACGATAACATTGATCGATATCAAGAATCCATGGTTTATAGGTCCGTGGTTATATAATATATACACGCATGTAAAAAGGAAACGATATACAAAACATATCGGACAGTGATTCGCAAATGTACAGATGTATATTTTGAGGAGACACTCCTAATATACTATAATTAAACCTTGTACAATATGGGAGCTTATGACAACATGTACACGAAGCGTGTGGATAGCCACAGTAAATTATAACAAGAACTTCTCTGATATAAGGTATTGAGTATATATGTAGCTTGGGGATAGCCACAGTAAATTATAGCATGAAATTCTCTGTTTATAAGGTATTGAGTATATATGTAGCTTGGGGATAGCCACAGTAAATTATAACAAGAACTTCTCTGATATAAGGTATTGAGTATATATGTAGCTTGGGGATAGCCACAGTAAATTATAACAAGAACTTCTCTGATATAAGGTATTGAGTATATATGTAGCTTGGGGATAGCCACAGTAAATTATAACAAGAACTTCTCTGATATAAGGTATTGAGTATATATGTAGCTTGGGGATAGCCACAGTAAATTATAACAAGAACTTCTCTGATATAAGGTATTGAGTATATATGTAGCTTGGGGATAGCCACAGTATATTATAGCATGAAATTCTCTGATTTATAAGGTATTGAGTATATATGTAGCTTGGGGATAGCCACAGTAAATTATAACAAGAACTTCTCTGATATAAGGTATTGAGTATATATGTAGCTTGGGGATAGCCACAGTATATTATAGCATGAAATTCTCTGATTTATAAGGTATTGAGTATATATGTAGCTTGGGGATAGCAACAGTATATTATAACGAGAACTTCTCTGATATATAAGGTATTGAGAACATATGTAGCTTGGAGATAGCCAGCGTAAATTGTAACATGAACTTCTCTGATATATGAGTATGAATGCAGATTGGAGATGGCCACAGTAAATTATAAAAATAACTTCTCTGATAATATCAGGGATTGGATATTATGTAGGTTGGAGAAAGCCACACTAAATTGTAACTTGTACGTCTCTGATATATGAGGTATTGATTATACATGTAGTTTGGGGATAGCCACAGTAAATTTAAACAAAATATCTCTGATTTATCATGTATTGAGTATGTATGTAGCTTGGGGATAGCCACAGTCAATGATAACAAGAACTTCTCTGATATATCAGGTATTGAGTATAAATGTAGCTTGTGGATAGCCACAGTAAATTATTACATGAACTTCTCTGATATCAGGTATTTAGTATATGGGTAGCTTGAGGATAGCCACAGTCAATGATAACAAGAACTTCTCTGATATATCAGGTATTGAGTACATATGTAGCTTGGGGATAGCCACTGTCAATGATAACAAGAACTGCTCTGATATATCGGATATTGAGTATATATGTAGCTTGGGGATAGCCACAGTTAATTATAACTAGACTATATCTGATATAAGGTATTGAGTACATTTGTAGCTTGGGGATAGCCACAGTAAATTATAATAAGAAGTTCTCTGATATATTAGAAATGAGCTTATATGTAGCTTGGGGATAGTCACAGTCAATTAAAATAAGATCTTATCTGATATATAAGGTATTGATTACACTCGTAGCTTGGAGAAATCCGCAGTAAATTATAACAAGAACTTCTCTCATATATAAGGTATAGAGTATATATGCCGCTTGGGGATAGCCACAGTCATGTATAATAAGAACCTCTCTGATATATCAGGTATTGAGTTTATATGTAACTTAGGGATAACCACAGTAAATTACACCAAAACCTTCACTGATATATCAGGTATTTAGTTTATATGTAGCTTGGGGATAGCCACAGTAAATTACAACAAAACCTTCACTGATATACAATGTACATGTAGTATGTATATGATTAGCTTGTGGATAGCTACATTAAATTGCATCAAAACCTTCTGTGATATATAATGTTTTGAGTATATATTTAGCTTGGAGATAGCTACAGGAAATTACAACTAAACCTTTTCTGATATATACGGTATTGAGTATATGTTTTAGCTTGGGGATAGCTACAGTAAATTACAATAAAACCTTCTCTGATGTATAATGTATTGTGTATATATGTAGCTTGTGGATATCTACAGTAAATTACAACAAAACCTTCTTTGATATATAATGTATTGAGTTTATGTTTAGCTCGGGGATAGCTACAGTAAATTACAACAAAACCTTCTCTGATATATAAGGTATTTAGTATATACGTAGCTTGGGTATAGGTACAGTAAATTACAACAAAACATTCTCTGATATATAATGTATTGAGTATATATAAGTAGTATAAAATAGGGTGTTAAGACCCGTAATTTAGCACATTTCCATAGGGGGGTAAGACCCGTAATTTTGCACATTCCCGAATTTTACATATACGATGTAGGGGAAGTAACTGTTGCATAAATTTGAGATTTATCATCGCACGAGTGATGTCCCTGAAGAGAGTCGATTGATGAAATGTACATTATTTAAAGAGTATATTTTCAACCCATCGCGATAGAAGAAAGAATGATGCGCACGTGTCCAACCTAATGAAAAGAGTCACCACCGCCTAGGTCTCGTGCTGAGAGACACCAACAGACTTTCATAATGAAATTTAAGAAGTTACTATTAACTTTTCTTTAATTTCAATTATGTTGTACCAGCGTCAGCTTGATACTTTTTGTATGTGTCCGTGAGAAAGTCGTTTTTTTATTAAACCTATTTAAAAACTATAATTCATTTTAAGGCCAGTGCTCTTTTAAACAAATGCATGAATCCTTTTATAAGGATATATACCTAGATTTTGAAAATATAAATGTCAATAACCTCGGAAACCAATCATAATATGTTAATTGAACGTCAAGTCAAAAAAAAAATGTTCATACATATACAAACCAGTATTCTCATTTCTCACACTGTCTTACTAAACTGAACTAAAATGGCTGTAAACCAACTAATAAAAATTATAGATTTATAAATATGATAGTGTGTTGTGTAATACACAAGTAATATTCAAGCAGACGACGCGTTTAGCGTCACATTCAAATTATATTGAATTAATAACCGTTGCATCCATCCTCATTCTATTTGAAGATTGAGTGGTGAATTAAACTACCTACAACCACTGTTAAACCTTTCTGAATTATAATAACTCTTGTTACTTAAGACATATATAGTGACTTGTTCATGACTTGATCTTTACATCAAGTTTTTTAGACAAGTCATCGTACTGTTAAACAAGCTTCATAGCTTATATTAGTCTTTTCAACCACTCATTTTGTTGAATTAAAATCTTCATTCTTTAATGTATAACTTATTTCAGTGTCTTACCGTGAATTTACATTTTATAATAGGTAGCAGTCACTTGGCAACATTTTTAATAGTACTTTTCCATTACGTTTATCTCGAGTCATTCACCTGTTAGTAAAGAGGGTGTCTAAATTAAAAATGATAGTAGTACAACAGTTTCATTGATGGGATGATAATGGGATTCTTGATATGAATGGGATACTTTATATATATAGAACTTGTCGCAAAAATGATAATGAAAATAGTTTCTATTACATACTGAATATAATCTTTCTTTCAGTTTTCTAAGTCCCTACTGACAAAATGTAACACATAAAAGAGGATTATTTTTTGTAGATATAAAGCAAGTTTATTTACTGTTAATTTTTATAGTTAAGATTTTACAAAAATAGAAATCATAGGACAGCTTTTAAATAAACCCTTTTCCTTGTATTACAGAACAGATACTCACCATCCCATCTTTCTTGAACATTTACTCATATTTTGTATGGCTTAAATTGATATCACACAGGTTTTGCAATTACCAGTTATTACATGTCTCTAGACAAAATAGTATATGTTAATAAATAAGTGATTTGATATTGGCCCTGTTATTTGTCCGAGGGCAGTCGTATTGGCACGAGGCCTCGTGCCAATACGACTGCCCTCGGACAAATAACAGGGCCAATGTCAAATCACTTATTTATTGACAATTTTATTAAATAACTTCATGTACTTATAAATAAAGGATTCAAAATCGTGTTTTTTTTCTGTATACGCTAAAACTATGAATTAGTTCCGTGCTAAAAACTGTCGACGAACGTTTAAATACTGACTTTAAAATAAAATGGCTGCCGTTTCCGAATTTCCAGCTGCGAATCTATATCATTTTTTGGCCCTGTTTAATTAGCCAATCAAATTCTTTAAAATGCGGGCCAATATCAATATCAGTTAGCGGCCCCGGGCCGAAAAGTGATATTGATATTGGCCCTGTTATAGAGGAGGCCTTTGTATTATTGGACGAGGCAAATGCTGTGTTTAAGGGCTAATAATTAATAGTTATTTAATAAAAAACATTAATGTTTAATCATAAGATAGATGGATACATGTTAAGAGTTTGTGCTTTTACATGGAATAATTCTATTATAAACAGCCGATGGATTATTTATGCATTTGAAATTATTCTGTTACAAAATACAGAATATGAATTAATTTTGAAATTATCCTATTTTTACAAAACACAGAAACATTCATAAAATGAATCAGAGTTACGTGTTTAGAGTGAAATATTTTCATAGATTTCAAATAGCTACCTATAGCTATTTCAAAACAATCTCATGATTGGTGAGAGAATAAGTGCAACAATTGCTTCACGATTCAAAAACAATTGTGTATTTATCTCATATGACCGTGCATTCTGTTGGTGACTGAAAACTAAAGTCATTTTTAATTAAATAGCATTTAAGTGATTTTTGTAAATGTCATTCTTGATTCCCCCTCTTTTAAGATGTTCAAGTAGTAATTGTAAACCACATGACTCTACACCTTTTAAGCTTGATTTATGTTCGCATTGTAATAGTTTACATTTTGTCAGTAGGGACTTAGAAAACTGAAAGAAAGATTATATTCAGTATGTAATAGAAACTATTTTCATTATCATTTTTGCGACAAGTTCTATATTTATCAAGTATCCCATTCATATCAAGAATCCCATTATCATCCCATCAATGAAACTGTTGTACTACTATCATTTTTAATTTAGACACCCTCTTTACTAACAGGTGAATGAGTCGAGATAAACGTAATGGTAAAGTACTATTATAAAATATAGATTCACGGTTAGACACTGAAATAAGTTATACATTAAAGAATGAAGATTTTAATTCAACAAAATGAGTGGTTGAAAAGACTAATATAAGCTATGAAGCTTGTTTAACAGTACGATGACTTGTCTAAAAAACGTGATGTAAAGATCAAGTCATGAACAAGTCACTATATATGTCTTAAGTAACAAGAGTGATTATAATTCAGAAAGGTTTAACAGTGGTTGTAGGTAGTTTAAATCACCACTCAATCGTCAAATAGAATGAGGATGGATGCAACGGTTATTAATTCAATATAATTTGAATGTGACGCTAAACGCGTCGTCTGCTTGAATATTACTTGTGTATTACACAACACACTATCATATTTATAAATCTATAATTTTTATTAGTTGGTTTACAGCCATTTAAGTTCAGTTTAGTAAGACAGTGTGAGAAATGAGAATACTGGTTTGTGTATATATGAACATTTTTTTTTGGACTTGACGTTCATTTAACATATTATGATTGGTTTCCGAGGTTATTGACATTTATATTTTCAAAATCTAGGTATATACCCCTATAAAAGGATTCATGCATTTGTTTAAAAGAGCACTGGCCTTAAAATGAATTATAGTTTTTAAATAGGTTTAATAAAAAAACGACTTTCTCACGGACACATACAAAAAGTATCAAGCTGACGCTGGTACAACATAATTGAAATTAAAGAAAAGTTAATAGTAACTTCTTAAATTTCATTATGAAAGTCTGTTGGTGTCTCTCAGCACGAGATCTAGGCGGTGGTGACTCTTTTCATTAGGTTGGACACGTGCGCATCATTCTTTCCTCTGTCGCGATGGGTTGAAAATATACTCTTTAAATAATGTACATTTCATCAATCGACACTCTTCAGGGACATCACTCGTGCGATGATAAATCTCAAATTTATGTAACAGTTACTTCCCCTACATCGTACATGTAAAATTCGGGAATGTGCAAAATTACGGGTCTTACCCCCCTATGGAAATGTGCTAAATTACGGGTCTTAACCCCCTATTTTATACTACTTATATGTACCTTGGGGATAGGTACAGTTAATTAGAACAAAACCTTCTCCCATATATACTCAATACCATATGTATACGCAAAATTGTTGTTATAATTTACTGTGGCTATCAGCAAGCTGCATATATACTTAATACCTTATCCTTACGAAAAGTTGTTGTTGTAATTTACTGTGGCTATCCCCAAGCTATATATATACCCAATACCTTATATATCAGAGAAGTTCTTGTTTTAATTTACTGTGGCTATCCCCAAGCTGCATAAATGCTCAATACCTGATAAATCAGAGACGTTCTTGTTGTAATTTACTGTGGCTATCCACAAGTTACATATATACTGAATACCTTATCCGTAGGAAAAGTTGTTGTTGTAGTTTACTGTGGCTATCCCCAAGCTGCATGCATTCTCAATACCTTATATATACGAAAAGTTGTTGTTACAATTGACTGTGGCTAGCCCCAAGCTGCATATATACCCAATACCTTATATATCAGAGAAGTTCTTGTTTTAATTTACTGTGGCTATCCCCAAGCTGCATAAATGCTCAATACCTGATAAATCAGAGACGTTGTTGTTGTAATTTGCTGTGGCTATCCACAAGCTACATATATACTGAATACCTTATCCGTAGGAAAAGTTGTTGTTGTAATTTACTGTGGCTATCCACAAGCTACATATATACTGAATACCTTATCCGTAGGAAAAGTTGTTGTTGTAATTTACTTTGGCTATCCCCAATCTGCATAAATGCTCAATACCTGATAAATCAGAGACGTTCTTGTTGGTATTCTGCCACATTTGGATAAATAAATAATTCATAAGGAAAAAGAAACGATTGTGCTACACATTCTATTTATACAGTGAGATTTAAAACATCCTGGACAGTGGTCTAAATCGTCTTATGTAGATGAGTCTTGAAACTTCAAGACTACCAGCACTGGTGGTGGCATGTGGTAGGGCGTTCCGGTCTCTAATTGTTCTTGGGTAAAAGGATTCTTTCCTCACTTCTATTCTACACAATGGTACTTGGAAACCGTTGATGTTTATGTTGCGGGATAGTCTGTCTGGTGGAGTGAGAATGTTTTCTGTGTCAACATTGACCGTCCCGTTTGCAACTTTGTGCATCATTGTTAGTCTTGATATTTTCCTTCGATCTTCAAGGGTTTTCCATTCAAGTTGGTTAATCATGTCACTAACATATCGTCGGCGTCATTCGAGAAGGACGTATGTCAGATTCTGCACTTTTGGATAATCAAGAAAAACTATTTTTCGCGAACGTTTGAGCACTGATCTCTATGAAATTGAGTACAGTGACCATTATTAAAAGCACAATTAGAACAGTTTGCCTTAATCTAACAGTGAACATCATCTTTTCAATTTATAAAACATACGATATTTCAGAACCAGTTTTTTTCCTTCTTAAGGAAGTATACGCAAAATACAACATTTTGTAATTAAATATGTTTATTTCTAAATATATACGACCTTTAATAAGATACATATTTATGTTTTCAGACCTGTCATCGAACATAACATTTTAAGAAGACTTCATATTACCTTGTATGTAAATAATAAAAGACGCAACATTATGTTGACTGTCTGACTGACTGTCTAAAAACCTTTATTTCTAAAATATTTAAATCACAAAGTAGATCAGATTCAAAACACTGATGAAAACTTAATAACAAACAGTAACTGCTTTTAAAATACAAATGTAATCAAACAAAACATTTTTAGAATACATGTACTTCATATTATTTCAATGTAAATAATAAAGTTTAAAGATGCAACATCATGTTGACTGACTGACATGACTCTCACTGACTGACTCACTGGCTGACGTGACTCACCTAACTGACCTGATTCACTGACTGATTATGTTGCTGTCTGACTGACATGACTCTCACTGACTGACTCACTGGCTGACGTGACTCACCTAACTGACCTGATTCACTCACTGATTATGTTGACTGACTGACTGACATGACTCTCACTGACTGACTCACTGGCTGACGTGACTCACCTAACTGACCTGATTCACTGACTGATTATGTTGACTGACTGACTGACATGACTCTCACTGACTGACTCTCACTGACTGACTCACCTAACTGACCTGATTCACTGACTGATTATGTTGACTGACTGACTGACATGACTCTCACTGACTGACTCTCACTGACTGACTCACCTAACTGACCTGATTCACTCACTGATTATGTTGACTGACTGACTGACATGACCCTCACTGACTGACTCACTGGCTGACGTGACTCACCTAACTGACCTGATTCACTGACTGATTATGTTGACTGACTGACTGACATGACTCTCACTGACTGACTCTCACTGACTGACTCACCTAACTGACCTGATTCACTGACTGACTATGTTGACTGTCTGACTGACATGACCCTCACTGACTGACTCACTGGCTGACGTGACTCACCTAACTGACCTGATTCACTGACTGATTATGTTGACTGTCTGACTGACATGACCCTCACTGACTGACTCACTGGCTGACGTGACTCACCTAACTGACCTGATTCACTGACTGATTATGTTGACTGTCTGACTGACATGACCCTCACTGACTGACTCACTGGCTGACGTGACTCACCTAACTGACCTGATTCACTCACTGATTATGTTGACTGACTGACTGACATGACTCTCACTGACTGACTCACTGGCTGACGTGACTCACCTAACTGACCTGATTCACTCACTGATTATGATGACTGTCTGACTGACTGTCTAAAGAAGCTTTATTTCTAAAATATTTAAATCACAAAGTAGATCCGATTCAAAACACTGATGAAAACTTTATAACAAACAGTAACTGCTTTTAAAATACAAATGTAATCAAACAAAACATTTTTAGAATACATGTACTTCATATTATTTCAATGTAAATAATAAAGTTTAAAGATGCAACGTCATGTTGACTGACTGACTGACATGACTCTCACTGACTGACTCACTGGCTGACGTAACTCACCTAACTGACCTGATTCACTGACTGATTATGTTGACTGTCTGACTGACATGACCCTCACTGACTGACTCACTGGCTGACATGACTCACCTACTGACCTGATTCACTGACTGATTATGTTGACTGTCTGACTGACATGACCCTCACTGACTGACTCACTGGCTGACGTGACTCACCTAACTGACCTGATTCACTGACTGATTATGTTGACTGTCTGACTGACATGACCCTCACTGACTGACTCACTGGCTGACGTGACTCACCTAACTGACCTGATTCACTCACTGATTATGTTGACTGTCTGACTGACATGACTCTCACTGACTGACTCACTGGCTGACGTGACTCACCTAACTGACCTGATTCACTCACTGATTATGATGACTGTCTGACTGACTGTCTAAAGAAGCTTTATTTCTAAAATATTTAAATCACAAAGTAGATCAGATTCAAAACACTGATGAAAACTTTATAACAAACAGTAACTGCTTTTAAAATACAAATGTAATCAAACAAAACATTTTTAGAATACATGTACTTCATATTATTTCAATGTAAATAATAAAGTTTAAAGATGCAACGTCATGTTGACTGACTGACTGACATGACTCTCACTGACTGACTCACTGGCTGACGTAACTCACCTAACTGACCTGATTCACTGACTGATTATGTTGACTGTCTGACTGACATGACTCTCACTGACTGACTCACTGGCTGACATGACTCACCTACTGACCTAATTCACTGACTGATTATGTTGACTGTCTGACTGACATGACTCTCACTGACTGACTCACTGGCTGACATGACTCACCTACTGACCTAATTCACTGACTGATTATGTTGACTGACTGACTGACATGACTCTCACTGACTGACTCACTGGCTGACGTGACTCACCTAACTGACCTGATTCACTGACTGATTATGTTGACTGTCTGACTGACATGACTCTCACTGACTGACTCACTGGCTGACGTGACTCACCTAACTGACCTGATTCACTGACTGATTATGTTGACTGTCTGACTGACATGACTCTCACTGACTGACTCACTGGCTGACGTGACTCACCTAACTGACCTGATTCACTGACTGATTATGTTGACTGTCTGACTGACATGACTCTCACTGACTGACTCACTGGCTGACGTGACTCACCTACTGACCTGATTCACTGACTGATTATGTTGACTGACTGACTGACATGACTCTCACTGACTGACTCACTGGCTGACGTGACTCACCTAACTGACCTGATTCACTGACTGATAGGCCTGTCTCACTCATGGACTGACCTGAATCACTGACACCCATTGACAATCAAACTATTTAAATTTGTAGTAACAGAAAACTTGGAACATATAATTTTCTTGTGGTTTGTATGTATTTCCATACTCTAATCAATCTACAGAGAAAAATAAAAATACACAAATACCATTCCTGAACTACGGAACAAACCAGTCAACCAATATAAAATAGTAAGTGTCATAACTTCTGATTCACTGAAATAGTTCTAACACATAATAGTATTTTAAGTAAAGAAACAGATCAATAGTGTATTTCTTACATGAAACGAAACAAAGAAGTACAGACTTTGATTGCAGTAAAAACTTTTGACTATTTCTTAATAGAAACTTGACCAGCCTTAACAGAGGAAACTTGTACATGCATGATACAGAAACATTTTAAATACTGCTCAATTTTCAAAATGTAGTAAATTGTCATAGAAACTATGATAATCTTTTGCCAGCACTGACTTTAGCTGTTGCAAATGCTTATATTTAGTGGCTTTAATTTTGGCTGGTCCACTTGAGGCTTTAAGTTCAACTTGATCGGTTGAAGGTAGGCGTTTTGCTCGCTTTGGTACTTCACGAAATTGATCAGAAAAATGAAACTTATACGCAATATCACCAGAAGGTTTGTATTGCAGTGCTCTTATATCGGTTACTACTGGATCACCTGAATTGAGACCAGGTCTTATTGAATTATAATATTTAAGTGAACTATAGTCTTTGAAAAAGCTATATGTCAAATATTTCACTTTGTATGGTTGTTCAAGCCTAGCTCTCTTAATATGTTCAACATAGTTTGCAGGTACATATATATCTTGTTTTCTTATTCTTATTCTTCTCTCTATCGTGCTATGCACACTGTCGACTTCCATTTGCGTATGTCCCTTCTCTAAGTATTTTTGTGTAATTGTTACGTTATGTTCAACAGATATGGACAACAAAGCATAATATACGACCTTTTCGAAGAACAAAATAATTGACCAATAATAATACGACAAAATATCACATGCTTTATCTGAAGTAACTGATTGGCTATCAAAACGAAAGACTTCGCAAAAGATCTATCAGCGTTACCTTGTTCTAAACGGACGATAAAAAATTTCGCGCCAAATGTGTCATACGACCTTCTCGAATGACGCCGACGATATGAGGTGTTGAGATATCTGTTAGTGACGTATCTTGCTGCTCTTCTTTGTACTATTTCCAGCCGGTGTTTGTTGTTCTGCTGGAAAGGGTCCCAGACTGTACATGCATACTCCAATGTTGGTCTGACTAGAGATTTGTATGCAGTTTCCTTTATGGTGGTGTTGTTAATGTTGAGGTTCCGTTTCAGAAATCCTATGGTCTTGTTTGCCTTGTTACATATGTTTTTGATATGTTCGTTCCATCTCATGTCTGAACTAATGGTACAACCTAGGTACTTTGTGGTCCACAGCGTCTGTATCATGGCGCATGTTTAAATGTCGCGCTGGGCCTAAAATAGACCTACAAATAAAACTCCTAGCATTTGTATTCTTTACGTTTTACCTTCATTTTGATGATATTTTACGTTTTCTGTCGAATGTGGAGTCATATGGGATATCCGATCATATCGTCATTTTCCCATAGCACTTTTTATATAGGGGCCGATCGAAATTTGGTCGGGACGATTTTATGCATATAAAATCAAATATTTCACCAATAAAACTTGTGACACATTAATAAATAATCAATTATGGTACAGCTGCAACAAAGACTATGATTGAAACATTCTCCTTGATAATGCAAATTGAGTTTATATCCGATGGGTAGTCGAGTAAACAGCTATATCAGTCTATTAATGGCGGACGCTGACATACAGCGTGTTGTTTACATCGTGATTATTACATTTTTTGCGGTTTTTCTTGGTGTTATGCATGTAACTAAATCAGATTTTGGCAGCATTTGATAATGGATAATGTAGGTATGTGTATTAAGGGTCTGTGGAGTAAAGGGTTAATGAAATGTAAGTCGAGTATAGTACTTGGTCACATGAGGTAAACAAAACTAGGTCATGGGGTCAACTCATATCCTTGTGGAGTCTCTATAGGCTGCATTTTCTAGCTGAAATACCTGAAGCTTGATCAGAATGTTTGTTAATAAAATGCAGGTCCAGTATGGTACTGGGTCTTCTGGGGTCAAAACAAGTCGTTGGGGTCAAATCATTGAAATTCCTTATGAACTCTCAGAGGCCACATTTTCGACCTGGGCAAAATGAAATGGCATTAAAATGGTTGTCTTAACGTTATGTTCCCACTTTCTAATTACTCGGGCGAACGATGTAGGGTCACATTGCCCCCTTGGTATTGAACGTTTTTGTATAAAATATTCTTGCATTGCTTACGGCCAGCAGCTGCTTACAAATATGTTAACAAAGAAAACTTTTCCAGATTAAAAATGACTGGTCGTGCTAGAGGAAGGGCCAGAGGCCGAGCACGAGGGGCTACCGATGAATCCGCAAGTCGTCCAGGGGATGCTCCAAGTCAGCCGCCAGCACCTGCACCTGTAAGTGATGGTTAGGTTTTAAAACGTAACTTTCATTAATTAACACGATTCAAAATACAGCTTCATCTAGTGTGTTGCAACGGGCTCGACATAGTCACTACAATGTGCATGCACCTGTCCGGATTTGTCAGGGATTCTTTCGATTTATCAAGTAATGCCATCCTTGGAACATTGTGTGGTTGGTGTAACCGTATCTACTCTTGAAAAGGGCTCCTACTCGTATGATTTTTTTGAGTTGTCCCAGTGCTTATCTTTTTTTGGCCGTGTATAAATGTATAAATAGTTGATCCTTGAAAGGCCATGAAGAGGACTACATAATAAATGCCCACTTGCCTACCTACCCACTCGCCTAAATTTTGTTGTGTAGGGTTATGCCAAACAAACTGATTTTTGAAAATGGTCTTAAGCTTTTCAATCTATTTCACAGGTACTGCAGCCTGTTGCTCAAGGTGGCAATGGTAATGGTAATGGACCTCCACCTGCGAGTGGCAGGGCATCATACAGAGGTGGTACCAGGGAGGCTAAACCCGGTATGTCCGGTTCTGGTGCTGTCTCTGCGCCGGCTGAGGAAATAGCAAGTCTCTCCCTTGGAGAAGGAGATGGTCGTGTACGTAGAAGAAGGTTTGGAGACGAACCCCACACTAGGCCTGCACACATTACAGACAAATCTGGTAATGCCTGCTGCATATCAGACTTAAGTTGCTTTAGTGAACAAATATTCCGTGTATTTTCTCTATATTTTAACAGACGTGGTTATGTAAAGTTACCATAGTTTGCATGACTTAGTTTGGTTTTACTTCGTTCAGAAAAATATTATGAAATCTGAATTTTATACCAACATTTTTTAACAATTGTTTCCAACATAAAAATCCAAATGGAAATTTTTCAGATCAACACATTGTAATATTGTGTGTTTTACTTGGAAGCGAGTATTTGAATGACTGTATGAACACATTATCAGCAGGTTCCAGCACACTACAATGAAAACTGGTATTCACGGTATTTCTGTAACTTGATTTCAGGTAATTCTGGGGTACCTTTGCCTGTAATGACCAATTACTTCAGTCTGGAACAAGCACCAGATTGGCATTTGTACCAGTACCGTGTCGACTTCAAGCCCGATATTGACTCTAAAAAGCTTCGAATCGCTCTGCTATATTATCATGAGGAACTACTTGGAAAAACAAAAGCTTTTGATGGCATGACTCTTTTTTTGCCTAGAAAGCTTCAAAATGTGGTATGTTATTAAGAACTTGTATTCTTCCATCATCATTAAAACATAAAAGTCCTTGCTGGTCTTATGCAGCATAGGAGAGATGTTGTTGACATTTTCAATAATACTGAGATAAGCTGGTTTCTTTGCTGTGCTTCGATCATTCTTGCTTTCCAGAAGTTTGATGTAATTGATTCTGGCTGATACACTGTAGTTGTTTGTCATTGGCCATTTCTATATTGATCATTTACATGGCAACAAAGAGGTCCCTACGACAAGTATTCTTGGTGTATTGTTGTATATTTCGAATATTCTTTGCCATTTATTTCTTTTTCTGATACAAATTTATGCGTGCTTCAATAAAATATATACTGTTTTCTAGGAAACTGAAGTGTATTCCAAACGAACGTATGACGATGAAAACATACAAATCATAATCAAACTGACAAATGAGCTGCCACCCAGTTCTCCTCAGTGTATTCAGGTGTACAATATCATCTTCCGAAGGTTAGTAATATGGTTCATAAAAGCTATTACTTGTTTTAAACATTGGAAGGATTTATTTTCATTGGCAAATTAGTGGCAGGGATGTGGATAAGAGCTGGGAGTTGTTAAAATTTCCTGGTACTTAAAGCATCATCACCTGGCTACTTGATTTAAGAATGAAAAGTAGAAAGTTTTAATGTATGTAGCCTTGCTTATGAGAACCTGACAACGATATTTGTAAACATGATTAGCAGTTTTTCATTCACGCACTGCAGTAAGTAATTCAAGGTTCAAACCAACACAAAACCGAAAAAATCGGCATCCGTATATCTGATTCTCACAAGTGGCGAAGCAATCATTGTTCAATCTTAACTTCTTATTTTCATCTTTTCTTAATACTCGAATTGCTATTATTATGACATAGTGTGTAATAAAATTGGTCTTCGAGTTGATTGTTGCTAGTTCTATAGCAAAGGTATCTACATGTATTTGCAAATATAATCGTAAGTTCAGTTTTTATCCAGCTGCACAGTTCAGGTGATGAACATGCACAATTACGACAGTTTGTAACTGGAATTATATGTTATGCATATTAATTTGAATACGTTATTTTAGAGTTCTGGGTATGATTGACATGCAACAGATTGGACGCAACTACTACAACCCTGCGCAAGCTATTGATATTCCTCAGCACAAGTAAGTGTCGTTCATACCAGCCTGTTGTTTAGTGTCCTTAACTTGTATTGAGGTATTATTCTTAGACAATGTGGTAACTATTCTTGCTTAGAATGTTTTTCATTAATTTGAAGTTAATAAACATGTATATTAGGCTCAAAAAGAACAGTTCGATCTATGGTTTACAGTGATTTTTTTAGGTTAATTATACTGCCGAATATAGCAGGGTTCGCACAATCTTGAAAAGTCCTTGAATTTGATGCCTTCTCATTGAAAAGTACTTGAATTTGTAACAGCCAAAAACTCCTTGAAAAGCACTAATATATAAAAAAAAATGGTAAACCGCCCTTTAATTCCTCTGCTGCAAATAGAATGAGGACAAAAAATAACAAACATACCAACAATAATGAAAAAGTGTGAACAATGACAGAGCTTTTTTCGACAGGGCCCACTGCTTAGTAGACGATAGTGTGGTCATACAGTATTGTATTGTAGTCGACAGGTTTTCATGCCCTATTAAAGTAATCATCGCGCTGATTAATTTTAACCAAGCTGCAGTGATGGTCATCTCAGTGGGTAAATTAAAAAAAAATCTGAATCCCTTCTTCTCTATACAAAAAATATCAACATTTTTAATATTTGAAAATGGGGAAAAATGAATATTGAATACTTGAATATTTTTCGAGAAGTTCTGTATGAAGCATTTATAGGCTGTTTCCCCTTATCAAAAAGTGTCCTATCATTTTCCCCCTCTGACTGAATTTCTTTTTATTCAGTCAGGTTTTTGTGTATTTAGTCTTTTATATAAACGGCCACAGATGAAAAATTATTTTTATAAGCAAAACCATTGCCTTAATTTTCCAAATTTGGGATTTATCGCGTCTATTTTGCTAATTGAAAAGGCACAGGCAGTACAATTATTTTTAAAAAATCACTGGTTTGAGATGTACATTTCTGATTTTTTGTAAGTAGGCATGAACATTGACTTCAGCCACATTTCATTTCTTAATTTTAAGTTTCTGGATTGGTTTTACAACTAAGTCTTGTGCTTTAGTAAATTAAGGCTGGCATCCATTTGTTAATATACAATATATTACTATGATCTATTTAAGTCAGGTTTTTGTGTATTTAACCTCTTCTAAAAGAAGCTTGTCTCTTGCATCACCTCGTATATATATAAAAAACACCAGCCACAAACACCAGCAAGCAAACATTGAGTTTGTCTTCTTTTTTTCAAAATTATTATCTATCAAATAATACTTTACCCCTAAAAATACCCTGTGTTCAATATACCTGACCACGTTGAGTATTTTTATTGGTTGGAATTTGAAAGGGTCTTTTTTCACTTAATGTTCTTCTGTTTATGTTGTGGAAACGAGAATTATTACCATTTTTATATCAAGATAGAATGGAGAAGCTTCACATTTGTATGAAAGTGTCAACATTTTATTTTGCATTCATGTTTGTTGATTATATATTCTAGGTTGAGGGTTATGCCAGGATACATTGCTTCAATTCTGCAGTACGAGAATAGCGTGCTACTCAATTGTGACATTTCCCATAAAATTCTGAGGTCTGACACAGTATTGGACATCATGTATGACACGCATAATCGCTGGGGGGATAGATTTATGGATGAATGTTCCAAAAAGTTGGTGGGGCAGATTATTCTTACAAAGTAAGTATGGGAAGTGGCTTGTTGATACAGGTAGTGAATTGTTGCAGTTAAAAGTAGAATTTTTTTGTGAGAAGTATAGAACACATGGACATTATTTTAGAGCTCTAGACACATTTTTAATGAACATTTGACTGATGTGCTTGTTGCTTCTTAAGTTGCCAAATATGCATATGGTTTATTTTGTATACGCCTGTTCATAGAATGTATTATAGTTTCACCTGCAGTGGGCAGTTAAGCTTTAGGGCAGACGGAGTCCAGTAAGTTGTCCAATCGATGACTTTTTGTCCAATCATTACTAAATTTGGTCAGTATATGTATGTGCATAATGTCTCGGTCGAGTTCGATAACCAGCCTTATCGCTCTAGTCACTCTGGAGTTGTCGCCCTTTTATTACAGAAATTTTCTAAAATTTGTTTCGTTTTAACTCTGAGCTCCGATGTGGGACATGCATTTTTTGTGACAGTTTGCCACTCTTGTTTATTTTCTAAGTCATCATTAATTTTGATTATCGGCTTCCTCAGATTTGTTGATTGAATTTCTTGGACAAGGAACCAAACAAAAAGGGCATATGTTGCTTACTATTTTTATCTGATGTTTTTAGATATAACAACAAGACTTATCGTATTGATGAAATTGACTGGAATAAAAAACCTCATGATACCTTCAAACTCAGGGATGGCTCCGAAATCAGTTACAAGGATTATTACCAGAAGGTAAGCATTTATTATGAAGTTAACTTTGTGTCCGGAGCCCTAGCTCGTTATTCGTAGCTTGTTGTTAAAAAAATAACGAAATCATAATTGAACTTCAATTTGAAGTGGACTGATGATGTACATTCCTTAATGTGATCTGTAGAGTTCTGCTGTGTTTGTGTATATGATGAATACTACTGTGGTATTTATCGTACTAAACTTAATTGTGATATGACTGTTTTAATTTTTCTCGCAGAGTTACGGCCTCATCGTCTCGGATGGGGGACAACCACTATTGTTATCAAGACCAACTGCTAAAGACCGAAGACGTGATAAACTTCATGGCAAAGAAAATTCTGAGAACATGTACTTCTTGCCTGAA
The DNA here is from genome assembly GCA_032209605.1 of Mactromeris polynyma. NCBI lineage: Eukaryota > Metazoa > Mollusca > Bivalvia > Venerida > Mactridae > Mactromeris > Mactromeris polynyma. The sequence goes on along the minus strand of JASFXZ010000021.1, from coordinate 705,274 downwards.
TTGTGTGTGTTAACAGGTATGTATATGAAGTTAATTTCTTGTGGAAATCAGAAGTGCCGATCTATGTCATTACAATAGCTTTTAGAGTAACCACTTCTGATCACCTTGTTGTCATTTGTGCTTTGCCTGTGCTTTAAACTAAACGTCTGTACGGTCACTAACAGATTTTCACCAATTTTGGTGTGGAGCATTGTGTTTAAAGGTCAAAAGTTTTTTTAAGGCTCTTTAGGTCAATTTTACCATACACTGGTGGCTTTCTGATTCAATAAATAAGTAGAGATTAGGACCCATAAATTCTTGCTATACAGATCTACATGACTAAAACAGGAGTTCATTTTCCACATTGCCAAATTTAGTATACATGTACCTTGTTACCAGGGAATGCAAAGGTATCTTAAAAACAACAAGTTCTTTAAATATTTTAATCAAAACTTCAGATTTACCATGTTAGTCTAGAAGAGTTAATTGAATTACAAGGGCAGTATATAATTGATACAGGTCTCAGTGATGATGTACGGGCGGATTTCACTGTAATGAAAGATGTAGCCCAAGTTACTAGAATTGCACCTAGTGGTAGGGAAAAAAATCTCTCTGGATTTATTCAGCAAATAAACAGGTATTGTGTGCAGATTTTACCTAACATTTTGGTCTTGTAAATTGTTTCTCTATACTTATAACTTTGAAAAATGTCATCTTGTTCATTGTAAAACTTGTTTATCATATCCTAGAGTAACTAAGCATGCTATAGTAGTAAATTATTATGAATTGTTGACCATGAATCCAGGTTCTTTGGTTCTTTTTTGCATCTGCTCAATGTACTGTTACTGTATGCTTTCAAGCATTGATCTTATGAGAATGTAAGCATCAATTTGTGATATATTTGCATTTAATACACTCCTTACTTGTATTGTTGAATAGTTTCATATAAATATTTTTAACAGAAATGAGAAAGTCAGACAGGAAATGGGTGGATGGGGTCTGAAATTCTCCGACTCGTTGGTGTCATTAAATGCTCGCATTATGCCGAAAGAGAAAATATTCCAGGAGGGAGAGGTGCAGGTATGTGGCATTTAAGTTTTTTCGTCAAGCCTATTGTTTCTTAAATTGGAAACACTTGATGCTGAATAAAATTTGACTTTTGATTTTTTTCTATCGATATTCAGTCCATACTTACAAATATCAATATTTTAGACATTGTTCTGTAATCATTATGTAGCACGGCTTTCAGACTCTATATAGCACAGCTTTCAGACATAACTGTCTAATCTTTATATAAGTAGTCATGATTTACCTTGTACTTCTTTCTGTTATAACAGTTAAACTATAAACCAGAAGAAGCTGACTGGAGTAGAGACATGAGAGGCAAGCGTTTGATTACTTCAGTAAATCTCAAGGATTGGGTTGTCATCTTCTTTAGGAGAAATAACTCTCAGGCTCAGGACTTTGTTCAGACATTAAGTCGTGTTGGACCTCCTATGGGAATGATGATTGATACTCCACGTCCGTAAGTAGCATTGCTTTACTTGCTCCTTATAACTGTGTAAATGAGTAGTTCATGACGAAGTGCTTACTATATATTAGGGTTTCATGTACAGGAATTTTTTGTCCATTTTGGGAAAAAGACCCAGGATAAATTGGGAAAATTTGCGTCGTAAAATTTGTAAATTTGGGAAGAAATTTAATCGCTTCAACTCCAATTTTGGGAATTTACAGGCTTTCTTATCTAAGTTTTATATAAACACAATATAGTTTAGATATGCATGACATATTTTCATATCATGTCCAAGTATTGCCGAGTTAAGGGCCCTTGGACTTAATTATGTTACATGGAATTTTGTTTGCCCATTAGTTGGCATTACATTTAGTATTAGTAGAAATTATATAAATTATGACACTTCTTTCCCTAGACAAAATAGCCTTGTGGGGTATTAATCACTCGGTGATGCCTCAAGTTCTTATTGTCTGCAATGGTTCAGTGTAGTTGGTGAAATTAGCTGGGAATGTGAACAGATGTATCATATGTTTTTCTGTTTGTTTGCCTTGTATATAAACTTAACTATGTTTATATAACACAAACTTGTGTATGTCATTATTTTATTTATTTCCTTTACATTTTCAAGTGTTGAACTGAATGATGACAGAAATGAGACGTATTTGGCTGCATTGAGACAGAACATAAGTAATACGACACAACTCGTTATGTGCATTGTTCCTACTAATAAAAAGGATCGTTACGATGCAATCAAGAAATTCACTTGTGTTGACCATCCTGGTATGTGCAAATTACTTTGTTGATAACATCTTACATTTGTGCTAATAAATGTAATAAAACCTTTTGTATTAAAAGTTAAAAAGGAATGAGTACAGCATATTTTTGTAATCTTATTCCTAGTCAGACCTAGTTTATATGAGAACCTTCTAACCGATATTCTTGGTATCATCCGAAATAAATATCAGGTCCCGATGTTTCTTCTTAGGCACGTCAAATTGAAATGGGCTATTTGAAACCATGTGTAATTCGAACTAAAATTTTGGACCCAATGAATTCGAATGAACGAGTTCTGATTGTATTGTATAATAATCTTTTACTGTTGTGTTTTAGTTCCCAGTCAAGTGATAGTATCTCGCACTCTATCCAAAAAGCAGATGATGATGAGTGTAGCTACTAAAGTTGCCATACAATTAAACTGCAAGCTAGGTGGTGAAGTATGGGCACTTGAAATCCCTGTAAGTTATTTTCCTATTATATTGTACTTGTCTAACAACCCTCATATCGTCTGAATCGCTGTGATATTTGTAGTTTATAATGTGATAGCCTTCTGTGTCTCAATATCAAGTAGAGTAGATGCAACATGATGCATGAATAAATGTTTAAATTCTTGTGTAACTTGTGATATAACTTGAAATTTGATTGCTTGTAAAAACGCAAACTAGTTAGCTAGTCTTGACTACAGAGTGATTATTGTGGCCAATTAAGGTGGGGACATATAGTTTAAACCATGTCCTTGAATTCCACAAAAGTTGGGCTATCGCACATTTATAGTTTATGTCTTGTATTTGGCACTACGTTTGTTTATGAAATTATATAGTGCTGGGGAAATCTTGAATAATATGCTTCCTTGAATTGGCTTGATTTTTTTTATGGTTTATGGTGTGGTTGAATTGGCTATTGTTTTTATATGTATAGAGGCTTTGTTTTTTTTGTATAATGGCTTTGTTTTTGTTGATTTTACGTAATTAGTTGAGAAATCTGATGGTTTTGGGCATCGACAGTTACCATGATTCATCTAAGAAAGGAAGGTGTGTGGGGTAATTGCATCTATGAATCCGGTACTGACTAGGTACTATTCAAGATGCACATTCCACATCTATGCAAGAACTTATTGATGGTCTCCGAGTCTGCATTAAAGGTTTCTAGCCTGCATGAACAAGCTTTTTCAATTGTTCTTGAGTTTATTTTTGTTCCTTTTATGCTTTCAGTTCCTCCGCTTTAGTTTGCTGCATGCACTTTTTTGCTAGTTATAATGCTTTATTTGCTTTTCAGGCTTTAATGTTTGCTGCGTTTATTTAAAAGTCACATTGATATCTTCGCAAACTTGACAAATTTGTGTTCTTATGGAAACCTTTTTAAGCATTAATTGCAAATTATCATGCAAGAATTTTATAATTTCTAAAACTCATTATGACCAATGTCTGCAATTGTCTTCAAGTAAATTATCCTGGTGTTATTTTTGTACAAGGTTTGTGTGTTCATGGAAGATTTCAATGTGTCCGTTGTATTTTTCATTTGCTTACATTTAACTTTAGACAACTGTATTAGGATCATGAATTATGCAGCCATGTGTCGTCCTATTTTAATGAATCTTTTATCAACAAGTTGTTTGGCTGTGCAACAAATTATTAATAAGCGCATTATGCTATTGATATAGTCCAGTAATCTTGATATGGTTGTCTCGTTTCCTGTTGAACTTGTTGACTGTTGTTTACTTTTGTTATTATCTTATGACAGTTGAAAAATATCATGGTTGTTGGTATTGATACATACCACGATTCTGCCAAGAAAGGACAATCGGCGGTCGGCTTTGTAGCCAGTATGAATAAAACTCTGACACGGTATTACTCCAGGGTGACATTTCAAACTGCCAAACTGGAACTGGCCGATAGTGTACAGATCTGCTACAGAGGTAGGGCGTATGTTGTTATTGTTGATCATTCTAGTTTTCAGTTACTGAACACCGTTAACATATATTTACCGTCTGTGTATGCATTTAAACAACTGAACATGCAATTGAGTATTTTAATTGCTGTAATGCAGAATATCAATTTGAAATGTAATAATTGATTAACATTCTGTACTTGACTATTCTGTTGTGTAATACCTGCAAGTAAAGGTAATTGTTTGGCGTTGTATCAGTATGTGATGAACTTCATTGAATTTCAGAAAAACATAGTTGATAATATACTTTGCAGTTCCACAGGTGATCCACAAAATAATGGCCACTACACCAGTTTTTGATAGATCAGAACTTTCTATGCCTCATTTCAATATTCATCTGCTCTTGAAATATAATCGCCCAGCTGAACGATTATCATGACTGATATATATGACTTCTGTTTCTAACCCAATATATATTGGATTCCTGTCCACTTAAAGATTTTCTTAAATTTGTCAAATATACAGATCTGTTTACCTTGATATGGGCAATTTTTTGCATTTTTCACTTTAAATACTTTATATGTTTAATGGTCATTTTTGAAATAAAATACTGGGGCTGACAATCGTAACTTTTTCAAAAAAAATCAAATAATAGTTGTTTGTAACCTGAACTTGCGCTATATTTACTTTCATCTAGATTTTCTTGTGGTTGACTGATTTCGATGATTTGGCATACTAAGCAATATTCAATGTTGGCAAGTAAAATAAAGCGGCACCACCGGACTGCTCCAGCATGGTCGAAACCAGGTTATTAGAATGGTGTGTGTCGTTGGGTGGGCGGGCTTCAAACTAGGGGGTTTCCAGTATTTACCTACATTTATATTTCCTTCTTATTCCTGATTTACAGATAGTATTGATATCAAACATAGATATCTGGGTGGAAAAATTGATTATAATTTCTGTTTTTGTTTGGCTAGAATTTAGTAGGCAGCAGAAGTTGCATGTTTAGTTATTGCTCTGGGTAGGTTTTTAACCAGGTTATTAGAATGGTGCTTTGTTGGGCGGGGGGGGGGGGGGGCATCAAACTGGGGGTTTCTGGTGAATAACTTGAGTTCTGTTGATCATATTGTAACCAAACTTGGTGTATAGTAAGAACATATGGAGAGCTCGCTTGGGATGGCTTTTGGGTTCGTTCCACCAAAGGTCAAGGGCACTGTTAGTAAAATTAGCAATTTGGTTTCCGGCAAATAACTTTAGTTTCGTTGTTCATATTGACATCAAACTTAGTGTATAGTAAGAACATGTAGAGAGCTTTCTTGGGATTGCTTATGGGTACGTTCCGTCCAAGGTCACTTAAAATTTAAAAATCAGTTTCCACTTAATATCTTGGCTATGCGTGGGTGTATTGACATCAATCTTGGTGTATAGTTTGTGCATATATATATAATATATCTAAGTGTGAGTGTGTGTATGCATGTGTCATCTACGGCACCGTTGCAGCTTAGATGAGCATCATGTATTTATTATACAAATAGAGCCTTGGTTACAAATAATTTAGGTTGAAAATCTGGTTTGTGGGCATTGCCCATTTTTTGTTCTAAGCTGAAATACAATCAAGTGGCTGTTCTTCAGGCAAAAAGTAAAGAATTCATATTTCTTCAAGTGTATTTTAGAATAAGACAACACATTTTAAAAAAGATACATCTTTTGACTGTCCACACTTGTTGACCAAAAACGGTAAACTGGTCTGAATATGTATTGATAATGTACAAGTTTTGAGGTAATTATTCCATTTATGTTACAATATTCTGTATTGATTTCTTTTCGTTGGATGCCTGATGTTCACAAATTATCATGAAACCATTTTCACCATATAATTACTGTAATGCAATTCTGATCATCGCGGGATAAAAGTTGTGTTTCTAAAGGACAGTTCCTCTTTTTCTTGGGAATCGAGACATTTCCAGGAAATAATGTTTTCTGATAATGTGACGTGATTTAAAATTATTAATTGTAGCTTAATGTCTTATTTTGATAGAAATAGGTACAATATTTCATCAAAGTAGTTTTTAACTGCAGTACCATGGGTTCCACTAGGTACTGAATCACGAGGGTCATTTACTTTTTAGAGAAAATTTTATCTTTAAGTCAAAATCCTGGGGGTCGAAATGTTGCTTTTTGGAATTAACAGGGGACAAAGGGTCGACTCCGGGTTAAAATGGAACCACTGCAGTTTAATATTGAATGGTGTTCTGTTGTAGCAGTAGATGATCCCAAAACAAAATAAGTATTGCCTGTAAAAGTTGAATTATGCAAATCAAAACTGACAACAAAAGAATCATTAGATCGAGTGCCACTATTTTAACTATCTTTTGTAATGTAAGTATATGTAAGAGTATCTATGTCAAAGTATGTACACAACATGCAAGTTTGTTTTTAAAAAAATCATAACAGTGTTTTGAAGGACAAGATTATATTTAATGTAAAACCATAATTGTGAGTGGCAGTTTTTGTAATTTTATTATTTAAATATTATTGGCCATTTGAATGCGTGTTGGAGGTCTTAGAGACCGATTTGCGACATTTTTGTGACAAGTTTAGTCTCTCATGTTGTGTCATATTGTTGTCCTGTGTTGCAAGTCCACTATTAACCTTGTTTGAAGTTAGTCGAGTTCTCGTTTGATCAGATATATTCTTTATTGTTGTAGGTGCTTTGGAGAAGTTTCACGAAGTTAATGGTTGTCTACCAGAGAAGATAATTGTTTATCGTGATGGTGTTGGTGACGGTCAGTTAGCAGCTGTGTCTGAACACGAGGTCCCACAAATGCTTGATTCCTTCAAGAAAGCTGGTGGTCAAAATTACAGGTAAACTTACTGAAAACCCACGAAGTCTTTCTAAAAATGTTTTGCATTTGGTAATTTAGAAGTATGTTCAGCATGTGATGTAATTGATTTTTTGTTAAATTGTTCAGACCGAGTGGTATGGACATTTTGTTAAACTTTTGAGGTCATAATTACAATTTGTATGAAGAAATGCTGTACATGTTTATGTTCATACTATGCCCCATTGCTCCACTCGTCTGCCACATTGTGCTTTATTGTTTGTACTTACAATTTTCAGTCCAAAGGTTGCAGTAGTTGTAGTGAAGAAAAGGATAAACTCGAGATTCTTTGCCCGTGCTGGACCAGGCTATGCCAACCCACCGCCAGGAACAGTAATTGATTCAGTGGTCACCAAACCTGAATGGTAATACAATATTATAGGTTTCTATCTTATATATACAACTTAAGTTCATACTGTTTGCTGAAGTTACAAAGCTTTCATAAAATTATTTGTTAGTTTTGGAGTAGACAGTACAGCTTGTATCAAATCAAACATGATTTGTAAATTGATTCTAAAATGTTCTGGAAGAATAGTACGGGGCGGATGTATTTAATCAGCTGATTTGCTCAATCTCTATGATTAAACAGTTCTGGTTCTTAATGTATGTAATGAGAAACACTTGCATATTGTGCACTAGCGAGTCCTAATATAATTCAATTTTTTAAACAGTTCTGGTTCTTAATGTATGTAATTAGAAACACTTGCATATTGTGCACTAGCGAATCCTAATATAATTCAATTTTTTTTTAAAATGATATAAACAAAGGGACTGAATCAAG